>BSBM01000619.1:11720000-12920000 GCA_027924585.1 Larix kaempferi | reverse complement strand
CCTTGTCGGTCCTTCAATACTTCTCTTCCTGAGGTTATCTGCAGTGAGAATTTTTTTGTGAGCAAGGATCCAGTTGAAGACATTCACTTTAGGAATCCCATCTCTATCCCACACTCTTTTCTATTTTTTTTCCCTGCTACCTCTGTTGTTTAGAGTCTCCAGATAGTTATAGCCTTCCTTAACACTGTAACGACCGTTTTTCCCCCATTGGCGCTTGTCTCGCAGAGATAGGTGTATGGGGATCGCTCCATGAAGTCTGGAGAGGAGAATATTGTACTCGGGCTGCAAGTGATCCGAGAGGTCAAGCTCTTTCCATCCCATCCATTTCCCATGAGGAGACCACGAGGATAGATCATAGAGAGTACTTATATTATCCTACTGCATCCAGCATCTCAAGTCCTGAAAGAGAATGGGAGAATTCGTAGGGGAACAAGGTCCGAGGTTGTCTTTCCAGATTTTGATTTTCTTCCCGTTTCTCGTGGCCCAGGAAAGATTGTTTTGAATGATGGAGGCAGAGCTTTTGCAGATATTCCAAATTGTGGTTCCTTTCTTAGTTTGATCGATTTTTTCCACACACATTTTTCTGCTTCCCTGCATGTATTTCTTGTGGAAAATTTCTTTCCACTAAGCTTTCTTTCCAGAGATGATTCTCCATAGGATTTTGGCACCCAGGTCCAGATTCATAAATGAAATATTTTTTATCCCAACCCCCCCGAAATCTTTCGGTCTACACACCATATCCCAGCTGATGAGGCGAAATTTTTTTTTCCCATTGGTTTTCCCACCTTGCCAAAGGAAGTTTCGGAGAGCTTTGGAGATCTCAGCAACTACAGTCTTAGGCGCGAGGGAAATGGAGCAAGAGTAGAGAGGGTAGGCAGAAAGAATAGAATGGATAAGGACCATCTTACCTGCCGGATTAAGCCAACAAGAGCCCCACGAGATAATCTTATTTTTTATTTTGGCGACTAGACCATGCCAATCAGCTAATCTTAAGGACCATAGAATGGATAAGGACCATCTTACCTGCCGGATTAAGCCAACAAGAGCCCCACGAGATAATCTTATTTTTTATTTTGGCGACTAGACCATGCCAATCAGCTACTTTTTTCCTACCTTTGAAGATTGGAACTCCCAGATAGGTGAAGGAGCTCCAATCTTTTATGCCTTCAAAACCAAAGATTATAGCAATTCTTGTAAGGGTCCTGTGAGGGAAATTCTAGCTATAAATTTTAGACTTATCATAGTTTGTTTTGCCATCCGAAGCCTTGAGGAAGGTTGTGAGTGCAAGATTGAACTACTTAGCAATAGAGACAGAGGCTCCTCCAAGGAGGATAGTGTCGTCAGCAAATTGGGAGTGATTTACAAGTTGCACCCCTCTAACAATTTTGATACCCTTGAGATCACCTGAGGATTGCAAGGAGTGGAGCTTTCTACTCAAGGATTCGGCAACAAGAAGATACAAGAAGGGTGATAGAGGGAAACCTTGGCATAGACCATGAGTTGCCATGAAGAAGCTGGATGGCCTATCATTGACCAGAGGGGCGATCCAGGGGGAGTTTATGCAAGCTTTTATCCACCTTATAAACCTATTAGATAATCCAATTTTTTCCATAATGGCGTAGAGAAAGTTGTGGTTTACTCTATCAAAGGCGTTTTCCATGTCAAGTTTGATGGCCATCCCTTGGTGTTTTTTCTCCATGCTGGAGTGAATGGCTTCTTGAACAATGACAATATTGTCCAGAATTTTTCGGCCGGCAATGAAACCCCCTTGTGCTTCGGAGATGAGATTTCCCATGACTTTCTTCATCCTGGTGGCAAGAATTTTAGTTAGGATTTTGTAAGAGGTGTTACAAAGGGAGATTGGCCTGAAACGATTCATGGAGGAAGGGGCTTTTTCTTTCGGGATGAGAGCGAGAAAAGAAGAGTTGGTGGCTCCTCCAATTTTGTCTTTTTTCTTGGTCCAGTTCAGCATACGCTTCAAATATTTTTTGATAATTTCCCAAGCCACCCGATAGAAGTTTATGGTGAAGCCATCAGGACCAGGGGCCTTATAAATTTGGAGAGACCAGATGGATTTTTCGATTTCATGTTCCAGAATTGGTTTTGCAAGGTCTCTGTTTGCATTTTCAAAGACAAGATTAGGGATGTCTTCAAGCAGTTCTGCTTGCGTGCTCAAGTCAACCTCTCCACTATCCGAGAAGAGCTCTTTAAAGTAGTTGTAAGCAAGAAGTTTAAGATTCTCTTGTCCATTGACTCTTTCCCCATTGTTTTCCTTTAACTCTTTGATGGCATTATGGCTTCGCTGAGCTTTGGTTTGATTATGAAAGTACTTGGTATTGCTATCCCCCCCTCTGAGCCACAACTGTATGGACTTTATTCTCTAGGTTTCTTCTTCTTGTTTTGCTACCCTGAGAATATCCAACTCCATCGATTTTTCTTGATTTAGAAGAGAGGTTGTGATTTCCTCAGAATCCATTCTTAAGTGTAGGGAGCTCAACTTGGATTGAAGGATTAGACGAGTATTGTTGGGGTTCTTAAAGGAGGTCTTGGCCCATTTTTTTAGCTCAAGTTTGACAACTCTAAGCTTTGACTCCCAAACATAACTGGGGGAACCGAACATGTTTGTATTCCAAGCACGCAGAACAACATCCAGAAAGCCAGGAGTGTTGATCCAAAGATGGTTGAAGCGAAAGGGTATTGGTCCCAGGTTTTCAGGGGGACCGATGGAAAGACCAATAGGTTTATGATCAGAGGAGGCACAGGGAATGGAGAAGGCATTGATTAACATATCAGACTGGAAGAAGGAAGAACATACCAGAAAACGATCAAGCTTGGCAGCTATGTGTCCAACGCCGCACCTTCGGTTGCTCCAAGTAAACTTAACTTTTTGAGAGAGATATCAATGAGATCCAAGTCCCCCAGAAGGTCCTCCATCTTTTCCCCAAATGGGTCATGAACAGTACTGCCTCCCCGTTTTTCATGTTGAGACTTTGTGACATTAAAATCGCCAGCTATGATAAGTTTTTCTCCTTGCATGCTGTCTTTGAGATTGTTGAGATCTTCCCAGAATTTAACTTTGTCCCTGTGATGAGTGGGTCCATACACATTGCAGATAAAAATGGTATTGTTACTGTCTTTTATCTCAGAGATCATCCAGTGATGGTTTTCAATAGAGTAGAGAATGGAAAATTTTGGGGATACGATAGTAGCTATACCCCCCGATCTTCCTTGGGAATTGATTGCAGCTCCCTGACATCCTGCCCAGAAAGAACCTGATAGATCCAGGAAATCTGCACTCTGCATTTTAGTATCTTGGAGTAATACAAGGTCCAGTTTTTCATTTTTTATTATATTTTTCACGGCTTCAACTTTATTCAAACCACCGAGGCCCTGACAATTCCAAGAGACTACTAACATTATTTCTTAGCAGGATTAGGTCCTTCTCGGGACTTACCTTCTTTTGCTCCACTTTGGGGTTTTGAATGTTGGAGTAACTTCATGTCTTCTAAGCTTTTTTGTCTACCCATCTCGATTTCTCTTTCAGCTTCTAGTTCTCTGTGGTACTTGAGATACTTTCTTCCTCTAGTATTTGGGGGTTGAACTAGGTCCTCCTCCTCATGGGACTCAGAGGTGGCATCGAGTGAGGAAGAAGCAGGCACAAACTTGCTTTTTACCTTGTATTCCCATGACCCTCCTGGAGAGAAAGAGCCTCCCTGTTGCTCTACATTTATCTCTTGTTCCAGAGTCGGGATAACTGCTTCTTCTTTATCCAGATCCACTTGATTTTCATCCAGTGTAGCAATTTCTCCCTCTTCGACCTGCAGTTCTTGGAAGCTATTGACATTTTTGGCTTTCTTTGCTTCTGGGGCTTTTCCTTTAACTGGGGGGGGCTGAGAACTTTTGGCCCCTTGTGGTGCAGGTTTTTTACCCTTTTTAACCTGTTGCCATCTTTCCTCCTAGCTTTGTTCTGGGCTTTCTTGAACATTCTTGGGGCAGTTTTTTATAAAGTGTATGTACTCATGACATTTTTTACATTTAAATGGCAGCTGCTCGTAATCAACTTTTTGCAAATGCTCCCAACCATCCATTTGCATATTGACTTCTTCAAGTAGTCCTTTTTCCAGATCTACTTCGACACAAATTCTGGCACAGGAGAACAGGGGGCCCTTGGGTTCGGCTTTATCTATGTACTTTTCGAGAGCATTGCCTATGGAAAGCAGGGTTTCATCGTCCCAGCAGTGCAGAGGCAGATGGTGGAGACGGACCCAAACAGGGACGGCGGAAGGAACATCTTTCTCAGGGTCAAAGGTGAGGCTCCAGCGGTTAAGATAGAGATCATGAGGACCCATGAAATAGGGGCCGCTTCGAAATATGAGATCCTTATCAGATTTGTTTTCAAAAAGAAAAGCAAAATAACCCTTACCATAGAAGCAGTGTTGGAGGCCACCGGTGATCAGAGGCATCCAATTTTTGTTAACCCAGGCATCCATCGACTTGGGGGAAGGCCAAATTCCTGTAAATTGTCGTATCAGACCTCGATCGTTCAGAGCAAGGGCCTTTAACTTCGAAGTTGTCAACAGGATCTGGATACGAGGGGCAACAGCTCGTTTTATGAAGGCATCCGAGTGATCAGCGGGAACCAAAGGAAGTGGGGTGGAGGTCACCAGGGAACGGAAGGTGGCGTCTAGGAGACGCTTTCGTTCCTCTCGGGACGGGTCCATGGCTACGTCTCAGGAGGAGCCCGCAGATGGAGCTGGAGGCACTCTGTGCAGGGCAGAGCCGAGGGATCTCCAGGCTAGGGTTTTTGCAGGCTAGTGCAGCTTTGCCCATACAACATTTATTACACCATCTTTGTTCTTGTTATGTATCATTATTAGTTATTTGGTTTTAGTCTTGAGCTCTTGTGAGTTAAGTTAACTGGGAGGTGAGGCTCCTCTTTGAGCCTCACCTCCCTGTTGTAGATTAAATGGTATTAGAGCATATTTGCTCTGAGACCTGGTCTCAAATTTTTTACTTTCCACCCACCCTGCCCTCAATTCTAGTTTTTATTTTATTTTTTCCCATTGCTCCATCTCAGTTATTCATAGTCCAGATCTGGTAGAGTTTCGATTTCAATGTTTCCATCTTTATCTTATTTTCCCCCATCGACCCTACCCTCTCCACGCTCCCTTATGATCCCTACTCCTTCTGCATATCCAGACTAGAGATCGCACAAGCTTCTTTCCTCACCCAAAAACCCTACATTCCCATCTTGTCCTTCTCCAGTCAATCCACTTTTTTCTTGGGTTTTCCTCTCTGCCTATTTTCCCACCTATAACTTTTATTTTCCAGTTATCGTACTTCTCTCTAACCCTAGATGTGTCTTTCTAATCTGTGCTCAGGCAACTCTAATAGTCCCACGGCTCTGCTTAAACATTCTCTGTTCTCACACGAGCTTCGTATAGAATACACTGGATTTGAGCCTCATTCATCGTAATAGGGATTCTCCTTCGAAAATATGACAAGGGTTTTTCTCATCAAGCGTCAAAATCATATGCGCCACATTTCATATGCAGGTCATTATGTACTGCACCCTCCAAATCTCTCTCTTGTTTCGTAGCCTGTATTCTCCAACCGAGCTCTCCCACAAATCGAGCGTTGTATGCCTTTACCATTTGTCTCAGCCCTTGGAATTGTACTTACCCTCATCTCCTGGCCATCTCTCTATGCTCTTTCACCTATCATGCACTTGCAGATATTCCTATCTCTCTCCCAAGCCCTAACCCTAAATACTTTTCTGCATTTATTTTTGCACTCCCTAACCTCTGCTATTGCCATCACACTTCAACTATACGCCTTCCTATCCATTAATGGATTCATTTTTGGGGCCATCACATTCTTCCTTTATTTAGGTTTCCAACCATCCATGTAACATGAAACATGTCAGCATATAGCCCGACATTGGATCGCCCCACCAATAGAGTGTCATCCTCCATCCAACCTCTCAGTTATAGCAGCAACACAGCGCTTCATTTGCAACCATATCCATCTAACTACAGAAGTTGATCTTATGCGTAATCATAAGAATTATCTTAAGTTTGGTTTGATACATTCATGGGGTAGTCAGGTGTCTTCACTCTCCTCGTTTACGTGATAGAACACACTAATCAACTAGGTGTCTCCACCCTCTCAACCTCAGCACACTCACTAGGAAGCCAAGTGTCTCCACCCTCCCAGTCTCAACATCAACAGTCATCCTTTATGTATCAACCTCACTATAACTTCTTAGAATCCATGGCAACCTTCCCTCATTATACAGTGTTTTCACACTTCAACCAGGAGGAATTTTTATGAATGTGAGGCTCATCCATCCCAAGGGTGATGGAATTCCATTCACACCTAAGTATTCTAGTTAGCTAGAGTAGTTAGTATTTATTATTAAATAAAGAGCTCAATTAGTTATCTCTCTTTGACTTTGTCCATATGTGGACCCATTGTAATGTTATAAAAAGACACTGATCCTCATAATGAAAACAAGTTATTCTTTCCTTTGCTCTTATTATATATTGTTGTTAGTTATTTGGTTTTAGTTTTGAGTTCTTGTGAGTTAAGTTAACTAGGAGGTGAGGCTCCTCTTTAAGCCCCACCTCCCTGTTGCAGATCAAATCAGCTACTATGTAATCATTTAATTTTAGAAAATAGCCCGAGTATTTAATAGATGTATCCACATATCCCATTTGGTATGGGAAGAGATGATGAATTTGGCCTTCAACTGCTGGAGAGATTTCGTTAAATAAGATCGAGGAAATTTTAATAATTAGTTCCATCCTTGTTTAAATGGTAGAAAGTATCTGATATAGACCTAAAGGCACT
The DNA here is from genome assembly GCA_027924585.1 of Larix kaempferi. Classification (NCBI taxonomy): domain Eukaryota; kingdom Viridiplantae; phylum Streptophyta; class Pinopsida; order Pinales; family Pinaceae; genus Larix; species Larix kaempferi. Next base: position 12,913,148 of record BSBM01000619.1, on the reverse strand, counting down.
CTAGTCTCTTACCACTCTTTCTCCAAATATCAAGATGTCATCTACTAAAAGAAAATGTGATAGGCAAGTTGCTCATGCTACCTGTATATCTTTAAAAGCACCCACATATTTTGCCATAGAAATAAGTTTTCTCAAGCCTTTTGCTACAAGATGAAATATAAGAGGGGAAAGGAGACATCCTTGCCTCACTCCCATAGAGGCCTTAAAGAAGTATGAGGGCGAGCCATTGATTAAGACCCCAAAGTTTGTAGATTTTAAGCACCCCATAATCTAGTCCACAAAATATAGCCTCATACCTATATGCAATAAGATCAATATGGTGGAAGTCCAATTTACCTTGTCATGGGATTTTGAAAGATCTATCGTCATCACTTCATGCGAGATCTTCTTATGTTTATTGTATGTAGTGCTTCCTATGCCAATCAACAGCATCATGAATCTATCAATTTGTCAAGAACCCAAACTAATCCTCTAAAATAAAATTTGATAAACTTGCTTTAATCCTATTGGCAATAATATTCGAGATTAGTTTATATATAAAATTGTAGAGAGAAACAGATCTAAAATATTCAAAGGTATTAAGATCATTTATTTTTGGAATCAAGGCTATAAATGTTGCATCTAGTGAACTCATGACTTTCCCTTCTACCCTAGATTATTCAGCAAGCTGAAGCATATCACCATCTAAGAGATCATAAAACCCTAGGTAAAAATCCACGGTCAAACCGTCTGGAACTGGGCTCTTTTCCTTTTTGAAATACATTAGCACCTCTTTAAACTCCTCCTAAGTAGCCTAATCTTCTAACATATCATTCATCCCTTCGTAAAAAGGTTCAAAAATAATTTGATAATGTTCAACTACTCCATAATGTGTGATTTTTCTAGTTCTGAGAAGAGAGAGGAAAAATAGGCTTTACCTTCCTTGGCTAGATCCTTGAAAGATTCGATATCCACCCAGTCGCTTCCTTCTAACTCCCAAATCGTATTTATCAACTTTATATATTTTGCATACTAATGAAATAACTTTGTGTTCTAATATCCCTCTTCCAACCAAATTGCATGACTTTTTCACCTCCAGGTTGTTTCTTCCCTTTCCAAGTAATGCTTTTTCCTATATTCCAACAACTTCAACTCCTCTAGTTCACCATCTAAGTAGACTCTACTTGCGTTTTGTGTAAAAAGAGAAGCTATCCCTTCTTCAATTTCTATCAATTCTGCCAGCCTCTTCTTCTTCTTTTTTCTATATGAAATGGCAACCAAATTCTTTATTTGTCTAATATTAGATGCAAACTTATTCATAACAACCTCTCTAGATTGAGGTTCAAAATGATTCCAATTTGTTATTACTAGATGTCTAAAATCCTCTTCTTTCAACCATGAATGATTAAATTTGAAAGGGCTTGATGGCTTCTCATCCTCCTTACCACTTTGTAGAATAACAAGACTATGGTCGGATGAACCACCTTATCCAACCCAAGTTCTATACCTCTCCACACTTTCCACTAGACTTTCTTTCGTGAGAAACCTAGCCAATCACTTTGAGATACCAACGCTACCACTTCTTCCATTCCACCAAGTAGGAACCAATTCCACTTGTTCAACATCGATAAGCTTAGCCTATTCAAATATTTGTAAGAAATATTGTGACAACAGATCTTGTTTTGTCGTTGAACCCTATACCTCCCTTGGTGACAGAGTCAGGTTCAAATCACCTCCAAAAATGACATTGTCCCCCTTCCAAGCTTCCCCCTCCTTTAGGGACTCCCAGAAAGTATTTCTATCTAGGTAGGAACCATAGATATTTAGTATTTGAAAGGGTCTATCCAAATCCTTTGCAACTTCCTCCAGAAAAATACTTGTTGAGAAAATACTTAAGTTTGCGCCGGAAAAGGAAGTATTCCAGCAGTAACTTGACCCCCGGATAGACCCACGACATCAAGTGAACATAAATTCCAATTTGGCAATAAAGGAGAAATGAATTCAACGGCCTTTGCACTAACAAACATTTTTCCTTAAACACATTAATATCGGGGCTATAAGTAGAAAAAAATATTTTGCAAGCTTGTCATTTATGTGATACCCCTACCCCTCTCACGTTTAAAGTAAGAATAATCATGGGGAAACCTTGGCTTTGGGATTTCTTTCTCTAAGAGCCCTATTTATGGGAAGTTGTTTACCTTGTTTCACTTCAGATGATGCTTTCTTCTTTACTTTTGAAATGTAATACTTTCGGCCCACTTGGCGAGGAGGATTGGATGTTAAGGCCAAACCTCCCTCAATAATGCTCTTTTCTCTTGTGTCTAGATCCTTTTGGGGTCTAAGGAGGTATTGAGAGGAAGTATCATCAATATGTCTTTCCTATGGATATTGATTTCCTACTTCCCCAACACCCTTGAGACAAAGGATCCAAAGAGCCATAAATTCGAGGTTTGTACAAGCTCCAAATCTCACTTATTTGTTTCTACCAACTTCTTAGAGGAGTTCTGGTAAACAGGAATAGGAGGGTATGAATCGGAAGGAAGAAATGTAGGAGTGAAAGTCGAGTTTAAATATGCTTTCATACCTATACCCGTCGAAGATTCTTCACGCTCATTGCATATCGAATCCTTTGATGCCTCCTTATGTACATCATATGGATCCTCAATGGTTCTCTTAGTTCCATCCAACCGTCCAAGCTTGTACTATCTCAAGTGGAGGTTCCACCTCGGGGACGACCATGTTTTGTTCGTTAATCTTCTTTATCCAAACCTTCTTCAAGGAAACCCTTCTCTTTGGGAAAGGTCATTCATACCAAATATTCCCTATCTATCGACACGCTAAACAATGGAAAGATAATTTCCAGTAATCCAACGGTTGCACGAAGTGGCCATAATTCCATTCAATATCTAATCCTTCCAATAAATCCTTTCTCAATTCTATTTCCACCATCACGCGCGCCACATGCTTTCCCACTCTATTCAAGAATCTTCATTCGTGGATACAAACTTCCCAATTTGATTCACTATATCCTTCATGACCTATAGAAGCCAAAGTTCCAAGGGGAAGCCCTGTAGAAGTACCCAAACATGTTGCATAGGTAATGACTCAGACCTGGAATTAAACCCTGAGTGCCAAGGATTTAGCACTAACAAGCCCTAAATATGGCATCCTTAATACACCTTTTTTACACCTTTACCTACCTTTTTTCCATCTTCTGAAGCTTCACCTGTTCCTTTTATCCTCGGATTTTACACCTTCTATATACGGTAGGAAGTTGTTTGTATTACTTTGTATTTCGTTGATTATTTGATGTGTAGGTGTGTAATTACATGATCATGAATATTTGTAAGACTTGTGATGCTACAGGCACATCGAAGATGATAGTTCTATGGGAGCTTTGAAACCGTCACAACAATTCTATGGGAGTTGCAGAACCATCACAACGGTTTTGAAGAAGCTACGGAACATTTCTAAACAATTTAAGGGAGATGTGGAACTGCCATAGACATTACAGGACCTTCGTATGGGTTTCACCACAATGAAATTTGTATAAATGTTCCATGAGTAGCTGCAGAACCAGTTAAGGTGGTTACAGGACAGTTGGATGAAGCTACAGAAATTATACAGGAGTTATGCAGCTCGATTTTGCGTATATGCACCAACTAGAGATGGATCAGGTGTTCTTATGGTTTGATATTGTAGTTGTTATCATTCTAATTTGTGCTATCATTGTCACCAACTTCTTATTTTCTTATAAAAATCTTGGAAGATCGATCCAGACAATTGCGCTATTGTTTAAAATTATGTTTTGAGTTTGTTTTGAAACCACGGGGATGATTGAGAATCCTTAGATCTCATAATTGCCTGAACAATTTGCTAAAACTAGATTTTTTATGGAAATGGTTAAAAGGAGGTTATAGTCTCCTATCAAGGGGATTAGTCGATACTCTTAATAAATTGTACAAAAGCTTTGTATTGATTATTTGTGCTTAATGAATCAGTAATACCAGTTCTATTCTTGTGGATGTGGTTAAGTTGATTTCTATGTGACTATATGCTACCCTCAACATCTTATCTCCGAAGGCAGGGCCCCCTTTTTTTTCTGTAAGCAAGAAAAATTATATTAAAAAGGATCCTTCAGTACAAAAAGTTCAAGAATTACACGGCCTTTCATGCACAAAATTTCTACAAGAGTGTCTGCAAAATATCCCCACTACTAGAATTAACCGTTCATCTATCCCTTCTACACAAAAAACTATCTACCCCCTTAACCCTTTTATAGTACAACATATTCAAGATCTATCTTAAAAGACCTACAAACAAGGTCCTCATAATTATGGAAATGGAAACTATAGCCATAGCAACACATATTACACAAAAAGATACTGCAGGGAGAGCACGTACGCACCATACAGACTGTCTGAACAAAAAGAGACACAGCATCAAAAAACCTTAATCCCAAATAAACCAACCCGAATTCCATCATTTTGGATCTTGGGAGACGTTCCGGTGGAGCAGAGTCCCAAAACGGAGGCCACCAAGCTTGTGGTTGCCTGCAGAAGAGGACTGGCCTAATGGACCGTGAATGGGGCATGTCCCCGGAGAGCGCACAACAGAAGGAGCAGCAACAGTACTCAGAGTCTCCAGCGGCAGGCCGAGTTTTAGAGTAATGCGGTCAATTTTCCTGTGCATCGAACAATTATCTTCCATATGCTCCTTCCACACTCTTTCTGGTTCAACCTCTCCCAGAGCTTTGTTTTCCCTGCCCATCATAACGTGGGCCATAAGTTCCTTGGTCACCTAGTAGGTGGTGTCAATCCTATCATAAGCGAAAAGATGCCCAGCCGTGGTCCCAGGATCACAGATCCAATCTTCCACCTCCTCCTTGATAGTTTCTATGTCCATGTCTTTCACTTGATTCCACAGGTCCCGCTCAACCCTTTCAATTTCATCCCGGATAATAGGTGGAATGTGCTTCCAGAAGTAATGGGCGGCCAGCCCTGCTTTCTGCAACTCTCGGTTCTGTTTCCTCCTTTCCTAGGCCTTTTTACCCTTAAGTGCTTGCCGCTTGGGATTCATTGCACCAGTTTCCCAGTACATCAAGTAACACCACACTCTCTCCTGCTTACACACAGAATAAATCCATAGAGAATGTAGAAACAGAATGCGGAGAGGATGCGAGTACCTCGAATAAATAGCCAGGATGCTCAATCTGATTCCAGTAACCATATTAATTCTGTTGAACTTACTATTGAAATTCACGAGAGTCCCATACATCTCTCATTTTATCTGCTTGGTTCGTCGTACCCTACCCTTCAATGGACAGAGGTGACTGAAAGATTTCCCCATTATTGAAAATCAGGGTGAGATCATGGGAATTCATGTCCTGTTTTAATACTGAGGAGCCATCTTCACGTAATGGTTGCAGATGGGACGAATTACAGGTGTTGAGAGGGCTTGACATGTGTTCTCTCGTCATGGAAATCAAGTCATGACTCGTGTGCCCCATCAATTCCTGGTACAACCTGATGTCATGGGCTGCCAAGTGGATACACTGGATTTGCCAGTCATCACCGACTTCATCCGGCAGTTGTCCTTCAACCACCCTCGCTTCATTTCATTCCCCAATGTTTTCCAATGGGTCGTCCACCTTATTGTCGTCGTGTTTAACATGGGTAAAGGACCAATCATGGAGGCCTATGATGAGATCAAAAATCCTTTCAACCCGGTACATCATTCACCATCTCTTCATGACTTTGGCCACCTTTTGTACACCTTGTATCTTTTTATCCATTTGGATGATGGCATGTGAGTCTCCTTCAATGACCATGGGTTCCCAACCATTTCGTATTGAGAGTCTAATGCCATGAAGTAAACCTTCTGGCTCTGCTGCATTGTTGGTATCTTGGCTGATATTCCCATGAAAGTATCGAAGAATAACACCCTCGCTATTTCTGATAACTCCACCAAAACCAGTCGAACCAGGGTTCCCTTTTGAGGCCCCGTCGAAATTTAATTTGAAATGGCCACCTGGAGGAAGGTGCCATAGACATGGACTTGCGGGAGCCACCTTTCGGGCCTTAAAATTCCTCCATCCTTGTGGAGAACAATCCATTCCCCATCCCACCAGAATCCGCTTCTCGCTATCATCCATTTCCCAATCTCTCTCAAACTAAGGGGTTATTCTGATGGTATCTTGTATATGCTTACTGATTTGGTTCCAAACTGTTTGCAAAAAAAAATTCTTGCCTTAAAAAATCCTCCCATTTCTTTCCTTCCAAATGTCCCACATCAAAAATCCTAGAAACTTGAGCCATATTTTGAGGATGATGGGATTTTTGAAGGCCTCCTTATCCCAACCTTTAATTTTCTGGTGAGGTTTCCCTCTTACCTGATCCGTCCTTCTAAACATTTTCGCACCTCAGTCCCATAGGGAGGAAGGCATGGGGCATGAGTCCAAAATATGGTTCATTGATTCATCATCGCCTTCACAAAGCACGCACCAAAAAGGACTATGGATTACTCTTCTAATGATATTCTCTCCTGTCAGGATATGCATGTATGAAACTAGCCATATAAAGGTAGCTATTTTGGGCCATGGGTTAAAATTCCAGACCGCCCTCCAGTTCATCCTATGTTGTAAGTCTTCTTGGTTGGAGCTAAGATCATAGGCTTCTTTACTGGTATAAGTTCCTTTGGGTTGGTCCCTCATCTTAGTTTATTCGGTTTGTTCTGGATTCGAATACATCAGTCCTGCAAGGCCGCCATAATCTTGGGTATCTCTCCAGAATTGACAAACTTTTATCAGGCCCAGAACTTTGGCACGAGACCAGCTATTATGCACCTCATGTTGGGCAATGATCCTGGGAATTTGTTGCCAAGAGTCACTCCAGAAATTGACGTCTTGTCCACCCCTTATTCCCCAGAATCTATGTTCTCATACAATCCTTCTATTTGCATGTGCGTAATTCCAGATGTGGGATCCTTGTAAATTTTCATTAAATCTAATTAGGTCTTGTTTTGGTTTCCCCTGAGCATACTTGTTATGCCAAAGTTCGGCCCAAGGTTCCTCTTTGTGCGACACCCAGTGCCACCAGATCTTTGCACCTAGAACTTCATTGTTCTTCTCTGGATCTCTCAACCCAAGACCACCCTGATCCTTTGGTTTGCAGACAGTGTCCCAGCCAACCAAATCCCAATGGTGTTTGGATTGATTTCCTCCCCACAAGAACTGTCTTTGGATTGTTCTTATTTGCTTTAGAACCAATTTAGGGGCATCTAAAGTGGAGAAAATATAGATAGGCATGGCTTGGAGCACCACTTTCACTAACACAGTTCTGTTGGCAAGGTTGAGAGGCCTATAAACCCAATTATCCAATTTCCTTCTTAATCTCTGCAGGAGGTCCTCCCAGGAGACTTTCCTAATCACCCCTTCAGCAAGAAGAGCACTGAGATATTTGGATGGAAGGGAGCTCCCTTGGAATCCCAGGATACGAAGAATATTCCTCTGGTGAATCCTAGGAGTGTTGAAGAAGAAGACCTGGGACTTAGTGTTATTCAATTCCAACCCAGAAGCCTTAGCAAAAGAATTCAAGCATTTCTTTAGGGATCTTGCTTCTTGAACTGATGAGTGTCCCATCAGCATGGTGACATGCACAAATTGTTGGTGTGAAATACTCTCAGGTACATTATGAAGGTTCAAACCTTTCAGCTCCCTACTTTCAATTTTATCTTTGATAACCCTACTCTGCCCTTCTGCCATGAGAATGAACAAGAAAGGGGACAGAGGATCTCCCTGTTGGATACCCTGCGAAGGTTTGAAATTTTTGGTTGGGGCGCCATTAAAGAGGATAGAGAAAAACGTTGTAGTAGTAATATTCATTATCCAATTGACCCAATCCTAGTGGAAACCATAGGCCTCAAGCATTTCATTCATAAACTGCCAGTTTAGTTTATCATAGGCTTTTGAGATATCAAGCTTTAACAACATACCTGGTTTCTTAGTGACTTTCAGAGAGTGGATGACTTCATGGACCAAAATGATACCATCTATAATTTGGCGACCTTCGAAAAAACCTGACTGTTCATGGGCTAACAAGTCAGGAAGGAGAGGCTTAATCCTGTTAGCTAACACTTTTGTTATAATCTTGTAAATGACATTACAGAGTGCTATAGGTTGGAATTTCCCAGCGGATTCAACCCCTTCCTCTTTGGGTATAAGAGTGAGAAAGGTTGAATTGAAAGCTCTTAGGACTCCTTTATTCTTCCGAGAGTCATCCACAATTCTCCAGACTCCATCTTTGATTAAATCCCAGAAGTAATGGAAGAAATTCATGGTAAACCCATCAGGTCCTGGAGCTTTTCCATCCTTCATTTGATTAACAACATCCTCCACTTCCTAGAATTCCACAGGCTTCATCAGGATTTCATTCTGGGTTGTTGTCACCTGCCTGGGGATGTGTCTAGTGATCTTCCTTATACTGTGCAGATCCATCATGCATGTCTTCCTTCATGATGGTTTCGAAGTACTGAACAAGCCCATCCTCCATAGCTTCATGTGTTTCTATATACTGCCCATCATATTTTTTTAACCTTGTTAGTTTATCCCTTTGGCGATTCTGAATCACCAAGTGGTGGAATAATTTCGTGTTTCGTTCACCTTCCTACAACCATTGATTCCTAGATTTTGGTTCCAAAAGGTCTCCTCCTTCCTTTCTCTTGCGTTGAGTTGCTCCAGGATGATCTATTCCTGTTGTTTCATACCATCATTGTATCCAAAATTCATGCCTTCCTACTGGATATCATCTAACTTTTCAGTTAGAAACTTCTTGTCTTGGAATATGTTCCCAAATTCCTCCTTATTCCAAGTACGTATTTTTGCCTTTAATTTTTTCAGATTTTGCTGGAATTGGTACATTAGAGTTCCCCTAATAGGTTCCATCTCCGCCCACCATTTTTCGACAAGTTCCTTGAAGTGCTCGTGTTCAAGCCAAAATTGCTCGAACCGAAAAGGTCGCTTGATAGGGGGACCACCGTCTTCCCAAACCAAACTTACTGGACAATGATCAGAAACTGTCAAGAAGAGGACCAGTGTGGTTGCTTCCCTATCCCCAGTCATCATTGCCTCAAGCAGAAGGAATATGTCAGACGAGAGGCGACGTGATGCTCACAACCTCGTCTGTTTTTCCATGTATACCATCCATTCCCTATTTCTATGTCAACCAATCCATTCTCCTATATGAAATTTTTGAAAGAGATATTGGTCGCTTCCATACTTCACCTTCCTCCTTTATTTTATTCTAGGGATGTGATCATATTGAAATCACCACCCATAACCCAGAGACAACCATCATTCTCTCACGCTTCCTTATTTAGGAATGATAAGAAAGCAATATTTTGGTCCATAACACTTGGGCCATAAACATTGGTGAGAGTACCTCTTACCTCTGAATTATATAGCTTGAAGTCGGCACTAATAGAGAACCTAGTTGCTCGGAAGCTGTTGAGAGAGATTGTCGCAGGGTTCCACGGGATAGCAATTCCTCCAGCCGATCCCCGAGCATCAATAGCTGTCACCTGACTTCCTTGCCAAATTTTTCCTCCTAACACCTACATAGTATCCGATCTGCATTTGGTTTCTTGCAGAAATAATACCTCTACTTTTCCTTCCTTATTTTATTCTGTAGGGTCTTCATTTTTCTTGGATTTTTAACCCCACGGATATTCCAGGTTATTATCTTCATTAGATACTCTTATTTACTTATGAGAAGTCCACCCTTATCGTCGGGTACTGACCTGATTCAACCAGCCTAGTCCCAATCTCTGCAATTCTCTGTCGATTCATCTTCCACCCCCGTTTTTCCCCTTCCTAGGGTTGTTTTCTTTTGCTGCCCTTCAATGGATCTTTATCAATACCCAGGTGTGGGGAGGCTTTGGTTTTAAGGATAGCCTATTGTAGAAGTTTCAGCTGCCTTCTGGATACATATCCTTTCCCTTTTTTACTGCATTCCTTCTCTATATCATACAGATCCAGATATCCCGGGTCCATGTCCTTTATCTCCTCTGTTGTTTCTTCCTCCATGGCTTCTACTACCTCCTCCATATGCACATTTTCAGGCTTGATCATGGATTGGTTTCCATCCTCGTAAAGAGTTTTATCCTTTTTAGGATCTTCCTCCTCGATCTCCATGTTACTCAGGGTCGCAAACCTATTCCCGGTCTGATTCCTCTTGTCTATGTTTTGTTTTGCTTGAGGTGGGTGGGGAATATTTCTATTTCGTTTCTTGCGGTTCTGAACCTGAGTAAAACCCTCGTTGTCCTTTTCCTTTTCTTTTTTCTCCAGCGTCGGGGTCGCAGTGGATTTAAGGGTCGGGAAATCTCTGCTCATATGCCCATACTCATGGCATTGCCGGCATCGGAGTGGGATTTGTTCATAATATAGAGGTTGGACCCAATCTTCATCTTCCCAAGTCAAATTGATTGCCTCTAGGAGATCTTTGGAAAGGTTCATATAGATGCATATTCGAGCATAAGTAGTGTATCTTTGAAGCCTTGTATGCTCTGAAACTTTCACAAACTTCCCAAGGGTATTCCCAATGGCCTCCAAAATTTCAAGTTCCTAGTACTCCAGGGGGAGCGAGTAATGTTGGATCCAGACCGGGGCAATACTCAAATCCTCTATATCAAGATTAAACCTCTCTTTCCAAAGGAAAAGGAATAAACCTGAAGAGTAAAAAAAATATGGTCCCCCCATTAGAACCTGATCTCGATCTTCCTGGTTGAAAAAGATAATGGTAAAAAACTATATTGCTCCCAGGTGCAGATCATAATGTCCTTTGGGGTTCCAGGTGGTCTTGATCCATCAGATCAGATCTTTTTCCTTGGGCCAGATTCCAATGAATTTCTCGATTAGGTCTTTCTCCTTCCATTGCTCGACTCGGTCCCGCAACTTTTCAAATGTGATCTGCAGAGACGGGATTTCAGCAAATCGGAATAAACAAACCCCCCCCCCCCCCCCCCCCCCCCCGAGTATTTTTTCTATCAGTCTCCATTGTTTTCTCAATTGCGATACCTTGATCTGGCTGGTGCACAGTTGGGATATGAGAACTACCTGGGTAATCCAACGAGGTGGAGGGGGCTACTCCCCCTCCGGGCGACGCCATTCGAGAACCCTAGTCGTCGATTGCAGATCACCCCTCTAAGGTCGATAAACAGCCACCTTTGCTAGTCATCGGGTCGGGCCCTAACGTGAGCAAGGCGAGCGTAGGGTTTTCTCATTGCCTTTGTATCTTCCCTCTCCCTGTCTTGCTCTGACTCATGGAGCGCGGTGGTATTTAAACATCCAATCATCGAAGGCAGGGCCCCCTTAGAAGACAAGTGTTGATTGTTTTGATTTCATAAGTTAATTATTAAATTGAATTCTTTTACTATAGATTTTCATAATCGTGTGAATTAATTATTTTCTTCAGATCTCATATGTGTGCTAATAGGATTCGATTTCCATATTTATTATATTATCTTTTTGAATTAATTACTATATCAAATGGATATTCGTATCATGCTTTGGGTTGATTGATTAGATCTGAGAAAGAGTATTAATTCAAAGAACTGGATGGTTAAGTGGAAGCAGTGCTTTGCGACTAGCAAGGATCATTTAATTTCCAGTATGGTGATGTCTATTCATTAATAAATTAGATGTTGTTTCTTTTATAGAAGCTTTGGGCCTGCAAGTAGAACATTAAACGTTGCAATAGTTTGAATTTTTATTTCAGTAATAGGTTAACATCGAGTTTCTTTTATACACAGTATGGTTCAATCTGAAATTATTTTTTGCAAGTGTGCCAAGTTTAGCTTTTGATAATTGCTGAGTGATGAGTGCGTCAATCTATTAATTAATATTTAAGATTTTCTTTCCTATTTGAACATCATTGTTGACTCTATCTTTAAGAACAAGACAACAAATTCATAGCATGAATACCAATAGAAAGTCACAGTGACTGTATAATGTCCCTAATGTGTTAATCCCCTAGACATATGTTGTGATTATTATTTGTGTTGTTATGTGGCACTGGGTGCTTGGATTATGGAATATGGACATTATTATTATTATTATATTATTAATTATTTTAATTAAATAACTATCTCAACATGGACAATTAATGTGGTTGGGGGGTCATGGATTCCACATGTGAGGGGGTTGGGGACTAGGAGTTGTGGCTCTCCCTAACAACACTCTTTGTTTCCTATTTTTTATTATTTTAGCCTGTGTTGGTACTATTGAACCTAATTCATGATTTAGTGGGCCTTGCTTGTTGAATGTGCCCTCTTTTGATGGTTTTGTAACTCCATTTTTGGAGGTTACACTTGGTTTGTAACCCCAACTTGCACAAGTGCGCCCTCACTAGATATTTTTAGCCTTGACACCTCAAAATTTGTATAATTCCTTTGAGTAACTCATTTACTATTATGGGAAAGGAATCCTTTGCTTGTGTAACCTCCCCCCCACCTAATTCGAATTGCTCTCATGAGAATTGGAATGGTCAAAATAGGAGTTGGAGAAGCTTCCAATAACTAGTATGGTTACTCTCCAGTTAACCTAAGTTAGTTTCTACCCAGGGATTCGAATGGCTATAAGAGGATTCAGATTGGCTTCATGGGGGATCTTCTTTCATCTCTTCTTGCACCTCTAATGAATTGGGAATGATGGTATATGCCATAATGTTTCTTGGATAGATATCATGGGAGGAATGTTCTATGCCAGAGTGTTTCCTTGATAGAGATTGGAGACCGATCTATGCCAGAGTTTTTCATGGACAGATTTCAAAGATTGAAGGTATTATAATGAGGTATGAAGACTGCTCTATGCCAGAGTGTTGCCTGGATAGATTTTATTGTGATTTCTCAGGATGTATGGCCTGAGTTTCATGTGATGGAAATGTATTTTGCTTTCTCAAGATGTATGGCCTGAGTTTCCTATGATGAAAATGTATTGTGATTTCTCAGGATGTATGGTTTGATTTTCTTGTGATGGAAATGTATTGTGTTTTCTCAAGATGTAACATTTTATACATCTTGACAAGAACTTTATACTTAGAAGGAGAACTCTAGCTATAAAAACTCATATTTTTGCATAAAATACACCAAAAACAACCCTGAATCAAAATGTGGTGCTACCGACAGCACCACTTTTTGATTTGGGGTCAAAAATATAGAAATGAATCAAACGATTGTTATTGTTGTTTGCAAAAACCTTAAAATCAAGCTCTAAATTTAAAGCTAATGCTACCGGTAGCACATTTTTTCAAAAAATGGCATTATTATATCATTTTATCATAATTTAAAATTGTACTATTTTAATCTCTTATTAACACTATATAAAACTAGCACCTAGTTCAATACAAATTATTCAAGAAATTATTTCACCTCTCTTTCTATATAAAATAAACGAATTTATGATATTATTAATAATAAAACCATATATTAAACCATAAAATGTAAAAATTCTGATATTTGGGCGCACAAACGAGGAAACACAATATACTATAAAACGAAAAATACAAAGAACGAGAACTCTAGCCATAAAAAAATCATATTTTTGCATCAAAAACACTAAAAAACAACCCCAACGACTTCCTAGAATTAAATAAAAAATTCAAAAAAGTGAAAAATGCAAAAATGCAAAATTATTAAAAAAATTTCAAAAGCAAATTAAAAATTATTTACAACATTAAAAAATAATTATAAGCAAAAAATAAAAATAAAATCCCCCAAACAAATAAAATGAAATAGAAATTTCAAATTTCCAAAAAAAATACAAATTTAAAAAAAATAACATTTAAAAAAGTAAAAACATTTTGAAAAAACCTTTTAAAAATATATATATATATAATGAAAAAATATCTCAAAATAAACAAAACTATTTAAAGAAAATTTAATAAAAAATTAGAAAAAAAGGACTTAAAAAATACAAAATTTAAAATTTAAAAATCAAACTTAAAAAAAAAAAAAAAATATATATATATATATATATATATATAATGTTTCAATTAAAAAAAAAACAATGGAAAAAAAATTATTAAAAATATATTAAAGTTTCAATATAAAAAAAACATATAATTTTTTTGAATTTAAAAAAAATAAATAATATACATATAAAAAATTTGAATTCAAAATAATAATAATAACCTAACCCTACTTAAAACCCAAACAATATTAAACAAAATATATATATATATATATATATATATATATAAATTTGAATTTTAAAAAAAAAAAAACCTAACCCTCACACAAACTCCCAATCTCGTAGCACATTTGTAACATTTTTGATAGCCTGAATCTCAGAGCACATGGTTCCTTGCAATAAAATGATAGTAGGGTTAATAGTTGTAATAAGTTTTGATATGGCCCTAACCTTATCATCCCTACCCAAACCACATATATTCAAAGAAAACACTAAAATTATAAACCCTTCTTCATGAGTATCTATGCTCTAAGAGCCCGATTTTTGGAAGGATCATTCAAAACTAGAGAAGAGTCGTCGGCCTTAGACATTCTGATAGAAAGGGGGATATATTGAGGATTCTTTACAATATCCATCTCTGCTTTTTTTTCTTCTTTTTTTTATGTATTGTAACATTTTGGAACCAAGTTGATTGAGTAGGGGAGACCCCTATGGTATCCAAAGGACATTTGGAATATACAGACAAAACGGCTTTTCGACAAGGGGATGTAAATTGTTCGATAGCCTGGGTTGGAACAGAACCCAAATGACAATTAGGGTCAAATGAGGTATCAATTGAATTACAGGAAACCGAATTAAATTCCCCCCCCTTGACCCTTGCATCTCGACCTAAAGTAGAATGGGTATTATTGTCATCAGAAAGTGGAGTAGGATCAGAAGGTACTTGGGGATTTTCACCATTTCTAGTCAATTTAGAAGATAAAAATAAATCATAAATTAAAGGCATGTTATCAACATTTCCTGAAATGGATAGCCTATCATTCAAATCCTTTTCAGAAGAGAGGTAGAAATTCAGTTATTCTTTAGAAACACCTTCGTAAGGGGTTGGAGAATCATTTAGTTGCATACCTAGAACATTTGCAAAGGACTTGACTGGATTAGTAGGGAAAAGTGCACAATGAGTGTGTTCCCCGAGATGCACATCATCTTCGCCAGATTCCTCTCCAGAGTACACTGACTTCAAACCAGAAATAAGGTAGGGACACTTTGCTTTTACATGTCCAGTTTCCCGATATAAGAAACATCTAAAGAGTATGTGTAAATAGTCCAATTTTTGGCGAAAGACCTTAGCACCCTATTGTATTTCCAACTCTGTTAGAATCCCTAACCTAGTGTCAAATTCCACCATAACTCTGGAAATATTTTTCTCCATACCATAAAAATTATGTTTATCCAGCTGAATGAACTTTCCTATCAAATTTGCTAACCCCTCAAGAACATTATGAGTCCATAATTTGAGTTGAAAACCCAAAAGCAACAACCATAAGTGACGACAATGCATTCTTTCCTTCTCTGGTGAGAAGGTTGAATGCTAGTGTTTTAATACCAGAGAACCCCCTTTTATTATCCAAATAGACTCCAAGATCTACTGAATATGATCCTCACTGGGGAAAATGAAACAAATCCATACATTTAATAGCATGTTGATACGGGGAGTGTATCCATCTAATGGGATCCATGTCTGGTTAACCCATTCTATCATCTTCATCTTGGAAACCCTAGCAGATTCTAACCGACCAACTAGGGCACGTTTTGATAAAACCCCAAAACGATCCAAATTCACATGCGCCTAAAACATATCTCTGCAAACGCTTTCTGGAATTGAAGGTCTTCAATATCCTGCTTGCACAAGCCTTTTATCCTGTAATCCGGTGAGTATAATTCCCTTGCAGTGGTTCAATTTGTGAAGTCACTAAATCGACATCCCCCCTCATAGATAGACCAACTTCCTCCTTACCTAGTTCATCACAGGTTGGAAACACTAGCCTCTCACTAGAAAGAGGAGTCTCCGAGAAATGGAATGCATGGGGGCATTGACTTGGCACATTTTGTGAAACGGTTCCGACTAGACCCATCTACGAAAACCGGAAAAGGAGGTAAAGAACAATCGACACAATCACAACACTATGGCATGTGACGGCTGTCACTTCACAAATGGGTCTTGAAAAAATTAAAAAAATATCCAATGATAAACAATATAAAAGCACCCCAAAAATCTGCCAAACAAGGAAACTTCGACAAATAGGTAGGCTGAAAAATACAAAGATAACCAATAACAAAAATCGGTAATGGAAAAAGTAGTTGGAAAAGGAAAATGGTAAAAAGCATAGTTTTGTGGACAAACAACCCTATAATAGAAGGGATAATGAAAAAACTGCAGTAAAGAAACTATTCTTCCCACTTTTTTCTCTCGATCGGTACTAGGCCAGCCATTAAGACTAGCTTGACTCAAAGTTCACTGCAGTAGTTTTAGTATTTTCTATCTAGTATTGCCAGCCACAACTCTATTACCAAGATTCACAGCTAGGGTTTCACAAAGCTACATCTCATACCTCAGTTTCAATGTCCAATCCTTGATTGACTTTTTTCCTAACATAGATATTTCATCCAATTATTGATGACATTTATGTTGTCCCATATTTTGGATTAATATTCTTATATAATAAAATGGGTTTATTCTTCTACTGGATTGTCTAATGTTGCAAATTGTTACATTATTGATCAAATACATAAATGATTTACATTATGACTATGAACAAATGTGTAATCAACATGCTTATTGAAACACAATACTTAAAATATAAAATAAAGATTACTGTAAAAATATTTGATTCTTGAATGATTAATTGAAAATTTGTAAAAAGAAAAAAGAAAAAACTACATTTACATATAAACAACATGGAAAAAATCAACATAACACCATACACAATCTATAAAATAAATAAAAACTATATTTACATATCCGCAACATGGAAAAATTCACCACAATAGCATACATAATCTGTTTATTTCAACTAATCGATGCCTTTTATTCATTTCCATGAATCGATGCCTACTCAAATTTTACCAATACTCTTCCACATAATAAACATACCGGTGCTCTTTACATATCATACATGTCGGTGCACTTTTTAAAATATAAGCATGAGCGGTTTTTTTCAAACTATACAAACCGATACTCATTGGTATACTATGCACATTGGTTCTTATTGATACAGTATATGCACTGGTGCTTATTTGTACATTATGTGCATCGGTACTTATTCGTACAGTATACACACCGGTTATATTTTAAGACAAAATGCACAATAGTGCACATAATACAACATCAACACCAGAGCGTTTAAATATACAAATGCATTGGTGCTTTAATAAAATATACAAGCCACTGGTGCATTTAGGACAATGCATTAGTGTTATTACAATGTAATATATGCATTGGCGTGTGTGCATTAAAACATACTTACTGGTGCATTGGAAATGAATGCACGCACCAGTGCTATCACTATAATGTATAAGCAACAATGTGTTTTATTTATAATGTATGCATTGGTGCATTAACATTGTGTTTACACATCATTGTGTTTTAGTTATAGATGAAACACACCCAAAATCCTCGTTAATATTTTGAGGAAATGGTGTGCAAAAATTTTCATGTCGATCATCCAACAACTGAACATATTAATTTCATAATATTTAAACATCTTAAAACATTCTCTCTAACTACGTGTAGACTCATTTAACTTGAGACTAAATACCATGATGTACAAAATGTGTGTAACCATTCAATCACAGTCATCTGAATTATAAGCATGTGAGAAACCTTTCTCGCAATCAACCCTTTTATCATAAGTTGTTTAGATAATCAATAAGCATTTTATGAGTAAGACAACAATCACAATATACATCGATGTCTAAGATTTATAAACAATATCTATAAGATTGTTCAATCCAACTATAAGAGTATGATGTTCTTCTTTCGTTAACCAAAGTTCAATAGAATAATATTAAAGAATAATTACTTTATAAGTTAACCCTTAGAGGAATATAAAATAATACCTACATTGGTTCATTATTCACATCAAGAACTATAATAATAACTTTATCAAACTCAATGCAACCTTCTCATTTTACCATGCAAGATCATAAGGATAACATAACACTAATTTATCATAGTCTAATTTCATTGGCACACATTACCTCTACTTGGATCTCTCAAGTTCATTTACATAAAAATGTACACAACATACACTAACATCATGTGCATCTCGACCACCTACTAAAGACAAGAACTATAATCCTTACACAATAACAACCCATGGTATTTTCATGTTAATAACATCAAAAGGAACGTATTTTATAAAGTGGACAACATACATTAACAATTGCAAATCTCATCAATCAACTAAATATAATTGTGCCCTCATGCACACATTATCATTACAATCGCCATGTCATAACTTCCACAAATGCAAATGAAACAAGGCAACTCATAATGAACATGTATATTTATAAACTTTACATCTTTTAAAGCAATACAAAACTGAAAGTATTTATCTGGATCAAATAGACTAAGGTGACTGAAGGTTTGACTGCAACTTTCCTCCCAACCATTTGACTCTCTATCCAGTGTATATTTCTGCCACCAACAGGCCACCCCCGAGCTAGAAAAGAATCTACTAGAGAAAAGGAGAGAATAAGAATCTTTCATGAATATTCCTCAATATGACTTGAACACTAAGCCCCAACCATTGCTAGACTTTCGGGAGAAACAAGAGTCGATTTCTAACAAGTATAGTATATTTTGCAAAATATGTTATTTATGTCATCTAACAATTAACCTTCTTGATAATTCAAATACTACATTTAGATCTATGTGCTCTTTAATACTTATGCATAGAACTATGGGTCCTATTAAGTAATGTATATAACTTCTCAGCATTAAAATAGAGTTTTGTGTTCTTTACACTATGCATAAGCATATAAAAAGAGCACTCGACTCTTGGGAGATTCAATGCACAAACATATACAAAAGGAATACTAATCTCAAAAGAAAGAAACTCACTATAAGAACAAAGATGGAAATAGTGCTTATCTCTTAGAAAGCTCAGTATAAGGAGCATATAGAGAAAGAGCACTCAGCTCTTAGCTCAATGCAAACTACTACAAAATAAATAAATAAATAAAATGCGTAAGGAACATTCAGTGGAGATCACGTTATACGTGTCAAATCCCAATAAATGTTCCATGGAATTATGCCCTTAGTACTTTGATCATTCAACGCATGTCCCCTTTGTGGATGGGATCAATCCCTCCTACGAGAAATTCTTAACCCATTTCTTAATTATTGAATCTCTTTTCAAAGATTATAAAATAATCTTTTTATAAATGTAGTGTAACTGAATACTTTTCCTTCTTCTTTTTTTTCAGCGGAAAAATCACCTTCCTGCTATTCCGAAGGAATCTAGTAATGCAAGGACCCTCAGGTCCCTGCTTAATAAGCTCTCCCCGTAAATATATGGACATTTTTTTTTGGTTCACATACATGCTACTAAAATCAATTTGCGCTGTAAAAACGCAAGTGTGCTACAAAAGGGTTAATATGTCTCAGGAATTTAACTATACTGTAGAACTCTTTCTTCACACACATACCCTGTTTAGACTGAATCGTCACAATCCTCCACCAACAATTCATAAGTAGAAAACACCATGGGTAATATACTACCATATTCTACCTTCAAGACTTCTTTAGTAAAACCATTACACAAATATCTTCTCCATAAATAAAATAATGTAACATATGAGCACTCATTATCTCACATCCCACTAGTTCTCTCTCATAGTTAAACACTCATATGTATCATTATCTCACATCCCACTAGTTCTCTCTCATAGTTAAACACTCATATGTATATTCTTATGGTTCATAAAAGGTATGATTTAAATGGAATACCTCCTCATCTCTTACGGATTAAGCTTCACCAAATCGCTATTCAAAGGTTCCAATATAAGATCATCGATCCGTAACAAGACTGTGGTCTTACCTTGAGTTGTTTCTTCAACACTTGGGGACTTGGAATGAATCTCATTTCCAAATGAGTTAAACCACTCTGTTTCCAATGCTTCCAATGTAGTTTCTAGGTATCCAATCAAAGATACATAGCCTCTATAGAGATCTCTACGAACAAGGGTTTTGACCAAAATGCCACAGCCATGGCGATTCAATTCTCTACTTCTTCAACGCAGATTCCCTATTCCACAATTCAAATAACTCGTCTGTAGAGAAAATCGCTTGATGTTAATGACCCTCTTAGTGCAAACTATTGGCAAGGTTCCACAAATTCAAACTCACGGTTCAATTTGTCCTCAATCCTCTCAATCCTCCTACAGAAACTTGTATTCCTATAGCTACAACCTCTCAACATACTCAAGTATTGGGAGACCCTTTGCTCATAAATAAATACCTTGTTTTGGTCCAAATCGTAAATTCAAACAAACTTCATATACAGTCCTTCACCCAATTAAACCGTCTTCTCATCAGGATTTTTGCACAAATTAGATTCTTATTCAATAGCTAACATCATCAAAACACATATATATTACGCATAGACTGTATAAGAGAAAAGCACACAGCAGCAACTGGATGAATTTTCCTCACGCATTCAATAATAAAACTGTACATACTTTCAAAGCCTAATCTATTCTATTACATTCTACAGGCTTGGCTTCACATTTCATAACCAGCCTCTTCACTCAAAACATCGAACCATCAACTCCTTCCCAATTTCTCTCTTTTTCCTTCTCGAGAGTTCTCTCTTTTTCCTTCTCTAGATTTCTACCCGTAGGCTTACCAAGCTTCCTTCTAAAACAGATATTTTCCTATTTCTTTAACAAAACTCCTAAAAACTTGCAATCAGTTCCTAAACTTTTGTAACCAGTCTATCTTTTTAGAACTCCAACCCTATCTTCCTATGACTCATCCAATTCATGACTATAAACAAGAAACTCCTCATAACTACTCTCTCGAGTCATCCCACTAGCTCAGGGATCTCATCCTACATTGACACCTATCAGACTAAGCATATTCTCTGTCTATGCTTGCTAGGAAATAAACCCCTTTACAAGAGGTTTTACAATATTTTTACAATTTACTCTTCCTTGGCTAGTGTCAAGACCTTATGGTCTAACCAAACATTTGCATACTTGAACTTGAGAGCTAATGCTCCTGCATCAGACTGCCAAAGTAGAAAGAAAACATGATCACATGATCATGCATCTTTAGCCTTCATCTCCCTGGATCCCAAACTCTTGTTTGTTGTTGTCCATAAGCTTCACTGTCTTCATTTCTCTTTGGTTGTAACCTTCCAGGCTTCCAAATCTTATGTTGTAGTGCTCCATTGTCTTTACCTTCATCATTCTTCACTCTCCATTCAACTTCACAATGTACTTCTTTCTTCACCCTGCCGTAGCTTTTCTTAGGAATTTGCATCAAATCCCATAATTCATTTATGACATTCTTCAATTCAGTTTTCTGTTGAAAACAAATGTTGTTTTCATAAATTTGCCACTGTACTTTGCCTCTACTCACAGGGATACAAACATTCCTATAACATTCAAAATATTCAAACTTAACTTCTTCTATCTCAGCATTGTCAGATTGC
This sequence comes from Larix kaempferi, assembly GCA_027924585.1. Taxonomy (NCBI): domain Eukaryota; kingdom Viridiplantae; phylum Streptophyta; class Pinopsida; order Pinales; family Pinaceae; genus Larix; species Larix kaempferi. Next base: position 12,891,485 of record BSBM01000619.1, on the reverse strand, counting down.
CTGAGACCTTCCTTCTGTCTCAACTCTTTTCTTTCATCTTCAAACTGTTGGTTACCTTCTTCAGCTTTTCTTGCCTTTTCTTCTGCTTTTACTCTTGAGATTGCTCTAGATATTGTCCCAGATATTACTGCCACCCAAACTTCCTGAATATCCTTAAATATATCCCCCTCTGCAATATCCAATTGCTGCTCCTTATCTTCAAATTTACTTTCAAAAAATAAATTGTTCCTCAATTTGTTGTCTGCAGTAACATACTCATCCTTTCTTCTCTGCATACTAGCAAACATAACATAGGTTTGTGGACTAACATCTGCTTTTGTCTCTTCTGCAACTTGAGACACCTCCTTCTTACTAACTGCCATCCTTAACAAACAGTTTAGCAATTCACTTGTTACTTGATTCCCTTCAAGTACTTCATCAGTATGTTGCATTTCAGGTTCAACATAACTCTCTTCTTCTTCTTTGACAACCCACAGTGATTGTCCTTTAATTTCTTGATCGATCCTGATAATAAATTCAACTTCTTCAAACACAGTATCTTCATGTTTTTCCAGGTAACTTTCAGCCTCCTTCAATTCTAAGACTGATTCTCTTTTAACTTGAGACATATCTGCCTCACCTTCATCTTCATTGTTTCCTTCTTCTTTGTCACCAAGCCAATCTTTTGTGACATTATTTCTTCATCCTCTATCAGAATAGAATTATGATCCTCCACCACTATGACAGCCCTAGATGTCTGTCCAACAATCTTCTCTTGTCCATTCAGATAAGCCAATTCCTCTCTGTCCTCATCAAGAACAACTTTCATCTCATGAAGCATAACTACTTCATCTCCATTGAAGTTACTCCCTTCATTAAATAAGGAATTTATAAATTCCTTCTATTGCAACAACTGTCATCCCTGTCTTCTTCTGAAAGACACTCTTCATCATACCTTGCTTGACAACTTTCAACTTCACTCAAGACAACTCCAAGAGATGGATTGCCTTCTGCAATACTTGCAAACACACTCAAATTGTCAATCTCAAAATCACAAGACCCAATGGTCTTATTCGATGATGCATACATCAAATCTTCCTCTTGCTAACCCAAGTCTTCTTCAAAACTCAGAAAGTATTCAATAGTCTTCTATTCAACTTCGTCAAGCATATCATGTGAATACTTGATTTCCTCCTTTGCTTCTTTCTATTCTTGGATATCATCATAAGCCAAGCTCTCACTGCTTTCAGCTTTTACCGCATGCTGAAAAGAAACACTTTCTCTCAAATATGCATGTGTATTTGAATGAGACTCAACTGTCCCATCTTCTTTCAAAACAGAATTAAGATTCTGTCTATCTCCTTCATTCTTTGTGACAATATTAGCAAATTGTCCTTCTTCATTCTTTTCACCTGCAAACATACACAAGATATCAGTTTTATAATATTGAGGCCTCTTGGCCTCACTTGAAGCTTCAATCTTCAAGTCTTCTCCCAGATACTCCCTTGCCTTGAGTATCTCATCTTCCCATTGAGCATTCATCAGCCACTCTTTTCTCCTCTTCTGTAGCCTATGCCACTTCATCTTTCTTCTCATAAAGAAACCACACCTCTTGTCTTCCTCATCCTTTTGTAACAGCTCCATCATTACTTCCAGATGGACTTCTATCTCTGCCTTCTCCCTCTCATATTCTTCATCATCAGACTATCTCCATATGCCATTGACTTTGGCATTCTGTTTCTTCACTTTGTGGCTGCCTCCTGAACCTCTGCTATGACTCATAACAATCATCTTTCTGGAGTTTCTCTCACTCCCTATGAGCTACACTAGCCTCTACAGTAACAGTTCTCCCTGCTACAACTTACCTCACCAAGTCTCCTATGTGCCTGATCTTTTGGCAAGTACTGGTCCTCTATCTAGAACCTTCTTGAGCACTCCTCTATGCTCCTTCTAGGCTCACACTCACAACTCATATGCTCTTGAGAACACAACAGTTCTCTTATATTTCAACCTCAATTGAAATACTAGGTTCTGGCCACAATTATTCTTTCACTTAGAAGTCTCCACTTGCTTCTTTCATCACTACCGTAATGCGGTGATCTTCTTGCTGAGATACTTCACCAATTGTTGCTACCTGCACTTTAACAATGTTAAAAACAAACACCGATACCTTCCAAATATAAATGACCTGCTTCTTCAAAAACCTTGAGTTCTCTGCTATCAAACTTCCAAAAGCCCGATGTTGCCAACTTTCATGGCCACCTTAAACACTTCTGCTCAGCTTCAATCTCTGGTTGAACTTACCCCTTTTTCTTTGCCTGCAACTACTTCTCCCAAAGTAGCTTTCTCTCTTATCAAGAACTTCCTTGTCCTTCCCAAGCTCTAAGCTTCTTCTGTTTTGCATGCAAGTCTTCTTAACTCACAAATCCTCCTCTACAGACCTCCTGTCTGTCTTCTTGCCTTCCAAGGAGCATTCCCGCTCTGATCCCAATTAATGCAGGGACCCTCAGGTCCCTGCTTAATAAACTCTCCCCATAAATCTGTGGATTTTTTTTTTGGTTCACATACATGCTATCGAAATCAATTTGCATTGCAGAAACGCAAGTGTGCTACAAAAGGGTTAATATGTCTCAAGAATTTAACTATACTGCAGAACTCTTTCTTCACACACATACCCTGTTTGGACTGAATCGTCACAATCCTCCACCAACAATTCATAAGTAGAAAACACTATGGGTAATATACTACTAGGGTTAGCAAGCTTTTAAGGGATTTATTCATAAGAAACTTACAAATAAAAAAGGGGAGAGGAAACTATCATGTTGGCCCATACCCTAAAATTAGAAGAATATCTTTCTTTTTTTATGTATTATTTATTTATAAAACATTAGGAGGTCTCTTGAACTAAGGTTTATTTAATAGGTATATTTTAGGCCCTATGGGGGCATGTCCCAAATAAGAGTGGCCATACCTTGAAGGATGGGGTTGGTTGATTGTGGTAGAGGTCTAGCAGGAAAAACATAATTTTAGAGACAATGTTTTTTATTTTATATCCCTAGAACAAAAGTGAAAAGGGCCACTATTTCTTGAATCCAGGAAGATCTCGGTTTTAAACAGAGGTAGTTAATTTATGACAAAGCTAAGGTGAGGTAATAGTTTTAGCATTAGTTCTTTATATTTCTATTACTCTAATTTTTGGGCTACATACATGGACAAGTACTTGCTCCTTTGAATGTCCAATAGAAAACACTATGGGTAATATACTACCAAATTCTACCTTCAAGACTTCTTTAGTAAAACCATTACACAAATCTCTTCTCCATAAATAAAATAATGTAACATATGAGCACTCATTATCTCACATCCCACTAGTTCTCTCTCATAGTTAAACACTCATACGTATCTTCTTATGGTTCATAAAAGGTATGATTTAAATGGAATACCTCCTCATCTCTTACGGATTAAGCTTCACCAAATCGCTATTCAAAGGTTCCAATATAAGATCATCGATCCGTAACAAGACTGCGGTCTTACCTTGAGTTGTTTCTTCAACACCTGGGGACTTGGAATGAATCTCATTTCCAAATGAATTAAACCACTTTGTTTCCAATGCTTCCGACGCAGTTTCTAGGTCTCCAATCAAAGATACATAGCCTCTATAGAGATCTCTACGAACAAGGGTTTTGACCAAAACGCCACAGCCATGGCGATTCAATTCTCTACTTCTTCAATGCAGATTCCCTATTCCACAATTCAAAGAACTCGTCTGTAAAGAAAATCGCTTGATGTTAATGCCCTTCTTAGTGCAAACTATTGGCAAGGTTCCACAAATTCGATCTCATGGTTCAATTTGTCCTCAATCCTCTCAACCCTCCTACATAAACTTGTATTCCTATAGCTACAACCTCTCAACATACTCAAGTATCGGGAAACCCTTTACTCATAAATAAATACCTTGTTTTGGGCCAAATCGTAAATTCAAACAAACTTCATATACAGTCCTTCACCCAATTAAACCGTCTTCTCATCAGGATTTTTGCACAAATTAGATTCTTATTCAATAGCTAACATCAATCAAAACACAAATACATTACGCATAGACTGTATAAGAGAAAAGTACACGGCAGCAACTGGATGAATTTTCCTCACGCATTCAATAATAAAATTGTACATACTTTCAAATCCTAATCTATCCTATTACATTCTATAGGCTTGGATTCACGTTTCATAGCCAGCCTCTTCACTCAAAACATTGAACCATCAACTCCTTCCCAAGTTCTCTCTTTTTCCTTCTCGAGAGTTCTCTCTTTTTCCGTCTCGAGAGTTCTTCCCGTAGGCTTACCAAGCTTCCTTCTAAAACAAATATTTTCCTATTTCTTTAACAAAACTCCTAAAAAATTGCAATCAGTTCCTAAACTTTTATAACCAGTCTATCTTTTTAGAACTCCAACCCTATCTTCCTGTGACTCATCCAATTCATGACTATAAACAAGAAACTCCTCATAACTACTCTCTCGAGTCATCCCACTAGCTTAGGGATCTCATCCTACATTGACACCTATCAGACTAAGCATATTCTATGTTTCTGCTTGCTAGGAAATAAACCCCTTTACAAGAGGTTTTACAATATTTTTACAATTTACTCTTCCTTGGCTAGTGTCAAGACCTTATGGTCTAACCAAACATTTGGGGACTTGAACTTGAGAGCTAATGCTCCTGCATCATCAAGGAAAGCTAACAATGCATGGGAAATCTCAACAAACTTCCTCACATATCGTGGATGGTAGGTCGAGCAAACCGACAGCTGGTAATCCAAGCCAAAAGATGTCTCAACGAAATTGAACCCGAGTGGATGGAATGAAATCCATCTAACCCCACCAACGGACCACCATATTCTTGACAAACCAAATACTTTTCCTTATTCACGACTATGTGTAAGCAACATAATAAATAAATATTTCATATGTATTATTTTTAGTACCAAATAATGATATTTAAATAAGATCTTCATAATAGAATGATGATCATTTGTTAGAGATATGATATATTCATTTGCATATAAAAGCACGTCAATATTCTATAGCATATAACTAATTATTTATACATCAATGATTTCTTTAACCATTTAGAGCTAATGGGCATTCACAATAATACATTTTATAACAATAATATTCCTACTATGAAGTAATATGATAAGGGTCTCACATTGATTTGTGCCTTTATTAAATAAAGTATGCAATTTATATATATATATATATGATCTTCATTTTCATTTTTATTGGTATATATATATATATACTACTTTTATCCAAAATTCGTAATATGATTAGGGTCTCACATTGATTTGTGCCTTTATTAAATAAAGTATGCAGTATTTTTAATATATATATATATATGTGTGATTTTCATTTTTATTAGTATATACATATATATATATAAAAGCTACTTTTATCTAAAATTAATCTTTCAATGGGAAAGGTCTTAACTTATTTTTTTCTTAAGATTATTAAAGGTTTAGGTATTTGAAATAATAATATTTAGGGTAATCCCTCTCTTAGGATCATCTAGTAATAAATAAATAAATCGTTACTTTTCTTCAAGTGCCTACAGTCACCAAGATGACATCTATGATCAATATCCTAACTTCTCATGACTTCCTAGCCAAACGACCCCTCTCCCCTAGTGGATTCTTGCCCTCATCATTCAAGTTGCATCATACCCTCAGTCTCCTAAGTCTATAATCAACCATTACAACTAAGGAAATAAATAACAAAGCTTACAAAGTTTACTAGTGGGAGCTTGGCCTTGAGTTAGTCACCAGAAACAGGTACATAGTTACATTTTTAATTACAAAAGAGTAGGGGTAAATGAGGGATGTTACATCCTTCCCCCCTTAAGAATAACATCGTCCTCAGTGTTCATGCTCTTCAAAACTTTGTCTTCAACTTTCAAGCGCCTTTGCAATGTCATTCTTTAGTTATCCTTACTTGCTTTGGTGTCTCCTTTTTTATACATGTTCCTTACACAAACATTACGAGGCATTTCTAAAATCATATGCATAAATATACTTTCTCAAGCCAAGAGAAACATAAATAAATAAAATTCTTCTACAACACATTGTTGTTGCTTTTCATGACAACCCTTTTTTATTTTTATCCTCAAAGATGTTCATGTAACATCTATCAATCATTCCTGACATGTATTCATTAATTCATAATTTAAAACAATGTTATTGATACATTTTCATCTCATAGCATATAACCTTGCCATATTCAACTCTTACACCCATACTTCTTGTATGGCAGTACTTCTTCTCAAGTATCTTTAATCATTTTCCAGTTGTCTTTCAATGTAAAATATTCATATCATTTTTTATAATCATCAACATCACATGAGCATAGCATAGCCTAACATGAGCACAAGCAAAAAATTTGAAAGCACATATTTGTAATAGTACTAATGTACATATAGGTAGTTCAATCTGTGAGTATAAGACACTCCCATGGTCATTCATCTCGGGCCTTTATCGATGGTCATTATTGAATACCATTATAGGGACTGTGGTCTCATACTACAGTGCAGTCCGAGATTGTTTTACGTGCCCTTTGAGGTTCCCCTGGCCTCGACATGACTTGCGACTGCAACATGCCCCATCCAATACGAGGATAATACCCTTTTACTTTACTACACATTTTCCAGGTGTATCTCCTATTTGTGCTCTTCAGGATGTGCATACAACTTGGGAATCCCCACAGTTGTTCTTCGATCCAATCCATGATAGGTCTTATTAGGCCTTTCAAGTCATTCTCATTTTATGGTACCATTTCCAAATCAATGCTCAATTGGTCTTAACAAGCTTTCAATTTGAATTGCTTAGCCCTTATTATTGATGCTTTAGAGTTCTCCAACTCAACATCGGCTATCTTTCAATACCCTTGATGCTCTGTATTTTTCTCAACTCAACATCAAGGCACATATATCCAAATTTTTTACTTTTTTTTATGCTCCAAGGTTCTCTTCCCAACATCAATTTTATCATAATGGATCTAACGCGTCTTGATATTCCAAATTCCTCTAACACAATATCGATCAATGTACTAAGTCCTCTAAGACTTTGCATTTGCTCATTCCTGCAATTGCTCCAAGGCAATGTTAGTCATCATGACATAAAAAATAAAATGATATACGATTGTTTACCAACTCGAATAACTTGTTGTTTTACAACCAACCATGTGCTCACTTATCCAGGTGTTATGCTACTACATGTATCGTTCCTGGTTCATACATTTTGATGCAATTTAACCTTGCACTAGAGCATATGTTCAACATTGTCAATCTTTTAAGTGCAAATTTATATCCTGATACTCCTAGTATTCTACACAATAAGCACGTGTAGATCATTACATAATACTTTAATTTCTGTCAATCAATTGTTTTATACAATTCCTTATCATTCTTAGGAATGCTATGTCCACTTCCTTCAATTATTTTGACATGAACTTAACTCCTAGATTTACTTGGCATAAATCATTCATGATATGCTTTGTTTAATGCATATGATAAATATTTTACTTTTGTTTGGGGAAGCTTTTTTCAATATGATTTCCAATCACCCTATTTTATGCACAACTATTTATACTGCTTTTGTTGTCAACTTTCACGTAGATATTGCCAATCTACCAAAAGCCAATTGTTAGTACAAGTCTTCATAATACAGTCAAAATTTCAAGAAATCCTTTCTAAACATTGGTTTTAGTTTCCATACACTCCTATAACCAAACAAATATAATAAGGCGTTTAAAATTCATCACTCACTCCTGAGTGTTTTAACTCTAATATCATTCCATTTATTATTATTATTTTCATTGGTTGTGAACCATGGACATAGTCCTACATTGTTAGTACATAACATTTATTGTTCTTTTTCTTAAACTATGTTTTCTCATGGAACATAGTAACTTACTCCCTGATAAGTCTACAATATTTTCTAAATTGTCAATTTATAATGGCTATTCTATTCAACAATCCAAACATCTTAACTTGCGTTTTCATAAATCGTAAGACTAGGGTTTTATCAACTAGACACACTTGTCTATAATTGTATGTATAAAAATAGTTATAGAACAACTTCTTTCTGAGTATTGTACAACCCAGACTCCATTATTCAGTATATGAACATAATGCTTCAAAATAAAACAAAATGAAGTACTACCTGTAGACTTACAGCTTTTAACCGATCGTTTTTAGCAATGCAATAAACCACCTCGTCATGAATATTAATCTCATTGGTTACCTTTTGAAGATGAATTCATCTCTTCGTCCATTCCATTTTTGCATACAAAACAAAATCAATTTGTTATTTCGACAACTTTATATTTTCTGACTTCATGTTGAGCCCAAATAGGCCTGAGTACTGTAACTTCAGCTCTGATACCACTTTGAAACACACCCAATATCCTCGTTAATATTTTCAATAAAGGGGGTGTACATTTTTTCCTATCAATCATCCAACAACTGAACATATGAGTTTCATAATATTTAAACATATTAAAACATTCTCGCTAACTACGTGTAGACTCATTTAACTTGAGACTAAATATCATGATGTACAAAATGTGTGTAACCATTCAATCACAGTCATTTGAATTATAAGCATGTGAGAAACCTTTCTCGCAATCAACCCTTTTATTCATAAGTTGTTTGGATAATCAATAAGCATTTTATGAGTAAGACAACAATCACAATATACATCGATGTCTAATATTTATAAACAAGATCTATAAGATTGTTCAATCCAACTATAAAAGTATGATGTTCTTCTTTCGTTAACCAAAGTTCAATAGAATAATATAAACGAATAATTACTTTATAATTCAACCCTTAGAGGAATATAAAATAATACCTACATTGGTTCATTGTTCACATCAGGAACTATAATAATAACTTTATCAACCTCAATGCAACCTTCTCATTTTACCGTGCAAGATCATAAGGATAACATAACACTAATTTATCATAGTCTAATTTCTTTGGCACACATTACCTCTACTTGGATCTCTTAATTTCATTTAGTTAAAAATGTACACAACATACACTAACATCATGTGCATCTCGGCTACCTACTAAAGACAAGAAGTATAACCCTTACACAATAACAACTCATGGTATTTTCATGTTAATAATGTTGATCATCTGACTATAAATGAAAGTCTTTTACAAAGTGGACAACATATATTAACAATTGCAAAACACATCAGTCAACTAAATATAAATTGTGCCCTCATGCACACATTATTATTACGATCGCTATGTCATAACTTCCACACATGCAAATGAAAACAAAGCAACTCATAATGAACATGTATATTTATCAACTTTACATCCTTTAAAGTGTAATGTCCCTCCTATCCTACAAGGCTATGGAGAGGACACTAACAATAATACTGGACATCTAGTCCCATACTTAATCAAATAAGCATTCATATAAATTGTAGATGGAGATATGCAAATGCATAAAATCTTGAAAACACAGCAGAATTTAATTCCATTACACATCCATCATACATTCCAGATTTTCATGTCATTCATCAATTAAGCAATATCAAATTAGCAAATGAGAATACTTATCTTAAACCAAGTAGTCCCTAAGCAACCAGTTACACTTCTGCAACGTTCTACCCAACCGTAGGCCAGTGTGCTCCTCAATCTCTCAGCACCACTGCCACCCCCGAGCTGGGCATGATCTCCACAAGGAAAAGGGGAAAGCAAGCTCTCACATAGCCAAAGATACACCAGAATCAGCCAAACCAATCAGCAGTGGGGTTTCTCAAGCTGTTAAGAGATGGACAGAGGTGAATTACTAGGCTAGTGGCTCAACCATTGAGCTATGGATACTTCATTGGGCTCATCAATCCAAATCTGTCCTCTTCCACTCCTGAATCTCCTGCTCACAGGTTCAAACTAAACAGGGAGGGACATAACAGCCAGAAATGCAAGTGTTGGGCGTTTTTGTAGTAGGATGCCCAACGATGGGATTTCAACTAGTTCAGAAAAACGTGGAAAAGCCCAAAATGAAAATTGGAAAATGGGAAAACAACCCAGGAGCATAATCGTTTTCAGAAAAACGTCCATGGGCATTTCATGGGCAGAAACGGCCTCTATAACCCCAGAAAATCGTGGTTCTCTTCTCCCAGCCACTGTGCTAACCAAAATCAAGTTCCCAGGCATGGAGGAATGCATAGAAAATGGTGAAAACGTGAAGGGAAAACCCCCATTCACCCCAGGCTGCGTGAGAGAGGAAAGACCGTGGTTCAGAATGGCTTGGGAAGGCAAAACGTGGGTGATTTCTTGCCTTGCAAGCAAAAAATCGAATTCCCAGATTGATGGCTTGCCCATACCCGAAATTGGTTGCCATACCTCATCATTCCCAAGGCATTAACTGCCTCAACCAACTCTTGGAAGAATTTAATGATTGGGGCATAAGCCAAAATGGGTAGTTGGGATCTCATGGGTTTTCTCATTGACACATGGATTGACTCCATGGATCAAGGGTTTGGTTATTTTTCCTCCCTATTCCTTGTAAGATCATGCCCCATCTCTTTGTCGCATTGCATAGCTGGTTGTGGGTTTTTTCATTAAAATTGCATATTTACATGATGTCCGAATTTACATTGTGCACGGCTAGCACAAGAACCATATGTATCTATTCTAATTGCCGATACATAGAACGATAAGTCAATGGTGGGGCCTTGGCCTTGAGCTCCTCACCATGACTAAATAACAATATTTACATCATTTACAATATTAATGCAATAGGGTCAAGATGGGGACATTACATAAAGCAATACAAAACTGAGAGTACTTATTTGGATCAAATAGAATAAGGCGACTGAAGGTTTGAATGCAATTTTCCTTCCAACCATTTGACTCTTTGTCCAGTGTATATTTCTGCCACCGAAAGGCCACCCCCGAGCTAGCAAAAAATCCACTAGAGAAAAGGAGAGAATAAGAATCTTTCATGAAGATTCATCAATATGACTTGAACACTAAACTCCAACTATTGCTATACTTTCGGGAGAAACCAGATTCGAGTTCTAACAAGCATAGTATATTTTGCAAAATATGTTATTCATATCATCTAACAAGTAACCTTCTTGATAATTAAAATACTACCTTTAGATCTATGTGCTCTTTATTACTTATACATATAACTATGGGTTCTATTAAGTAATGTATCTAACTTCTCAGCATTAAAATAGAGTTTTGTGTTCTTTACACTATCCATAAGCATATAAAAAGAGCACTCGGCTCTTGGGAGACTCAATGCACAAACATATACAAAAGAAATACTAGTCTCAGAAGAAAGAAACTCACTATAGGAACAAATATGGAAAGAGTGCTTATCTCTTAGAAAGCTCGGCATAAGGAGCATATAGAGAAAGAGCACTCGGCTCTTAGCTCAATGAAAACTACTACAAAATAAATAAATAAAAAAGAATGCGTAGGGAACATTCAGCTCTGTGGAACTCTATGCAAACCATCATAATTATCTCGACTCAAAAAGGAACTTAGGCACAACCTAAAGAGCTCTCATGTCTCAGAAGTTCCCAACTACATGAAACAAGCCCCTACGCAAGGGTTTCGACGATCATTAGAAATCTCCTATATCTAGTTTCTGCAATAACAAAATCTGCGGTCACAAAACGTATACAAGATTTATGCTAAGGAAAACGCTCTCCAATATTTATAGTAACCAGATCTATAGTCACACAAAGATGCAAGAGCTATCACAAGGAATTGCTTCTCCTCTCTCTGAAATGACAAAATCGACAGTTATGGAGTCTATGCAGAAGTTATCACAAGGGATATCGCTCCCCAAACTCAGTGAAAACAAGATATACAATATGTAATAATATAATGCATCGATCCAAGAAAGCTAAGAACACGGTTCTCTATCAAATAAATTTGAACAGAAAAAGACCCCATTGATCTAAGGTCATATAAGGGGGTTTACTCCATCCTTTGTTCCTGCGAGCAATTTTACATAGGTGAAACAGGGCGTTTCGTGGAAACAAGATTTAAAGAGCACAGTGCAGACCTAAGACATGATAGACATAAGAAGTCAGCTCTTGTTGAACACTCACATTTGATAGGTCACCAAAGCTGTTTGGAAAACACCAAAGTTTTAGCTAGGGAAGACAACCTAATAAAATGAAAAGTTAGGAAGAAAATAGAAATCAATTTAAACCAAAATTGCCTTAATAGGGATGACCACGCAAAGCTAAATAACTCATGGAAACCACTTCTTCACTCCCTACAACATAGAAGACCCTTAGAAATTAATAACCAATCTGAAATAAATTAAAACCAACATTTAGTTGATAATCACATCCCTTAAATAAAGAAAAACTCCTCACATTTATGAGCTTATTAACTTAAACATACTTTAACTTTTAAAATAATTTAAATTAACAATTATACTATTAAAATTATATATTATAATTTATCACGTGTAATCACAATATATAGATCATTATAAACCATCACACTATTTTCATTTTAGTTTTATACTATATTACAGTTATACTATTTTATAATTATATTATATTATCACATTATACTTATATATTACATTTTACCCGGTCATACTTATCATAATATTGAAACTATAAATTAAAAAAAATAATAATAATTAATTCAATTTAAAAAACCTTCATACCACACTCCTACATACAAAATAAATATAATAACCATTATATTAAAATAATTATAAATATGTTAAAAATTTATCTACATTACAATATAATAATTAAAAAATAATAAATAATAAAAACTCACTTTAAAAAAATTACAATATATTAAGAATTTCTATTATAAATTGAAGAAATAAATAAATACTTTGAATCATTAAACCTTCTTGAATTTATAACTTTATAAAAATTTTAAGATTCATATTCATATTTAATCATATACAAATATCATTAAAAAACATTATATCAAATCTACAATATTTTATCCTCAAACATTATTGATTAATATACCTAAGTAATAATTAAAAAACTTCTTCCAGGGTTGGCAGGTGCGGGGGGAGTAATTTTCGACTCCAAGGGGAACAAGTAGAAGGAGTTTGCTTGGAGCATAGGAAGAAAAACCAATGATGGGGTTGAGTGGCTTGGCCTCATCAAAGGGTTGCAGATTGCGATCAAGTTGGGCATCACGAAGCTTATGGTCTTAGGAGATTCCCTTATAATTATCAGAGAATCCAGAGGTATTGTGGGCAAACGAAAGGAACCCACCTCGAAAATGCATCACCTCCTTCTCTACATCAGCAAAGAGTTTCATGATCTTATGTTTCTGCATATTTTGCGTGATCTAAATGGACAAGCCAACGAAATGGCTAATCTTGGTGTCAATCTCTCTTACGGTGTTCTAAGTTGTAACAATGAGCCCCTAGAAGACTCTTGGATCCCCTAGACCAAAGACAGTCCTAATGACTTGGATTCAAGTCCAAAACATCTTGCTCTATAAGTCACACCGAGCTCACTACATTAGAGGGTTAATTTTTTAAAATTTATGGGGTTTCCCCCTTGAAATTTCGACAACTCCTCGTAGCCTCGTTTCCCACACACGCCCGAATTAAATGCCATCATCCAGCTCGTCAACTGTTCGGCATGCGAGTTGGGAGTTGTTGTGTTTCTTTGGATCTGGAAGCCTCCGTCTCTTCTTTCAGACGGTTCCAGAGCTCTGCAGCTGATAGTGGTTGTGTTGTTAGAATTATTGCAAGGGTTGTTCATTGTTTCGACTGTTGGCAGAAGCATGGACCGCCACAGTGCTGCCCATCCTCAGGATCGAGGTGGTATTTGCTTTCATGGTGCTGGGCATTCTCAAGGAAGAGGCGAGGTGGCTCAGAAGTGTGGGAGGTGCTTCACGGTGGGGAGAGGCCTGAACAGTGGATGCAGTCGAGGTTGGCAAATGGAATAAACGAGGGGAGACTCTACAGAGGTTGAGATTAATCATGGGTTTGGTCCTTGTTGCCGACATGTTGGGGCAGTGAATTCGCAGGGACAATCTGGGAAACGCACCATCTCCAAGTTTGAAGTGGAATTCCTGGATAGGATGCAGGAACTTGAGCTGCAAACCAGGATGATTCGGAGTGAGAACTTGGAACACAAGAAGATTTTAACCTATCTTAATAATTTGGCTTATGCTACTCATTCTGAGGCAAAAGCTCAGTACCAGAACATTGATGAGAGAGTGGAGCATTTGGAAGAGACCCTGGGCCTAGCTTACCCCCAAAAGGTCCGCAAGCACAAGGTTTCTGGCAAGGATTTGGAAGACATCAATAGGAAGATGGAAAAAATACAGCAGTTCATGGCCAATGAAGGAAATTTTGTGGACCTCAGCGCAGAAAAGAATGGGGCAGCAACTTCTGTCGACGCTGCCATGGATTTCGGTATGCAATAAGGGATTCGTCGGTTCTGGGCTCGGGTTGGACCTCTCTTGCTCTGTTATGTTTTGTTTTATTTCTAGTAGTTTTTCTAAGGTGTATGGAACTCATAGAATAGGTACCAGCAGCATTTTTGGTAACCTGGAATGTTTAAAACTCCAATTTTGTATAAGGCAGAAGCTTTCCAATGTTTTATTTATGTATACTTCTTTTAGGGCAGTTCGTAAAATGTTATTGTTATCATAGAAAAGGAAGATACAATGATAGCTCTCAGAATGAACATGATGAACTAGGAAAGATGGATGTCTCCCTCCCATGGGAGCATTCTGATCTTCCTCTGTTTTGTACTCTCTATCTTTTTTTATAATCAAAGCTGGTAACCGTTTCTGTTAAAAAAAATAATCAAAAAACTTCTTATGCCAGTAATTAAAACAAAACCTAGCCGACCCTAAAAATCACTAGATTAATTTTTCAACTAAGAATTACAGTTTTCATATATAAATGTGTGTTGTACGGGCATATTTAACCTTGCAGGCTTCAACTGTCTGCTGATGATGATCCCAGAATAGGGGTCGAAACGACGAGTTTCAAAATCCTTTAATGCGGCTCCTCTTTTCTCACAGTGATCCTGCGTAATGACTATTTTCAAAAATATATATATCGCTATACTGCAGCAATCCACATGCTGAGAACACAATTCTTTATCAAATAAATACAAACAAGAAGGATATATCGCTATACTACAACGATCCAAGATCAAGATCAATTACAGTGGTCATGCTGTACTTGGATCACGGGTCAATGCAGAGTTTTATGTTTTAGCAATCGCATTATATAGAGAATATGTGTGTGTGTGTTTACAACGATCACATAGATGTACAACGATTTAACTGAAAACGACTATGAATTGCAAGGATAGCATGGAGATCAACTGGCATTGCAGCAGTGATGCTAAGATCAATTAACATAGCATTAAACAATAATATAAAGCCAACGATACAGAGATCGACAGGAAATGAGCAGTGAGGGGATCGGGCTCCTCTCATGAATTTGTCCCTACCCCTTTCACATACAAAGCAATGCAAGCAACCAAAAAATATAAATCAAGTAAATATATCAGGCCCATGCCCTCACTTATCATGATACAATCCTATTTAATGGCTCGGCTCTCACTCTAGTGGAGGCCTAAAATGAGATTCTCCCATCAACTAGAAAAGGCTCACCCTTGGAGAAGTCTCCCCCTCCTCCCATCAGTAGAAGAATAAATACCCAGCAGGTAGCTTTCCCACCCAAGGTAGATTTCTATGTGAAGAAAAAAATCCTCCACTAGGTTCCAATGAGAGGGAACAAGATCCTCAATCAAATAAGAATCCCTTCATCTTTATCGACAAGTGGAGATCCTGTTATACGTGTCAAATCATAAAAAATGTTCCATGGGATTATTCCCTTAGTACTTTGATTCTTCAATGCATGTCCCCTTTGTGGATGGGATCGATCCCTTCTACGAGAAATTCTTAACCCATCTCTTAATTATTGAATCTCTTTTCAAGGATTATAAAATAATCTTTTTATAAACATTTAATTTAGTGTAACCGAATACCTTTCCTTATTCATGGCTATGTGTAAGCAACATAATAAATACATATTTCATATGTGTTACACCAAAATATGGTCATCATGAGCTATGTGTCCTTTATTTGCCCTGATTCATAAATCACTTAGGCCAAATTCCTTGAAGGAAGAGTTGTGGTTACTCCTTTTACCTTTTGTTGTCAACCTGACACACCTTGCACGTTGACAAAGTGCGTTAGATCCCTAGTGACGCGCTCTGCACATTGACAGAATGCGTCGCTGACACATTCTTCCTTTGGACAAGGTGCGTCACCCTCCAAAGATGCATGTTGCCTATGGACAAAGTGCGGCATTGTTGGTTTAAAAAGAGAAAGAGAAGCTTCGAGTGGTTTCTAGAACCCATGGTTACGTGGAGACTTATCCCTATGAACTAGGAAGGGTGGAACTCGATCCCCTTACCTTTTGGGATGATCCCTTGAGCTTCTCCCACAAATCCTCAACCTCTCATATCCCTTTAGACCTATAAATGCAATCCCTCTCTCCATGGCTAAGGAGGAGAAGGATAGAGTACTAAAGTGCTGGTGAAATTTTGTTGGAGCTTATTCCCTTTCATCCATTAGGAGGAAAAATCTTGGATCCTTGAGGCTAGGACCATTTGGAAGGAGTTACGACGTCAAAGCTCGGTTGTAATCTCTCCCTATGTACTTCTTATATTTACAGTAATACAGATTCTTTCCATAAAATATTATTGTTTTAAGATCTTTAGAATTAGCTTCTTTGACTGTTAATTTAGATTAATCCATATTTGCATATCATTGGTATTTGTATGTTCCCACTTGGTGTGCATTGTTTTGCAGCTGCATATTTGAACATCAAGAGCTACACCAAGCGAGGAGATAGCACTACAATCATAAGGTAGCCATTCCTTCATACCATTGCAATTTGGTTAATATAGGAAAGGTCTATGTGTTTTGTATTAATTTTGTTCTAGATCCAAATAATTCAGACTAGGGAGATCGGTTAGTGTCCGCACTAACGGATTGTCCGTAAACAAAATTGGCAATTCTGCTGGGGAGATAGCCCATAGTACTTGATTTGTTTGGTTTTTCATTTATATTTTTCTTGGTTTATTTCCAATAGCCTCTAAATTGCCTCCTTCTATTGGATCTGTTCCTTAGAGAGTTACTAGGTGATCTAGTTTTTGATTGGGATATTTAGGTTAGCCATTTACCTTTTTTGTCTTGGGATTTTTCATTTTTTCAAAGTTGGATTTCGTCCGATGCACCTGGGCAGTTCTATCCCTGTGTCACTGTAATTCTAATGCACTTTATCTTCAGGCAGACTGTTCCATTGACACATTTTATCTGCGTTCAACACATGTCATTGACGCACTTCTCGTGTCTACAACCTGCGTCAATAGTCTTCCAACACCCTATTCTATACTTGTAGAATGTGTCACCCTGCAAAGCTTAGTGCATAGGGTCAAAAAATTCCACAAAATTGGGTTTTGATTGGTTTTCTGAGGTCTGTCTCTTACCCATAGCAACCATAGTATCCCTCAGATTAAGTGTGTTTTGTCCTTAGCTTATTTCGGAATTTAGAGATTGATTTGAGTCCTAGTTAGCCAAACAGTTGTTTCTATAGTTGTGGGAAATTTCATTCCCTCGTGAGTGCAACCAGTCTTGTGACTCCTTTCAGTATATTTGATTTGTTTGCTCTTATTTCTAAGTCCTCCAAAAACTAGATTGTTGTGATTCTTGTGCAATTTGTTGTGGATTTTGTGTTGCATTACGATTTTGGGTGATTAACTTCTTGAGAACTTTGTTTAAAATATTGCAGTATTAAGTGGTCTCTAGTATTGTGAATCAACATTAAAGAGTGACATCATTCTCAAATTTGTTGAGTGCATTGGTTTGGAAAATCAAAAAAATCTTTATTCTCTTCATTTCGAGTGGATTGCTTGAGATTGATTGATAAGAGTGTTTTATGCTTTGGATAGTTGTTTGAGAGACTTTGAAAAAGATCCAAAATTGTGAATGCTTATGTGCTCTTGGTTTTGAAAACTCCATTTTCATCTCCTTGAAAATATTAAGTGGATTTTGGCGTTCTCAAAGTATTGAAAAAGCTAGCGAATGCTCTCATATTTTTTTTATTTCCCTTTCATCTCATTTATTTCTTGGTTTCAAATTGGAGTTATTGCAATAAAAAAAGAGGAAGTTCATCTTTTCATTTTGCTCATAAATCTAGGTTAGTTGAAAAGAAAAAAGAAAAAAATAATTTTTGGTTTGGTATGTCATTCTCATTTTGTTGGATTAAATGAAAGAGTGTTTGTAGTCTTTTGGTTTTATTGGAAAAGAAAGTAAAAAGGGCACGTTGTTCATTTACTCTTGGAAAATGAAAGATTTATCCCTCCTTTAACTAGTTTTCATCGAAAAAATGAACGACCTGCACTTCATTTAGCTTAGTTGTGCATTTTGTTTACTTTACAAGTCTACACCTCATGCATTCACCTAACTATATAAGATAAAATCAAGTGGTGGCCTAGGTTAAATTTTTATATAAACTTGTGTGATAGGGTAGAGACGTGTTACTACGTCTTAAAACGTAGCATCTGTCGTTATTTTCCTGCACTGCATCCTGGGGACTTGCAGTTCTTCCACGTACTAGTCAGTATATCGAATGGCCTTTCACGTACATTCAGGTATATAGAAAGGTACTTCACATACTCGGCAATATATAGGAAGGCTCATGTCATACGGTTGTGCATTAGACAACACTACTACGGATTGGAGCTCCCACGTACCTCGATTATATCAGGAGACCCCACTAGGTTCCTGAAACCATCTGAGTCAACCATTGGCCATCTTGGCATGGAAATAAACCGAGAACAGCACTCGGGGAGCTACTACGCACGTACTGCCAGGTAGTCGGGTAATACGGTCGGGGGTACGGTCCTAATCCTCCCTGATTAGTGGTTTGAAACATTGGGCCAAGTATTACTATTGGACCCTGTAGTATATCGTGAGTTGCAACACCTTGATACTCCCATGAGGTTCCAGAACTTAATCCCACCTATCATATAATTTTTCTTGTGGATTTCTCTTGAGTAGGGCTTGAAGTGTGTTTTTTCTTTAGAAGACTTTTAGGAGAAATATTTCATCAACCCTTCTTAGCTAAACAACCCTTAAGAAGATACCACAAAATACTAAATTTTCCACCTAAATATCCCCTTAACTAGGAGGAGAACATGGGAGCAAGCATGGATCAACCCACTACATATGGATCATGCGAAGAAGGAATTCCTATCCCTGAATCAGGAGGAAACTTTTTTCCTCCTATAAATCAGCCCATCATTGATCCTACAGGACCATCGTTGGTGGAACAACCTCCTCCACGTGACACATATTTTCATCACTCACTTGAAGGTAACCCTGGAGCTGTCGATTGGATCTTCACTCTACCCCCAGATGGCCCGATAACAACCACTTTTGGTCCAACTGTATCATTTTGGGGGAAGTCCTTAGGTCATGTTATTTCTGATTTTGGTTCACCTCCAATTGTGGAGACTCCACCACATACGAACCCTACCAGATCCATTCCAAACGATGAGTTTCTCACACCAAGTCATGAAAAAATGGATCATTTACGGATACTTGGAAAACGGGTAAGACGCCATATTTTCCCTCCCCGACCTACCTCGTAGGTAACCGCTTTTGAACAGCACTCCCCTATACATTTTTTTACTCTCCCTTCACCAAGAACATATGTGCCCATTATGACCACCTATGAACCAGGCCAACCTTCTTTTCTACCTAGTACACCTCCAAATCATTCGGGCGTTTCTACACCCCTGTTGACCCCAATGACTGGAGGGAAACCTTCAGCTACCATTAACTTCTTAACTGGAACACCACCTCCGCCTCAAAATTTGAGCAGAGGCTACCCTCTAGTTAGTGGTAAACATATGATCACGGGTCAACCTACGGTTATTTTTCAACATATGCTTACCGAGCATACTCCAACTGGTAGACACCCTTCCACTGGGGGGAAACTCCTAGTCAGTGGACAAAATCTAAATGGGTGGCAACCTCTAGTCAGGGGACAAAGTGTAAGTGGAGTATATCCTTCATACACGAACTACAATATGGTTGGGAGTTCACTCCCAACCATGGGACAACCTATGTGGGCATCACATGGGGGGACCGTCTACTTGGACCCAACCCCCATGGGGGAATACATATCCGGGTAATCACAATATCGCAATAGGACAAAATTACCCAAGCAATCTTTATCCCAGATTACCCTATCCTATAAATATGAACACCCCATGGGGGCATCATAATGTTCCACCGACTGGACCTCCAACCGGAGGCCCACCCCCCCACCACCTGTCCCACCCCCACCTCTACCTTCAGGAGGACCCCTGTACTCCGGAGGAGGGCCCCCATACTCCGGAGAAGGACCCCCATCAGGTCCACCTCCTAACATGGGAGGACCACCTCCGTATTGCCAACCATATATGAGAGGACCTTATGATCAATCGATCCATGGTCCTACTGGTACCCAGATGCCTTATCAATATTACCAGTACCCGTAGCCAAACCGACAGTTACCGTTTATGGCCACGTTAGATCTATTGGATATGTCATGTTTGACCAATGATCCCATCCAACATCGTATGAATTGGCCACCCATTCTTGTGAAGTTACCATCGGGCATACGCAAATTTGACGGCAAACCCGGAGAGGACCCCAAGAACCACGTGATGACATATCATTTGTGGTGCTCCTCAAACTCGTTAATGGATTATTATATCTGTTTGAGGATTTTTCAACAACCCTCACCGGGTACCGCCGCCAAATGGTACATTGAGTTACTGCCACACTCTTTCGTTGATTTTAGGTCTTTGGCTATGGATTTTTTGACTCATTTTCAATTACCGATATGCTATGAAACCGGCATGGATCTTTTGACGTCTCTTCAACAATCAACCTCCACTCACATTTCGAATCATATTCATGAGTGGAGAAGAAGACATCGGGTCATTAAAGATCCTAGTATGGATCAACTACTTGTCGATTGGTTTATGATGTCTTTATTACCCATCATAGCTAAAGTCATTGCTATGGGCGTGGTTGTTACAGAAGAACAAGCCATCTCACGTTCTTAATACCTAGACCTATTCTATGCTCAATTTGGCACATTATATGAAATTATTCCTAATGCCCCACGCCCCACACATGACCCAACACAACCTCCCACGGGATCACATGTCGATGGCATCATTGGTTCCATTCATACCCAGCCTGCTACCAAAATCAGTGGGATCACAGAGCCACATGGCTCCAACCCCAACTTCGTCACAGTATGGCAACAATACCAACCAATCACCCACTCCCGCTCCCACTGTGGAGGTGAACTCAGTCCAATCTGCTTCATCTCAGAAATCCAGTGGTAAGAAGAAGAGCAAAGGTAAACCCAAAAATTCTTCTAACCACCAAGAGCACAAAAACAATTCCAATCCTAATGATATAAAACCGGTATGGAAGGCCAAATATCCTTGTCTACTGTGCGGTGACGATCAATTCATGAAAGAATGTCCACATTGTGAAGAAGTCCAAAATTTTCTCAAGGGAAACCCCACACCCGCATTTTTAAATGACCCCTTCCGCACACAACATCAACAAATGTTTGTACAACAACCACCTCCTTCTCAAGGATAACCTTCCACAACCGCTCATGTTCTCATGATGCGCAACGAAACGGTCAAGTTATCTACCAGGTCACGTACATACGACTCTATTCCTGACAAGGAATCCAATGGAGGTAATACTGAAAAATCCTCCCCATTTACGTCCAATGTTCCTATACCACAAGGTTCTTTAACCTTAGAGAAACCTCTACCAGATGTAGTATTATGTCCACCAAAAAGCACAATTCAAAAATCCATTTTCAACCCTAATGCTCGGGCCACTCAAAATTACAATATAGCAGAAGATCTGTCCCAGGCACCATGTGCTATGTCAACGTTGGAAGTCTTACAAAATTGTCCCAATTAGCGTAAGACTCTCCTAGATGCCATTGGAGCAGTGGATTTGGATTCCTCTAATACGATCATGTTTAGATTGGAATATTTCAAACCAAGGCTTTCCCACCAATTAGCATTTCAGATCGTTACCAATGTCGCTGGGAAAAGTATACATCGTACTATCCTTGAAGAGGGAGCCTCTACTTCTATTATGTTGATGGCATGTTGGAGAGCCATCAGCTCTCCTGAATTGAACCATTCCCCCACCACCTTGAAAGCATTTGATGGACGTGGATTTCAACCACACAAGCTGTTACCATCTTTAGTCGTTGAGTTGGGAGGTAAGACTACTTCCATCAACGTGGAAGTAGTTGCTACCACATTGGATTATAACTTGTTACTTGGTCGAAATTGGTTCTATGCGATGACTACGGTCGCATCATCTGTCTTCTGCATTATGCAATTTCCCCACCAAGGGAAAATTGTTACTATCGACCAGTTAGATTTTTGTACATTGGACACCACTACTCATCCTGTGTATAATGTCCCTCTCTTGGGACACTCATCGCAAATATATGAGAGTGTGGGGTAGGACTCCTAAAAGACTCATCACTGATGGGAGTCTTTCCAACACCTGATCCCCCATCATAGGTTGCCACGGTGAACATGATCTCATCCATGATCCCATCCTCCTCCAACTCGATGGACCCATGGATTGTTCTCGATATCATTGAACTTGATTCGATTGGAGATGTGATGCCTCTCATCCCCGCTGAAGCCACTTACGAGGCCATCCAATCAGCACCATATTTATCTGATGACCACCATTTGGTGGAATCTAACTCAAGTTCTCTGCCCTCTCGACGAACCTCATCCTCACCATCACCAGGTCATCTCCTCCTGACTTTTCACTCTAATGAATCAATCATGGATATTATGAGCTTGGATGAGTCCCCCTGGGAATACTATCATCATCGCTCATCTTTCCTCCAGCCTCTAGACACGCTAGAGAATGCGATTCACACTATTTTTTCACCAGATGTCTTTCATAACCCTCAATCTCCTATTCTTAAACATCACGCCTACCACCACCATAGACATCTCGATAAAACCAAGTGTCGTGGAACACATCCACATTGGCCAAACTTGTTCTCTTGATGAAATCAAGACTCATACGGCATTGTTTAAACAGTTCCGCGACGTATTTGCATGGAGCTATTAATAAATGCCCGTGATTGATCCTGATGTTGTCGTACATGAAATCAAAGCATATCCCGATGCAAAACCTATCCGAAAAAAACTCCGTCCAGTGCACCCTAGAAAGACTACAACCATCAAAGCAGAGATTGAAAAGTTGTTGAAAGTTGGGTTCATTTATCATGTCCCCTTGGCATATTGGGTCTCTAATGTCATCTCAGTTACGAAGAAATAGGGAACCATCAGAGTTTGCATTGATTACAGGGATCTCAATAAGGCTTGTCCTAAGGACAATTACCCTACCGCGTTTTATATTGACCAAATTATTGACAACTACGCTGGAAGTGTCATATTTTCATTCATGGATGGATTTTTTGGCTATAATCAGATTGAGATCCACCCAACTGATCAACATAAAACTGCTTTCATCTTCCCATGGGGTACGTTTGCATATTGCAAATTACCTTTTGGCCTTAAAAATACTGGTGCAACATTCCAGCAGGCCATGTCCTATGCCTTTCACGATATCAAGGATTTTGTGGAACCCTACCTCGGTGATTTACCCACTCATTCAAATTGTCATGAGTTTCACATCGATCATCTAAGTGCATATTTTGTGTGGAGTTCAGACGTCTTTTCAGCTTCATCATTTCCAAAGATGGGATCCACATTGATCCCCTCAAGGTAGAGGCCATTGTGTCCCTACCCCCACCTACAGACATCACAAAAATTCAAAGTTTGCAGGGGAAGGTAAACTACTTGCGTCGTTTCGTGTGTAATTTTGCGCAAAAGACACAGGGTTACATGCGATTGTTAAAGAAGGACTATTGTTAATTTGGGATGACTACGCTCAAACTGCCTTTTACAATCTCAAGCACGCTATTCCCGATGCACCTGTGTTACATCCACCAGATTACATCCTCTATCTTGCTACCTCTACCTCAACTCTTGGTATGATTTTAGTGCAGGAGGATAACAATGCGCAGGAACATGTGATTTACTACCTTAGTAAGGGTCTCCTAGACTCTAAAACCCATTATTCACATGTTGAAAAGTTAGCTCTAGAATCCGTCATCGATGTCCATGAGTTCCATCATTATATCCTGCTCCGGAATACCACCATAATTGTCGATTCTAACCCTATGTACCACGTCCTCACATGTCAGGTACTGGGGGGAAAATACTCGCGTTGGATCGTGATTCTCCAAGAATTCGATCTCCAGTTTGAAAAGGCTAGATCTAAAAAGTCATTGGTATTCATAGAGCTCATTTGTGATCTTCCTCGTATTGATCAAGAATCTAAGCCCATTGACTCTCTCCCCGATGAGTCATTGTTTTTTATCAGTACTTCTGACCCCTTGTATGGAGATATTGCCTTGTATCTCTAAACACAGCGGTTTGTACCTCACTTATCCCGTGATGAATGTCGACGTATCCATCACCATGCGAAATATTACTTGATCGTCGATGATACTCTATATCGCCGTGGAATTGATTCCATATTACGACATTGTTTAACTCACGAGGAGTCTGAGCATGTCTTGAATGATTTCCACTCAGGTGCATGTGGTAGATACCTTTTTGGGATGGCTACATCACA
This sequence comes from Larix kaempferi, assembly GCA_027924585.1. Classification (NCBI taxonomy): domain Eukaryota; kingdom Viridiplantae; phylum Streptophyta; class Pinopsida; order Pinales; family Pinaceae; genus Larix; species Larix kaempferi. Next base: position 12,866,663 of record BSBM01000619.1, on the reverse strand, counting down.
GAAGATATTACGCGCTAGATACTACTGGCCATCCATCTTTAAAGATTGCATGGAAGCGGTCAAGAAGTGTCCTCCTTGCCAACTTTTTCATCATAAAAAGCGCTCGCACCCAGCCCTACTCCATCTAGTTATCGTCGTTGGCCCCTTTTCCAAATGGGGAATTGACTTCATGCATTGTAATCCTACCTTGGTCGGGGGGCATGGTTATATCATCGTCATTGTAGACTACTTTACCAAATGGGCCAAGGCTATGCCTACATACAAGGAAGACGATGAAATGACTGCACTCTTTATGTTCAATCATATCATCGCTAGATTCAGAGTCCCACAAGACATCGTCACATATCATGGATCGCATTTCCAAAACAAGATGATGGTAGACGAATTAAGCACCAAGTTGGGATTTCTTCATGAAAACTCAACCCCTTACTATCCCCAATCGAATGGACAAGTAGAGTCCATTAACAAGGTCTTGAAAACCATGATTTAGCGCATGGTAGGTATGCACAAGTCAAATTGGCATGTGATGCTCTTTTCATCCCTATGGGCATACCGGACTTCCATCAAAACCGCCACTGATTTCACACCCTTCCAATTGGTGTATGGGATAGAGGCAGTATTTCTTATTGAGTGTGAAATTCCGTCTTTAAAACTAGTCGTTGAAGTCTTACCAATCACAACCATTGAAGAAGAAATATTCTTATATTAGCGAGACTTGACGAAACCCACTATGATGCATCTCTAGCCAATGAAGCACATAAGAAATTAATCAAGGACCAGTATGACAAATCCGTAAAACCCTGTATCTTCAACGAGGGTGATTTGGTCCTAACATACGACCCAAAACACGATAAGCTGGGGGCAGGAAAACTTGAGTCCATGTGGCACGGGCCATATATCGTAAAACATGTCTTGGAAAAGGGAGATTATGAATTGGTTGAATATGACGGAATATCCTTAGGGGAGCCTCACAATGGGATCTACCTAAAGCGATACTATGCTTAAGATATCTTGCATCATTACCCTGTATATATTGTATATGGCGTGTGTTTGTTGGTGTGATGTTTTTATTTTAGTGTGTGAGGGTCTTATCTGGATTTTCGCTTATACCATGTTCTACTTGGATGTGCAGATGGCAATATGATATGGATTCGCAGATGGCACTAGTTGGCACACCCTGAATCTTGCCTCGGCAGCTTGGGTACTATATTCCCATGCTAGTGAACTAATAAGCTCAGGAGAAACTTGCCTAGGTCCTGCAACTAATAACGTCGTTGAATACCACGCGGTGATCGGACTATTAATCGACACATTTTCCCTTGGTGTGGACCACGTTGTCATCTACCTCGATTCTCAACTAATGGTATTTCATCTGAACCGATTCTATGCTATCTATGGCCCTACGCTACTCCGCTTATTTTGGCGAGTACATCTCTTGGAAAGGTCTTTTGAGTCCATTCAATACCTACATATCCCAATATCTACAAACACGGTTGTTGATTCCTTGGATAACTTTGTATTAGACTGACACATTGCACATTCATAAGCATTTTTATTAAAGATGCATAATTGACATGACATGTAAATTAATCATTAATGTATAAGCAAACACACATGAGACCCATAATCCATCATAAAAACACATTGTATAAACCGTAGATAGCATTTCATATTAAGTCTGGAAAAAATATTGTACAAAAAGGTACTGATACAAAAATATAAAGCTCATGGCTTTCAATATGTCACATCTACAAAATCTGAAACTTGTGGCTTTCAGTACATAATCCTATCCCTGAGGGTGGTCGTGATAGCATATGATGGCCCTAGACACCCGGCGGATTAATCGACCAAAACGACCCGAAACTCCAGCAGTCCTACGCTGGTAGTGTCGCGGCAGGTCATCAATGGATATGTCTGGAATATCCGGAGTCATCCGTTGGAGGTTCTCCTCCAACTCATCTAGCTCCTCCACGGTCTCCTGATGGACCACTGCCATCTCACAAACTACTCCTAGCCTATCGATAGGTGAGGATCCCGCCAATCTCGATGGGCCAATATCCATGTAAGCAAGATATGAGATATCAATACTACAAAAAAATGAAAAAATCATAAAATACATAAAAACAAAAGACTTTTTTTCTTACCAATATCTCACCACTAGTCTACCTCTAAAAGAACCAAGTCTGGATCTCCTCGAAAGTCTGCCCCCGCATACGCATAATCCTCAACCATGAGGAGCTGGCTACGCAACCACCTAAAGAAAGTCAGTCCATATGTGATCATTGGCCCACCGCCACCATGGCGGGCCATCACCTCGGCCCACCTCTGCATACATGGATCTCGCGGATCAAGATCATTGATCTCGACCTGGGGACGGAGAAGTGGAACCCTCTCCAACAAGAAAGAGACCACAATGGAGCCATATCCAAACTGTTTCAACTCCCCTCTACGACACTTGGTCAATTGTTCTTTTTAGCTTGCGAGGAGACCCTCACACCAATTAAACACCATGGGTTCCATACACTCGATGACATACAACATATGGGTCATAGTGGCCTAATGTGGCCCCCTACGGCCTACCACTCGCTCAATGGTAAACAATACAGTCCTCAAGGGATGGTCTTGCACATTCTTGATGGGAATTTTCCCACCCAACATCTGTGTGCCTGGAGTGCAGAACTATGCAATAAGATCCTCAATGGACCGATCACTACCACTAGGTCTGGATAGTGACACCGGGCCCCATGCCTAGATGATCCTGTCAGTAAGTATATGTCCTCAATATCTATAGTGAGGATGTGTGATCCAACTCTGAAGTACTGTTGGTATGCATCCCACATGCAAATCAAGTAGTCCAATAGTTTTATTTGGGCTCTCATTCCTTATACATGAAAGAACTTGAGAAACCCACACTCCCTCAAAACATTCATGGAGTGAGGATCTTTTGCGGCTTGCAAATCCTCCAATTCGTGCTCACGCTTTTTCCATTGCACCATTTTGATGGATAAACCCTGCATGGACATTAAAATAATAGGCATTCGGTCCATTTCATTGCCTTAAAAATTATTTTTTAAGCCCCATTTCAAAGTTCATGGGCCAACTTGCGCTGATGCACCCTATCTTTCCAGACAGGGCATCAATGATGCACTTAGGTTGTGGGGAAGGTGCGTCATTGTCAACTAACACACTTCTCGAAAGGGGAAAGCGCGTCACCCGGGGCCCGCAATTCCCCATGCAGAATGAGCTCCAAAAACATGCATTAAAATCAAATTCTCGGCCATCAAATCAAAGGGAAGAGAGTTTAGAGTTAACTGGAACTTACGGGAACCTAAATGACTGATCGACATGCCCACAATCTTCGCCGAAAATTCGAGCTTCAAAGAGGTTTTTTCTCACTTTTTCAACTTGGTAAAAATGAAATGGTAAATAGCTTTTACTATTCACCCCTTTTATAACCAAAATGGAATATTCTTCGTTAATTTTTATTTATACATGGGTTTTTTTTACCATAATTGGCCTTATTTTTGTTCGAAATCCTTGTGGTATATCTAAACTTTATTATGAAGCTTGCAAGTGGAGGAGAGTGATGTTTTGACTATGGCAGAGACCATTGTTGACTTTTCATACTCTTCATCAAGTGTGAAAAGGCTTTAGAGCGTTATTGATACCATTATCATTCTCATTAAAGCTAAGTATAAAAGGTATCGATTTGAGTCTTTGTTCTTTCTCGCACTCGTAAAAACATGAGAATAAGTCACCGAGTTAGATTTTATCTCTTTTCGGGCTCGTAAAACTTCTATGAAAAAGGAACCCCCCAGAATTTCTTCTTTAAGCTCTTTTCATACTCCCTAAACATGAAAAGATCGCCAAGCAAACTTGATTCTTTCATGCTTGTAAAATTATTAGAAAGGTCGTCTTTCTAGTGATAATTTACCCATTTTTCAGACCAGTGAGACTATTTACGAAAAATGAACACTCTAGTTAATCATGAGTAGAAGAGTTCTCTCTCACATTGCTTTATCCTTTTTCAGGTGAGGAGACTAAAATTTACAAAAAAGCACTCATTGGAGTCTTCTTTAGTCCTTTCAGACTCTCTAAACGTGAAATGACGTTGAGTTTACCTTCTTTGGACTCATTAAAATCAAACATTGAAGGGCCCTTTTAGGGATGAACCCCTCCTCTCTCAGGTTCGTTAAACATGTGAGATTGGGCTCATCCTAAGGATGAGCTATACCGAGCATCTATTATCCTCCTCAAGTTCCTTAATAAACAAAGAGGTACTCATCAATCATGATGGGAAATAAGGAAAAAGTTTGTATTCACCTATATTAAGGTAGTTCATAGTCGTTCTTGAACATGGCACTCGTTTGCATTTCATTCAAACTACTTGGATAATATGCTTGTCCTTGAGTCTCACCAATTCCATGAGTCATCATACTCATTTAGGTCATTCGAATAATGCATCAACCATCCATTGTATTAGGTCTTGGTATCTGTCTCATCATGTCAATGCTTCCAAGTCATGCCAGTTCATGTTCAAGAGAAGTTTGTTGATTGATTCAACCTCTACAATCGTTATACCTTCCTTTATGTGGGTCACCCCTGAGTCAGTCTCGAAAGTCATTCTACAGTTTGATCTACTCCAAAACATCTCTGATATTGTTTCATGTTGATGATGAGAGAAACATCATGGCCCTCTTTCAACGAGTTTGTCCTTGTCGACTTTGACTCATCATCCAAGGATTGAACCTAGAAACCAATCAAGTACCTTGGGCCTACATGTCTCAATGGCAGGTTACGTAACTTTCAACAATAAGTTCACATCATTGACTTCTGATTTAAAGATTCCATAGAATATTTGACCTCAACTCATTGATTCACATTCAGTGGTATATACTATGATACCTTGGGGATCATTGATATCAATGATGATTTCCCTCGCACTTGTTAACGGTTTATATCATTGACTGGTAATCAAGTGGTTTCTACCATGTTCGAATTCAACACATTGTAATCACATGGTTAGATTTGTATCATTGCGGGTTCAGTTTGAAGACCCTAGGTTAACTTTTGTATTTAGCCCCGGTTGCGATGGAGATATTTCTTGAGTAGGTTCCACATATATATCATGATGGAACCATTATATTGTTACATAGATCCACATTGTATTGGTTTGTGGCTATGTTCAGTTCATCTCGTAGATCCACTATGTATTATCTCATGGTTACGATATGGCCTTGTCATGGGCGTATGGATCCAGAGTTGTATTCCTAGTGGCCATAATTTTTATTCAGTGTTTCATGGATCTACAGTGTATTGGTCGACAACCATGCTATGGGTCATTTGAGACATATATCTCAAAGTCTGTTGTATTACAGGAGTCTTTTTTCAGCACTTCAACCGATGGTCCTTGCCTCAAGTTTATGTATATCAAAGCACCTCACCTATCCTATTTTGATAGCTTCATGCTTTGTGTGGCATTCTGTTACACCAAAATCTCGTCATCATGAGCTACATGTCCTCTATTTTCCCTGATTCCTAAAGCACTTAGGCCATATTGCTTGAAGGAAGAGTTGTGGTTACTCCTTTTACCTTTTGTTGTCACCCCGACGCACCTTGCACGTTGACAAAGTGCGTCAGACCCCTGGTGATGCGCTCTACACATTGACAGAGCACATCGGTGACAGCTTATGCCTTTGGACAAGGTGCGTCACCATCCAAAGTGTTAAGATTCAATATGCTAAGATAGATAACATCAGTATTCAATTCAATTTCACAACAATAGCATATACGGGATCACTGAAAGAATAACAAGCACAACATAAATACAAGAGACACAAATTTATCCTGGGAAACCCTTATGGGGTAGAAAACCTAGCAAAACTTCCTCAATATAGATGACCAAAAGTACAAAGATGAAATCCCCAAACAATACCTCCTTCTCCTCCTTTGCATATCTCTCTCTCTCCTATGCAAGTTCACAAGTGAGTGAGTGTGTTCAAATGAGGAACACACCTCCTATATTTATACTTTACATTCACTTGACTTTTTCACTTGACAGGTCAACCTCAATAATTTAATCTCTTTGTTGACTGGGATGACCCCTCTAGGGGACTTAAACACCCCATTACAAATGACTCTTAGGGGATCTATTGTCCCGACTTACATGGGAAGATTTACCTCAATGAATTTACATAATAATAACATCCCGACAGAGGAATAAAACATCTCTGGATGCATAATAATAAAGTACAAATAGAATATTCTTTGAAGTTACAATATTTTAACACTCCCCCTTAACAAGAAGGGCACTCTAACAACATCTACAGGAGCAAGTAGAGGTCATCAACAACATCATAGTGATACATCTATAAATCATTGGAATTTTTCTTTAATCATCATCAGCAACTAGAACAACTACTGGAACATCTTTAATATCTTCAATACTGGAACATCAACATCTTCAGTACTGAGTCTTCATCATCTGCAGCATTCGGTCACTCGATCGTCTACAACAACATCATCATATGGATCTCTTCGATCAACATCATCATCTGGATCTCTCGATCAACAGCATCATCTGGATCTCTCGATCGACATCATCATCAATATTTGCAATACACATGATCCAATTACGGGATGATCAATCCCTCTCATTTTAGGACATAGAGCTAACGATGATACAATCCTGATCCACTTACGAGATGATCAATCCCTATCACTTTAGGACATAAATCCAAGGATGATACAATCCCGATCCACTTACAGGATGATCAATCCCTATCACTTTAGGACATAAAGCCAAGGATGATACAATCCTGATCCACTTACGGGATGATCAATCCCTATCACTTTAGGACATAAAGCCAAGGATGATACAATCTTGATCCACTTACGGGGTGATCAATCCCTATCACTTTAGGACATAAATCCAAGCATGATTCAATCCACTCATCAACTTAGACCAAGTCTGAGGACCACTCACGAAGACACAAGTCTTCGGATTCATTTAGGACTAGAGTCCAAGGATGATGAAATCCACTCGTCAACTTAGACCAAGTCTAAGGACCACTCACGAAGACACAAGTCTCTGGATTAATTTAGGACTAGAGTCTAGGGATGATGCAATCCACTCATCAACTTAGACCAAGTCTAAGGACCACTCACGAAGACACAAGTCCCCAGATTCATTTAGGACTAGAGTCCAGGGATGATGCAGTCCACTCGTCAAATTAGACCGAGTCTAAGCACCACTCATCGACCTCATCGTTGATACAGGCATCCTCATCATCGACCTCATTGTCGGTACAGGCATCCTCATCATCAACCTCATCATCGGTACAGGCACCCTCATCATTGACCTCATCGTCGGTACAAGCATCCTCATCATCGACCTCATCGTCGGTACAAGTATCCTCATCATCGATACAGGTATCTTCATCATCGATACAGGTATCATCATCATCAATACAAGTATCCTCATCATTGATACATGTATCCTCATCATCGATACAGGTATCCTCATCATCAATACAAGTATCTGCATCATTGATACAGGCATCCTCATCATCGATACAGGTATCCTCATCATCAATACAAGTATCCTCACCATCTATATAGGTATCCTCATCATCAATACAAGTATCCTCGTCATCAATACATATCACTCCCCCTTTCGAGGAGGGTCCTTTTGAACTACACCAAGCTTGTCTCGGAAATACTCAAACTTTACTCGAGACAGAGGTTTGGTCAATACATCAGCAACTTGCTCATCACTGCTCACATACTCAAGCTTTATATCTCCTTTATGCACCATATCCCGTATATAGAAATATCGGATCTCTATGTGCTTTGACTTATCATGGAACAATGGATTCTCTGTCATCTTGATACAACTATGTTTGTCACACAGGATCACAGTGGAGTCCATCTCTAAGTCAAATAGTCATGACAACAACTTCCGAATCCATATGGCTTCACAACTAGTAGAAACAAGCTTCCTGCTAAACCATGAGATCATGGCGGATCCTAGACAATAACATCCACCGGAGGTGCTCTTCCTGTCTAAGACACTTCCGGCCCAATCTGCATCTGTATAACCATACAATATTTAGTCATGATCTCCAACTTAGTATAGACCAAAGTCTATCGTACCTTTCAGGTACCTCATCACATGCTTTGCAACTGCCAGGTGAACATGTCTAGGCTCAACTAGATATTGACTCAGGGTGTTCACAACAAAGCATATATCTGGCCTGATATTCGTCAAATACATCAATGAACCAACCATCTATCTGTAAACTGTAGAAACCACTATCCATCATCCTAGTTCTCTACTTCACATTTTCCTTGGCTAAGGAAAAATCTCATCCGATCTCAGCCACATATCTAATCACAAGAATCATGCCAAGTTCCTTTAACTCCGAGATCTACTCACTCTGAAGTGAATTTTTCTATATCTGAGTATTGTCCTCCCTCTGTGACTGAACATCATTCACACTCTGCATTGAGTGATCTTCTGCATATCTATCTGTTCCATCTCTCATCAGATGGGTCTACTGATATGAGTCTCAAGATCACTCCTCTATGGTGAGTTCCTTCTTGCATCCATCTGTATATAGAAACCATCTTCAACCTTGTAGCAAAGGTTGAAATCCGTATAAACCGTGGTGATCATCAAGCTCATCAAATGACTATCAATCCTGGATACCTATTGAACCCGTACAAAGCTTTCTTCAATCATGTGATATTCTATCGAATCCTGGGAGTTTGCTCGATATGAACTTCTTCTTCAATTACACTATTCAAGAGAACAGTCTTGTCATCCATGGATGTAATCTATCTCTGGAAGTGTGTCTAGCCATTGGAGAAAACATCTTGTCATGATCCTCTCCCTCTTTCTAAGAGAATCCTCTAGCCACGAGCCTTCCTTTGTATTTCTATAGTATGTTTGATTTGTAAGTCTTCTTGTTGAAAAGTCAGCCGGTGTTCTTTGGAGAAAGTGTTCATCATCCTTCCTTTGTAGATCATAGCACACAATCTTTCCTACAAATTAAATTTAATTTCATGATTAGTAATGCTTCATAATCATCAAATCATATTGACATTTCAATGATAACCTGTTATGCATACAACTATTACGAGCATTATCATTTCAAGAAGTAATTCAAATAACAACTCAAATACTTATCTTTTATGTTTGTGTCGTTGCCTCCCTCTTGGTCTCTATTTTCCCTTTATGATAGCATCATGATTATATGTCTTTGAACTTCTATCCATCCTGGACCAATATGCATGCTTAAGTGTGCACTAGTTTCATCATTGTGTCATCCTCAAAATCTCATACATAATTCATTAGTATAATCTTAATACTATCAAAACATTATAATCTTAAATATGTATGGTCATGATCATTTCATACACGGGTAATTTATCACAAGCGTTAGTATTCAAGGTTTCAGGGAGTACTTCTTTTACTCATGCATATTCTTATTTGACCATAGGACTCTTCTAGTTTGTCATATCATTAATCAAACTAAGAAGCATAATATGCATAAACCCTTGATAACTTCATGAATAATCATTATCAATCATACAAAAGTATACTTATATAAGATCCTAACACAATGTAGGATTATAACTCGATATAGGAAAACATACCTGGATTATCATGCTTGCTAGTTATGTCTAACATACCCAAACAATGTCTTCTTTGTTATTTTCAATGATTTAGAGACCTTGTGCTAGTAACCTGCATATCTCATAATTAAGCATTGTAGAACCAAATTATACATACCTCGTAAGTAGAGATTCTATGTGATCAATGACTATAGATGAGTCTTTGTCTTCATGTCACCACTGTCATATATTCTTAATCTAGAACTTGATTTGTCTTTCTTGATGTACCTTTCATGTTAGCATACAACATCATCCTCATACAACACCACAAGTGCATTAGTACAATCATAAGTGTCATTACCATAATCAATGAATGTATTCCATCATTCACATGCATTCATACTTTTACTAAGGTGATCAGACAATCTAAAATTAATCATGATTGTACTAACCTCAATAATATGAAGACAAACGTATCATGAACTTAATCATGAAACAAATTTCAAAACATACATGTATCTCCTCAATTCATACCTATTGAGATTGCTTGTAGTCTTCTCTACAAGGGTAAAACCCTAACCATCCAAGGTAGATCACTTGTAAACATCTTATATAGGTTCATGGTGCTAGGATGATATAATATCAGTGCCATTTAAACCTCCTTCATTGATTCCCTATGAGTCTCCCAACTTTGCTAGGGTTTCTTCTTACTTGGAAACCCTAATTTTCAATCTCCTTCCTCCCACAACATTTTGATGGAATATTAATATCTATGATGAATGCATTCCAAATTCATCTTCAAAGTTTCAAACGTTGCATCAGGTGTCTCCAACATTGTATCACGTCATGCCATACCTAAAAAAACTGAAAACCCTAAGTGAGAACTTCTTCCTCCCCTTATTTGATTTCCTTCGTTGAGCCATTTCATATGTGTCATATTGTTTCTGATGTATCTCTGAAATTTCGGATCCTAAGGGTCTGAAAATTTGACCTGTGGTATCCTAACCTGTCATATTTCCAACCCCATATATTTTAGCTTCATTGGATTCCTCATGAGAGAGATATGTTAATTTTACCAACATGACCTGTTTATGGGATGAAACAACATAGCGAACTTGTACGGAGTCCCATGTGTCACTGTTTCAACTTCGGCCACTGATACTCGCACCTGTGAAACTATAATCCGTTCCCTAACTATAAATTTTTATGGAATTCCATTTGGAGCTTCCTAGCCCGAGATATGACCTTTTTACCTAGGTCACATGTTTAGGGCTTCATTCTGAAAGAGGCAGAAACCCTAACTTGTACAGCTCATATCTCACAAAGTACAATGAATCTGAGGCTGAAACTCGGACACAAGGTACAAGAAAATGTCATCTTCGGCCTGTCCAAGTTTCAGATCTTGAACCTTCGCCAAAAGTTATTTATAGCGAAATTTCCACGATGACTAGGTTTTCTATACAAATCCCTAGCTTTCAAATTGTCGCAAGTGAAACAAGTGTCATAAATGCCATACATTGCCTTCCTTCAGGCTAGCTCTGAAACCATGTTAAAATTCAATATGCTAAGATAGATAACATCAGTATTCAATTCAATTTCACAACAATGGCATATACAGGATCACTGAACGAATAACAAGCACAGCATAAATACAACAGACACAAATTTATCCTGGGAAACCCTCACGGGGTAGAAAACCCAACAAAACTTCCTCAATATAGATGACCAAAAGTACAAATATGAAATACCCAAACAAGAGCTCCTTCTCCTCCTTTGCATATCTCTCTCTCTCCTATGCGAGTTCACAAGTGAGTGAGTGTGTGTTCAAATGAGGAACACACCTCCTCTATTTATATTTTACATTCACTTGACAAGTCGTAATTTAATCTCTTTGCTAACTGGGTCGACCCCTCTAGGGGACTTAAACACCCCATTACAAATGACTCTTATGGGATCTATTGCCCTGACTTACATGGGAGGATTTACCTCAATGACTTTACATAATAATAACATCCCGACGGAGGAATAATACATCTCCGGATGAATAATAATAAAGTACAAATAGAATATTCTTTGAAGTTACAATATTTCAACACAAAGACACATGTTTCCTATGAACAAAGTGCGGCATTGTTGATTTAAAAGGAGAAGGAGAAGCTTAGAGCAGTTTCTAGAACACATGGTTACGTGGAGACTTATACCACAAATACTCAACCTCTCCTATCCCTTTAGGCCTGTAAATACAAGCCCTCTATCCATGTCTAAGGAGGAGAAGGATAGAGTACTAAAATGCTGGTGAAATTCTACTGGAGCTTATTCCCTTTCATCCATTAGGAGGAAAAATCTTGGATCCTTGAGGCTAGGACCATTTGGAAGGAGTTACGACTTCAAAGCTCGGTTGTAATCTCTCTGTATGTACTTCTTATATTTACAGAGATTCTTTCCATAAAATCTTATTTTTTTAAGATTTTTAGAATTAGCTTCTTTGACTGCTAATTTAGATTAATCCATATTTGCATATCATTGGTATTTGTATGTTCCCACTTGTTGTGCATTGTTTTGCAGCTGAAGATATGAAGATCAAGAGCTACACCAAGCGAGGAGATAGCGCTACAATAATAAGGTAAGCCATTCCTTCATACCTTTGCAATTTGGTTAATCTAGGAAAGATCTCTATGTTTTGTACTACTTTTGTTCTAGATCCAGATCATTCGGACTAGGGAGATCGGTTAGTGTCCGCATTGACGAATTGTCCGTAAACAATATGTATTATTTTTTGTACCAAATAATGATATTTAAATAATATGTTCATAATAGAATGATGATCATTTGTTAGAGATATGATATATTCATTTGCATATAGAAGTACGTAAATATTCTATAACATATAACTAATTCTTTATGTGTCATTTATTTGTTTAACCATTTAGGACTAATAGGCATTCATAATAATACCTTTTATAGCAATAATATTCCTACTATGAAGTAATATGATTAGGGTCTCACATTGATTTGGGCCTTTATTAATTAAAGTATGAAATACTTTTATTATATATATATATATGGTCTTCATTTCTATTAGTATATACATATGTGTGTGTGTGTGTAAGCTACTTTTATCCAAAATTAATCTTTCAATAGGAAAGGCCCTAATTTATTTCCTTCTTAATATCATTAGAGGTTTGGGTGTTTGAAATAATAATACTTAGGGTAATCCCTCCCTAGGATCATGTTTATGGATGATCTACTCGAACGGACACGAGTGTGATCTCCCTAGTCCAGGTGGATCTAGAACAAATGAATACAGAATATAAACTACTTTCCTAGATCGATTAGAGATTCGAGTAGATAGATGTCTTACCTTCAGATTTCCTTCTCCTCTTTGTCGCTCCAAGCTCCGTGGTCTTTAGATCTAGAGCTGCAAAACTTTTTCAAGTATATAGAGGAAAACAAACAGTAAAAGCACATCTAAACACTAACTAATCTAAGCTAAGAGTTAAGGAAGAAAACTCTAAATATCGTTAACACAAAGACATTTATGGAAAGAGATTATATTACTGTGAATAAATGGAAAATACATAGAAGAGTGATGATTACAACCAAAGCCTTAACGTTGTAACCTTCCTCCAACAGTCCAAGCCAAGCCTCCAAAGGGTATGTGTGCCTTCCAAGAGATGAATAGGGATCACCTAGGGTAATTCCACCAGCATGTAAGTGCTATAGTCCTTCCTCCCTTATCAATGGAGAGAGAGGTCTTATTTATAAGGCTAGGAGGATGTAGTAGGTTGAGGATTAGGGGGAGAGGTCTAAGGGATCTTCCCATTAGGTTAAGAGTCAAATAACAGGTGTTCCTACCAATTAGGGATAGGTATGCATGTCACCCAACTTCGAGAATTCGTTTGAAGCTCCTTGTTATCCACTCTAACCAACCCTGACGCACTCTGCATGAAGACAACATGTGCCAGGAAGGGTTAGGTGTAGGTTGCATGAGGGCAGCAAGAGCCACTAGCGCAGCTTTCCAGTGTACATCAGGCGCCAGCCAAGGTTTGGCACCTCTTGCTAGGAAGCAGGATGCATGAGCCCTACTAGAAATGATGGAGGGAAAGGTCAACAACTTTCTCAAGATGTTCTAGCCAGATAAACTTCAGGGATTAAGGCACTGAGTTGATACATGGCTCATGATGACAAGATTTAAGTATAACGTAACGCCCCCCAAAGCATGAAGCTAGTAAAATAAGATAGGTGAAATGCTTTGTAAGGATTGATGGCAAGGACTTGTTGGGCGGAAGAAGCTACTGCAATACAACCGACTTTGAGATACTAGTCTCACATGACTCATAACATGGATGTCGACCAATACACTGCATATCCATGGTAGTAGGGACTGACTGAACACAATCATGGCTACTGGATACAATCGTATATCCATGATGAGATGATAACACAGCCATGACCAATACAAAGTGGATCCATGCAATATGACTCAAACAATCTCCATCACAACCTGGGTAAGATATGATTTCCCCAGGGTCTTCAAGCTGAACCTGCAATGATATGAATCTAACCATGTGATTACAAATGTCTTGGAGTTGAACATGGTAGAAACCACTTGATTACCGGTCATTGATGTATACCGTTAACAAGCGCAAGGGAAATCACCATTGATTTCAATGATTCCCAAGGTATCACAGTACATACCATCGAATATGAATCAATGAGACGGGGTCGAACAATCAATGGAATCTTTTAATCAAGAGTCAATGATGTAAACTCATGTTGAAAGCGAGGTAACCTTCCATTGAAGCATGTAGGCCCAAGGTACTTGATTGGTTTCTAGATTCAATCATCGGAGGATGTGTTGAAGTCGACAAGGACGAATCCATCGAAGGAGGGCCATGATGAATCCCCCATCATAGACATGAAACGCGATCATAGATGTTTGAAGTTAATCGGACAATAATGTGTGAGACTGACTCAAGGACGATCGACATGATGGAAGGTGAATTGATCGCAGATAGTGAACAAATGACCAAAGCTCCTCTTGAATTTGCGCATGGCATGACTTGGCAGTATTGACATGGTGAGAATGATGCTGACCCCCTAATGTGATTGATGTTGGAAGCATTCATTGGATGACCCAAAGGAGTAAGGAGTCTCATGGGATCAGTGACTCAAATGACAAACGGATTACCCAAGTACTGAATGCATATGCACATGAGTGCCATGTTCAAGAGTGACTATGTACTTCCATAAATTATAATGTAACAAAAAATATTTCCTTTTCTCCATCATGATTGATGAGTACTTCTTTTGTTTTTTAATGAGCTTGAGGAGGGTAACAGATGCTCGATATAGCTCATCCTTCGGATGAGTCCAATCCCAAACATTTTACGAACCTAGGATAGGAGGGGTTCGTCCCAAAATAAGCCCTTATATGTTAGATTTTAACAAGTCCAAAGAAGGAAAACTCGACTTCATTTCATGTTTAGAGAGTCTGAAAAGAACTGAAGAAGACTCCAAAGGTTCTTTTTCGTAAAAGCTAGTCTCCCCACCCGAAAAAGGATAAAACAATGTGAGAGAGAACTCTTCCAGTCATGCTTGGTTGGAGTGCTCTTTTTTCGTAAATAGAACATTTTGGTCCGAAAAAGGGGTAAACTATCACAAGAATGACGATCATTCAAGTACTTTTACAAGCGTGAAAGCATCAAGTTCGCTTGGTGATCTTTTCATATTTAGGGAGCCTGAAAAGAGCTTAAAGGAAGACTCCTATGGGGTCGCTTTTTCGTGGGATTTTTACGAGCCCGAAAAGGTGATAAAAGATAAATCAGTAACTTATTCTCATTGTTTTACGAGCACGAGAAGGAACAAAGAGTAAGTTCGATGTCATTAATATTCATATTTCACGAGCGGAATAAAAACACAAAAACGCTCGAAGAGTCGTTCGCACCTAGTAATAGGTGTAAAATAACCATAATCACGACCAAAAGTTAAACACGACACTTTACTTCACCTGTAGACTTCAAAAACTAGGTCAGAATGATCAATTAGGTATTTAGACACAAAAATAAATCCAACTGTAGCAAAAACAACCCACATAAGGATAAATTAAAAAAGGAATATTCCTTTTCCAATATATAAAATATGGGTAAATAGTAAAAACTAGTTACTATTTGTTTTTTTTACCAAATTGGGAGGTGAAAATACCACTTTGAAGCGATTTTTCAAGTGTTGATTGCGAGAGCTGCGGTCGACCATTTGCAGTGTCATCAATGTCAGGTAACCCTAAAATTTGCCCTTTACATTTTCATTGGAGTAGAATTAATTTTTATTTCCAATTTCCCATTTTTTGGTTTATGTGAATGGGGGAAATTGCGCCTTCAACCCGACGCACTTCTCCCTTTCGGGATGTACGCTGAGGAATTCTTGGAGCCAACTCCATGGGGATGTCTTGCGTCGATGGTGCCCTGTTTGTACGGACGGGGTGCGCAGGCGTCAAATAGCCCCGAGAACTCAAGCACAAGCCAAAAATTGAGGAGTTGGGTAGTTGGATCTACTTCTAATGAGTGTTTTGTTGATGTTTGGATAGGTTTAGGTGATAAAAATGGTCCAATGGCATGAAAGAGAGAATGAATTGGATGACTCCCAAGCGGAAAATGACCCCCAATGCATGAATGCATTGCGGAATTATGGGCTACTGGAATACTTTCACATCTAGGGCATGAGGACCCAAGTGCAGCTACTAGAATACTCAGATTTGATTATGGGACTCAGAGCAGCAACATTTCTAGGTTGGTGTGCATACACTAACCATAGATATCGAGGATATCTATTTTCTGACGGGGTTGTCCCGATGGGGGGCTCCCGTGTCTCTGGAAGGATCATGTGGGAGTGATCTGACCACCGAGGATGTAGTGGCCCAATGGTGCCATCCTAGCACACAGACAGTTGGTGGGAATATCCCCATCAAAGATGTGAGAGACGGTCCTCTACGTACAATTCTGTTCACTATTGAGAGGGTGGACGGGAGTAGAGCACCTCACCTGGCCAGCAAGGCCCATATGCTATACGCAGAGGAGTGCATGGCTCCCACAGTTTTCAACTGATGTGAGGGGATCCTCATATCTCTCTGAGAGAAGCTTACCAAATGTCGACGTGGTGAGCTGAAGTAGTTCAGATATGGATCGGTTGTGGTCTCGTTCTTCCTAAAGCAGGTTCCACATCTACGCCCGCAACTCGAGCTAGATGAGTTGGATCTGAGGGATCACATGGTGCGATTGTCTGAGGTGAAGGCCCATCATGGTAGTGGGGGTCCCATCATTAGCTATGGTGCTTCTTTCTTTAGATGGTTGAGGGGACAACTCCTCATGGTGGAGGAATACCCCTACGAGGTTACTGATTTTCGAGGCGACCCAGACCTGGTTCTACTTGAGGACGCACAGTGGGGAGATCTAGGTAAGAATGACAACTCTGTTGTGTTTTCATTTTTATGATTTTTTTTTTATGTTTTTGGTGTAATACTGATGATCGGTACATGTTTATGCAGATGTTGGTCCATCCCGTCCAATGGGCTCTTCTCCGATTGTGTAGAGAGGAACAGTACGGGAGATGGAGGCAGCATACCGTGATGCCATGGGGGAGCTTGATGAGCTGGAGGAGAACCTCCATCAGTTGACTCTTGATATTTTGGATCCACGTATCCATGAGCTACCTCATTGCTACCAACAACATATAGTGGGTGTATCAGAGCGTTTTGGTGCGCTCCTTAGGAAGGTAGCTAGGGCCATAGTTTGATATCATGAGCGTACTAGGGATTAGGCTCATGCATATATGTATTGTACTGAAAACTACAGGCTTCAGATTTTGTAGAGGGGACTATTACTGAAAACTCATGAGCTTCATATTTTTGTACCAGTACCACGTTTTGTATTTGTATCGACATGATATATATAAAACTCTATTTGCGGCTTTATAAGCAGTGTTCTATGGATGATTATGGGATCTTGTACATGTGTTTCTTATACGTTATGGATAATTTACATGTTATGTATGTTTTTGTATCTTTTGGATGTTTTATGTATGTGCAATGTACCAATCTAAAACAATCATCTCTCTAGGAATATGCAAGTATTGAATAGACTCAAAAGACCTCTCTAGGAGACGTACTCGTTGAAATAGACGGAGCAGGGTAGGGTCGCGGATATCATAGATACAGTTAAGGTGGGAAACCACTAGTTGTGAATCAAGGTGAACCACAACATGGTTCATACCCAAGGAAAGAGCGTCGGTTAAGACTCCAATCACCGCGTGATACTCGATGGCGTTATTGGTTGCATACCCTAGACAACTTCTCTCGAACTAATAAGCTCGTCGATAGGAGATTAAAGCACCCAAGTTGCTGAAGTGAGGTTACGGGTATGTCGACTGGTGCCGTCCGCAAATCCAACACATGTTTCCATCTACACATCCAGGCATAACATGGTATAAGCGTAGAAACAAGATCCTAGCACACTCAATCAAAGCATCACACCACACAAAACACACATCATGTACAATATATACAGAGTACTAATGCATAAAAATCTATGCATAGTATTATTTCAAGAAGAGCCCATTGCGAGGATCCCCTAAAGATATCCCATCATAATCTTCAAGCTCATATGCTCCTTTTTCCAACACCCATTTTACCACATATGGACCATATCACATGGACTCAAGTTTGCCTGCCCCCAGCTTATCATGTTTCTGGTCATAAGTGAGGACCAAATCACCCTCGTTGAAAGCATGAGGCTTGAGGGATCTATCATACTGGGCCTTGACGTGCTTCTTATGAGATTCGTTATCCAAGGCAGCATCATGGCGGGTTTCTTCGAGTTTCGCTAGGTGGAGGAAACGTTCTTCCTCGGCAGTGGTATTGGGAAGGAGTTCGAAAACGAGTTTTAGCGATGGGATCTCGCACTCTATTGGAAGTACTGCCTCTAGTCCATAGACCAGTTGAAAGGGTGCGAAACCAGTGGCAGTTTTCATGGAAGTTCGGTATGCCCAAAGGGATGACAAAAGCATATTGTGCCAGTTTGACTTGTGTGTCCCCACCATCCATTGGATCTTGGTTTTCAAGACCTTGTTGATGGACTCTACTTTTCCATTGGACTATGGATAATATGGAGTTGAGTTCTCATGGCGAAAACCCAATATGGCACTTAATTCATCCACCATCTGATTCTGAAAATGGGATCCATGATCAGTAACAACAGCTTGTGGGACTCTGAATCGTGTGATAATGTGGTTAAACATGAAGATTGCGGCAGTTTTGCCGTCTTCCTTGTATGTAGGCATAGCCTCGACCCACTTGGTAAAATAGTCAATGGAAACGATGACGTAACCATGCCCCCCGGCCGAGGTAGGATTCTAATGCACGAAATCTATGCCTCATTTTGCGAAGGGGCCGACGGCAATAACAGGATGTCGTGGGGTTGGATGCGAGTGCTTTTTATAATGAAAAAGCTGACAAGGAGGACACTTCTTGACAGCTTCAATGCAATCTTCAAAGATGGAAGGCCAATAGTATCCAACGCGCAATATCTTATGAGTTGTAGCCATCCTGAAAAGATGACCGCCACAAGCCCCAAAGTGACAGTCATTCAGAACGTGTTCAGCCTCCTCGTGGATTAAACAAAGTCAGAGGATGGAATCAACACCATGATGGTATAAGGTATCACCAATGATTAGGTAGTACTTGGCGTGGTGACGTACACGACGATGGTCGTCATGAGATAGCTGAGGAATGAACCCTTGGGTTTGGAGATACAAAGTGATATCCCCATACCATGGGTCAAAAGTACTGATAAAAAACAAGGACTCGTCGGGGAAAGAATCCATGTGCTCAGATTCCGTATAAGTACCGGGAATATTGCAGATCAGCTCCACAAATACCAAAGACTTCTTAGACTTAGCCTTCTCAAATTGAAGGTCAAACTCTCGAAGAATGACAATCCAACGCGAATACTTTCCCCCTAGTACCTGACACGTGAGAATGTGGTACATAGGGTTAGAGTTGACAATTATGGTGGTAGTGCAGAGGAGAATGTAGTGACAGAAATTTTGGACAGCGATGACCGCTACGAGAGCAAGTTTCTCGACATGTGAATAACGCGTTTCAGAGACAATGAGACCCTTACTCAGGTAGTAGATCACATGTTCCTAGGAATCGCTATCTTCCTGAACCAATACCATAGCAATGGTGGTAATGGAGGCAGCAATATAGAGCATGTAGTCCTTGTGGTAGTTAGGTGGTTGAAGTACAGGGGCATGGGTAACAACGTGTTTTAATTTATCGAAGGGTCACTGAGCAAATTCATCCCAAATGAATGGTACATCCTTCTTCAACAACCACATGTATCCCTGCGTTTTCTCGGCAAAATTACACACAAAATTCCTTATGTAGTTTGCCTTCCCCTGCAAACTTTGTAGTTCTGGTATATCAGTGGGGGGTGGAAGAGAAACGATGGCTTCCACCTTCAAGGAATCAATGCGGACCCCATCTTTAGAAATAATGAAGCCTAGGAGGCGTCCAGACTCGACACGAAATATGCACTTGTGAGGGTTCAGACGGATATTACACTGCCTACATCTGAGGAATACGACCACCGGATGGTCAATGTGGAACTCTCGATGCTGCGAATGAGCAGGAAGGTTGTCGAGATATGGTTCTACGAATTCCTTCACATCATGAAAGGCATACGACATAGCCCGCTGGAATCAAGCACCAGCATTTTTAAGGCCAAAGGGTAGTTTACGATACGCAAATGTACCCCACGGGCAGATGAAAGCAGTTTTGTTTTGGTCGGTCGGGTGGATCTCAATCTGGTTGTAGCCGAAAAATCCATCGATGAATGAGAAGATGACACTCTCGACACAGTTAACGATGATTTGATCGATAAACGGGGGTAGGGTAGTTGTCCTTGGGACAAGCCTTATTAAGATCCTTCTAATTGACGCAAACCCTAATGGTGCCCTACTTTTTGGCAACAGGGATGACATTAGAGACCTAGTCTGTCAAGGGGACAGGGTAAATGAAGCCAACTTTCAACATCTTTTCGATCTCATCCTTTATAGCAGTAGTATTTCTTGGGTGCAATGGACGTAACTTTTGTTGGACGGGTTCAGCCTCGAGATATGCTTTGATCTCATGAACAATGATGGCAGGATCAATCCCAGGAATTTCCTCGTAACTCCATGAAAATACATCGCGGAATTGTTTGAATAAGGTCGTATATGATGTAAGCTCCTCAGGAGAGCACTCGTGGCCTATACGAATATGTTCCATGACTCCAGGTGTTGCCGAGATGTCGATTGACACGGTTGGTTCGATGTTCTCCAAGTTACCCTCAGTTATTGTATCACAAGTGAGGATAGGAGATTGGGGGTAAGGAATGACATTCGGCGTAATGAGGGTTTGAATATGATTCTCCATGGGATGTAGTGGTGGTAGGAAAGACGATCGATGGTGGAGGTCTTCCCAAGGAGGTTCATCCACACTCATGTCTTCCATAATAGACTCATCCGAATGGAAAGTCCAGAGGAGAGAATCGGGTAGGGATGAAGACCGTTGTAGTGGTGGAGACTATGATGTAGATGCCACTAAAGGGTGGTCATTAGATGTCGATTGGATAGCTTCGTATGTAGCTTCCGCTAGTGTGAGAGGCATAACGTATCCAATTGAGTCTAACGTATCAAGTGTGGGCACGAGCCATTGGTCATTAGAGTTGGATGATGATGGGATCATAGAGGAAATCATGTTCACCGTGGCAACATGGGAAGGGGATTTGGTGATGGGAAGACTCCCATAAGGGATGAGTCCTTGAGGAGTCCAACCCCCACATTCTCATATATCTGGGACGAATGACCTAAGAGGGGTACATTGTCACCAGGATAAGTAGTGGTGTCTGGTGTACATAAATCTAGTTGGTTGATAGTAACAATTTTCCCTTGGTGGGGAAATTGTACGATGCAGAATACAGATGAAGCGACCGCAGTCATGGCATAAAACCAATTACGACCAAGAAGCAGGTCATAATCCAATGGGGCAGCAACTACTTCCACATTGATGGAAACGGTCTTTCCCCCCATATCGATAGCCAAAGATTGTAACAACTCGTGTGGTTGGAATCCACGACCATCAAATGCTTTCAACGTGGTAGGGGAACGATTCAACTCGGAAGAGCCGATGGCTCTCCAACAGGATAATGAAATCACTGAGGTGGATGCTCCTTCATCTAAGACAAAGTGATGGATGCTCTTCCCAACAACATTGGTAACAATTTGGAATGTTAGCTGGTGGGAAAGTCTCGGTTTAAAGTACATGAGTAGGAACATGATGGTGTTCGAGGAATCAGGGTCTACAATGTTGATCGCAGCGAGGAGAGTCTTGTGCTGATTGGGACAATTTTGCGAGACTTCCAACGTCGACATATCACAAGGGGCTTGTGCTAGGTCTTCTACAATGTTGTAATTTTGAGCAGACCGAGCATTAGGATTGAAAACGACCTTTCTAATCATGCTCTTAGGCGGACGTAGCACTGAATCAAAGGAAGGTTTCTCAATGGTGAGAGAACCTTGCGGCGCGGGAATATCCGCTGTGGAAATGGAAGCTTTTTCAGTATTACTTCCGGTAGGTTCCTTCGGTGGGACTGAGTCATAAGAACATGATCGTGTGTTCAAGTTGACGGTTTCACTACGCATCATGAGAACATGAGCAGTAGAGTATGACTCTCCTTGAGAGGGAGAGGATTGTTGCGCGATCATTTGTTGTTGTTTTGTGGGGAAGGGATCGGTTAGAACTGCAGGTGTGGGGTTCCCTTTGAGGAACTTTTGGACCTCGTCCCAATGTCGGCACTCTTTAGTAAAGTGGTCGTCACCACACAATAGACATCGAAACTTAACATTTCGCTTAGGTTTGGTGGTGTCAGGATTGTTCTGTTTTGGTTCCTGTTAATTAGAAAGTTTTTTGTTTTTCCCCTTGTTCTTCTTTTTTCCACCGGATTTCTAAGGTGAAGCAGATTGAACTGAATTCACTTCTTTGGTGGTAGCAGGGCTGGGTGATCGAGTGGTGTTGTTCCTAAACTGTGATGGGGATGGAGTGGAACCAACATGGGTACTGGATTGAGAAACAGTTTGGTTTTGAATGGAACCTATGATGCTATTGGCATGAGGTCTCGGGGGTGGTTTTTCTAGGTCATAAGTAGAGCGGGGCACGTCGGGGACAATATCATATAGGGTGCCAGATTGAGCATAGATCAAGTCTAAGTACTAGACACGTGCTATAGCTTGTTCTTCAGTGACGGCCCCACCCATGGCGACATATTTGGCCACGATGGGTAAGAGTGACTTCGTAAACCAATCCGCAAGGAGTTGGTCCAGAATGGCAGCTTTTATCAAACGTCGTCTCTACCTCCACTCGTGAATATGATAAAAAATGTGAGTGACGGTAGTTTGTCAGAGAGAGGTCAAAAGATCCATACCGGTTTCGTACCGGATTGGTAACTGAAAATGCGTCAAAAAGGACATGGCCAAGGATCGAAAGTCACGAAAAGAGTGTGGTGGTAGTTCGATATACCACTTGGTGGCAGGGTCGGTGAGGGTTTGTTGGAATAACCGTAAATGGATGGCATCATCCATTAGGGAATTAGACGAACACTATAAATCATATGTCATTACATGGTTTTTGGGATCCTCACCCGGTTTTCTGTCAAACTTCAGAATGTCAAAAGGTAACTTCACCGGAATAACTGACCAATTAGTTTCGTGATAGATGGGATCGTTGGTCAACCTTGATAAATCCGGCAGATCTAGTGTAGCCATAAAGGGTAATTGTTGGTTGGCTTGCAGATACTGGTAATATTGATATGGCATCTGTGTACCAGTAGGACCATGGACGGATTGACCGTAGAGTCCTCCCGTAGGAAATTGGTCATATGGGGGTGGGCCACCGAGGCTATCAGGGGACCGGAAGGGGGTCCGCCTCCGCCAGAATGAGGTGGCCCGCCACCAAAAGGTGGGGTCCCTCCAGGTTAAGGTGGTCCTCCACCATAAGGTGGGGGTCCGCCTCCACCAAAATGTGGTGGCCCTCCACCAAAAGGTGGGGATCCTTCCCCTCCGGAGTAAGGTGGTCCTTCGTCAGACGGTGGGGTCCTCCCCCTCCAGAGTGGGGTGGTCTTCCGCTGGAAGGTGGGGATACCTCCCTTCGGAGTAAGGTGGTCCTCCGCCGGAAGGCGGGGGTCCACCTCCTCCAATGTGGGGTGGAACACCGCTGTAAGGTGGGGATCTGCCCATCCAGAATGGGGAGGTCCACCGCCATAAGGCAAGGGTCCTCCCCCTCCAGAATGGGGTGTAGGTGGAGGTGGTGGTGGTGGACTAGATTATGGTGGAGGTGGTGGGGGTGCCCCACTGGCCGAAGGTCCGATCAGTGGGACATTATGGTGCCCCCATGGGGTATTAGGGTTTCCAGGGTAGGGTAATCCAGGAAAAAGGTTTCCTAGATAGTTTTGTCCAATATTGGTGTTGTAATGTACTGGGATAATGTGTCCTTGTGGGGGTTGGGTCCAAACGGATGTCCCCCCCCCCCCGCATGATGTGTCCACGTAGGTTGTCTGATGGTTGGAAGAGGACTGCCAACCATAATAAAACTCGGATGAGAAGTGTATCCTCCACTCATGATATGGCTGTTTGTTGGGTTATTGCCCCCAGTCAGGTTAGGTCCACCAACTAGGGGTTACCCGCCAGTCGAAAGTTGTCCACATACTGGGATATTCCTGGTGACCAAATGTTGACCACTGATGCTAGGTTGACTTGTGACCAAGGGTTGGGTGTTAACAAAAGGATTACTTCTGCCCGATAGTATACTAACAGGCAAATTATATCCTCCCCTCGAGTTTTGAGGTGGGGGAGGTGGAGGTAGTGTTTCAAAGTTAACGGAGGTTGAAGGTTTCCCTTCAGAGGGTGTCATGGTAGGAGTCACATTAGGTATAGAACCAGTCGGTTGAATTAGAGGTGTGATCATTGGAAACGAGGGTTGACCTGGATTGTAATTGGTCGCATAAGAAACATGTCATGTCCCAAATTTGGCATTGGGTCACAATGGCCTAATCACATTGGACATATTCATTAGAGTTTGTCAAATTGATGTTAAGGGTCAAATAATTGCCAAGGAGGAAAATTACTAGTTTCCTAGGTTTGGGGTGGAAGATTTGGGATTTGGAATAAGGGGGATAATAAATGATGTTTGAACATTAGAATGGCATAAATATTTAATAAATGAGCTAAATAAATATATACAAGTGAAAATCAAAGTGGCATTTGATCATGAAGACACATGGAGGAAGTGGGACCCACATATGGCTAGATATCCCCACTACAATTGGCATCATTCTCTCACCAATTCGAATTCAAGGTGAATGGTAACATACTTGGGGGAATTCAAAAGGTATTATTCATGGCATGACTCATCCAAGGTCTAAATATAGAGGAATATTAACTCCCATGGAAGAGGAAGAGGCAATTTGGAGCTAGTGAGACACTTGGGCTAGATTCCCTAGCTCTATGACAACAATGATGAAGATGCTATGACACCTATGACACAAATAAGACCTGAAGGCTGAAATATGACATATATGACATGTCAAGGCTAAAAATAGACTCCAAGAGGGCGCTCAAGGGTGTTAGGGCAGCTAATATGCTTCCACATGTGATTTGGTGGAAGTGGGAGACTAGGAATTGTTGTACAAGTGGCATTCTTTGGAATCTCTTCCCAACTTGAGTTGGAATGAGTCTCTTGGAAGGAATTCAACCCATGGAGGACATTAGAACTTTATAAATGTCAATAACAAAGAATGAAACCATCTTTTGATCATTTGTAGAATTTGCAATTGCATTTGTGAAGAGGGAGAGCTAGTGGATGACTAGTTTCTTGCCTTAGCCAATTTCGAGGGTGAAAGATTCCCATCCAAGTTGGTAATTGGAAATTCCATTCAGAACTTTCATTTGGAGCTTTAATGGAGTCTTTATTTGCAGGTGAAAGCTACAAGGCAGCTCATGGTTTCTTCTATTGCAGCTCACTCCTTCAACCATTTCCAGTTTTGATGGCATATTCTTGATCCTTGAGGGAGGGCGTTTTTGGTGAGCTATTGTACTCTTTGGGGGAGATTCTAATGCCCCATTTATTTTTTAATATGAATTAAATACTCTGTTCTTCATCTCCAAGAAATTTCAGGTCAAAATTCCAAGTAGAAATGTGTAAATCTCATTTTTAATGAAAGAACAGTGCCATTTCCCCACTACCTTGTTGTGAACCAATGTAATGCTGATGATTTTGAATGGATGGATGATTCTCTGATACATTTGTGATTAATATACTTCCATGGATTTATTTTACAAGTTTCATGTACTGTACTTGAGCGTTTGAAGTATTTTTACTTAGTTTAATTGCATTGGGAGAAGAAATAGTGTCATTTCCCCAAGGGTCGAATGGGTGATTTTTGCAGCTGAATGGGAGAGGGTTGGAACAGATATAATAATCAATTAATGGTGCACATGAGACCTTAATAACATCCTTAATACATTACCTACCTCTGTTCAGAAATTCGAGTGGGTTTGGAGGCATATGGGAAGCCATTTTCAGTACTTATCCCAGGGGGATTTGAACCCCAAATTACTAGTAAAATTGCATACTTGGTCCAGAATATTAAGAGAGTTTGCAGAGGTATTTTGGTGGCCATATATCATCCCTGAAAATCATATTCCATTCCTAATATCATTCATACACCTTCCTTGAATATTTGAAGGCATTTGGAGTCAATTTGAGACCTAGAGACCAATACTAGTCAAAGGGAAATCACTAGCAAAGTTACATACATTGGCCAGAATTGAAAGAGGATTTTCATAAGAATTTTTAAGGTCCAAAGGCATCGCTGAAACACATATTTATGTTCTAATATCATTCATATACCTTCTCAGAAGATTTGGGATCATTTGGGGCAAATTTTGGACCTAGGCATCAAAACTAGTCAAAGGTCGAAATTGGGGAAAAAGTGGAAAATTGGGCATTTTAATAAAATTCCTACCAAGGGACATTACAAAACAGATGTCTCAGGTGAAGTAAACAATAAAGAATGTATAGGGTAATGTTGAAAGTTTTCTTGTCGTGAGATACTCTAGCGTCTTAGTTGTTCACTAGTCAGGCATAAATGGTTTATCTCATCGTGAATTTTGATGCAAAAAAATCATAGTTAGGAATCCAACAACGAGGTATAGTTTCTTCCATGGGAATTTACCCAAACTCAGCAAAATATCGACGTAGAGACGTGTCCCAAAAGGATGCGGATGGACCAAATGCTGTTGATACAGATTCATCCCGGGGTTGACTGAAAATCTAGTCCGCAGCTCCAGGATGTCCTTCCATCGAATGATGGAAGGATGTGTCATATGAGGTAGATGGTGCTCCTATCAAAGGTTCTATTGGATCAGAGATAGGTATGTTTATGGGAGACGAGTAGTTTGTTCCCGACTCCAAGGTAGAGGCATCTTCCTCGTGTGGCATAGATGTGATCGGTTGATCCATTCTTACTCTTGAGTTCTCCTCCTGGTTAAGTGGATATTCAAGTGGTAAATTGAGAATCCTCCTGGATCTTCTCATAGGTTGATCGGCCAGGATGACCGGATCAAAATTTCTCCTAAGTGTAACCTATAAAAAAATAAAAAATCAATCCAATATATACACAAGCTAAAGCCGCAAGCAAACTTATGAGACATGTGGGGATTCACAGGTCTGGAACCTCACATGATTGTCAAGGTGGTGCAACACGCGATATACCATAGGGTCCAACAATTATACTCGACCCAATATTTCATAGCACTAACCAAGGAGGATTAGGACCGTACCCTTGACCATATAACCCAACTACTTGAAGCACGTGCATAGAAGCTCCCCAAGTGTTGTTCTCGGTGTATTTACATGCCAAGACAACCAATAGGTTAACTCAGTTGGTATAGGAATCCTAGATGGGTCTCCCGATATACGCAAGGTACATGGGAGCTCAAATCCATAGTGGTGTTGTTTAATGCACAACCGTACGACATGAGCCTTCTGATATACTACCGAGTACGTGAAGTACCTTTCAATATACCCAAAGGTACGTGAAAGGTCGTTCGATATACCGGTTGGTAAGTGGAAGAACTCCAGGCCCCCCGGATGCAGTGAATGCAGATAACAACAACTGCCATGCTTAATGATGTCAGAACACGTCACTAACTTATCACACAAGTTACTAGCAATTTTTAACCTAACACTACCGTTAATTTTATCTTGAGCGGTTAGGTGAATGCATGGAGTGTAGACAGGAATTTAAACAAATGCAACTTAATCTATATGCAAAATGAATTTTTTTTCTTTTTCAATTCAATGAATTCTATCTAAGGTAGGGAGAAATTCCTTTGTTGCCGATATGCGAAAAAATAAACAAGCACCCCTATAACTCAAAATCAATGAAAAAGACAACGGAGTACTCTTTTCAACATGCCAACAAAATCATGAAAACTAACAAGCACCAAAATGTAAATGCTTTTCTTTCTTTTCTTTTCAATTTAATCGAATCTATGAAACATGGAAAGAAGAATTTCGCTTTCAAAATGTAACAATCTCTAACGTTCGAAATAATGACCTAAAAGATAAAGGAAAATCAAAAGATGAGAGTTTTCAATCTCCAAAGATACTTTGCAAAAATTTAAATATGCTTATATCTTTCTAAGAAATGAACAAGCTATCATAACCAAGAAGCTACACGATTGATCTTTCAAGATTTCCAAAGATTTTTTATCCCAAAGTATGAAAAATTCTTCCCAACAATTCCAAGAATAAGACTTGAAATGAAGACTATAAAAGTTTGTTTTCCCTACTCAAATGCTCACAATGGATCTGAGAATTATAATGCTCTTTAGATCTATCATTCAGAAAACCAAAGATGATGTCTTGACCAGCAATAGTGAGCTCGAAATTCCCAAAGAAAAGAGATCACCCAAAACTCCAAAAACACATAAACACACGCAAAATCAAACAACAAAATCGCAATCGAGACTCAATGACTGAATGTAGGAAGGGGTTAGGAATTGGACCTGACAAGCTTAATATATCTAGAAGGGGGATCAAGGATCACAAGACCAAGTGGGTATATGGGGGATTGAAATTTCCTGCCACTACCAAATTGCTCACTTGACTAGACTAAGACCCAAAACCAACCAAATCAAACTCAAACATAGACAAGCAGGACCTAGGGGTTCTGTGACTGAATCATACAGTTTGTAGAGCTCAAACAATTAGACCAAATCACAAAAAATGGAGAAAATGTGTTAGTCACCAAGCAACAGATGCTGGCGCAGTCTGTGCTTGTGCACCGGAGCGCCAAACGCATTCTGTGTGCAGGCTAAGGGCGCCAATGGTGTCGGCTGTATCCAGGCTAAGGGCACCAATGGCGCAGGATGCTCATGGACAGTGATCACCAAAGTCCCAGTAGCACAGGGAATATACACCCCAGGTGCTTTGGGCGAATAGTAAGAAGCAAGAAAGCAAAGATCTCCAAAAATATAAAGTGATAGATCCAATATTGATCCCAGACAGAGTCAGGGCAAGCCAATAGACTCTGAAATAGTAAAAATTCACAGATGGGAGGCTCAGGAGGCTAGAAAATGAATCAAAACAAATCAATGAAAACAAATCAAATTGAAATCAAAACTATGTTCTTTCCCCAGTACGGTCGCTGAATTTGTTTTTGGATGATCTACTCGAGCGGACGCGAGCGTGATCTCCCTAGTCCAAGTGGATCTAGAACAAATGAATATAGAATATAAACTACTTTCCTAGATGATTAGAGATTCAAGTATATAGATGTCTTACCTTCAGATTCGCGAATCCTTATCCTCTTTGTTGCTCCAATATCTGTGGTCTTCATATCTAGAGCTGCAAAACCCTGTCAAACATATAGAGGCAAACAAACAATAAAAGCACATCTAAACACTAACTAATCTAAGCTAATAGTTAAGGAAGAAAGCTCTAAATATCGTCAACACAAAGACATTTATGGAAAGAGATTATATTACTGTAAATAAATGGGAAATACATAGAAGAGTGATGATTACAACCCAAGCCTTAACGTTGTAACCTTCCTCCAACAGTCCAAGCCAAGCCTCTAAAGGGTATGTGTGCCTCCCAAGAGATGAATCACCTTGGGTAATTCCCAGCATGTAAGTGTTATAGTCCTTCCTCCCTTCTTAATGGAGATAGAGGTCTTATTTAGAAGGCTAGGAGGATGTAGTAGGTTGAGGATTAGGGGGAGAGGTCCAAGGGATATCCTCATTAAGTTAGGAGCTGAATACCAGATGTTCCTACCAATTAGGGATAGGTATCCATGTCACCCAACTTCTAGAATTCGCTCGAAGCCCCTTCTTATCCACTCTAACCAAACCTAGCGCACTCTGCATGAAGACAACATGTGCCAGGAAGGGTCGGGTGTAGTTTGCATGAGGGAAGCAAGAGGCACTGGCGTAACTTTCCAATGTACATCAGGCGCTAGCCAAGGTTTGTCACCTCTTGCTAGGAAGCAAGTTGTGCCAGCCCTACTAGGAATGGTGGAGGGCAAGGTAAACAACTTGCTCAAGATGTTATAGCCAGAGAAAATTCAGGGATTAAGGCACTGAGTTGATAAATGGATCATGATGACGATATTTCGGTATAACAGATCATCTAGTAATAAATAAGTAAATCATTACTTTTCTTCAAGTGCCTACAGGCACCAAGATGACATCTATGGTCAATATTTTAACTTCTCATGGCTTCCTAGACAAACGACCCCTCTCCCCTAGTGGATTATTTCCCTCATCGTTCAAGTTGCATCATACCCTCAGTCTCCTAAGTCTATAATCAACCATTACAACTTAGGAAATAAATAAAAAAGCTTACAAGGTTTATTGGTTGGGACTTGGACTTAAGCTCCTCAACAGAAACAGGTACATAGTTACATTTTTAATTACAAAAGAGTAGGGGTAAATGAGGGATGTTACAATAGAAGATGCACTGATGCACGTATAGAAATATAAATCAGTGGATAAAAAACATCTGCTAAAACCTCCAGTCACCCCATTTTTTTAGTTATAATGAATATTCGTTATAACCTCCACTACCAAAAACAAATGTTGTAGCGAAGGTTTATTGGTCAATTTTTTCCAATATTGTAACACTAAAAACCTCCTCTATAACCTCTGTTAGAAAGTGTGTTCATTGTAGTGTATCTCTTTGATAATTCCTATCCCACTAGCCTTTTGGATGGATCTACTAAACCCCTCAGCAATTAAAAGAGACAAATATAGAGAAAGATTACACCCTTGCCACAATCCTCTAGAAGGCCTAAAGAAAGTGAGGCCACCCCATTTATGAGCATTGCATATAAAACTGAGGATGTAGAACCCGTGATCTAATTTACAATTGGCTAGTTAAAACCAATATGTATAGGAAGTCTCATGTACAATCAACTAGTCCTGTCACATGCCTTGGAGAGATCAAGTTTTAGAACATAACGCACAATATTTCAATCCTTGTGGAATGAAGCCCCTCCTGAGCACATCCAACTACATCATGTATTTGTCTACAATCCAAAAGACCAAATTGTTCAGGTAAGAAAAACTCGGAGAGTGATTTTTTCATCTTGACCACCGAAACCTTATATATTATCTTGTAAACAAAATTACACAAAGATACGGGTCTAAAGTCATCAAAGGTGCCCAGTTTGTCCACCTTATGAATGAGTGTAATGAAACTGGATTTGAAAGATCCATGGATATTTCCAAAGGTCCTAACTTCTTCCACCACCCAAGGTAGATCCTCTCCCAGTAAAAAAAAAAATCCTAGGAAGAATTCCATTGTCCATCCATTAGGGCTTAGACTTTTGTCCTTCTAAAAATGTGAGATCATGAAGTAATGCATCCTCATAGACAACTTCTAACAACTCTCTATTGTCCTCCTCATTAACCAACTTGGGGGAAAAAACAAGAGACCTTGATTATATGAGCAATGCTAGAACCAATTGGTTCCCGATAAATTCTTTCAATGGTTCTAACCCCTAGATTAGCCAAACCCTGAATTTTCTCAAAATCTGACCTTCTTCATTCACCATCTCCTAGATGGTGTTTGTACTCTTCCCGTGATTTGCATTTATTAATGAAAATATTTTGTATTTTCATATCCTAGCTCTAGCCATATGGCCCTCCTTTTCATTTTCCAATTAGCTTCCATCCCATCTAACAATTTATTCTTCATGGATCCCAAGTGTTTTAGTATCTACAGTTCCTCCTCATTAAAAATCCCAAAAGAGTTATTTTTGAAAAAATATCCCAACTCTGCCTCTGTCTCCTTTAACAAAGAGTCTCTATGGTGATACTTTTCACCAACCCAAGCCACCACTTTAGTTTTGACCTCCTTCAAAGAGCAGGCAAATTACTCACTAAATGAGGACTTCCTATTTACATAAAAACTTCTCCAAGTATTTTGAACCAACTTTGAGAACTCATCCTCCATAAGCCAGCTGTGATTGAATTTGAAGGGAGTCCTCGACTTGGGGTCATTTTTCTCAATCTATTAAAAAATGGGACCATGATCCAAGATTCTCCCTCCACCATTCCTATATCTAAAGGTTCCAACCTTTTGTAGTATAGTAGTTGAAACCAAAAATATGTCCAACCTCTTAGAAATTGTAGCTCTACTTGCCCTATTATTCCACCATATAGGGTTGAGGGTTAAAGGTTCTACATCCACTAATCCAGCTTGTTGTATCTTATTCATAAAGTATCATGCCATCCTATCTACCCTAGTTGAAGTCCCTTGCACCTCCAATTTGTAAAAGCAAATTTTTTAATCTTGACCACCAAAACCTTATATATTGTATTCTAAACACAATTACATTACACAAAGATATGGGTCTAAAATTATCAAAGGTGCTCAGTTTTTCCACCTTGTGAATGAATGTAATAAAACTAGAGTTGAAAGATCCATGGACATTGCCAAAGATCCTAACTTCTTCCAGCACCCAAAGTGGATCCTCTCCTAGTAAATAAAAAAATCCTAGGAAAAAATCCATTGTCCAACCATTAGAGCTTGGACTTTTGTCCTTTTGAAAAGTAGTGAGGACATGAAGTAATGCATTCTCATAGACAACTTCAAACAACTCTCTATTTTTCTCCTCACTAACCAACTTGGGGGGGAAAAAGAGATCTTAATTATCTGAGCAATGTTAGAACCAACTGGTTCCCGGTAAATTCTTTCAATGTGTCTAACCCCTAGATTAGCCAAACCCTTGAATTTTCTCAAAATCTAACCTTCCTCATTCACCATATCCCAGACAATGTTTGTACTCTTCCTATGATTTGCATATTAATGAAAATATTTTGTATTTTTGTATCCTAGCTCTAGCCATATGGCCCTCCTTTTCATGTTCCAAATAGCTTCCATCCCATCTACCAATTTCTTCTTCCTGGATCCCAAGTGTTTTAGTCTCTACAATTCCTCCTCATTAAAAATCCCAATTATTTTTGAAAAAATCTCCCAACTCTACCTCAGTGTCCTTTAACAAAGAGTCTCTTTGGTGATACTTTTCACCAACCCAAGCCACCACTTTAGTTCTGACCTCCTTCAAAGAGTAGGCAAATTACTCACTAAACAAGGACTTCTTATTTACATTGAAACTTCTCCAAGTATTTTGAACCAACTCCGATAACTCTCCCTCCACAAGCCAATTGTGATTGAATTTGAAGGGAGTCCTCTACTTGGGGTCATTTTTCTCAATCCGTTAAGGGATCATGATCCAAGATTCTCCCTCCACCATTCCAATATCTAAAGGTGCCAACCTTTTGTAGTATAGTAGTTGAAACCAAAAATCTGTCCAACCTCTTAGAAACTGTAGCTCTACTTGCCCTATTATTCCACCATATAGGGTTGAGGGTTAAAGGTTCTACATCCACTAATACAGCTTGTTGTATCTTATTCATAAAGTATCATGCCATACTATCCACTCTGGTTGAAGTCCCCTACACCTCACATTTGTTCAAAATAAATTTTGGTTCACCACCTATAATAACCTTATGATCCTCTTGTATACAAGGTAAATTCCTTCTTTTCTTCATAAGGTCCATACACATTTAAAACAATAATTGTTTTCCTCATTCTTTTACTATACATTTAGTGCACATACCTAAATTGATAGCAACAAAATTAAGTAGAGATATATGAGAGTTTCTTCTAGTGACAAGCCCATTGGATATCCCATTAGAGTCAATATACGTAGAGTCCCATCCTTTTAGACTTTTCCCCAACATAGATACTAAGTCTAAACTCCTACGCATAGTCTCTTGCAATGACACAACATTAGGCTTTTCAACCTTTGATAATCAGTTCAGGGCAAGTCTGTTCTATAGACTACCCATATCCCTAACATTAGTAGAGAGTAATTTCATGGAAAAACTTCCTTCGAGGCTTGTCTTGCTCTAAGAACCCTGGTTATGGGCTTATGTCGACCTTGTTGAATCTCCTTCATAGCCTTCGCTCGAGCATGGAATAAATTTGTCTTTCTCCCTACATATTTTAGCCCTAAATCCTTTGTATGGTCCAACCCTAAACACCTTGCCACCATCCCCTTGGTGTTTGATTTTAGTTTTTTGGGTCTTTACTGATAGGATCCCCTTGCCCTAGATTCTCACCCCCCTACTTTATCCTCCCAAACCAAAGGGGCCTTTCCCCTTCGTCAAGGAAGTATCCCCTCCTTAGCTAGAATAAGATGTTAAGACAATTGTTGTTTTTCTATGATGTGCCTTAAATCCAAAGATTCAGTTGAAACAGTTTAGGTCTTCTTTCTTTTACCTTGAGTTTGTTGGGGTTTAATACTCTTTGTGGGGGTTGACCACACTATCTCAAGATTTGTAATCATTATATGATGCAAGGAATTGCAAGTATTTAAGGACCTACCTAGAGAATGATGATCCAAAGTGAAGTAGGTCTAGATAGGAGCCAAAACTACCTCATCTTCAATAACATGAACACCATCTTTGGATTCAACCTCCATCTTTGAATGTAGATGCCTCACCTATGGATTAATAATACCTTCATTCTATTTCTTTGGAATTTCATTCATCCCTTCATCCTTTGTAACATTGTCACTCATAGCACCCAAATCCACATTCGAAATTGGATCTTCACAATAAACATTATGCCCATTCACCTTTAGAGATGTGGGCAAATCATTGTCAAATCACATTGCATGTTTTCACCTCTAGATTTTTTTTCAAAAGGGTTGTGAACATTGTTGCACCACATACCATATTGATGGCATTGTATGCACCAAAAAGGAACATTGGCATAATCCAGGGTTTATGTATGGACCTCTTTCCCCATAACCAAGTCTAGGTTCTCATATAATCCCTTTTTGACATCAATCTCAACTAATACCTTCATAGCTATCATATACATATCTCCCTTGTAACCTTGAATGGTGCAAACAATTCGACAAATGCAGTTTTCACATGCCACGATATAATCAATAGTCCAAAATTTTAAGGAAATTCCTAAAACATTTACCTGTATGTGAACCAGAGAGGAGGCCTTCATTTGTAGATTGAAGCATGGGTTCCATGACTTTAGAGTTAAGAACCTTGAGCACCAAAACCACCGAACTTAAAAAAATTTCTTGGCATTTACTTCATTGCGAAACATGAACTTGATCCATTGACACGTAAGTAAATGAAAAATTAGTCCATAGCCTATCTCTAGAGCCTAAAACTATCACATCCAAACATTCAAATTTTCTTTTGACATTTGACAACCAATTTTTTTCCCAACAAGGGTTTTGCTTATGTATTCACGGAGTATTTGTTGAACTTGAATATCCTCTCCTACCACCAGTTGAGCAAAACCCTCCTTCCAAACTACTTTCCTTCTCTTCTTGGCTTTGGCACCACTTTCCTGAAGATCCAAATCCCTCTTCTCTTTAGGGGTCCCCACTGAGTTTACCAAGGATATATTACAACCAACAAAACTAGCACCTGTTGAAATCCCATCCTACAATATAACATTATTTGCTTGCCTATATGACCTTTCCTTTGAATAAACCCTAACCTGGATTTGTCGAGCCTCTTCTCAAATGCTAAAAAATGGAAAAGGTTTAAGAGACGTCGATGCAAGTTAATCCTCATGTAAACCCTTTGAACTTCCATCGTGGAATCATACACCCCTTGCTTCCAACCGAATGCTCATAACTCTAGAGTCACTTCCACATTCAAGATCTTTGACATTGGCTAGACTTTCTATCTTTGTGTCATATGAGGATTCACTATTTGCCTTAGACAAAGTTTTTGCGGTTCATAAGTTTGAGCCCCCCTTGATACCATTAGTAGGATAAGAAGTTCCAAAACCTAGTGTTCCCCCTCCCTCACGTGGGCTTGAAGATTTGAATATTCAGACTCCCTCCAATGGATTGTTTGAATAGTCCACTAGTTGGATGTCTTCAACAAAATATTCTAGGGTTTCGATCCCATTCTCTTATGTCTCAAGTCTATATGTGATGGGTTTGTTATAGATTTGAGGTACATTACATTTTACATCCAAGTGTGGGCATTGTTCTCCTCGTGCATTGTTTATTCTTTTAGATTGATTGTATGGGTTTACAACAAGTTTAACCTTTTCTTAATTCTTATCTTTCTATACCATGACAACTTGTAAATGGTCAAAATCGGGTTTAACCCTCCTATATCAAGTATTAATCTCTTCTACTTTATCCTGCATGCAAAGAAGTCTCATACTTCAATTTGGTGTCTAACTAAGTCGTGACCTTAAAATTAAATCAATATTTTTATTTTGTTATACTAGTAGATTATTAATAACCTTCTCAAAAGCTTGGATAAATTATTTTTTACTTATAATTTTTTAATAACAATATAATGTTTATAATCCTAAATTTATAATTGTTAATGGGTTCTAGCTTGGGCAGTCAAAAGGAGGAGGTATATATATATATATATATATATATATATATGCCTCGCCCATAAAGAGCGAGTCACTTAACATACCTCGATCAACCTTTCCAAATGGAGATCGAGTCTTCTAAATCTCCTCTATTTTGGGGAATACCCCAAAATAGAGTGCTCGTCCCTATGCTCCTCACCCTTTGTGGATGTGATGGGACAAAATCCCTAGTGGATGTTGTTCCACTATGGTTTTCATGATCTTATAATTGATTAAACTAGTGAGGAAAAGATCTGGTTCGGCCCTAAACAACATTTTGTTGGGATATGCTCTCCTTGTCCTAGATTTCGCTAGGCATGGATAATAGTATGAGAAATCAAAACAAGAACAGTATGTAAGAAATCATGCAACAAATGCCATTTATGAAAGCAACTATGGTATGGGATTGGACCTAAAGATACGCTCGGAACCAAGAACAACAAGCAAATGGAGCGGCCCCGATCGAGGGGGATATCAAGCTTCTACAATCTGGACTAGACTTTTCGGCATCACTTCCCGAAAGTAGAAAACGATAATCTAATATATCTATACCGCTGGTTGATCCATGAGCAAAACGAGAACTCAAAAAATAGAGAAAGGAGGTGGGGGACGGGGAATAGAAGTTCTATTGGATAGAGGATTGTGAGGTGAAAGGAAAATGGCAAGGTGGGGTTCTTTCTACTAAACAATTTAAGTAAGCCTTAACTAAAGCTTTTAGGAGAATAAATACATGGCTTTCTTTCTCCCTAAATAGTAATATTTTTTCCAAACGACCATCTAAAACAAGCATTAGAGCTATCGAGTAAATAAATATAAGGAATACCACTTTTTGTTTTTAAACGTAACTTGATATTATAAGAAATAAAGTCGAAGTTACATCCAGAGATCAACAAAACCAAAGTGGTCATGCAAATTACATAGAAAGCAAATCTCCTTGAGTCCAAAAGAAAGCATAATTATCCAAAAAATACAACCAAGCATAAGATAACGAGACCAAAATAGACTGAAGGACCACATCCCAGATAAGTAGGTACAAAAACAAGTAGCAAAAAAAGCATAAGAAATGTTGGAAACCACCCTCCTAGAAAGCTTGTATGCAGCCCTGATCCACTAACAGGCTGTCCAGGAATTCCATATAGTGAAGGAATTCGTCCATCGGACCAATAGCCAACTTTGAAAGGTAGTCTGCCTCCATATTAGCTTCGCAAAAAATATGTTTACAACATATCATGTCGAAAGAAGCCTTTAAACTCTCCACCTCATCCTGCCAAGGTTCAAGAAGTAAAACATTGATTGCATGCTTGCCATTGAACCAGTTTGTCATCACTTGAGAATCGCCAAAGATAGACACGGAAATGAATCCTCTCCTTCATGCAAACCACAACAAACACCTAAGTGTTAATAGCTCTGCTTTTAAACTGTCCCCTCTCCCAATGCCAACCTAGATACAAATGGTGTGGTTTCTGCGAACATAAAAAATAATCCCTACCCCACACATGCCCAATTGGGACGCTCCGTCCAAAATAGCACATATAGAATCCCCATCCAAAGCCGGAAAGGAGACTCGTATTCTCTTTAACCTGTGCACAGTATCCGGATAACAATGCCAATTATAAAAAAATCCGCTTGACAGTAGAGAGAACCGAAGGAGTTACATCATCAAAAATCCCAGCGTTCCGGGCTTTCCAAACATCAGCGATCAAGAACATTGGCGAAGTATTGTTGGATCCACAACAATGAAACCAATTGCGCAAACAATCACCAATATCGGTACCCTTCCATTCATCAGGTAAATATACCTAGTACCGCACCTCCTGCCAAACATCCTTCATGAACCTGCAATGAATGAAGAGATGTTGAGTATCTTCACATGCTACCCTGCATAAAATACATATACTAGGACCATAAAAGCCTCTTTTATGAATATTCCTCCATGTAATAATTTTGTCCTGTAGACATAGCCAAAGAAAACATCTGAGCTTGTGGGGAATTTTCCACCCCCAAAGCTTTTTGTGCCACCAATGAGAGACTAAAAGTTCATGTGCTTCAAGTGATACCAACTGATAAACTTTTGCCACCGACAGTATTCTATTTGAGTCAGGACCATCCCAAGTCAGGATGTCATTCGAGTTAATTAAGTGAATCCCAACAAAATTCAGGTGTGTAATATACGCTTCCCACACAGGTGCCCAATGTAGTGGAAGATTTAGGTCACTTGTCGATAACCAACATGCACGAAGAATATCACTGTGCTTCTGAAAAACCTGCGAGAGGACCACTATCTTCCGATCATGAAGCTCATTTATAAGGCCAACATGAAGCAAGTGATCCCCATCATCACCAATAAATGGATCAACCCCAATAAAAGGCTATGAACCTTTCCCAATCTTTCATTTGATCCACGTGCCTATATATAAAAAAGTTTTAATGATATTGCTCCAAACAACAGAAACCTATGAGCCAATGGAGATAGGATTACGTAGCCACTAGATGGTTGAGTGAGTTTTCAGATACTTTACCCGAATGACACAGCTCCAAATACCTCCATCCATCAAAGCCCTCCAGAGGCTCTTCATCATCATTGCCACATTAAAGCATTCCAAGTTTTTCAAACCCCATCTCCCTTGAGACTTCGACTAGCACAAACTCTTGCCAAGAAGACACGTGCCACTTCCTCACCAAAGGTTTCCCGGACCAGATAAACTTAATTTTTTTGCCACGAATACAATTGATGATTGAAGAGGGCACCTTCCTCAGTCCGAGCCAAAATATGGGAATGCTTTGTACAACCGACTGAGCCAAGATAAGTCTCCCCCAATTGATAACCACCTCACCGCCCAATTGTTGATTCTGCGCTCGATCTTCTGCACGAACCACCTCCAGTCCGCAACACGATAACAATTAGCTTTGAGGAAGAAGCCCATATACTTAAACCCCATATCAATGTGAGCGAAAGCATAAGGGAAGATAGCCTTCATATTATCGATAACACTGTCCGCAACACAATTATACAGAAAAGAAGACATGCCGATGCTGATGGCCATACTTGAAGCACGACAGAAAACATCAAAAATAGATTTGTAATTCAACCACTTATTCAAGGTTTCCTCCCCAAAAATCATGACATCATCTATGAAAAGCAGATGTGTAAGCGACAAAGCCCGAGTGATTTTGATACCCCTGATAAGTTTGTCACCTTTAGCTTCATGTAATAGCCTGCTCAATCCCTCGATCGCCAAAATAAACAGTAAAGGGGATAGTGGACACCCTTGCCAGATACCTCTGTTGCAAGAAAACACCCCCGATGGTTCTCCATTAACTAAGACCGCAAAATTGGTGGATGAAATACACGCCAAAATCCACTGCACCAAATTTAAAGGGATACCGATCTGAATAAGAATGAAACAAATATACTACTAATCCAGGCGATCATAGGCCTTAACCAAATCTAATTTGAGAATGAAAGCACTGATATCCTTAATCTTTACCAAATGAAGACATTCTTGGGCCACCCCCACAGCGTCCAGAATCTGACGATTGAACAAGAACCAAAACTGTTCCATAGAAATGTATTTTTCCAGGAAAGGTTTAATACGCCAGGCAATAATTTTATACACCAACTTGTAAAGAATATTGCAAAGCGAGATAGGTCTATAATCATTGAAATTTTTCGACCGACCCTTCTTAGGAATCAAAGCGAGATACGTAGCATTGAGCTTTTTGGGCATGGTCACTTTGACTCTGGACTCTTCCACTGCACATAAAATATCAGGCCCCATCACATCGAAAAAATGCAAGAAAAATTCCACGGTCCAACCATCTGGACCGAGGATTTTTTCTTTGACAAAAGACCCTAAACAGTCTTCACCTCCTCCAGGGTAATAACTTCATCAATCTTCTTCCCCTCCTCATCATCGAGAAATCTAGGGAATAACTTAACAATTTTCGACTGTGCATCCAAGTTATTGACACTATCTTGTTTGAAAGAGCCCCGAAAGTGATTTTCCATAGCCAACTATATGTACGACTGATCCGACTTGAAAGATCCATCGTCCCCTTTAATCTCCCAAATAGTGTTCCTATTCCTCCGTTAATTTGAAAAATTTTGAAAAAAAAAAGTGTATTACTATCACCTTTGGCAATCCACAACACCCTGCTTTTTAATCTCCAGGTGTTTTCTTTCTGACCCAACAAAAACTCCTTCCGCTTATAAAGCTCCAACAGCTCACGTCTTCTCTCCGTATCGAAGTAATCATCATCAACCCCCGACTCCCAGGACATAATCTTAGACTCAATAGAGCTAAGTTCCTCATCCGTCGACTTTTTCTTAATACGTTCCCAATGTTTCACCTCAACTCGCAAAGCATCCAATTTGTTGATGAGATTATGCAACTGTGAAAGATCCTTTCTAGCTGGCATAGAAAGCCATTTTTTTGTAACCAAATCACAGAAAGCTCCATCATCTAACCATGAGCTATTAAACTTGAATGGGTAAACCAGCCTATTAACCTGAAGCTAAAGTTATAAGCAGATAACTTTATGATCAGAAACCCCAGTGGCTACTCCCCACGATTGTAAGCAACCACACCGATCTAACAAATCCTCTTTAATAAAAAAACGATCCAACCTTTTTGCCACACCATGACCACCACTCTAGTAAGGAATAACACTTGCTTAAAGGAAAACACCCTAGCTTGCTTAGAAGAAAGGAATACTACTTAACTTAAGGTAGCTCTTACCTATCTCCAATGCACCTTTTTATTTATTTATTTATTAAGATACTTCATATCATTCTAATACCATGTTAGGGAATTTAGTAGAAATACACACTTATCCCAAAAGGAGAAATATTATAATATTAATACTTAATCATATACTCCAAGGTGTCACGTTACGTATTTATCACACTATTAAAATGATTACATCTTCTAACATCTAACGCCTCAATCATACATAATTGGTTGCCTTACGTATTTATGAATTTATGAAAGTTACGTACCATAATAAAATTAAAATGGTTCAATCACCTAACTTTTAACATCTAATCCTCAATTATTTATTTATTATTACGTTACAATTTATAATATTTTTATTAAGTGGTTAAATGATTCAATCACATGACACTTAACCTTCCATGAGTGATATTTATAACAAATTATGTGATTTAACATTCGAGTCTTATTATATAATCCCTAACTTTTTCATTAGTCATATCTATACACATAATGTCACCTAACATTTGAGTGTATTATTATAATGATGGTCTAGCATTTAAATTTTTCATTAGTCATATGTATACACATAATGCCACTTAACATTTCATTGTATTATTACAATGATGGTCTATTGTTAAATATTTTCTTTTCATAGTTATATTTATAATACATAAATAATGTGCTCGTGGAAAATTCACTATGGGAGGAGACCCGAGAGTTTTAGGGAGGGCGATGATAACAAATCTTTAGGAATGTGTATATGGTCACTATGTTATTAATCAGAGAGTATAGCAATTTCAATTTTGATTTTAACTTAAGATAGTTCTCATTTTGTATTTGTATGAAGGCATTAATATCCTGTTGTAGCTCTTTGAGCACCAACAATTAAGTGGACATTTATGTTATACATTGGTTCTGTACACAATTCTTAGATCAAACCTTTTGGTCCCAAGATTCTTACTAGCATGTCCATTTAATGGTGGAGTTCATTATAAATGATTGTGCCTTGACCTCCTTGTGCTTGCAAGCCCCTCTCTTAACCTCCCCCAATTCACATAAAACACAACAATTGCTTATCAAGTGATAATGATCCATACCTTCCACCGAGGAATGCCAAATCG
This sequence comes from Larix kaempferi, assembly GCA_027924585.1. Taxonomy (NCBI): domain Eukaryota; kingdom Viridiplantae; phylum Streptophyta; class Pinopsida; order Pinales; family Pinaceae; genus Larix; species Larix kaempferi. Next base: position 12,824,127 of record BSBM01000619.1, on the reverse strand, counting down.
GATATGCTCTAGACTAAATAACACTCAGTGCTAGAGAAAACAAGACCCCAACCTTGTCTCCCCAAATTTGGATTATTCGACTTATTTCCACAATGTCACTAACCCTGAGAAGCGAAATGTAAATGATGTAATCACACTTAACAATAATAACCATAATAGTAAATCCACACACATGAGACGGTGTATCCATCATATTATTGTTATCTGAAACACCAACAAAGAATGATAACATAACATTGTTCGCTAAGGGAACCTTAACTCCCCATCCTTTCTCAGTTGCATGGCAACACACCTATTGTTGAATGAGTGAGTGAGCCCCTCGAACTAGTGCTAGTCAATTTCATGGGATGGGCTTGTCAAATGCACTCCCCCATTTATCACTATGAACTCCTCACTTAAGCATACACCCAGGTTGGTTTGTTGCTTGGTGCTTTCAAGTTTTGCAAATTCTTGAATCAGAGCCTTAACATGCTATATGAGACAAGTGAGCATGGCAAAATTTAGGGGCAAAATTTATTCCATGGGCTAATTTTCGAGGTTATTCCAAAAACATATTCACCATTTTCCATTTTTTTCCAATATGATTTGCCCAAATCTCGTAGGATTAAATTTTTTTACTCTAAAATCGTCAAAATTATCCAAAAACTATATAAAACCCTTAAAATTTGAATATTTTTAAAAAAATATTGCCAAACTTTTTATGGTTGGAAATTTGATAATTAGTAAGATTCTCCAAGGTTTACACACATTAAGAAAATTATGGATCCTTAAAAGTTTCCATGCGAGTGAGACTAGGATTTGAGGCAAAGAATGGAGAGATAAGGATTGAATTACAAACGAGGAGTCACCAACAATTGTAATAATGCTAATCTCGTTATCCTCGAGTAGTATTAAGCATGGATAAACTATAGTTGCTTTTGTTTCATTGTTGGTTGCAACTCAAGACCCCATGCACATTCTATTTCTTAATGCTCCCCCTCTCACCTACCATCGTTGGATTACCCTTGGATACAACCTTAAAAAAATAATATGTTGGTTTATGTCTAATTTCCTTTGTTGAAATTCACAATCCCCCAACCACAACTACCATTTAAAAGACATGTTCAATTTTCTATCTAGAATTTGGATAGTTTTGGTGTATCATAGCCAAGCGTTTTTTAGTAGGCCTTTTCTTCAATTTCATAGCTTTCTGGGGTGGGGTTTCTTAGACCATTGGAACATATTGCCTTAAATGATAGTCCCCACACTTGATTAGTTACTTCCCTTGGCATAGAAGATTCGTGATAGAGAATGAGTCAATTCATAATCAAACTTTTCAAGAAAGGAATATTGGCACAATGATCCAAACTCTTCTAAGCAACAGTTTGTTAGCTAAGTAACTAGGATATAGAGCTTCCCAAGTCACAACCATCCATCACCAATCTTATGGTATAGAGAAGGGTCGATTCAACTCCTTAAAGGCATTTGTCCATATCGTGATAATGGACTTGCATCCCAGAAATCCATGTTTGGTGGTCTCCTTTGCTGGAAGACATATGAGATACGTAGATGGTCCCCACACTCCTTGTTTCTTCAGATTCTCAGCTATCTTACATTTAAGTATTTTTTTAAAACAACATTGGGGGTATAGGGGGGAACTAGACAACCACCCTTGATATATGCAACAATCAACAAGCGACATATATGTTAAAACCACAACTTAACCTAGGGTGGAGACGACCCAATAAGGGGGCACCTACCCTTTTAGCCAAGTTACTATAGGCCAATGTGGTCATTTTCCTCTAAATGACTAGAACATGTCATCACAAGAATTGAAGCTAGGTGGGAGGAACTTACTTCCTTCATGTAACCACCCAAACTACACCCTTTTGACTTAACATTTAAGTGTTATTATGAGTAATTAAATAGTTATACATCAAACAATTCCCTTATCTGGCAAACAAAATATATCATACATCATTTTAATATTGATTAAAATTGATGCTTATTATGTTTTTATTGTTATTATAGTAAATCTTAGGGAACCCACTTAGCACTTCTTCTCATTTTAAGAATGGTACCTAGAGTAAACTGGATTTTGCAAGACATAAGGCCTGTACAACAATATACTCATTAAGAACTCAAAACGTTATTTAAAAGAATTAATTATGGACAAGGAAGATAACACTCCTCTCAATCGCTTGTCTAAACCCAATTGACAAAAATAAAGAAGATAAGACTCTTCTCAATTGCATAACTAAACCCAATTGACAACCGACATAACATTTAAATGTTCTTATAACGATGATTATTAATAGATATAGTAACCAAATGACATAGGTTAGAATTGATGTATAAAATACTACTCTCTTGGCATAGTGGCCAACATTCTTTCTTTATGTTATTGCAAAGCCATTTTAACGTCACATGCATCTTTCAAAAAGAATGCTTCCAAGTCTGGCCAAAGATTCTTATCTCACGACGAGATTCAGATTCCAAGGCCATCTGAGTATTATTATGAGGACAAGATCATAAGTATGCCACAGATTTTCACAACTTGCCTAATTATCTAGGTTTTATCATGTTTGATTATTCCATCCCTTTGAAGGGAAATAGGTTAATGCTACCTTTTCGATATTTATAATCCAAGGCTCATGGCGGCTTGTATGGATATCTTACCGTGAATTGCGTGATTGAAGCAAAGTCTTCCGTCAATAGGAAGGAAAGAAAATAAATTTTATGATATATATAAAAGTCTTCCATGTGGTGATATTTGTACGAACATTAAAACAACTATGGATGTCAAGAAACGTTATTAAATTTCATGTTGGGTTGGTGATGTGGGCATCATTGTAATGAATTTTGAGAACTTTTAAAAGAAAGCGCCAAGTCGGTTCAGCAATCTGTACAGCTGGGTTTGGTTTCTAATTTGTCTTTAGTGAATTTTGCCATAGGATCCATTCATTCCTATCGCATGCCATGTCCAATTTTGTCAAAATTCTTTTTGCCTAAGTGCTGAGAAACTTCTTGGCCTTTTGATTGCATCTGGCACCTAGAGGAAGTTGGAATAAAAGGAAGCATTCTGTGTTTTTAGTTTCTTTATGGTGGTTCTTCGTCCTATTCCTGGCTGGTGAAAGATTGGTTCCTCCGTATTCTAAAAGGTGAGTATCAGGACCTTCAATAAAAAATCTGTTTTGGGTTCAGTGTTTGCTTGATTGTTAGTGGGGATGTTCTGCTTGTCTTGTTTGGCTCCACTTTGCCTTCTACGTATTTCTCATGTTTGAAAGGGGTTGATTTTTAAGGGCTTCGTTTCTTGTCATGGAGGTTTTCATCTATGTGAAGGTTGAAGGAAAAACATGTTTTATGTTGTGGGCTTCTCGAGATTGAAAATGCAAATGTTTAGAGACTGGAATCTAATTAGATTGCGAATTTTCGTGATACTTGATCTTAACATGAACTTTGTATTTCTTCCTTTTCTACTTTTTTGGGTGTTGTTTTCAAGAATGCTTTAAGAAACACACCTTGAGAGGTTCAACTACAAAGAGCAGACTTTCTTTGGCATGGATGCTAGGTCCGAGGGGTAGCTATTCTACCCAAATTGCTTGGTACTTCAGCTTAGCCTAATTCCTTCAAAACTCATGCCATACAGATGAGGCAGACCACAGTAAAAATGGAACACTGATGGATGCCTTAACAGTCTGTCAACCTCACCAGTGAACCACTGCCTATTTAGCAGCCTTATATGGCTTTTAAATGATTACCATAATAAACTTGATATTACCTTGATTTTGGCTATAATGTATTCTATCTTTCATGAGTTTGTTATGGTCAGTTCCTGAATCCTAACTTCCCAGACCTGCATAACTAAGGCATTGATATGCATAGCAATGCCCTATTTCTCAGAATGAGGAGCAAATAGGGATAATCTATTATTTGTAGCTTGTGGTGTGGGTGCAATCCATTGATTGGGGGTTCCATCCCCTCTTACATTTGGAAATTTCTTTTCCGTGTATATTAGTGCTCCGGGCCCTGGCTTTTTGTATATATCAGTGCTCTGGGCCGTGGCCATCTCAATACACCCTGTGCTGCATCGTTCATGCCAATGATTTAAGTTATTAGAATAAACGAAACATCAACGATGATGTTCAGATGTCAAGACCATGTGACTTTCACTGACTCTCCCATGTTTGTATTTCGTTAGTGGCATTGACAGCACACAGTTAAGGCTTGAAAGTAGTAAGTATGTTATAGCAAAGCTATACTTGAATAATTGTTCGCCAATGCCAAGGATTCACTCTCCTTTAGATTTAATAAGACTGTACCATACATATCCTCAAGAATCAGAAATGGGAAATGGTGGGAAACGGTTTTCTAGAAAAGGGAGGTGGGAAATGTCAGGAAACGGGTTTCTGGTAACTGGAAAAAGAAGTCGCAGGAAACACTTTTCTTGAAATGAGAAAGCAGGAAGCAGGTTTGTGAAAAGGGGAAGTTGGAAATGCCAGGAAACAGGAATGGATGGGGTCCACCATGAGCAGCAACTTTGGGTAGACATAGGAAACATCATGAACATGAAATTCCAGGAAACGGGGAAGCTAGAAACTTCCATCAGAGAAGAAGTTTTAACATAAACTTTAAAGCCATAAACAAGTGTCATCTTGAACCTTGATGCTTCGATGATAGTCTCCTCATTACCGATTTTGATCTATAGCAGATAAAGCAGATATAGCAAATACTTCTCTAGCGAGAGAATGATAGGTTAATTTGCAGTTACCTTAGGTTAGAACTTTAAGAAAAAAAACATAAAAGCAGTGGTTTCTGGATAGAAACGTCTACTAACGTTCTTAGGCAGTTTTGGCCAGAAACCATTTAGCCGTTTCTAGCTCCTCCCAGGTACATTCTGGTAGCAGTTTCTAAGTTATTAATGGTTTTAGACATAGGAAATCCCTCCCGGGTCTATCAGAAGCTGTTTGTGAGATGAGTTGAAGAGAGTGTAGATAGGAGATGTTCTTAGACTAGCATAGAATCTAGATCCATCTTAACATCAGATTTACTAGGAATTGAAAGGAATTAAAAAAAACTAGGTGCAAACCTCTTGGTGCTTAAAAGATCTAGGGTTAAGATGGATACATGCTAATTTGTATCCATTAAACAGTGGATGCAATTTTTTAAATTTAATTTTATTAGTGTTATCCACGTAAGTACATACACTTAGATCTCTCCCATCATGGGCTATAAGATAAGGTTAATGTCCAACAAATCACCAAAAGTAGGTTAATGGAACTAGTTAGTAGACAAGTGGCAATACATAGTGAGAGTGTTAAGTCCACCCCTATAAAAGCAAAAGTCAAAGCTAAGGTATAAGATCTAAAGATATAAGAGTACCTTGCTTCTCTTGGTGCAATAAATTTCTTGAATTATTTCTTATTATGTGATGACTGATTGGAGAGCTCAGCCAGAGATTGCAATTGGTCCTTAGGTACTCCACCTAAATCTTGATTGAGGGTCCCATGTTTTGCATCAAACACTTGAACACTATGGACACTCGGGGCTTGAGTATTGGACACTATGGATACTCAGGGCTTGAGTATTGGACACTCGGGGCTTGAGTATTGGACACTCGTGAGATGTGCCTTGATTAGGGCCATAACTTGTGTGTGTCAAACATAGGTTGTGCGTATCCCTATGTTGGCCAATGGCTAATTTCCTATGTATTGGCATTGGTCAGTTATTTCAAAATATCAATAGTTGGATCTCAGAGCTGATCACTTGGTGATCCTATTGAGGGGTCATTCGCCACACTTGTAAATGCAACGTTTTGACTGGATACATTAGAGGAGGAGGGAGATCACATTGGTAATGTCTATTTTAGTGGTCTTGATATTGATGATTTTGATTATGAAATCTAGGAGGACGAGCAATGAGATTCTTCTACCTTACTTATTATTTGTCGATGGCATTCCTGTCTATCATCTTATCTATGTAATACATTTCGATGACATTGAATGAGGAAACTATAGTTCATGGTTCCATATGTATGATTGATTTATGGTGTATTCTTACGTGTTTGATACATAGTACTATTTTCTAAATGTTAAAAAATGTACATATTTATGTTTATTTATTTCTGTAATTTTATTTTATTATATATATATATATGTCATTAGTGTTTTTCCTTAAAGGGATTTTGAAAAAATTAGGCAATTAACCTATAGATTTTTATGATTTGGAGCGATGGAAAAAAAAGTGAATTGCATTGGTGAAGTGGCAGGCTGTAGCTTTGCCAAAAGATATTGGAGGGCGAGGTTTGAAAATATTCATTCTTTTAGCAAAGCGTTGGCAATGAAATTGTTCAATGACTAATTTGGAGGACAGGGAATGGGATGAGATTGAGGATTGGTACTGATCCTTGGGTTAAGCTGTGTTGAAGGCTATAAATTGTCAGAAGGCTTGATAGAGGCACTTCAGAGAAAGGGTCTATTTTTTCTGCACCAGGTTTCATTCAGAATTAACTAGAATTTGGAGGCAAGAATGGAAACAAATTCAGAGTTAACTAGAATTTGGAGGCAATAATGGAAACAAATTGATCTTTTAGGACTGTAAGGGAGACATAGAGTGGGAAAGATACATTCACACTCTTAGAAATCATCCATGCTAGAATTAGGGATGATGAGGATGAGCTCACTTGGGAAAAGAACCCTACAAGTGGGGTCTACATTCGTAAGTTAGGTTATCAGGTCATTTGTGTAGTTGAAACTTGAACGTAGGGATGATCAGGTTTGGTGGTGGAAAAATTATGGAAACTTAAATGTCCCTTAAAAGCTCTGATCTTTATATGGTTAGTCCTAAACAATAAGGCCCTCACTTGGGAAAAGTTGCAAAATAGAGGCATGCATGGACCTGGTTGGTGTATACTATGTCAGGATTGTAATGAATCCATTGATCATTTATTGATGTCTTTTCCATATACAAAGCTGGAAGGAGTTGGAGAGATTGATTGGTTTAAGGGAGGTATCACAATTGGTGAAGGATTATACAACCTGCGCTCAAATATTGTTGCCTTTGGTCGTTGCTTGAGGAATATTGTTGTCTTTATTGATGTCTAGCTCTAAGGTGTCTCATCTCAAGCTCTATAGAAAGCTTGATATGGAGGACTATCGCATAAAGCTTCGAGAACGTTTGGCCTACCATGATCATTTGGTAATTGTTGGGATTTGTGTTGGGACCCAATTTGTGTATTAGGTGACTGGTGTGATATTAAGATGTCTCATCTCAAGCTCTATAGAAAGCTTGATATGGATGACTATTGCATAAAGCTTCGAGAACGTGTGGCCTACCATGATCATTCGGTAATTGTTGGGATTTGTGTTGGCACCTGATTTGCGTATCGGGTGACTGGTGTGATATGATCATGTCGCCATGTCGGTGGGAAACTTGTGCAGGCCACATTGTTGAAGAGATTACCCAAGTAGTTATCCAAAGTGTAGAGGCCATGCTTGAAGAACTTTGCCTGGAAGCTTTCCTCATCTGTTGCTCTACTGGTGTTCATTGCCCAAACAACCTCTTGGATATCTTGGTATGAAAATAAATAGCTTAACTTGAATTAGTGGCTGCCCAGGAATGTCATAGAGGATAGAGGTATGAGCAAACATGGACGCATGATTAAGACCAGACGGAATTGGGGAGTAGTGTGGGAAGATGGTGTGCCAAAAATGTTTTGGAGAATGGCGGAGGGAAGTACACAATTCACGCCTCTGTGATATGAAGAGGCTTTTCTTTTGGTGGAGGAGGTGATGCTAGGAGGCTTTAAGGCTAGGGTAGGAGGGAAGACCGTGAGAGAAGGCATGCTGAAGTTGGTGATGGAGTGCTTTACACTTTGAGTTGTACCAATGATTCATGCAGTAGGACTCGGGTTTTTGGGGAGAGGAGATGGATCAAGTAATGTAGGGGTAGGACTTGAGGGAGGCCTTCCAAAAGGTGGATGAAAGACAATCGTACTTGGTGGAAGCAGAGTTGAGAGCTGTGAACTAGGTTATGAAAGGGAGCAATTGGCGGAGGTATGATGAAAAGGTATTAGGGTCCCCTTTGTTGAAAAGGATAGTGGTTCGAGGTGGGGTAGAGGGGGGGTGGGGTCAAGGGAGGGTCGGCTTTGAGTGAGAAAGAGAGAAGGGCATGATCGTCGAAGGGGGTGGGGGTTACTGAAAGATGGCGAATGTGGGGAAGCAAATCCTTGTTGGACATGACATGATCCACTACGCTAGCCCTCTCGCCATGAGGGAAACATATGAACTGGCTAGAATTCGAGAAACAAGGGAGGCCATAGAGGATCAAAAGCTCATGAAATTCCTCAAGTCTCATGAGGTGTCTTCCATAAGTTGTAATAGGCCCTAGCATATCATCTTCAATGCGGTGGAGCCCCATTGAATCCAGATCAACCTCTTGGGTATAGAATGCATCCTCGACATGGTCATGAAGGGGGATCTGGAGATCTCTAGTGCGGGCATTGAAGTCCCCCAAGAGGTTGACCTCACTAGCCACTAAATATTGGATGATGTTGGCATATAAATCCAGGTAGGGTTTCCCCACTAGGTCAATGTGAATAGGGAATTGAGATGACGCTGGAGGAAAGTAGCACACTGCTATATAGATGTCTTTAGGTAGTAGAGAAAGCTCGTGAATCCGAATCCACATGAATCGGGCAAACTCATCCGAAGAAACCATAGAAACCCTCTCCTGAAGCAAGTCTCTGGTTAAACAAGCTACCCCACTTGAACCACTGACACCTCCTGAAGCTCTGGTCTCTTGCCTGCAAACTGAAAGCTAGTGGTATCTTGCTATGTTAAGGTGAGGACAGGCTGGACTTGCATGGGTCTTAGTAATAAATAGGATGTTTGATGAGACAAGAGCATCATAAATCATACTCGACGATGACCAAAAAGCTCCATTGTCGTTCCAACACCCTACTAAGATTTTGATGCCTATTGCTTCTCCCAACGGCCTTGTAATTTGGAGAGCCCTGGGCGAGACCGTCCTGGGGGGGAATATCGAATGATGGCTCTAAGATTTATGATAACTGCCCATTTCCTCGCTTGTCGTGCTATGGCAACCTACTCCCTAGAGTGTTTGAGCTCCACAACTTGGGATCGAGTGAGATCATCATCAAGGAAAATCTTGTCAGGAAGAGAGAAAAGCTTCCACTTGGCCTGAAGGCCTTGGAGACAGTCACCTGTAGATTTGAAGCAGAGGAAAAGTGTGGAGTTGGAGCCAAGCCAGGCTCTCTCAAGAATGATCTTCTGGGAGATCAAGGGTATTGCGAAGGAATGTGATACCAATTTGCAAGGGGTCCTGTGATGGAGTAGATGAAGGGAGCCCCTTCACTTTGAGGTTCAGCTCTCGGGCACGTCTGGTGCACTCCTCAATGAGCTTGGTCTGTATTATTTCCTCAACTGCCGCCATGGGAGGGACTTTGCCCCTTCTACGGACAACCTGTGCCTATGAGTTAATGTGGGCTTCAGTTTCCTATTTGATGTGGCTTGTCGGTTTCAGATTTCTTCATGCTTGTTTTTGAGGTCAAGAATCTCTGTGTGCAAAGCATCACGTGGCGGGTGAAGAGCCTCTTGCACTTTATGTTTGTGCAACAATTGCTTAAAGGATAGGTTTTTTGATTCTACCTCGGAAATTCTTTTCGAGAGTGTGCAAATTTCCTTCTGCGTGTGTTCTATAGCCTTGGCAAAGCTATGGACCTGGGTGGCTGGAAAAACTGGATCTGTTTGAAGTGTTACCAAGCTGTCCGAGCCAATTGTATCATCTGTTGAATTAGAGTTGTGTTTGGGGCTAATGGGGGGGTGTCGCTCTGTTAAATGCCCACTCTATAGGTTTCTAGATTGCCTTCCCATACTTGGTATTCAAAGAATTTGTTTTGTTGCTTGAAGTGCCAAGAGCCAAGTTAATTTCCTCGTGGGTTGAGGGTGTGGAGAGGAGGGGAGAGGAAAGTGGCAGTGCAGAGAGGAGGGGGGGCGGATGGAATAAAGAGGAGGGGCGAGGGGGGGAAGGGTGTGGCGGAGGGAGAGAGGGAGGGTAGGGGAGGAGAGGGGCGATGGGAATGACGAGGCATGGGTGTCCACATCATGGAAGTGCGAGCGAGGGAGTAGTTGAGGGGAGAGGGGAAAAGTCGGCAGACAAAGTCATGGGTGTGGGTTGGTTGTTTGCTGGGGTGAGATCGGGGTCATGGGACGTGGGGGGGGGGAATTGCAGATGAAAGCTCGCGGGTCGGGGGTCATGGGAGCCGTAGATTGGTTGGGGGTCGCGGGAGTTGCAGTTCAGAGCAAAAATTCACGAGAATATTTCCCTGACGGCCAAAATTTGATAGGAGTTAGAGTTGCAGGCGAAGTGGCGGGGTGGTTTGTCTGTTGGAGTAAGGTGTGGGTTGGCTATCTGCTGGAGTGAGGCGTGGACTCTAGGTGCGAGTCGCAGACGGGAGGTTGGGGGTCATAAAGATGGGGGTCATGGAGACAGGAGAGTACATATCAAAATATAAGTAGACATGGTGTTATAGTGTGGTGTTGTTCCATAAAGAAACCACTTAAAAGATGATGAGCTTTTAATGCTCATGGCCGTTGGTGGCTCCTATGGAGATCTCATTATCAAATGTGTTATTGAGTGGATTGTATCATTTAAGCAAAGTCTCTTGTAGTGGATTGTATCACTATCAAATGTGTTATTTTATATAACTTGTAAAAGTCTACTTTTTATTGAAATCTTGATGAATAACAATACAACTCGATGCCAAGAAAACGTTAAATTTAAAATTGGATGGTCATGCGGGCATCGCTGTAGTCAAGCTTTGGGAACATTTGATCATGTGATTTTAGCAACATTTACAGTTGGGTTGGGTTTTTAATTTGTTTTAAAGTTAATTTATGAGGATGATTGATTGGTTTCTATGCCCTACCTAGTTTTGTCTTCATTCTTTTTGTGAATTTCGTAGAAATTTGTTAGGTTGTTGATTGCATCTCAAGGGAGAGGGAATTAATGGAAGCATATTGTGACATTACTTTCCCCAATGATGGATCCTTCTCTTGTGCTTGATTGATCACACATTGTTTCTTTTGCATTCTAAATGGTGACTTTGAAAACCTCCAAGGAAGAATCTATTTTTGATTTCATTTAGTGTTGAGTGTTTCTTTTACATGATTGTTAATATGGTGTTTGAAATTTGCCTTAACACATGAAGTGATGGGGATATTTTGTGTTGTGTTGATTGGCTCTACTTTGCTCATATTTGAGATCTTGCTTGCACTGAATTAGATGTGTGTAGTGTTAAGTGCATTGCTTTCATTTTTGTTAATGTTCAATGAAAATTTTCTCATGTTGTGGGTTTCTAGATTGAAAATGTAAACATTTAGAGACTTGAATATAATTTTGTTGTCTTGATGTTTTTTCATGGTCTTTGATCGTGGTATGGATTGTATTTTTGTATTTTGTTTTTTTGTTAGTGATTAGAAACATGCCAATAGAGGTTGCACAAACAAACTAACTTTGGCATAGATGTTAGGGGTGAGTGGTAGTTGTTTTGCTGATATCACTTTGGTCTTGAACAAAGCCTCATCCCTTTGAAACTCATCCCACAATAAGAATGGAAGCCTGGTAGATGGCTTGCCACTATATGCTTTATCAAACTCACAAGCAAACCGACTTCCCTTTGATAACCTTATATGGCTTTGAAATGATTACCATAATAAGTTCAACGATCCTTGCATTTTGGATATAATGTATTCCATTGTTGCAAAAATCAGACCTAGGGATATCTTGTCTAGGATAAAAAATCGAACTAGGGGAAAAACTCAAGAAAAAAACCAGATGACTTGACAAACATAAAGAAATGCAAAATATTTCATTTTTTCTAATTAAATTAGAATATAAACTTACAACAACATTAGATAATCACATTGCCACACAAATATGAAAAAAAGATACATACATAGTATGTAAAAGATTTCCAATCATGTACATTGTAGATCATACTTTAATAGGGTGACGAACTCTTGGAGCAACCAAAGAGAGATGCATCCTGTAGATTGTGGTGGCATGTTCTAGCAGACCTAGTGAGGCATGTAGCCATGTGACGAGCTTCTGGGAGAGGTGTTGGATATGCGAAAGATGATCTGGTTCATGCCTTAGTGGTGTTGGAAGCACCAGGCAAGGTGATGGGCATGGGCTGTGAGTAGGCAGCATGCCACAGAGGCAAGATGGAGGTTGTGAGGAGGCAGGCTTCAACAGATTCGAAAAGGCTGCGTGGACAGTAGCTTGTCGAGAGACTTGGCATGGGTGCTGTGAGCAAGCAGGGATGCAGATGCAATGGAGAGCAGTCAAGATAGTGGTTTGATTGTAACTTGAGTGTTGCCGGTGAGGGCACACCCTCGGATGAGTTGCCAGGATGTGGCAACCTCCGTTGTTGTAACAAGTCTCATTGTATATCTATAATTGGGTATAAGGAACTCCCGGCTTGGGGTGTCACCCACATAAACATTTGTTTCTTGTACTGTATTTGGCTAAGTGTTGGATGTACTGTTGGATTGTGCATGTAGTGTAAAAATGGCTAAGTATAGGATTGGTTAAAAGAGATAAGTGTAGGAATTCGGTGGGTTAGGCGTAGTTTGCCGGACACCTATTGAGTTGTTCTCACCCTCGACAAGGATCCGAGTGGTGCTGCATGGGCCACTAGAAGGCAAAAATTTGGGCTAGGTTGGCGAGCCTATGACAAGTGGTATCAAAGCAGTTGTTGCGGAAGAGGGCTGTTCACCATGATGTGCTATAGGAGGCTGCCGAAAGGTGAAACAACACACTTCGGAAGCACACTATTTGGTTGACGGGAATATGCACTTAAGTAGTGTGCTCGACAAGGCATAGGGTGTTGTAGTAGTGTTGTAGATCGACAAGGAAAAGTGCCCAGGCAATGGGGCACGCAGCAGGAGGTTGATGTAGATGAAGAGTGCCCAGATCCAAAGTTTGGAAGTTAGGATGAAGTGTTGGGGTGTTTCGATGCAGTTGGTGATGTGGAGCAGCATGCTTCCAAGTCGTGGTGTGACAGGCAGACTAAACACAAACCAGTGGATGGTTGGTGCGCCCAACAACGTAGACTCTTGACGATCTGGTAGAGGTGTCGACGGAAGTGTGCTCGTGAAGGAGGCGCTCGACACGCAAATGACTTAGGGAAGGACAGTTAGGAGTGGCTTCGGAAGGTGTGCTTGGTGGTAGGAGTGCACTTGGCATGTTGTGCACTCGAAGTTCGGGAGAGGGTCGTGGATGATGGCAGTCACGTCGGGGGACACTTCGTGGCAGTTTGAGCTAGTTGTGGAAGGCACTAGGATGGAAGTCCTACCAAGAGGATTTGGGTATTGCGGACGAACTTGTGGAGAGTTGCAGAAACCTTAACATGCACTTGGAAATGATTGGATGATGGGCTTGCGACGATGAGATGTGTGGTATACCTCGGAGGCAAGAGCAATAGGCTCTTCGTAGCATTAGTGATTGCGACACCATGACTTAGTGGTGTGATGAACAACAACAGAGAAGGTGGCCACAAAAAAGGGCACTTCGTAGAGGGGGCAGTTGATGTGCGATTGGGTGGACTTGGGAGGTGCTCGCCTTTGGTGGACTTATTGGAGCTGCTCAAGGAGACGATGCGCAGGCAATGGTTGGTTGCGGTGAAGTTAAGTAGTGGACAGGCATGTCTGCGAAAGACTTCTGGATTCTCTTGTTGCTCATCATGCTAAGTGGGCGACAAGGCGTGAGGGACTAAGTTTGCCATTCTTTATAGATAGGTTTGTGGAGGTGACATATCGCAGTAGTGAGTTGATTGCACCTCGGTGTGCGATCGTTGTTGCGGTTAGTGTTGGGACCATGGGGTGCAATAGGCACTCAACCCAACCATTTTCTCAATTGCATGGCAGTGATGCGGTAGACGTGTAAAACGTAGGACCTTCTTTGGTCATGCGCTCTTCGCATGGGCATGGTAGATTGAGAGTAGTTGTAGTAGACCTTACAGGCTTGAGAAGCAAGTTGAAGGAATCTGCGGAAGACAGAAGTGACAGTGGTCCTTTTGTGGTGTTTGAGGCAAGAAAGGCTGCCTTGCCTTTGGACCAAGAAGAGTGTGCGGCCAGGCAAAAAACGTGAAGGGAAGAAGATCGGTTGTGGTGGCAAGGAGATCAAGTACTGGAACAGAAGTAAGGCTAGAAGCCAAAACACTTGGGTGGATGGGCTTGGGTTGAGTATTGTGCCTTAGACAATTTTGAGGCAGAGGAAGTGGCCTTGCCTTGGCTCAACAGAGTTGCATGGATGACTGAATTGTGGAGGATGTTGGCTATCTTGGGCATGAGGGTTCATTCTCATGGAGTTGAGCAGGACAATTGGAGTCATGATCCAATTGGTTCAACTCATGAGAGCTAGCAATGGATAGCTGTGTCAAGACAACACACTACTGAAGCAAGTAGTAGGTCAATGGTGCGATGGTTGGATGGTTTTGGATCCTTCTAAGGAAGATTCGTTTGCAGCAATAGTTGGTAGCAACAATGGTTGAGACGTGCTTCATGGACAGTGGAGTGTTCCTGGAGACATTGACGGGACGACAACAAGTTGAGTGGGGGAGGATGTAACGACCTTAGAAAGTTGGCAAAAACTTGGGGTTCCCCCTTGCTCATGTTGGAAGTCGGTTGGCTTGAGTGGCAACCAGTTGCAGATGCCTAGAGGGACGCATCATTCGTTGAGAGGACTTAGAGTTGGTTGAGCCGGGTGGACTGCTTGCCAAGAAGTTGCTAAGTATGCCCGCACCCATGGGCTCTTCCAGCAAAGAGGTGTCGTACGAAATGGGCAAGGAGCGCGCGACATCGAGGTTGGTAGTTGACACGGGTTAAAAGCCTGGATGTTGTCGGGGCGAAGCCCACACTTAGGCATTTTGATGGCCAAGGGGCTTCCATGTAGAAGTCCCATGGGTGGGAAAGTTGGCTTGCCTTAGTTGCAGAAGCTTGATGGGTAGACACACATGTATATATTTGACAAGTCACTTGGCAAGAAAAAAAGGCAAGAAGCACTTGGAGGATCCGCACTATCTTTGGTCTAACTCCTATGGGAGGCACTTCACAAGAGGTTTTCTGGGCACAGGGGTGCGCAGGAGCACAAAGCTCCCAAAGCGAGTTGGCTGTTGGGGCTTCCAAAGCGAGTTGGCTGTTGGGGTTTCCAAAGCGAGTTGGTTGTCAGAGCTTCCAAAGCGAGTTGGGTAAGTGATCTCCCAAAGCGAGTTGGGAAGGACAGCTTCCAAAGCAAGCTGGTAGGCGAGCTTACAGAGTGAGCTGTTAGGCGGAGCTCCCACAACGAGTTGGTTGGTGAGCTCCCAAGTCGAGTTTGCAAGGGAGATCCCAAGTCTTGCGGTGTTGCAGACTTGGTGCGGAAGGCTCCCAAGGCATGTTGGAGCATGGCAGTCACCCATGTTGGTTTGAGGAGCTTCCAAGTGGTGTTGGCTGTTGCAGATGGTCCTGTCTTCGCACATAAGACTAGCCTTGCGGACAGGGTGGTGGATGCGGATGCAAGTAGAGGATTGTTGGCTTCCGCAAGAAGCACGCTCCACAAGAAGGCATACAGGATTGGCACACGGGCTTGGGAGAAGAGGTGCGCACGAGTCTGGGCAAGGTGATAGACTCTTGGAGAAGCCAAAGAGAGACGCATCTGGCAGACTATGGTAGCATGTTCTGGCAGACCCAATGAGGCGTGTAGTCATGCGACGAGCTTCGGGGAGAGGGGTTGGATATGCGAAAGATGATCTGGTTCATGCCTTAGTGGCGTTGGATGCACTAGGCAAGGTGATGGCATAGGCTGCAAGTAGGCAGCATGCTGTAGAGACAAGATGAAGGTTGTGATCATGTAGGCTTCAACAGATTCGGCAAGGCTGTGGTGGACAATAGCTTGTCGAGAGATTTGGCATGGGTGCTGTGAGCAGGAAGGCATGCAGTTGCGACGGAGAGCAGACAAGATAGTGGTTTGATTGTAACTTGAGTGTTGTCGGTGAGGGCACACTTTCGGATGAGTTGTCAGGATGTGGCATCCTCCATTGTTTTAACAAGTTTCATTATATATCTATAATTGGGTATTAGGCACGCTCGGCTTGGGGTGTCGCCCACATAAACATTTGTCTCTTGTATTGTATTTGGCCAAGTGTTGGATGTACTATTGGATGTGCATGTAGTGTAAAAATGGCTAAGTATAGGATTGCTTCAAAGAGATAAGTGTATGAATTCCGTGGGTTAGGCGTAGTTTGTCGGACACCTGTCGAGTTGGTCTCACCCTCGGCAAGGAACCAGGCAGCGTTGCATGGGCCTCCAAAAGGTGGAAAATTGGGTCAGGTCGGTGAGCCTGTGACAGGTACTAATGTTGGTGCTTGACTTTGCTTATCTTGCAATGATTGGTTCATGCTCTTGCTATCCTTCCAATCTAACCAACCAGGTGAATATTAGATTATAGCCTATAGGCTTTTCTATCTCCAACACCAATTAGACGTGGAGTCAATCTCATCCAAGCAATTGGCTTGAACATTAGGGGGTTTATCAAATTGCCTAATCCACCATTTGAGATTGTAGTAGATGAATATCATTTATGGCAAATTTTTGCATGCTTGGTGTTTTTCTACCATGTTATTTCACCAACAATCTACAAAAAAGGGTAAAAGGAAAGCATTTCAAACTAACTTTCCCAACATTAACAATTAGGAAAAGGGAAAACAAATAAAATAAATTAAAATGCATTTGATTTTGTAGTTAAATTGCTTATTTGGTAATGTATCTTTCCTTCTCTAGATTGCCATGTCATAGCCAAATAATTTGACAAATATCCTATACAAGTCCCATCTAATTCTCCATGGCTAGGGATTCATTTGGATCCTCTAGACATAATCAAAGAATCCTTCCATAACCTCACCATTTAAACACAAATCACAAGAGCAAGAAATAGAGTTTAGGAATGCCCTTGTGACATGAATTGGACAATGCAACATATTGTTTCGTTTGTCTTCAATCAAATCTCATATCATTATGTACTTGAGCTCTCTCTCCTCACTATTGGTCCCATAATATATTTCCATAGCTTTTTTGGTCCCATCTGCTATCTCATATAAGCAATTGTAGGGTTATTACTATCAACCAATTTGGAGAATCCTTACCAAAGACTCACTAATCACCCAAATCTCCTCTACTCCATCTTAAAAGGAATCTCGGTAAACAAATTTGGTGATAGCCTACCCATCTGGTTTCTTGCTTAATGCATTAGCATACCCGTAATCAAGTATAAAATTATAAATGTCCTTTTCATCTCTAACTAATAATTGAGGTCTGAGGATGGATTGAAGAGAAATGGAGTTGGTAGCAAAATAAGTGAGGTAGGTGTTTGTGCACAACCTAGCAGTTAATGGATTGGTAAGGAATCAACCGCTAACTTGGCACAACTATGGACCTTCCCCCCAACATCGCACTAACGGAGGAAGCTCTTCTTTTAGGTTTCCCAGGCCCAACAGTAAACAAGCCCAAACTAACCAAGGGAGAGACCCCAGCCAAGCTTTTTCTAAGGCCAACTATGAATTATCAAGCTAACCTAGGATACTTGCCTAGCTCTATTTTTCAGGAAGATGTGTCTATCTATAGTTGATTGATTAAAGACAAGACACACTCTAAATAAACATGACCATGAATATAAAATACATGATATGATAAACATGATGAAATGAGAGCATCACATTAACAATGAACAATTGATTCTTCTTGAATAGTAAAACTCCCCAAACCCCAAAATGGCTTTGAGTCACAAGGTGTGTCAAGTCACTATAGCTCTTCGATCTATATGCAGGGTCCAACAGTGATACTCGGCCTAATATTTCAAAGCACTAACCAAGGAGGATAGATTGTACCCTTGGCCACACCACTCAACTACCTAGGTATGTGAAGAGTAATCTTCTCGAATGTTGTTTTCGCTGCACTATAGTAACAAGACGATCAATAGGATGGTTTCAGGATGCTTAAGGGGGTCCTTGATATACGCAAGGTACGTGGGGTCCAAGTCCATGTTCAGTGTTGTCTAATGTGGTACTACCCAAAGAAGGGGTATTAGATCGGAGTCAAAGGGGTTGTTCAACATTTTACACCAAATGGGGATGTAAGGAGACATGTCCCAACAATTGTCACTACCTAGTACGATCCCTTCAATCGCAATTTTACCCACTCAATGACAACTCCTTGTGTTATCTGTAGACGTTGGAACACATCTTCTATCCAAGAACCCTTGGTGCCATAATCCTCTTAGCCATGTATGCTCTTTGTCAAAATACAATATTCCAATTTAAACAAGTATCATATGCAATTAATGTAAACTCATGGCAGTGATCAATTTGAATCAATATATCAATGAAATATCATCCACATAAACTTGAAAATAAACTTGTGTGAACTGGAGTTGGTCCGAATTGCTTAGAAGAGTAAACCAATGATTCACATGAATATTAACTCGTCATTCTTAGAAAGTGCGAATTGGTTTAGTTAGCAAGGCCATCACAAGTATGAAACTTATAACATGTGGATTTATTCATTAACATTCACTCATAATCCAAAAAAAGTGCGAATTGATTTAAGCAATCACAATTTAAAATTAGGCATGTACTTGTTGAGAAATTATAATATGTGAATGGAACAAAACATTAGCATACTTAGTACAATCTTAAGATAAACATCAATATACTAAGTATGGAACAAAAGGGCAGATGTAACATCAAAGTGTAATAAAAAGCAATGTTACAAATATCGGCGCGGCGACAAAATCGGCAGGCTCTAGGAAACATCGTCTCGAGATATCTCGGCAGAACATTGGCAAAAATCGGCAAAAAATCGACAAACTTAAAAAACACAAAAAAATTCATTTTTTTGCAATTTTTTAAACATCTAAAGCAACAATAACATCAAATAAACACATTGCCACATGAATATGGAAAGAAAACCGATATATAAGATATACAAGATGTCTAGAGATACATCACACATCAAAATGGATCGAGTCCCAGTCCTACTCCTGAATAGTGGATACTGAATGTCTGAATCATCAAAAATATAAGTTATAACTTATAACAAATGTATCTCATGATCATCATCATGACTCATGAGTCATCTACAGTGAAATAAAGTAAATAAACTATCGATTCCCTCTACCCCTTTTACGGGAAAAGGTAATCGTTGTGGAAATGACCCTTGCCCTTCCTCTAGGATTAGGTGCCCTCGAGGCTTGTGGGCCTCGTACTGGTATCTGACGTCCTCTAGAAGAAGACCCTACAAAATGATGTCCTCTAGAAACTGAAGGTGGCTGAAACTGGTGTCCTGAAGAAGGAGCTCGAGGAGGTAGTCCTATAGCTACTCCTCTACTAGTACCAGTGCTACTATCGGGTCTATCTCCCTCTAACCCTGCCTGTGGCTCTGGATCTAACTGTGGCACACTCCCAGACTCAGTGTGAAACTCCTCTGGAACTGGATCACCCTCATATGGAGCCTCTGTAACATCATCATGATCACTATCATGATCATCCGCTAGCCAATCGGGGGCTACCTCCATAGCAGGCTCCTCACACTCCGTCCTCCAAGCTGCAGTGGTGTCGATCTCATCTAATGAAATGGCCTTTGCATCAACTTTTCTCTGAAATTGCTTCACCCACAACTTGAGATTGTAGTGGACGTAGACCAAATCATTAAGGCGCGGAGTATCCAACCTGTAGGAGGATCATAGAATTAGATATTAAATTATAAAGTTAATAATTTCAATTTGTAATGCATAAATTAGAAGGCAAAGGGGCATAATGATAAATGATAAAATTATAAACTAGAATTCAATAATTTATATTTTATAATGAATTTGAAAATTCTCTAACCTGTTGCGCTTTTTGGAGTGTACTTTTTCAAATACACTCCAGTTGCGCTCGCAACCGGAAGAGCTACATGTTTGGTTGAGCACTCGAATGGCAAGCTTCTGTAGAATAGGTACGCAACCACCATAGTTTTCCCACCAGGTATCTGCAACGAATTAAAGAAACATAAGAAAAGACAATTTAATTTAAAAAAAAAGAATTAGAAAAAGAAAACAAAATTTGAAACAAGGTGAAGCTTACTTGGCATCAGATTGGTCCTGTCATGTACTGTCATATCAAACCCAAGTAATCTTGTGGCTCTCTTATACACTTCCAACTCTTGGGAAAGCTCTGCACGATCATCTGAAGACGACACCATCCTAATGACACACTCGTAGAATCCAACCATAACCTCTCCATCAAATCTAAAGCCACATGAGTAACCAAATGCAGGGTTGAGGTATAACCCTGCAGCATGAATGGGGCGATGGAGTGTGTTGTTCCATCGCGCATCAATCAACCCCCATATAATCTGTTGTCTCTCCTGCCCCCGATCTCCCTTGTCCTCGTAATAAGCACGAATGGACTCTTTGGCCCTATCCATGGCCTCATATAGGTAGCCCATTGCAGGCTTATCTCCATCAACCAAGCGGAGAACCCTTACCAAAGGGTCAGTGACGGCACAAACCTCCCTCATGTCATCCCAAAAGCTCTGATGGAATGTAACTAGCCTGAATATGGCTTGCCCCTCTGGTCTAGTGCTAAATGATAAATCATGCCACTCAGGTCAAAGGAACATCTGCTGCAAGTCCCACATAGAACCCAAGAGGGACTGGAGAGAAATAAAGCTAGTGGCAAAGCGTGTGATGGCAAGACGCACCAACTCTCTGTCACCTGTGAAAGTTCTCATCAAGCTAAGCACCGTTGCGTGATTGTATATGAATTTTGTGATGCTCCGTGCTGAAGTAATGGTATCCATGATCTAGTCAATCTTGGCTAAATCCTCTAACATCAAATCAAGGCATTGGGCCGCACAAGGAGTCCAGAATAGTGAAGGATACATGGCCATAAGCATCCTACCAGCAAACACAACGTTGTTCGTTATGACTTGGACAACATGCTGCGGGCCAATCTCTTGGATGAAGTCATCCAACAAGCTACATAGTAAACCCGCATCTTTGACATGTGTAGATGCATCCACGGATTTCATAAACATAATGCCCTTGGGACAATGAACCAAGAAGTTGAGAAGGGTCCTACCCTTCATATTAGTCCAACCGTCTGACATCACTGTGCATCCTGTTAACTCCCATGATTTTCGAAGATCCTCCAACGTTTGAGTGCATTCGGCCTTTTCATCCTGGAGGATGGGCCCTCTCAACTCCTCATAAATGGGGGGCTTATACCCCGATCCAACAATAACAACTGCCTCAAACATGGACACATAAAATGGGTTATTGGCAAAGTTAAATGGAATATCACTCCATAGCAAGCATCGACCCACAAGTCTATCTGCTTCTTTTTTCTCCTTTCCTTTCATCATGGACCTTACATAAGGTTGTCCACCAGCTGTGCATCTCGACACAAAGAAAGGTGATGGTGATGCAGTCGAAGGTGAAGGCATTGTGGACTGCTGTGTGGAGAAGGTTTCCAGACTCGTCCCACTAGCCCCCACTCCAAATCCGGACCCGGATCTTGAGGCAATTTGATGTCTCATGGCCTCCTTGTATTGTTTCTTTTGCTTAGTTCCCTCAATTGCTTTTTTGGCCTTGTCAATGTGATCCTCGCTTGCTGTGGTGCAAGGAATCACATCATGCCTCGGCATTTGTGCAATGTGATATTTCAGCCTGCTTATCCCACCTGTCATTCTTTTCCCACATAGATTGCAAGTGAGAGTTTGTCGATTTTTTGGATCAACAGTTGTGCCATATTCTCAAAATGGATCCAAACCTTTTGACATCTTGTATACCATATTCTCAAAATGGATCCAAACCTTTTGACATCTTGTATATGGAAAAAATGAAGTTTCAAGTAAACCTAGGGCAAAAAAAAAAAATTAGCATATGTGATTGATGAAATATATATATATATATATTTTTTTAAACAACAAATAACAAATAACAACAAAAAACAACAAATAACAACAAATACTAATAGAAATTTTCCAATTTTTGTGAGGTTTTCCAAAGACCTAGGGCAAGAAAATTCAAAAAACGTTTTTTGGCAAACATAGTGTTACACAACTGCTGCAAATTACATTAAGATGGAAAAAAATTGTTTAAGAGCCTTTAGAAAACAATAATGAGGATGGAGAAATCATTGCCAATGCAAACCAACATGAACCTACTTGGAAATGTAAGAAATTATGGGCAATTTGTTTTACATACCTTCAGCTGTGATAAACTTGGAAAAAACTCCAAATGCAAAGCTCCAATCTTCAAATCTGATGGTTGATGGCGAGCGAAATGATGTCTAAACTCCTCCTTGGGCAAAATAAAACCCACCCTAATTTCGTTGGCTCTTCTCTCCAGTGCTGTAGCGTGCAAATGAGCCCGAACAGTCTGCTCCCGTGGCCTTAAAAAGTTAAGACAGAACTTTTTGTTCCCTGTCGAAAAATTGCCGAGTCGACCAAGATATCGCCGATTTTTCGGGCAAAAATCGGCCCGACTTTTTGGCCGATTTTTCCTTGAAAAATCGGGGCCTCCAAAAAATCGCGATTTTTCGCCGTAGCACGAAAAAGCGGCCAATATTTGTAACACTGATAAAAAGTATGACATCAAAATATACTAAGTATGGAACAAAAAGGCAGATTTAGTATTGAGCATAAAATATCATATACCAATCATAGCAAGCATGCGATTTGCTACCAAATTAGTGATCCAAAAGAGAAACAAAATGCACAAGGTTAGTATGCCTTCTAAGATGTATCAACACCAACTGCTACTGTAAACTTCAGATCTGAAATGAGACCTGTAATAGCAGTAAAAACAAGCAAAGACTTTAGCTTTGTAAGATTAACTAGTAATAGTAAACACACACCTAGATCCCTATCCAATGATCAAGATTTAGATCCACAATACTAGCGAGAGTTTTAAAGCTAATTTAGATGAATTTGCTATAGGTTTTAGGCCTGCAATTAATGATTACAACAGCAAAAAAAAACTGGCAAGAACTTTAGCTCTAGCAATCTAGGATAGCTTACTAGTTAGGCACTTGAAACTTAAGGAAGAGACCCAAAACACACCACATGATCTTTGATTAAGTGTGCTGGTTTTAACTTAGTTATCAGTGATGTTTGAGCTTATGCTCCTTATGGTTTATAGTTAGAAGTTTGATTCACCAAGGAGGGGGGATCAAATCCCCTAAGTCGTCTCTTTTTGAAGAGTAGATCCGAGCACCTACAAAATCAGAAAAATAGATGAGTAAGATTGAAAGTTAATGGAAGAAAATCGAAATGAAACAAAATGTAAACTGCCAAATCTTAGATCTAATGCCTTGAGGGAAGCACTTGTTGGGCAAATGGAGTCATAAAGCAAAAGGAACGGTAGAAGAGATCTTCAAGGAAGAGTGGGGGACAAGTCAATCCCTCTCCTTTGCTAGCCAAAGCAATCAACCTTCAAGGAAGAGTGGGGGACAAGTCAATCCCTCTCCTTTGCTAGCCAAAGCAATCAAGCAATATCCTTCTCCGAGTGATTTATGGGAATCCTGTAATCATCAAGAGGCAAAGCAATCTATCTAAACACAAAAAGCCATCCAAAGTTAGTTAAATGCTTAGTGAATGAAGTTTGAGAATGAACAAAAGAGGTTGCAGCAATAATTTATTACCTTACCAAACATAAGTAAAATCAATACTAGATTACCTCAAACCCTTGTGAAAATAACATCCACCATCCATATTTACAAATGTACCATAAACACCAACAAGAAGATCCCCAAGAAAAATAGAACAAGAAACTAACAGAGTTCTTATTTCATTCACCAAAAATTTGATACTAAGAGAGAAACTCTTGAGATGAGGTGAAAAGGTTGTTAGAATAGTTTGTTACAAGATTGGTGATATCTAGATGAGGGAAATCTAGATCTGAGGTATCCCTTTACAACAAGAATTGATGATAAATGCCAAGTCATTGAGCTAGGGAGGATGGATTTCCTCTTAGACTTGTTAATAATGATGAATAATTGCCAATACCATGTGTCTCCTCTATACCAAGGGTGAAAACCATGGGACAAAGTAAAACCAAGTGCCAAAAACCATGTGTTGTTTCCTCGATCCAAGGAATGGTCAAATCCTCCATCAATGAAGAAATCGTTGGGCCACATGATTGAGGAAGAGAAGTCGATCCATGTGAAAGAGAGCAAGTTGAGTGGCTAGGATTTGATCTTGAGGTGATGTTTGCTTTAGTAGATCCCAATGTGCCTCCACATGTGTGCCAAATGAGCCACATCATCAAATTGCTTCAACATATGTGCCACCATGCCACCTAGGCCAAATCAACTAAGGGAAAATTGACTAATTTCCCTTAAATACTTCAAAAAGTGCACTTTTAACATCTCATTGATCAATTAGACACGTCTTTTTAAATTAAAAACCTTAGGTGTGCCATTAATTATTATGTCGTGTTGAAATAAGCATGTATAAACCCCTATGCCTGGAAAACCCTCCAGATGGAAAATGCCTTGCAGGATGAAGGTACATCTCGATAGAAAGGCCAAATGGGTGCCCAAAAATACCAAAGTGTTGTGGAGAAAGTGGCTTGTTTGTTACCATGCACGATCATGAAGTTTTCAAGTTGCTCGTTGACATTGAAGAGATGATTGCTGTAGAAACTGACCAATTAGAGAGAACTCCCTGACATGGAAGTATGGGAGGCTGAAGAAGAGCCAAATGGGTGCCCAAATCTACTCTCAGATTTCGAAAATACTCAGTATATACTATATTATTCCCATGCACTTCGATGAAAATCAACACTATAGTATCTAGGGAAAAACCCACCACCTTTTTGGAACAAATTGATCTAAGGCAGTAGTGACCAATCTGATGCCATATACTTAGATAAGTGGCCAAATGGGTATCCAATTATGCCCTCAGAATCCTTGGATACCTAGTACAACTCAAGATATGCAATAAGCCCCTCATGGCCATTATAGACACTAATACAATGGCATTGAAATTCTTGAAACTCTGAAAAAGACTCATTGAAACTTCTGTAGCATTGGATGTAGATTTACTATGTTCATAAGTGTCCCTGATGGACCAACAACAAAGGGTGTCCACATGGACCAATCGTGAGTCATCATAGTGACCATCACAGTGAGTCATCATATAGCTAGTCATGTCACGCATGATAATATACCACACTACAAATATTTTCAAACAAGTTTATGAGAGAAAAGATTTGCAAACTAATCAATACCATGACAATAACCAAGTATTTGCAAGGACAAGTTTCTTTCAAGGGGTGTTCTTGGTGGAATAGACCAAGTTGGACAAATGAGATATATTGTTAAATGTGAGTTAGTTGACTCAAGATGTAGGAAAAAGGAATCTCTAAGATTTTCACCACTTAGGCAAACAATAGGGAGGTGTCTCACAAATGGGTGATGTGTAGTGAGGTAATACCCCCTTAACCATCAACAATCAGACTTCCCCTTTTTTACTTTGACTTTGCTTTAGCTCTTTCTTGGACTTGTCTTCTGGGAATAGTCTTAATTTGCTTTCTTGGACTCTTCATTTCTTGTACTTCTTTATTTTGGAGACCTTGGCCCTTATTTTTCTTTGGAGGCCCATTAACAAGTTTTCTACTTGCTTCTTTCTTTTCTTTGCTTGATTTTCTTTTCTTTGACTTGGTCTTTATTTACTTTGGCTTTGTAGGTACAAGGAGTCTTGGATTGGGAGCTTTCTTCACATGCCCTTTTTTTGACGCATAGAAGGGAAAACGACTTTCATGCTTCAGGTATAGGAAGGAGAATTGCTCCATGGCAACTCACTCCCCTTGATGATAGCCAATCCCAGGGGTCTACAAGCAAACCTCCTATATTGTTAGAAAACATCGATGCAACACAAGCATGCTCGAGACACAAGGATAATTGGGAGGCCTTCATGGTGAAGGGATCACAGAGGGGAGATCAAGAGATGACTCATCAACCTTAGACCAATGGATGCACACCAAAGCATGAAGTGGAATGGATGATGGATGAATGGCCATAATGTGGACCCAAAGAAGGGGGTAAATGTCCTTGCAAAGACCAAGAATTATCTAGGTTCAATGGTACATAAGTAAATAAAAAATCTACTACCCTCGTCAACTTGATAGTGTGATACTGCTAACTATACTCATTAGATAATTAATATATCTCAGATGGCAACATCAACATATAGTACATCATCAAATAACACATCATTCATGGCATGGCATAGTAGTAGAAACAATGGCATATATCTGATCATCACATCAGATCACAAGGGAGGCCCAAGAGCAACAAAGATGAGCCTCAATACTTTGGAATGCATCTTGCTCAAAAACCAAAAATAGGTCTAAACAGTAGTATGCCTTCAAAATGTGGCATAACAATAGGACACACCAACATATAGTACATCATCAAATAACACGTTATTCATGGCATGGCATAGTAGTAGAAACAATGGCATATATCTGATCATCACATCATATCACAAGGGAGGCCCAAGAGCAACAAAGATGAACCTCAATACTCTGGAATGCATCTTGCTCAAAAAGCAAAAATAGGTCTAAAAAGTAGTATGCCTTCAAAATGTGGCATAACAATAGGACACACCAACTCTTTGTTTTTGCGATTTTCCACTTGCGGCTAAGCATCAAGGCATGGTTATATACTATGTTGCACCAAACATGGAAATGGGCGTGGGTTTTGGAAATGGGAACACTTGCATCGTGATCCATCGAAAAGGTATGTCGGGGAAACATGGTGTGTGTTTTTTTTTAAATAATACATTATCTTACAAAAAAATAAGAATGATACACATTGTGGCATAGATGGTGGAGTACTCCTCATTACACACATTCCTAGATAGTCTAGCCTTCCAACAACTATGTTGGTTGACTCTTCATGTGATCTTTGCCTTGATGGAGGAGCACCCTAGTGGATTTAGATTTTTTAGCACTGGGTTGGCTTGTCGAGGTAGTTGAAACTTGACTCCTCCATTTGGTGGAGTTCTCCCTTGTTTATTTCTCTTTGGCACATGTATTGAGGCATAACTACCCTACATGCGCACTTCTCTGGAGCATCTACCTTATTTTGCAGATTTAGGAGTTGTTTTTGATGCTCATGCACATGGATCTATGCTTTGGCATGTTGTTTGAGGTTTCCTTCATCCATGGAGGTTGTTATAATGGCTAAGTGCTCCCTCTTTGCACATATTTCTGTGAGATCATCTTGGAGGACGAGTTTGTTTCCGCCTTGGAGAAAATACCTTGGTCGTTTCTACTATTTTGGGCATGTGGTTGACACTTAATGATGATTTACCTTTGCTTTAGTGGAGCAATCCCCTATATGTGGTGTCTTGGCACGTGTTTTGAGGTCATTTTGATGGGTGCACTTTAGGAGGAGGATTCACATGGCATTGTTGATGGATTTGCATGGTCAAACAAGCCAAGTTCAAGGAGATGCCTTGCTTGAGGAGAGGACAAGTGGCACGTACTCATTTGTCGCTTTATTTTGTTATGCATTTTGACTTGTCTTTAAGAGGTTGTTAGGAGATATTATATTTTATATTTCCCTAGGAGAGATCATAGATCTAAAACTTGGATATTATTAATTTACGTTTGAGGGGTTTTGAGCTCAACTTCTATATAAGAGAAGCTCCCTCACATTGTAATGGTTGTCAAAAATTTGAGCCAAAATACTTTAGAGCTAATGTAGAAGGCTTGGAAATTCAAGGGTTCTTTCTTGTTCATACGAGGCTTATGTTTTCATCTTCAATTGCTGAATGTTGATGCTGGAAATGCTTGCAAATCTGCTTGAAGGGCTAAATGTAACAGGTAATTTTACTCCATTAGAAGGGCTTGAGTTTGGGTCTTCCCCTCTTAGGTTTCTTTGCTGTTTTATTTCTGAATGTGTTGATTTTGCAACCATCATTTTAGCTAGAGTTTTTGCCAATTTTCTATTTCATTGTAAGGCACATCGGACATCCTCATTGCAAATTTTAAGAGGTGCACCTTTGGAAGGGCCCTCCAAGTAATTTTCTTCATTATAAAACAACAAATTAGGGCTGGCTGTAGCATGCTTTTGCAACTTTGTTTTGCCTTAATCAGTAATAGGAAACAACCCTCTAGGATCAATATCTTGACTCCATATGCTCTAGATTGGTTTAGGCACTAATTTCTTTTTCAACCACCAGGAAAATACAAATGCTAATCATTTGGTTTTCTGTTTTTCTAAATCTGAAATATAATTCAAGTAAACATCATAAATCAGATTTACCACTAAGTCTAGAACCCCTTTCAAGTGATCATCATAAATTGGACATAGATATTTCTAGAGATCCCCCCTTGTGTCAGAGAAGAGCTGACCTAAAGAGAGTGAAGGATCTATCATGGTGACAATGGGAAGCCCTTCTTCATTACCCCTAGGGTCTCACTTGTGTTTAGGGCTTTGGGAGGTAATAGGTCCCATGCCCCTCATGGGCACTTGGGTGGGCTTGGAGAACTTAAACAATGCATTGAAATGTGGGGTTTTCACATTGAAATGAACTAGAAATGCCTTGAGCCATACCGTACGATGTTTCCAAAGTGCGATATGCCAAATGGTACAAGTTACAACTCAAGGCATTTTCAAGTTGCTTGTACCCATTTTATCAAGTTTCCGATATCGGAACATGGGCTGGTTAGGCATTTCCTACAACTTATATTTATTTTTGTGATGCCCATAGCATCTTTGATGACCTCCTTGACAAAGTAAACTTTGCTAGTATACTCCAACATTAAATCAATGCAATGGACCAATACATATACTCCAAAACAATGTGGGATGTTTGTTCAATAACATTTTTCTATTTACCACAATGTGGGATGCAAAACATACTCCACACCTTTCTCCTAGACGAACTCATCCAACAATTTACATCACAACATCACATCTTTTAACATGTGTAGATGGATCAATAGATTCAATAAACATTGCCCCCTTGCCCTCCCCATTCATTCAACCATTGGACATAAATGTACAATTGGGGATTTCCCATGATTTTTTAACTCTTATCAACAAATTCAATGAACTAGAAAATTTAGGAGGGTCTTACTCTCTGCATTTGTCCAACCATCAGACATAAATGCACAACTACAAAATGGTGATTTCACATTATTTTTTTGAACTCCAATCTAGTATTGATCTCAATTTTTACTTTTTGAAGTATTGCCCCCACTCAACTCATTGTAAGTAGGGCCCTTATAGCCAGTGTTATTGGTGTTAAGATTCACAAGTATTGGTAAGAGAATTGAATGGAACCAAACCAAACCAAATTTTGCAATAAAGAAAAAGGTAAACGACACTAGGGCAGCTAAGAGATGCACATCATTAGAGAGAATAAACCCTAGCACAAATGCACTAGATAGAGATAACCCAAACACAATATAGATCAAACCAATAACAAGAGAGTGCAATGCTTTATGATGTCCTTACACTAAATCACTTGTATAAGAATGGATGAATGATCAGAATGTGTGAAAATATAAATAAGTGTTGTGTATTTGTACATAAATAAAGAGGTAGGGTGTTTTCCTCAAGGAGTTATGGGCCTACATTGAGTTGACTAGGTTGGCCTTAACCAAATCTAGAAATATAATATATAATTGCAAATAATGTAGGCCATTACCAATGTGAAGATTACACCCTTAATTTCAACAATCAGAAATGGATCAGAACTGGCTGGTTCAGATTGGTTTGGGGTCGGTTCTGTTCCGTACGGAATGGTCCAAAACCCATTGATTTTGATTGGTTTTATACCAACACAGCCTCGCCAATGAAAAATTGAAAAATAAATTAATTGGCAAGCCATAACTAGCAATATTAAATTCTTAAAGTAAAATTTGATTCTCTTCTTTATCTTTTCTTTTCTATTCTTTTACTTATATTTTCAACATTAACCTTAATAGTTCTAGGATGTGTGAGAGGTTACAATCTCATTGAACTTCATATGAAGAAAGTCGAATTTCATATCCCATCGAGAGTTCATTAGACTTAACAGTTTTGAGGATTTCAGTGTTTCAGCAGGATTGCAACATTTCAACTCTAGATCCTATCATGTATGAGGGTATGGGATTGGCATTTAATCAAGAGCACCAAGCCCTCTATGTACCCTGATGTTGGTGGTGTTCACTGTTGAACTCATCTGTGATGGCCTCAGTAAAAATTTACCCTTTACTCAAGCCCATATCACTGGTTAGTCATGTTAAGCTTTATGCATCATTTTAATGCTTGGATTAGCCAATTTCATAAAAAATTGGAGGGTGTTGACGTGAGCAACAATAGGGTGGATGGACTTGGATCTATAAATAGCACTAAGCTCTAGTACTTATGGCCTTGGCCCTTGGAGGATTGAGGTAGAGGGTGCCATTGATGATGAGGATCCCAATATAGGGGATGATTTTGATGATATGCAGTTATTTGTTGTAGATTGTTTTTTTTTTACTCTAGAGGACAATTAGAGCCTTGATGTTTATGTATTTGCTTCAGATATGGATTGCACTCGGTGCTATTTTGTTATATTCACCCTTACATGCTGTATGCATGAGAAAACTTTACAGATTTTGTCTAATGGTTTGGATTTACAATTTTACATTGATGTTCACACACATATATGTACATCAAAATTTGAATATTTTATGTATGTTTTGGCTGACCGGTTTTTGTTTTTTCCCCGGTTCTGGTTTTTGGGGTTGATTGGTTTGGTTCCGGTTCTGATAACATTGCTTATATTGGCCCCACCACAGCTACAACCTTTGACATTGCCTGGTAGAGTGGATTGTTCTTGGCAGTGCTAAAAGGTATGCTACTCCATATGAAACACATGCCCACAACCCTATCTGCCTCTGCCTTTTCCTTTTTTCAATGAATTGAATTGATTGAAAGTTGTGCCCCAGCTTCTATTCTTGGAACAAAAAGCAGTGATGTGGTTCGTATGGAATGCAAAGCAACTGATCCCATCTCATTCCATCCGTTGCAAGGTCAAGCAGAAGATCTTATTTTACTTCTTTCTTCTCCTAGCTTCTTCAATTGCTACAAAATCTCATTGCTGAAATTTTGGGGATACATCTTTTCCAATGATTCTGGCAGGCTGGCATTGTAAACTTTTCAGTGCAGAAGCTTAGAGCGAAACTGGCGTTTCACCTTGTTACTAGTACCGAGATCCCATATGTCCAGGGAAAAAAAAAGGTTTTAGATTCTAAGAATTGTTTGCAAACAAAATCAGAGCATGAGATTGAATCAGTCTTTCAAAATCTATGACCAAACAGTAAACAAAAATCTATGACAAACACTATGCAAAAATCTATAAACAACAAACCCTATTTGTTGCATAAATCTGCAAAAAAAGGAGCAAAAACATACCTGGGATATAGAAAAAACAGATGGAAGTTTTGGTCCAATCCATGAAAGATTAGTAATTCATTGCCAAGGAAGAATCACCAAGTTTGCCCTCTAACAGCACACTGTAAGTTGCAACACACTCCTCTCACCCAAAAGCACAGTCAGCAAGTCAGAATGAGCAAAATGAATCACTTTTGGGGGGTTTATAGAGGATTTTCGTGCTGCTAATTTGCGATTTCTTTCAGAACATGATGATTTTTTGGGACTATATCTCATTTGGGCATTGAATTGCTGGAAAATCGACAATTCACCAATTTTTCGGCAGTTTTTGCAACATTGACCCCAAATATTCTATATTTCCTGGGTTTTGTTACACATAGCTATGAGTGGGGAGTAAATAGGGATAATTTCTTTAGTGTAGATTTTGGTGTGGGTGAGATCCATTGATTGGCGATTCCATCCCTTTTACATTTTATAACTGCTTTTCTGTATATATTAGTGCTTCAGCAATCTTTGGACTGTCTGTGTTGCATTGTTCAAACTTCATGCTATCGATTAAGTTATTAGGGTGAAAGACACATCATCGATGATGTTCAGCTACCAAGACCATTTGACTTTTATAGACTGTCCTCTGGTTTGAATTTTCAGTGGCATTGACAATCCAGAGGTATGGTTTGAGAGTAGTAATTGTGTCATAGGAAGGCCATACTTGAATAGTTGCTTGCCAATTCCAAGGATCCACTCCGTTAGATTTAATAAGACTGTACTGTATGTGTCCTCAAGAATGAGAAATGGGATCCATTGATTGGCGATTCCATCCCTTTTACATTTTATAACTTCTTTTTTGTATATATTAGTGCTTCAACAATCTCTGGACTGCCTGCGTTGCATTGTTCATGCAAGCAATTAAGTTATTAGGGTGAAAGACACACAGCGATGATGTTCAGCTGCCAAGACCATTTGACTTTTACAGACTGTCCTCTGGTTTGAATTTTCAGTGGCATTGACAATCCAGAGGTACAGTTTGAGAGTAGTAATTGTGTCATAGGAAAGCCATACTTGAATAGTTGCTTGCCAATGCCAAGGATCCACTCCGTTAGATTTAATAAGACTGTACTGTCGTTGTCCTCAAGAATCAGAAACAGGAGATGGGAAACGTTAGGAAATAGTTTTCTGCGCACTGGAAAAGGAAGCAGCAGGGAATGTGTTCGAGAAACAGGAAAAAGTACAAGATGGGTTTCACAAAATGAAAAACTGTAAATAGCTGGAAACATGTTTATGGAAATGGAAACCAGAAATAGCAAAAAACAGGAATGGTTGGGTTCTACCACAGGCAGGAAACTTTGGGTAGACACGGGAAACCTCATGAAAATTGAATTTCCAGGAAACACGAAAGCTGACATCTTCCATAAGAAAAGGTGATTTGCAACATAAACCCATAAACAAGTTCTACTTGAATATTGATGCATCAAGGATAGATTCTTCATTGCCAAATTTGAACTATAGCAGATAATGCAAATATGGCAAATACTTCTCTAGCAGTCAGTGATAGTTTAATTTAAAGTTAATTTAGTTAGATTTTTAGGAAAGAAAGCATAAAAACAGTATTTTCTTGATGAGAACATCTGCCAAAGTTTCTTGGTAGTTTTGAACTTGAAATCACTCATTGGTTTCCAGGTCCTCCCAGGATCATTCTAGCAGCAGTTTCTAAGTTCCGAATGTTTTTAGATATAGGAGATCTCTCCCGGGCTTGCCAGAAGTGGCTTGTGAGGTTAGTAGGAGAGAGTGATATACATGATGATTTTGGAAAAATTCCGGAATTAGTGGTTCTTTGTAACAAGGATGTGGTGACAGATTGAAAAGTTCAGTAAGAAATTGCAGTTCAGGTACTCTGCCTACACCCAGTTTTAGGATCAAGACAATCTAGGAATGTATTCACTGGGGCTTTGATTGATGTTCATGCAAAGTATTCTTTGTCATCAGTTTTTATGTGGCCTTATCCTTGTTCTATTTAGCATCATTTTTTCTGAGCTTGTGGTAGGCATCACTGTTAATTTTGTTGCACATCAATCTAGGAGTTACAGTTCTATTTTTGTTCAGTGTAAGGTATGACAGTGAAGACAGATTTTTATGATGGATTCCTTGCACAGTTATGATGCATTTATGATGGATTCCTTACACATGCATGAGTAGGATGCATTCCTTGAGGAGAGATTTCTTGGAACACGTGGCAGATTATTCCTTTCATGTAAGAGATGTGTAAGAGGTATTTTGGGATAGGTAGGGCGGATTGTTTGGGTGAGATTCTCTTGCATATGGGGCACTCCATCTAGGGCTATTATTAGCTAGTTGTTTTGTAACTGCTTTTCCCTCTCTCGTCAATTTTTACTATAAGTGAAAGAGGGCACACTAGTTAGGGTTTCATTAGTGCATGAGTTGAGTAATTAGTGTGTATGAGAGAGTCGAGGCTCGTGGGAAGCTATTTGTAGTCCATCTTGGACAGGGTTGCAATCTTTCTAAGTGTCAATAGACAGTGTTTACTGTTCCAAATCTCTGTTTTTCTGTTCGCTACATTCATGCTGCAGATTTCTTTGATCTAATCTCTATTGTTTGCAGGGCTGATCTCATCCATTGATATGCGGTGGATCTACATTCGTGAGTTTTCTAGTCAGCATGTTTGTGAATGCAGATCTAAAGTTTTGATTGGTGTTTCCAGCCTTTATGTTTTAGTGGTAGGAATTCTGAGTGCAGATCTGTGTATCACGTGGATGTAAATGTAAAATTATAACAATCACTTACATATAAGTTTTGGTTTTTAATTTTGGTTCCTTTTCCATGGTTTGAATTGAACTAGTTCAGGCAGTCTTATGCCTTTATTGTCCAATAAGTGTACACTGACTGAGGAATGCAAATGCTTCGGTGTTACTAAAGATAAAATTTCCACTTTTCAATCTAATAGTTTTTTAAGGTGCTAATGTTGGGCTTACTGTGCAGATTTTAACCACATTCTAGAGAGCCTTTCTATACTGTAGCCATGAGTTTGGCATGCCTGACCTGCCAAGTGGTACAACGAACTGATTCTGATTTAAGGTCCTATTCTTTCAACTCCCAACAAGAGCAGAGATGTGGAGCTGTAGTGGGGTGTTGGTCTACAAAAAATCCACAGCAGGCTCCTCCAGAAGAAGCCATTACAGTTAGTGCAAGGGTTGTTCCTGTGCTGTCCAACAGTAACAGCAATAACAACCAGGGTCCAGTTAGCCCTCGTTTGACAAGGTGCCCTGCTGTTCGCAGAGACATTCTAAGGGATTGGAATTTTGAGGAATTTGCAGAGGTAAGCAGGGGCCTGCCTATCCTCGAACTTTAATGTATACTGCACAGGTCAGGGTTTGTGGTACATTCTCTTGGATTTCTGAGGGGCAGCTAAAACTCATTTGGGCTTTGTTGTATTGAACCTTAATTGAACATATGAGCTATTGTGTGAATGGTGCTATCATCCGAGAGACTATATAACTCTAGATTTTTCATCTTTGCAGACGTTTTCTTTCAGCTTCCAAGTAAATGCAGTTGGGTGTGCTTTTCAGTCTCTTGCTTCTACTATTTTAAACTTGACAATGTATCTGTTTCTCATTATGGTAAATTCGTTTCTATGTTTTCCTAGAAACAAAGTTTTATATGATTGGTTTTCTACAATATTATACAATGTCTATTTGTGACTCTTGAAATCATGGGTCCATGGTTCAGAGACTTGAGCGTATTGAATGCCTTGTACATGTTAGAGTTCCATAAGCATTTAAAATATTTTCTCACCTTGAACAGGTCTGTGCTGATAAGTTCACATAAGCACAGATATAAAGCCATTTTTAGCATATGTGCACTATAAGCCAGTAATCTGTCTAATGGAATAAATCTGTGTAATTTATCTACTCTAATTGATTAGTTATTTGGAGATTTCTTTTTTCTTTCTTCATTTGTTTTGTTCATTTTCTGGGGATTGGAGCCTTATGCTTTGTTATTCTAGAGAAAAATCAAGATATGCATAGTTTCGATGAAATTCTAGAAATTGATGGCCAAGAGTAAGTCTCATATCTCTAAATAAACTGAAATTCTGCATAGCATATTGCCACATTCAATAATGTGGCAAGATGTTGATACAAAAAACGTGATCTGGATCCGCCTAAGATCCGTCATGGAAACGGATCCCCTCCAGAAGGAAACGTATCCTGGTCCTATGAAACGGATCCTGTGAAAAATCAAACAATTCCTGAAATTTTCAAATGGACCCTGAAACTTCCAGTGCTTCTATGACCCATTTGATACCCCCCCAAAAAATTGTTTTTTAATGAATAACTTAAAATACCCTAAACAACGAATGGCTAAAAGTGTAAAACCCATTCCTACTCAAGGTCTGATCTATCCTTATGTCAAGATCTGCTCTTTAACTCTGATATATGAATATCAAGTTCTGCTCTCAATGTTTTTATTTGATTTATTTTTATGGTCAAGGTCTGCTGTCAAGGGTTGATCTATCTTTATGTTCTATGTTGTTGCTCACTTTACCTACACTGTTATGTAGTCTTGCCATAGCCTTCAAGAAAACCACTTTATTCCCTGTTGATAGGGACATGTGGATGTGGCTCACAAAACACTATTATGACCTGCTTCAAGTTCATGCTGAAATGGGTTTTAAAATTATCAATATCAATCATGGTTACAGCTCATCAAATTATCAGTTATGGTACATGAACTCTCTTTTTTGGCAATAACTTATAGTTCTACTCTTGTGTTGCAACTTTCATGAATAGTTTTGATTGTTCACTCTATATTTTCATTTATTGTAAAAATATTTATATATTTTTTTGTACTTGCTGTTTCCCCGCTGTATCCGGATCCCGGGTTTTAAAAAAATCTGGCGAATCCATATCCGGACCCGGATCCGTATCCGAATCTGGATCTGTATCTGGATCCTGGTAACTTAGCTTATTCACAATAATTGGGCAAAAGTAGCAGAGTTTCTTTGGAGGAACTAGAGAGTAGGCTCAAGAAGTCTTTAGAAGGCCACTACCCAAAAGTCTTACTTTACATTGGGTTTGGGTGTTTATAAATTAATAAATACATGCATGACATATCTGTTTATCTAACAACCAACCTCCGTGGCATTTTGAATCCTCACGGGACTGGGAAAAGGCTGTATCTGTGTGGTTTTTAGCTCTGAAGTACCAGCACATGGAGTTATACTTAATGGCACTTGGATAATTACAGATGCCACTGCTTCTGTCCTACCGTGGTGCAATGATTTTCACTAGAATATGCATCACAACATTGATACCCCCTCTTGGTAGAGTTTCCACACCTGCCAGGACGTTGCTGTGCATGTATAGATAAAATCATCAAACCCATTGGTCAGTTGTTAGTGGGGGATAAGTGAGATGCCTGGTCTATGAGACGTAGTGCTTGTGTGTGTTGAAAGTTTGAAACAGATCTCACACACAATTTACCATAAGAATTCAGTTACATCTACCAGGGCTAGTACATGTTCAAAATCTGATTTACCTTAGGCAACCTGCTATGCCAAATAAACCACAAGGTTTTTACCTAACAACACATGAAGTTCACATCTGACAACTTCTCAAGTCAGGTCCAGCCCTCAACATAGTCACCATAGGGACGATGGTGGATTACGGTTGGGTAGAGGAAAGGTAAACAGAGCCAATTCTAGAGGGAAGTCAATGTGGCTGCTGTGCTTGATACCCAGAAGCCAGATCAAGTATGGTCTTTGGTCTAATGAAACTCACACCACACATGACAAAGTTGCTCTTCCTCACTCTGATCAGAGTATGTCGATAGACTCAAATGATCCTTCTCCCACAATGTAACTAAAACGTTCTTTCCTGGGTACACTTATGCAACTAGATGAACTTTTGCAACGAAGGATCTCTGTTTGCAATCTGTACACATTTCATCTATTTCCTCCCCTAGCAAAGTTCATGGAATTGATGTGGGACTTTGATCTTTCTTGGTCATATCCTCCCCTAGGATCCAACCAATAATTTTGCTACCCTTGAGTAGGGATTTGATGCAATGTGCATGAGGTTCAGTATTATGTCTTGGAATGTTTAGGGTGCCTTGGGAAATACAAGGCCTGTACGCATTTGCAATCTATTTCAAGTATTGAGCCTAATGTTTTGTTATTACAAGAAGTTTAAATTTTTGGTTTTTTCTTTGGTCAGTGATACAGAGTTGTTGGCAATGGGATCATTGATGAATTTCCCATAAGAGCGGAGTCATGGAGGAGGGGTAGTGTGTGGCCTTGTCTCCCTGGATAGTGTTGATCAGGACAATGGAAGATCTCAAGATCAACACTTTCAACCTCTTTGGTGTGCTGGAGCAGAAGAAAACGTGAATGGAACCCTATTTTATAGCCTTAAGCTCTCAATTAATCTCAACCTTCATTAATGAATCTGGTGGGATTTGAAAGAATAATTAAGTAGATTACTTCGATTGAACTATTAAGATAAGAAAGTTATTTAAATCACATCAATGCTTTTATCTTCTTCATAAATGTTTTGTATATGTTTTTTTTGTATTTTATATGAAATAAATCAAAATAGGACAATCAAAGAGGTTTGTACCAATATGCAGACAAACATTAACTCACAACTAAAGTCCTAAACAACATCATATATATATATATATTTTAAAAATAATGACAAAGTATGACGAGATAACAAAGAAAATACAATGTTAAACAGTCCTACGATATGGATATCGCAGTTAAACAATCGTGTAAATATGAAGGCCAGATTTTGTATTGATATCTTCCATCCATACACAGAATACATCCATCCAACAATGTCTTTCAGATTTTTGCGAAAATCTGGACTAGGAATTGTTCCAACACAGGGACTAGCGTTTCCAAAACCACATAGTCAAAGTGAATGTAAAGCAAGACAGGTTAAAACTGATTGGACAGCAACAGATTTATAAAATTTCCCAGGCGCTGCTGTTATTTCTGTGGACCAAGCGACTAATTAGAAATAAGTAACTTGAATAATTTTATCAGGTACAGCAACAGAATGATAAATATACCTCTAAACAATGCTATTAGATACAAACCCTCCAACTTTGCCACTTAAAAGGAACTCCTGCTATTGACAGAATTGTTATACCTAGATTCACAATTATATGTAAATGAAAGAAAGCTTAAAAATTCAAGAACTCAACGCTTTGCGTACCATAGCAAAAATGACGGGACCTTTTTACTCTAGCCTCGATGTCTCTTTATAGTCAAGCAACCAAGAACGATTATCTATCATTTCACATCTTCTTGATAAACAATGCTACATAAAATTGGGCAGACAGATGGTAACATGAAGTGATCAAAACTCATTTAGACATCTCGAAACCCTGAGGAAAATACTAGCCTAGATCCAAATCGTAGGCGAGAGAGATCAAATCTCCCGAGGTGCATACATCTCCTTGAATAGTTCCTTGAGTGCAATACCTGAGCCAATTAATCCTAAGCTCTAAAGTCTTTAGTTTAAGTCTTATATTTATTTTTTACTTTGTATTATTCTTTTTTGTTTATGGCCGACATAATATTTATTACTTTTTCGTTTGTATTATTATTTTTTGTTTACTTTGTATTATTTTGTTACTGGACAAACACTCTAAAGTCTCATATTTACTTTTTACTTTGTATTAAAAGTAAAAAATAAAGTCTTTAGTTTAAGTCTCATATTTACTTTTTACTTTGTATTATTCTTTTTTGTTTATGGCTGACATAATATTTACCACCTAATCCTGAGCTCTGAAGTCTCTAGTTTAAGTCTCATATTTACTTTTTACTTTATATTATTTTTTTTTTTGTTTCTGTCGACATAATATTTATTATTTTTACTTTGTATTATTCTTTTTTTGTTTACTTTGTATTATTTTGTTAGTCGACAAACACTCGACTCACAAGATCTCCCCCATACTGGGCTGTAGAGCGCCTCTCGACGCAATGATAGAAATTTCAAAGTTGAAGAGCAAGAGAATAAAGTTAAAAAAGAGGAGGCCCCTTCTTGTAACTCCTTTATATGTCGAATTGGAGGATGAAACCCAATGACTTAAGTCATTATAGCTCCCATCTTCATATTTGCATTGTCATTCTGATACACATTTTAAAATAATACATTGTTTGCATCAGTTCATTGTCTACCCAAAACAAAATTTATTGATGTAAATGAGGAGTGCCTTGAAATATGTGAATCTCTAGATTCAATGACTGTACCTATGACCTCAGGATGAAGATCTATAAAAGAAAGGGTAGTCTGAACTGAGGCTGCTTCATGTACATAATTGTCTCTTCCAGGATTTTGATTTGTGCTTGCAGTGTAGTGACTGAGAACTCCTTTTCCATCGCCATTGCCCCTTTAGTAT
The DNA here is from genome assembly GCA_027924585.1 of Larix kaempferi. Taxonomy (NCBI): domain Eukaryota; kingdom Viridiplantae; phylum Streptophyta; class Pinopsida; order Pinales; family Pinaceae; genus Larix; species Larix kaempferi. The sequence goes on along the minus strand of BSBM01000619.1, from coordinate 12,784,247 downwards.
TTTTTAACAGAGGGGGTGCATGAGAAGGACACTCTAGGTCTACAGGGTTTTTCATAGCTTTACTAAGGTTACTAGAACGATAACTCTTTCTAGAAGATGCATAGCTGATTGGTTTCTAAGCATATTGCTGAGGTTGAAAGGGTTCCCAACCTATTCCCATTATTGGTGGTGAAGGACGATCAAAGTTCCACCAATTATTTTGAATTAAAGGTTCCTTAGGGATCTCAACAATATTAGGATGGTAATGTCCCCATTCAAATAAATTCATAACAAGGAAATTTCATCAATCCTACTAGTTCCCTAGGTTGGATGGAGACATGAGGATTTGCAATAAGAGAGCTAATAAATGGTGTTTGGACATTAGAATGGAATAAATATTTAATAAATGAGATAAATAAATAAACACAAGAGAAAATCAAAGTGGCAATGGTTCATGAAGACACATGGAGGTTGTGGGGTCCACACAAGCTAGAAATTTTGTGCCACATGGGATCTTCCTCTTGTAAAAGGACTCTACCATTTGATTCCAAGTGGATATATGTAGAATTGATCATTAATGAGCAAATAGTGACCATTTCCCAACTATATTGATGTATACCAATGAAATGTTGATGAATTCGAATGGAAGAGTGTTTCACTGATGTATTTATGATGAATGGAATGTTATTAATGAGTTTCACAAGTTCCATGTTCAGTACTTAAGCTTTTGGAGTCATCTTGCTCAGTTTTATATCATTTGGAGAAGAATTAATGCCATTCCCCCCAAGGTCGAAACTAGTAATTTTGTAGTTGTTTGGAGAGTGTTATAATAGGCTTAACAAACTGAATAAAGATGCACATGAGACCTTAACATTGCCCCTTATATGTCCTCTGCCTCTGTTAAAAAATTCGAGAGGGTTTGAGAGCTTTTGGAGAGCCATATTCAACATTTTCCCTTGAGGGATTTGAACCCCAAATTGCTAGTAAAAACTCCTATCTTTGCCAGAATCTTAAAGGGGTTTGTAGAAGTCTTTTGATGGTCCTAAATCATTCTTGAACATCATAATCAAGAACTAATATCATTCATATACATTCTTTGAAGATTTGGGAGCATTTGGAGACCTAGACCTCAAAACTAGTCAAAGGTCGAACTAGGGAAAAAAGTTGAAAATTTCACTATTTTAATAAAAAAAAAATGGACATTACAAGTGGTATCAGAGCATGGTCTTGGCACCTGATGTGGTTAACCATTCATGAAGACAAGGATTTAAACAAATACGCCACCACCCTTGGAACCTGAAATTGAAGGTGTTGTGGTTGAAGAGGAAGAAGTAGGAGAAGAAGAAGATCTTGTTGAAACTATGACTAAGGGACTCTTTGATGATAAGGAGGAATATATTAAATTCATAAAACCTCTCTTTGATGACATAACCAAGAACATGACCCATCAGCTTATGAAAGGATTCGAATTGATGGCTAGCCAATTTGGAAACAAATGGGTAATGGGAGGCAACAGTAGTTCACATTCAGAAGAAAGGAAGACAATGGGTGAGCATATTTTTTCAAGCACAAGACCCCATAATAGACCTAATGAATTTTAGGGCACACCAAGGCCTACTACACCTAAATTTCTTGTGCCCAAAGAAGAGCCAAACACCCAATTTGATATGAATGAAGTGGTAAAAGAATGAGAAAAATTGAGTGAGGATTGTAAAAGGACTCTACCATTTGACCAATACTTCACTGTCTCAAACAAACTCAAGAAGAGGGAGGATAACAGGGCTCTATTCCAAAACAAAGAATTAAATTGTGCTATTGGTAAAATGCCACTTCCTACTTTTGATGGTTCCTCTCAAAGTTCTGCTAACACTTGGGTGCAAAAACTAAATTTCAGCTGAATCCAATGGTGGAAGACGATGCCTTAAAAATGACAATTTTGCATCTAGAAGGAGATGCCAATGAATGGTGGTTCCATGGTTTGAAAAATTTGGTACATGATCAGGTTACTACCTATGGAGAATTTGTTGATAGGGTATTAGAGAGATTTGAGCAAAAGGACTCAGAATTACCTTTCAAAGAACTAGCCCAATTGAAGCAAGTGAGAACCCCCGCTGATTATATGTTGGAATTTAAAAAATTATCAGTCAAGGTGGCTGATGTATCTATGGGAAGGTTAGCATTGCTGTTCACTAAAGGTTTCGCTGAACCCTTAAAAGGTTTAGTTAAAACCCACAAACCAACTACATTAAAGGATGCTATGAGCTTGACTAGAGATCTCCAAAATGTGCTCCCTAGAACAAGGTTTCCTCCCAAAGCTAACTTTAGATTTGAAAAGAAGCCTTGGTAAAGAGATACATTTGAAAAGAAGCCTTGGAAAAATGATGCATTTGAAAAGAATAAGAAAGAGGGACTACATAGGGAAGAACTTAGAAGGAAAAAATTGTGCTACACATGCTTTCAACCATGGGCACAGGGGCATAAATGTACTAAGGGAAAAGCTCAATACATTGAAGTATTTTCTGATAATGATGAGTATGAAGGGGGTATGGAGAAAGAAAGACATATTTCAGATCAAGAAGAGGGATATGATACAACAGAAGAAGGGAAACAAGAAGAAAATCAGCCCTCACCTGACAAAGTAAGAATGACAGTACTTTCAGCAGTGCCTCGTTATCACACTATTCGATGCAAGGGTGTGGTACTAGGACAAATGACCTCAGTTTTGGTAGATGGAGGAGCCACACATAATTTCATTGATGCAGACATGGTGGAGAGAAGGGAGATACCTGCTGAACCATTCGATGGCTTTATAGTTGTCATCCCAGGTCACAACACTATGGAGTGCAAAACATGGATTCCAAAGTTGCAAATCACCATAGGTAACTATACTTTTTCTGATAGCTTTTATGTGGTTGATGTTGCTAATATTAATGTGGTTTTGGGAGTGCAATCGCTGTACTCTATAGGGGAGCATACACTGAACTATCAAATTCCTGAAATGAAATTCCAAGATTCGAAAGGAATACTAAGGGTTGTGAGAGGGCAACACACCTATTCAAATCAAGTGGTGACTTCACATAGTATGAGATCTATATTGAGGCATGGAGATATTGAATGGGCTGTTGAATGTCACATCACCTCTTCCAAGCCAAACATAAAGGTTGTTGAACACCCAAAGGAGATAGAGCAACTCCTACAAAAATATGAAAAAGTTTTTAGAGATCTTCCACATGGTAGACCACCTGATAGGGGGGTTGAGCACAACATTGTTTTGCAGGAGGGTACTTCACCCATCCAAATACCACCCTATAGACATCCAAAGAAATTCAGAGATGAAATTGAAAAGCCCATCCAAGAACTCCTAGAGTTGGGACTCATTAGACCAAGCTCTAGCCCTTATGCTTCTTTAGTAGTGTTGGTGAAGAAAAAAGATGGAACCTTGAGGATGTGCATAGACTTTAGAGCTTTGAACAAGAAGAAAATCAAGAATAGGTATTCTATTCCTAGGATTGATGAGCTCATGGATGAGCTATTTGGGGCAAAATATTTTTCTAAAATTGATCTTAGATCAGGTTACCATCAAATTCAGATAAAGGAAGAAGATGTGCAAAATAATATTTTTAGATGCCACTATGGCCACTTTGAGTTTCTTGTTATGCCTTTTGGATTAACTAATACTCCAGCCACATTCCAAGCATGCACGAATAAGATTTTTTGCAAGCAGCTCAGAAAATTTGTTTTGGTCTTCTTTTATGACATTCTCATTTACAACAAAACTTGGGAAGAACATTTGCATCATTTAGAGGTTGTGCTGAAAATTTTGCATGGACAGTCCTTGTTTGCTAAGTTGTCTAAATGTGAATTTGGGATGAAGGAACTCTTGTATCTTGGGTACATTATTGGACAAGAAGGAGTGAAATTGCACATGGAAAAGATAAGGGCCATCCTTGAATGGCCATCACCAAAAAACATCATAGAATTAAAAGGATTCATTGGAATATGCACCTATTATAGGAAGTTTGTGAAAGGGTTCTCCAAATTGACTTCTTAACTCACTGTTTTGACAAAGAAAGATGCTTTCAAGTGGGATGAGGAGGCTGAAAAGGTCTTCCAAAAAATGAAAGAGGTAATGAGTAGTTGTCCAATACTTGCAGTACCTGATTTTACTAAACCTTTTGTTTTGGAATGTGATGCTTCAGGTGAAGGGATAGGGGCTGTCCTAAAGTAAGGCCAACACCCTATAGCCTTTGAGAGCAGAAAGTTGCAGCCACATGAAAAGTTACAAAGAAATGTTGGCCATCATGCATGCATTTGTTGAAATATTGTAACTTCTAAGAATATTTTGTTTGTACTTTATTATCCGGAGATGTTTATTCCTCTATCAGGACATTGTTATATATATGGAGATGTTTATTCCTCTGTCGGGATATTATTATGTAAAGTCATTGAGATAAAACCTCCCATGTAAGTCGGGGCATTAGTTCCCCTAAAGTCAATTGTAATGGGGTGTTTAAGTCCCCTAGAGGAGTCGGCCCAGTCAGCATTATGTTGAGTGGTTAAGTTGTTGGGGCCGACCTAGTTAGGGAAAAAGTCAAGTGAAGTAAAGTATAAATAGAGGTGTTGTGTTCCTCATTTAACACACTCACTCACTTGTGAAACTCGCATAGGAGAGAGAGAAATCTGCAAAGGAGGAGAATGAGCTCTTGTTTGGGGATTTCATCTTTGTACTTGTTGATCATCTATATTGAGGAAGTTTTGCTGGGTTTTCTACCCCATGAGGGTTTCCCAGGATAAATATGTGTCTCTTGTGTTTATGCTATGCTTGTTATTCTTTCAGTGATCCTGTATATGCTATTGTTGTGAAATTGAATGGAATACTGATGTTATCTATCTTAGCATATTGAATCTTAACATGGTATCAGAGCTATCCTGAAGGAAGGTAATGTATGGCACTTACGACACTTGTTTCACTTGCGCTACAAATCAATTTTGGAGAAGGTTCAGGATCTAAAGCTTGGACAGGCCGAAGATGAAATTTTTCTGTACCTTGTGTCTGAGTTTCAACCTCAGATTTGTTGTACTTTCTGAGATATGATCCGTACAAGTTAGGGTTTCTGCCTCTTCCAGAATGAAGCCCTAAACAAGTGACCTCGGTAAAAATGTCATATCTCGGGCTAGGAAGCTCCAAATGGAATTCCATAAAAAGTGACAGTTAGGGCACGGACTGTAGTTTCACAGGTCCGAAGCTGAAACATTGACACATGGCACTCCGTACAAGTTCGCTATGTTGTTTCATCCCTTAAACAGGTCATGTTGGGAAACTGAGCATATCTCTCTAAGGGAGAATCCAATGAATCTCAAACCTGTGGGTTTGGAAAGATGATAGGTTAGGCCACCATAGGCCAAAGTTTCAGACCCTGCAGATATGAAATTTCATAGATACACCATAAACAATACGACACATGTGAAATGGCTCAATGGAGGAAATCAAAGAAGAGGAGGAAGAAGCTCTCACTTAGGGTTTTTCGTTTTTCGGTGTGGCATGACTTGATACAATGTTGGAGACACCTGATGCAACATTGGAAACCTTGAAGATGAATTTGGAATCCATTCATCATAAATATTAATCTTCCATCAAAATGTTGTGGGAGGAAGGAGATTGAAAATTAGGGTTCCCAAGTAAGAAGAAACCCTAGCAAAGTTAGGAGACTCATAGGACATCAATGAAGGAGGTTTAAATGGAACTGATATTCTATCATCCTAGCACCATGAACCTATATAATATGTTTACAAGTGATCTACCTTGGATGGTTAGGGTTTTACCCTTATAGAGAAGACTGCAAGCAATCTCGACAGGTATGACTTGAGGAGATACATGTATGTTTTAAAATCTGTTTCATGATTAAGTTCATGGTATGTTTGTCTTCATATTATTGAGGTTAATACAATCATGATTAATTTTAGATTGTCTGATCACCTTAGTAAAAGTATGAATGCATGTGAATGATAGAATAGATTCATTAATTAGGGTTATGACACTTATGATTGTACTAATGCACTTGTGGTGTTGTATGAGGATGATGTTGTCTGCTAACATGAAAGATACATCAAGAAAGACAAATCTATATGACCATGATGACATGAAGACAAAAAATCATCCATAGTCATTGATCACATAGAAGCTCTACTTACAAGGTATGTATAATTTGGTTCTACAATGCTTAACTTATGAGATATGCAGGTTACTAGCACAAGGTCTCTAAAATCATTGAAGAGAACAAATAAGACATTGTTTGGGTATGTTAGACATAACTAGCAAGCATAATAATCCAGGTATGTTTTCCTATGCCAAGTTAGAATCCTACTTTGTGTTAGGATCTTAGATAAGTATACTTGTGTATGAAATGATCATGACCATACATGCTTAAAATTATTTAGAATCATAATGTTTTGATAGTATTGAAATTATACTAATGAATGTATGATTATGTATGAGATCATGAGGATGACACTAGTGCACACTTAAGCATGCATAGTGGTCCAGGATGGATAGAAGTTCAAAGACATATAATCATGATGCTATCATAAAGGGAAAATAGAGATCAAGAGGGAGGCAACCACACAAACATAAAAGATACGTATTTGAGTTGTTATTTGAATTACTTCTTGAATCTATGAATAGTTAATGATATTGCTCGTAATAGTTGTATGCATATTTGTATTCCTAGAATATATCATGCATAGTGTAAGCATTCATATAGCATTGAACAATATACTACTAATATGCATATGATGGGTAAGTTGGACAAACATTCCATTGTTGCTTGTCTAGAATGAAACCTCTTTGCTAACAAGTTGGGAGCTGTGCACGCTCTTGATAGTATGTTATGGTAGAGATGGAAGGCATCTAGATAGCCATTGTATGCATACATGATATGGAAAAGTGTTGTGCCAAAGTATTGGTTAAGATAGTTGCATAACTATGTGAATCATATCAGTGTGCATAATAGATTATCATTGAAATGTCAACATGATTTGATGATTATGAAGTATTACTAATCATGTAATTAAATTTGATTTGTAGGAAAGATCACGTGCTATGATAAAAAGAAGGATGATGAACACCTGTTCCAAAGAACAAGTGATGGATGTTCAACAAGAAGACTTACAAATAAAACGTACTATATAAGACTCATGGCTAGAGGATTCTCTTAGAAAGAGGGAGAGGATCATGACGAGATGTTTGCTCCAAGTGGCTAGACACACTTCCATAGATAGATTACACCCATGGATGGCAAGATCGTTCTCTTGAATGGTGTAATTGAAGAAGAAGAGCGAATCGAGCAAAATCCCAGGATTTGATAAAGAATCACATGATTGAAGAAGGATCTGTACGGGTTCAACAAGTACCCCGGATCGATAGTCATTTGATGAGCTTGATGATCACCATCGGTGATGCGGATTTCAACCTTTGATACAAGGTTGAAGAGGGTTTCTATATACAAATAACATTCTTCTCTTAGATGGATGCAAGAAGGAACTCACCATAGAGTTCGAGTGATCTTGAGGCTCATATCAGTAGACCCATCTGACGGGAGATGGCACAGATAGATATGTAGAAGATCACTTAATGCAAAGTGTGAATGATTTTTAGTCACAGAGGGAGTAGATCTTAGAGTTAAAGAATCCTGGCACAATTCTTGTGATTAGATATGTGGCTGAGATTAGATGAGATTTTTCCTTAGCCAAGGAAAATGTGAAGTAGACATCCGTGATGATGGATGGTGGTTTCTACAGTTTACAGATAGATGATTGGTTCATTGATGTATCGGACGAATAACAGGCTAGATATATGCTTTGTTGTGAACACCCCGAGTCAGTATCTAGTTGAGCTTAGACGTGTTCACCTAGTAGCTGCAAAGCATGTGATGAGGTACCTGAAAGGTACGATAGACTTTAGTCTATACTATGTTGGATATCATGACTACAGATTGTATGGTTATACAGATGCAGATTGGGCCGGAAGTGTCTCAGACAAGAAGAGCACCTCAGGTGGATGTTATTGTCTGGGATCCGCCATGATCTCATGGTTTAGCAGGAAGTAGTCCAGTGTGCTTCTCAACACAACTGAAGCGGAATATATAGCAGCTTGCTCTCCTAGTTGTGAAGCCATATGGCTTTAGAAGCTGATGTCAGGACTATTTGACTTAGAGATGGACTCCACTGTGATCCTGTGTAAAACCCAAAGTTGTATCAAGATGACGGAGAATCCAGTGTTCCATGATAAGTCAAAGCACATAAAGATCCGATATTTCTATATACGGGATATGGTGCAGAAATGAGCTATAAAGCTCGAGCATGTGAGCATTGATGAACAAGTTGCTGACGTATTGACCAAACCTCTGTCTCAAGTAAAGTTTGAGTATTCCCGAGACAAGCTTGTTATATTTCAAAAGGTCTCTCCTGGGGGAGCGATGAGGTCGATGATGAGGATGCCTGTATCGACGATGAGGTCAATGATGAGGATACTTGTTCCAATGATGAGGTCGATGATGAGGATACCTGTACCGACGGTGAGGTCGATGATGAGGATACCATGTACTGACGATGAGGTCGATGTGTGGTCCTTAGACTTGGTCTAAGTTGACGAGTGGATTGTATCATCCCTGGACACATGTCCTAAAGAGATCTGTAGACTCTTGTCTCCGAGAAAGATGTTGTAAATCCTAGATTTGATCTAGGTCACAACCAGTATGAAAAATGATTGGCTCTGTGGTTGTAAATCCTAGATTTGATCTAGGTCACAACCAGTATGAAAAAGGACTGGCTCCGTGGTTGTAAATCCTAGATTTGATCTAGGTCACAACCAGTATGAAAAAGGACTGGCTCTGTGGTTGGGATTGCATCGTCCCTAGACATGATATAATGTCTTAAATTGATAGGGATTGATCATCTCGTAAGTGGATCAGGATTGTATCATCCTTGGACTTATGTCCCAAAATGAGAGGGATTGATCATCTCGTAATTGGGTCATCTGTATTGCAGATGATGATGCTGTTGATCGAAAGATCCAGATGATGATGTTGTTGATCAGGAGATCCAGATGATGATGCTGTTGATTGAGAGATCCAGATGATGTTGTTGATCGGGAGATCCATATGATGATGCTGTTGATCGAGAGATCCAGATGATGATGTTGTTGATCGAGAGATCCAGATGATGATGCTTTTGATCAGGAGATCTAGATGATGATGTTGTTGATCGAGAGATCCAAATGATGTTGTTGATCGGGAGATCCAGATGATGATGTTGTTGATCGAGAGATCCAGATGATGTTGTTGATCGGGAGATCCAGATGATGATGCTGTTGATCAAGAGATCCAGATGATGTTGTTGCTATAGCTGATCGAGTGCCGCAGAAGATGAAGAATCAATACTGAAGATATTGATGTTCCAGTATTGAATATTTTGAAGATGTTCCAGTAGTTGTTTTGAGTTACTGATGATGATTGAAGAAAACTTCCAATGATTGATAGATGTATCACTGTGATGTAGATGATGATTCCTTGCTCCTGTAGATGTTATTAGAATATCCTTCTCGTTAAGGGGGAGTGTTGAAATATTGTAACTTCTAAGAATATTCTATTTGTACTTTATTATCCTGAGATGTTTATTCCTCTGTCGGGACATTATTATATATCCGAAGATGTTTATTCCTTCGTCGGGATGTTATTATTATGTAAAGTCATTGAGGTAAAACCTCCCATGTAAGTCGGGGCATTAGTTCCCCTAAAGTCAACTGTAATGGGGTGTTTAAGTCCCCTAGAGGAGTCAGCCTAGTCAGCATTATGTTGAGTGGTTACGTTGTTGGGGCTGACCTAGTTAGGGAAAAAGTCAAGTGAAGTAAAGTATAAATAGAGGTGTTGTGTTCCTCATTTAACACACTCACTCACTTGTGAAACTCGCATAGGAGAGAGAGAGATCTGCAAAGGAGGAGAAGGAGCTCTTGTTTGGGTATTTCATCTTTGTACTTGTTGATCATCTATATTGAGGAAGTTTTTCTGGGTTTTCTACCCCATGAGGGTTTCCCAGGATAAATCTGTCTCTTGTGTTTATGATGTGCTTGCTATTCTTTCAGTGATCCTGTATATTCTATTGTTGTGAAATTGAACGGAATACTGATGTTATCTATCTTATCATATTGAATTTTAATAGTATTGACCAAGTTTAGACAATACTTGGTGGGAAACAAATTTGTGGTGAACACTGATCACAACAGTTTAAGGCACTTCCTCACCCAAAAAGATCTTAATGAGAGGCAACAAAAGTGGGTAAGCAAGATTCAAGATTTTGATTTTGATATTGAATATATGAAAGGGAAGAATAACATTGTAGCTGATGCATTATTTAGAAGACCTTTTTCTCTCATGGACATTGCAAAAAATTAGAAAAACATGTTAATGGTTGAATATGCAAAAGATCGATTTGCATGTGATGTATTAGATGGGATCAAAGGGGATGATAACTAATTTTTTTTGAATGGGCTGATATATTATAAGGGCATAATTTATTTGGTTCAAAATTCAAAACTCAGGTACAAGATTTTGCAAGAAGCACATGATTCCCCACTAGTTGGCCATCCAGGGATCTTCAAAACTTATAGGAAATTAAGACAAATGTATTTTTGGAAGGGGCTGAAGGAAGATGTTCTGAAATATGTGAATGAATGTAAGGTATGTCAGCAAAACAAATCTGAACTTACATGCCCATATGGTTTATTGCAATCATTGCCCATTCCGGAACAAAAAATGGAAAGTATTTCATTGGACTTCATCGCAGGTTTGCCCAAATCTTTGGGAAATGATTGCATATATGTGGTAGTGGATAGGTTGACCAAATTTGCTCATTTCTTTGCTGTTACATCATATTTTAGTGTTGCACAAGTGGCTGACATTTTCTTTAAAGAAATCTTCAGATTGCATGGGCTCCTCAAGAGCATTGTAAGTGATAGAGATAGTTGATTCATGGGTGCTTTTTGGCAAGAACTTTTTAAATTGGTGGGCACTCAATTGACTCCAAGCACAAGCTATCATCCACAAATTGATGGCCAAACAGAGAGGGTGAATCAATGGTTGGAAGGGTACCTAAGGAACTATGTGGGAGAGCAACAAAAAGCATGGGAAAAATCGCTACACTTGGGTGAGTTTTGTTACAACACCACCTTTCACATGTCAATAGGAATGTATCATTTCAAAGCATTATATGGTTATGATGCACTTAATTTTGTTGAGATTATCTTTGGTGATAGTAGAGCCCCAAAAGCTAAAGATTGGGTGGAAGAGAGACAAGAAATTTTGAAGCTCTTGAAAGACAACTTGCAGGTAGCCCAAAATCATCAAAAACAATATGCAGATCAACATAGGGAAGAAATGACCTTTCAGGTCAATGATTTGGTATATTTGAGGTTGCAGCCATATAAACAAACATCCTTGAAAAAGAAGGGAGCAAAAAAGCTAAAACCAAGATATTATGGTTCATACGAGGTAGTTTGGAAGGTTGGAGAGGTAGCATATGAGTTAGAACTTACAGAAGGAAGTAAAATCCATAATGTATTTCATGTTTCATGTCTCAAAAAAACCATTGGTCAGCAAATTGTCATTTCAGAAAAACTTCCTCCTTTGGATGATGAAGGTCATCTCACACTTGTTCCAGAATTTTTTTTGAAGACTAGGGAAAGAAGGTTAAGGAGTAGAACTATCAAAGAATACTTGGTGCAATGGAAGGATCTTCCAAGTGAAGATGCCGTATGGGAGGAGGAACAAATTTTGCAGCATCCAAATCTGAAATTGCTTGAGGACAAGCAATCTTGGGTGGGAAGGACTGTAATGTCCCCATTCAAATAAATTCATAACAAGGAAATTCCATCAATCCTACTAGTTCCCTAGGTTGGATGGAGACATGCGGATTTGCAATAAGGGAGATAATAAATGGTGTTTGGAAATTAGAATGGAATAAGTATTTAATAAAGGATATAAATAAATAAATAAAAGAGAAAATCAAAGTGGCAATGGTTCATGAAGACACATGGAGGTTGTGGGGCCCACACAAGCTAGGAATTCTGGGCCACATGGCATCCTCCTCTTGTAAATTCGAATCCATGGGAAGCCTAAAGTTCTTGCGAGGAGTTGGAAGGCTCATAGACTTGGAAATATGCATCATAAGTCGAATTGGGATGGAAATGTAACTCCCATAGAAGAGGAAGAGTCAAATGAGTAGTTATTGAACACTTGGACTAGATTCCCTAACCTATATGACAACAATGATGAAGATGCTATGACACCTATGAAAAATTGCAGACCTGATTGCTAACATCTGACCATTATGACATGTCATGCCTAAAAATAACATACAAGAGAGTGCTCATGGCAGTTAGAGAAGCTGAAAAGATTCCTACTCGAATTGGTGGAAGGTGGAAGGCTAGGAAGGGGAGGACACATGGAAAATCACGAACCACTCCCTAATTCGAATTGGATTGGAGTCTTTAGATGGAATTGGAACCTTAGAAAGATAAGGATGTTTATAAAATACATGGATCAACCAAGAGAAGGGCTTTTTGATCATTTTAAGAATTTGCATTTGTGAAGAGAGCTAGTGGAATACTAGTCTACTTGCCTTAGCCAATTTTGAGGGTGAAAGATTCCCATCCTAGTTGGTGCGTGGAAAGGCCACTCAGACCTTTCATGTGATATTTAATGGAGTCTTTTTTTTTTTTTCTCAGGTGTAAGCTACATGACAACTCGTGTTTTCTTCTAGTGCAGCTTATTCCTCCAACCATTTCCAGTTTTCTTTGCATATTCTTCATCCTTGAGGAGAGGCGCTTTTGGTGAGATATTGTACTCTTTGGGGGAGATTATAATGCCCCATTTATTTTGTAATAAGATGCATATACTATGTTCTTCACTTTCAGAACTCTATCAGGTCGATATTTCAAGTGGATATATAGTGACCATTTCCCCACTATATTGATGTATACCAATGAAATGTTGATGAATTAGAATGGAAGAGTGTTTCACTGATGTATTTATGATGAATGGAATTTTATTAATGAGTTTCACAAGTTCAATGTTTAGTACTTAAGTTTTTGGAGTCATCTTGCTCAGTTTTATATTATTTGGAGAGGATTTAATGCCATTTCCCGAAAGGTCGAAACTAGTAATTTTGTAGCTGTTTGGAGAGGGTTGTAACATGATTAACAAACTAAATAAAGATGCACATGATACCTTAAAATTGTCCCTTATATGTACTCTGCCTCTGTTCATAAATTCGAGAGGGTTTGAGAGATTTTGGAGAGCCATATTCAACATTTTCCCTTGAGGGATTTGAACCCCAAATTGCTAGTAAAAAATCCTATCTTGGATAGAATATTAAAGGGGTTTGCAGAAGTATTTTGATGGTCCCAAATCATCCTTGAAAATCATAATCAAGTCCTAATATAATTCATACACCTTCTCTGAATATTTGGTAGCATTTGGAGCAATTTGGAGACCTAGACCTCAAAACTAGTCAAAGGTCGAACTAGGGAAACAAGTTGAAAATTTCACTATTTTAATAAAAATAAAAAAGGGACATTGCAATGAGGTTGTAGTTTAGGTTGAGTATGAGGTGGGGCAATTTGAATGGGATGAGGAGGGGAACCTAGGAACAAATGACCATTTTGGGCTAACTAGGTAAACTCTTTGGATTCAACACTAAATTGCACAAAGAATTGTATCTTTTTCCTTCTCCCCTCTTGCCAAACATTATAGTCTCTGTTTTCTCTACCTCAACCCGATCTCCTTGAGCAACGAATAAGATCTCCTTGAGCCACGACTAAAGAAGCTCATCTAAAAATCATACCAAATCATATCATCTTAAATATTTACATTGTGATAATCAAACCTTCGCACTGTTATTACCTTAAGCAACCATAAAATGATGCACATAATACAATAATACATTAAATCTATCTAGATAACCAAAGCTGGCTAAGTGGGCAGAGGGTAAACATACAAAGGCTTTTTTTTTTTTTTACCGGTCAGATGGGTAATCAAATGCATATCTAGTCATTATACATTTATGAAATAGCTAGACCATAGGTAGAAAAATGTGTTATGATACACTTAGTTGCTGGTAAACGATTTAATAAAATATGCTTACAATTTGTCTTTTTTCTTGAACATAGCAAGGATGTAGTGATAATATCACTTTTAGATTTTGATAGTATTTGCATAATATGAAAACATGCATGCTCTTTAATAACAATTACCATCGTTCCATGAATGAGGTAGGGTGCACGTCATTACATCTTAATGAAACACAACGCACAACTATTGCTTGGGTAGTAAATACTTGAACATAGATGGTAACGAGGGTTTGGATAATGAGTATGAGGTATATTTGAAACAAGAAAATGTCATGGATGCCACATAGATTGAGTGGGTGGGGGACTAACAATAACCATATTTATGGGACAAAATGTAATTGAATTTACATAGTGTGCACGTGAACGAATACCCTTTTTGAGCCAACAATTATATTCCTTGCGCATACTAATACAACTTCTTTGATTGGTTGTACCAACCATCCCATTATCAACACAACATAGAAAAATTCCATCGGGATACCTATGAAACAACAAAATTCCTAAAATAAGTACTTTGAAGCTTCCATCCTTAGGCGTTTGTGTTCATTATTCTATAAAGTGGTGGGACAATGCTAGTGTATGAGGTAATAAACAATATTCTTGTATCAAGGATGATTTATTAAATCAATGTTACATTTTCTACGTAGAATAGGCTTGATTGCCTCGCATCTTCACTTGATTCATAATTAGGAATTGTTTGGGGATGTTGAGCGAGGTGAAGAGCTAAATATATTCCATTAATGGTGTTGGTAGTGGTAATAGTAAGATCATGACACACCAAACCAACATACCGTCTTAACGATTTTTTTGATGGCGTGTAAATATTTTTAACCATGTTTATTATCAATTCAGAATCACCAAAAACAATTAAATTCTTGCAACCAAGGTGAATTGCGTTTTCTAAACCTAATAACAAAGCCTCAAGTTCTACTACATTATTAGTGCAAGTACAGTTTAATATGAAAGCAAAGGAATGAACTTTACCTAAGGCAATATAGATACTGATTCCTACTCCATTTCCCTCGCTTCAAGAGGCGCCATCAAAATGAATATGCCATTTTTGATCATTTGGATCTTCTATAAGAATCATTTTGGCATTGTTAGTCTCTTCTTCTATGAATATTGAATAAATACCAAGATTAGATTTGACAAGATTCACATAATATTGTGGAAGAGTTTCAATGTAAGGTACAATCTTATTCTCTCGAAAAACTATCATGTTCTTGGGAAATTTAGGAATAATAATGTGGATTCCTTCCATGGAATAATAACCTTTGATTAAGGTTTTCTAGTCTCTACCTAGAATTATAGAGTAATTACTTACTCCCATATCCATCACTTGGATATTACAGGTAGCGCATATTCCAGGGTGTGAACACATTACTAAAGTAACATCCTTTATTTCACCGATAGTGGTTTGACGTTGTTTATTGAAAGATAACATGTTCTTGATTTTCTCATTTGTGCTGGACAATCCCAGTTCCTTCAGGATTGTTTTAGACATATCATTTGGTCTAGAGCTTCCGACGATAAGAACACAATGTGCTACTTTGTCTAAAATTCTCATTGATATGTAAAAGGAGGATTTTTTGGTGGGGTTTGGATAAAGATAGATCCTATAGTATCCTTTATAGGTGCATCTTCCTCAATTTCTAATATGATATCAGAGTTAGAGGTCAGAGGTTGTAAAGTGTACTTGGTTTGAGGCTCTTCAACCAACAACTTCTTAAGGTTCTCCCTTTGCTCAAGAGTGCGAGCCAAGTCAAGCAGGGTGGCGTTGGATGTAGCCTTAGCCAATTCATCCAAAATATTATACCTATAGATTGGAATAGATGAATAGGAGGATGGTAGTTGTTTCTAAACATCATAATAGTCTTTGTAGCACCTTGAGAACTATTAGGTACGAGTTGCTTTTGAACAAAAGTGTTTGAAATTATGTATAGTTGCTAGCTTTATTTCTGTTATTGTAAGTTTGGCTTCTAGTATTAACATCCATCACATCTTTGTCTTCTACCCAATCTAAGGTGTTAACAATTTGGTCATAATTTTTGCCAAAGATTCGTTCCCTAGTACTTTTCAACAACTCACAAGTGTTTGGATTGTGATAATCTTTGCAAAAATTGCACCAAGGCCGCGTTAAAAGAGTTTGGGTCTAAGTATTTTGAGGTTGGGCTCTAGAAGGTTGAAGTGCCAATTTTTCTTGCATCAAAGGTGTTTTGATTTTCTTTTCGAAATATATCATCCAATTGCTCATGTATTTCATAAGTTGAAGGACAACAATCATATTTGCACTCTTGTTAGGATCGACCAATGGTAACCCAATCCTTATGGCTTGTTCTTCATATTCTAAACAAGCTTGTAAGGCTGATTTTAGATAATTTACTCCCTTTTCTTCTAACTAGGTGTGGAAAGAAGATGGTAAGGTATTATAATAATTTATTAGGGCAACCTAGTTTTGAGGTCTGATAAGCTCAGGGATTCGATTGTATAACTTAGTGAAATGCAAGTTAAAGGCTTGATTCCTGGGGAATATATGAGAGGTTATTATAGTCATGCAACCAGTCGTATGGGATTTCTGGTTTCCCATAGGTTGATTGAAACCAATAGCACAAATCGACTCAAGTAGAAAAGGCCTTCGGAGGTAGGTCAAAGAAATCAACAAAATTTTTCCTTTCTAACGAATTTATTAAAAGACACATACATGTATAGTTATCATTAGTCCCTATGTTTTGGCATGCATTCTAACAAGCATTAAGATGTTCATCTATTGTACATGCACCATTCCTAGAAAATTTAGGCAAATGATCTTTAAACTTAGGTGATGGTGCAGTAGTGGAAGTTAAATTTAAAGGCGATTGCACATGCCATGGGGTCTTATTTGCGTCTTATTCAAATTGAAAAAGACCATACTTGCGAACCACTTTCCCATGTTTTGTGGTAGATACAATAGGATTATAGCCATTGTACATGCTTCTGAGTGTTTGGGAGGAACAAGCCAGAGAATTAGTCACTTATTAGTGATCGATGATGAGGTTTGTGCATAAAATGATGAAGGGATAGGAGATTCTATTTTAGAATGAGAGAATGACTAGATGATACAGCAATGTAAATTATGAAGATTTTTCCTTCTTCTTACCCAAGTTAATGAATCAAACTCCAGGGACAAACCTCTTATTCGATGAGACTGACGAGGGGTCTCGTACATTAAAGGATCAAGGGCGTGGTGGATTATTAAGATCTCACCTTTCAACAATTTCCCTATGTTTTGTTAAAATGATATCACGAGATATAACTTCCCAAGATATTTCTAACTATTCTTTAGACTCAACTGTATCTAAAATATGATGAAAGCTGTAGGACCCCTCCTTTAGGGTCCCCTTGAACTGAACCTGAAACTTTAACAACTTCATACAAACAAATTAGCCATTATAGTTATAAGAAAAATAAAATAAAAGAATGAATAACTTAACAAAAATAAGCAAAACCTTAACCTGTCAACCCGATCGAGCTAGTCCATTGTCATCTGCGTCTTCCGTAGGATCTCTCCAGCAAAGCTCGTTTAACCATTGGCGAAGCAACTGTTAGCTTCGCCACCCAACCATAGGCTCATGCTTTCAGTCGCATGGCCTCCCCCGAGCTTTGGGTCGTAGAGCTCACACAAGTATTTCAGAAATTTAGCTTGGGCTTCCCTTCCCACCAGGATTTCTAAGCCAAACCCTTAGATAGCAGCAAGTCTTTGAGGCACTCGAAAATTACGACAATCATCCAAATTATGGGCCCCTTACCCATTCCCCAAGCCTTCCTTATAAAGGAAAATCTCATGCGACACATGTCGTTTCATGCATAATTACATATTTTTAATTAATTATTTAATTAAAACACTCACCCATCCAAGTGTCAGTTTCTCTGGGAAGTGCACCAACACCCCTAAGTTTGCTCTAGTTTGTCCCCCAGATATTTTAATTAACTCCTAGCTTTTAGTTGACTAGGTGTCTAATCTTAGGATTCTATTTTGCTCCTAAATAATGATTTCTATTATTTTAAATGCTCAACAAAAATAACTATTCATGTGCAAATGCCTAAATGATTTTTATGCATTTGCTAAGTAATAATCTAGAGTTATTCTCATAAGTTTTTATGCAGTTAAATTTAACAATCAAACTCACTAGGATCACGGTGCCGCACCGTTGGGATCCTAGTTCCTTAATTTTAATTCCCTGACATGGCACCACTCCGTCGGGTCCAGTCATCCATGGTTTCCATTCCTTGGCATGGTACCGCATCGTTGGGTCCTTGCGTCCATTCTTTCCGTTCTCGACAGGGTACCGCATCGTCGGGCCCTTCTGCCACCATCTTTCCGTTTTGACTTGCGGGAACTCTTGTAGGGATTTTAGGAATCGTTACCATCCATCCTCTGTCTACATGCTATCTAGGGACTAATGGCGCTGAGGAGTGAGTTCGTTCTCAATGCGCGCCCCTCAACTCGTACATGACCAGCTCCGTCGTGGCCCACCTCGTACGCTCTCACGCATTCCTCTTGAGCAAGCGGATCAGTGCTTATCTGCTCATGCGTGGTATTCTTGTCGGAAGTCGACATCGTCGTCGCTCCCCCCTGTGTGTGATTTACCCGTACTCTACGACCCTTCATATTCCTTTGTGTGTCCGTCAGTGAACCGTTTCACCTGTCGCTACACACATTTCTCACAACGTAAATTAGTAGCACTGTCCTCAATAATCACAATTTGGTTTATAAATATGTTGCTTCACTAAGCATCTATAATTTACTCATTCGTCTAATCACGTAATCAATTGCACAGCTAGTCATTAAGCATCATTCATATGTACAGTTTTCATATCAAAGTCAATCGTTAAACAACATGAAATCGTCCATTCACAATAACTACCCAAATGCACATATATCAATCAATCGTAATCATAAATATACTCAAAATAAAATCATAGGGTTATTTTATTAATGTTTCAAACAGTCGGGTGACTCAGCAGGTGCCCTCAATGTCTACAGTAGACTAGGGGCACTACAAAAGCGACTAGAAGTTAAGTTGGCATGATAAGAGAAATCGATCCCAATATTTGGTTGTTGTTTTGATGGAAAGGTAAAAGATCAATAGTGATCCATTCCAGGACTCGATTGGCACCATTGACTAGTGCCTAGTCCTAGTTGAATCCTTGGTCGAATCTTAGTCACATTGATTAAGTTGAACCTATGAATTAGTTGACACATCAAATCAGTCGACCCTGCGGATTAGTTGATCCATTGAATTAGTTGACTCATGCAATATCATACAAGATTTTTTCATCATACATGACTTGTAGCATTCGATGAATCAAACAAATTTCAACCGACATTCTGAATAGTTAGAAGGCATTGAGAAGACGCCATCAACGTGGAAACGATGTCTCTTCATCTTCTTCTAGCCAACATATGGGAAGAATATAGTTGGCCACCTCAATCAACTATTTAACTTGCCTTTAACTTCGACCTCCAAGTATTTATTTGCTTGAAACCCTAGAATGAAGATGGCAAGTGAAACATAGGATGGAACTCCTCATAGTGAAATTGAACAACTCATAGAGAAAGCACTCGCTTGACAGAGAACTGAAATGCATGGGAATTTCAATGAGATTCTTGCTTGACTTACTAGTTCATTGGGCTCGACTTCGGTTAGAACCTGGCGAGAGTTGATTCGATAGAGTTAGACCCTTCAAGGTATAGATGAACTTTGACATACCAAATTTGGAAGGAAAGATTGATGCAGAATCCTCATACAATTGGATACAACAATTAGAGTCCTATTTCTCTTTGAATCAACTTTCTGAGGCTAAGAAAGTCACCATTGCATATATGAAGATATCGATTTCTGTACATTGCTGGTGGGAAAATATTTCAACTAAATGGGAAGAAGAATGTCACTCCATCGACACATGGTCAAAATTTGTTGAACATGTCAGGGAAACTTTTTATCCACCCAAGTATGTAGAAAAACATTACAAGAAATGGAAACAATTAAGACAATGGAAATGTTATACTGTACAAAGTTATACATATGAATTCCTGCATCGACTAATGTCTCGACTTGGTGTAAGGGCAGAAGAAACGTTACTTGTTTTGAAGTATATCAGTGGATTATATCCTTATATCCAAATAGAGATGGAATTCCTCATTATTGGTACTCTCGCATAAACATTCCATTACACCATCAAGCTCAAGGGGAAATTGAAGGGGAAAGGACAGTTCTCGACCAAACTAATAGGTCGACTTTTTGACAATAAACCTCAGTCGACTACTCAAAAAATAAAAAATGGTCTACTCAGAATACTTCATAGAAGCAATATCATGGTAAGAATATTTCTAAGAAAGACAAAGGAAAACACAACAAGCAAACCCCTACAAGGAAATGTTGTGATTACCATAATTCAGCTTGGCATGATGCACCTAAATGCAAATATTAGAAGACATTTTTGACATAGATGTCTACCTCTGATTCAGGATTAGCTGAAAAAGCTATAGTGGAATTAGATCTAGACTCCTCAAATATATTGGCATTGACTTCAAAAGTCCTCACGAACTCAACCATCGTCGAAGAAGAGGAAATAAAACAACTATTCCATACACAGATATGGGTACAAA
Source organism: Larix kaempferi (assembly GCA_027924585.1). Classification (NCBI taxonomy): domain Eukaryota; kingdom Viridiplantae; phylum Streptophyta; class Pinopsida; order Pinales; family Pinaceae; genus Larix; species Larix kaempferi. The sequence continues at coordinate 12,763,437 of BSBM01000619.1, read as the reverse complement.
ATAACCTATTGCATATGATTGTGGACAATGGTAGTCGAAAGAACTTTGTCTTTGAATACATTATGAAGAAATTGGGTCTTGTTACTACTCTACATCCATAACCTTACACCATCGGGTGGATGAAGGATGGACAAGAACTCAAGATCACCTGACAGTGCAAGATTGCCTACTTCATCAAACCTTTTCAAGATGAGGTGTTAGGTGATATAGCACCATTCTCAATAGCTCATGTACTATTTGGGAAACCCTACTTATGGGACAAACATGGGAAGTATCAGTCTAGACCAACAAAATTTATTATCAAAATCTAGAATTAGTGGTATGGAATTCTTGAACGGTGACCTACACCGATAGTTGAAATGGTTTCAACAAAACAAGCCAAAAAACTGATCAACCGTGTTCATAAAATCAGGCTGTTGATGATCGAACCTCAATGTTCCAAGAGGATCACAACAACCAATCAACTCTCCAACAACCAAAACTATCGAAAAAAACAACAAGTCGACATAGTACTTGAAGAATACCAAGATGTGTTCAAAGATCTAACTCAAGTACCACCACATTACCAAGTAAACACTCCATTGATCTTGTTCCTGGTTCTTCATTACCTAATGCATCTATTTACAGAAGGTATATTTTAGAGAATGAAGAAATCCATAGAAAAATTCAAGACTTGATTCACAAAGGGCATATTTGACCCAACTCCTCTCCTTCTAGAAGTAAATCCATCCTATTCCCTAAGAAAGATGGGACATGGCATATGTGAATTGAATACATGGCTCTTAATAATATTTCAACAAAGAATTTGTATCCTCTTCCTAGAATAAATGATTTACTTGATTATTTGAGAGATGCTAAAGTATTTACCAAATTCGACCTCAAGTTGGGATATCATCAAATTCCCATAGAGTCCTCAGATGTATGTAAGACTGCTTTCAAAATCAGAGAAGGTCTATTTGAAAGGTTAGTCATGCCTTTTGGTGTAACTAACGCACCTGCAATTTTTATGAGATATATGGATGATGTTCTTAAACCTTTTGCAGGAAATTATGTCATTGTTTATCTAGATGACATCCTGATTTTCAGTAGATCGTGGGATGAGCATTTGAAACATATTCAACAAGTGCTTAACACTCTTAGATAACACAAAATATGTTTGAACTTGGATAAGTGCTCTTTTGCAATGAAGAGTATCAAATACTTGGGCTATGTGTTTTACTTAGACGGATTTCGTGTTGACACAAAAAAGATACAAGTTATCAAGGAATGGATCACTCCAAGAAACATTCATGAACTAAGGAGTTTCCTTGGTTTAAAAAAGTTCTATTGTAGATTTGTGTTGGGATTCATCCACATAGCTTGGCCAATGAATCAATTGGTTAAGGGAGGTGTAAAGACAATTTTCAAATGGGAAACACAAAAAAATATTTTGAACAACTCAAGTACAAGCTTTGCATAGATCTAGTGCTTGTGATGCTTGATTTGCATCATCCATTTAAAATCGATACTGACACATCAAACTATGCCATGGGAGCCTTGATCACTCAAGCATGTCATCCAGTGGTGTTCCATTCAGAAACTTTCAGTGATACCGTTCGCAAGTATTTGACTTATGTAAGGGAACTGTATGACATTGTACATACACTTAAGAAATGGACACACTAAATTCTAGGCAAATAAACGATCATTCATACATACCATAAGCCTCTACAGTTTTATCTATCATAATCTAAGTTACATATGATGAGACAAATCAAGTGGATTAGTTACCTACAACAATTTTAGTTGGTAATTAAGCATCAGAAAGGAAAAGCCAATGCAACAAATAATTGCCTTAGTCGACCACTAGTAACTTCACTTCTTACAGTGTTAATTATGCATGGTTATGACACCATTACTTGGCCTCGAATGTATGAAGAAGACACTGAATTCTCCTTAGTGTATCGACAACTCCATACATGTCATTCGATTTCTCTCAACTACCACTTGAAGGACAATTTGCTTTACAAGGTCAAACAACTTTGTGTACCTCTAGGTGAACACAAATAAAAGCTCATTCGGGATGCACACTACAACAAAACAATAGGACATTTTAGAGTGTCAAAGACTCTCACAATACTCCAAAAGTATTTCTATTGGCCTTTGCTCAAGACAAATGTCGACAAGTATATCAATTCATGCATGGTTTGTGCCATTTCCAAGCCACCAAATTGATGACAGGGTTTGTATACACCCTTTCCCATTCCAAGTCGACCATGGGAATCCATTTCCTTGGACTACTTCACTGGATATCCTATCACCAAACATTAGCATGATTCACTCCTGGTAGTGGTTGACAGATTCTCTAAAATGGCTATCCTCATTCCTTGCAAGAAGATTACAACAACACAATAGTCTGCTCAACTCTTCTTTGAGCATGCTTGGAAACAATATGGCTTATCGACTACGATAATCTCCAATAGAGATTCTATATTTTTCAGCACTTTTTGGAAAACACTTTGGCAGCAGCTCAACACACAACTATCTATCTCGACCACGTTCCATCCTCATACCGATGGACATACAAATGTTGTGAATCGCATGGTGGTATAGTTGTTGTGCATGTATAACCACAAGCATCACAAAACATGGTATGCAAATCTCCCATACATACAACATAGCTATAATCGAGCACAATAAGCAAGAGCTTGTTTTAGAAGTCTGTTATGGATTTCAAACCTTAGTGCCTATCGATTTAGTCAGTCGATCAACTAGTCTGATCGAAACATACCATGAACAACGAGAAGTCGTAAAAGAACTTAAGTTCAAGGATAGGGTTTGTGAGATTCATAAACAAGCAAAGGAGATGTTGCAACAAGCTAGTGAGAAAGCCAAGGCCCGACATGACAAACATCATATTCCTCAATTCATTAAAAAACGGGGATCAGGTCTCGTTGCATCTCAAGAAAGAAATATTTGGTGGCCCATATAGGAAGCTGAATCCTTTATGATATATTCCTTACACCATTATTGAAAAAATTGGGGAAAATGATTTTAAGCTTAGCATTCCACCATACTTGGGTTTGCATCCAATATTCAATGTGGACTTGATTTGACAATATTTTCCATCAGTGTTGAAACATATCGACTTACATCCAATAGGACTAGAATATTTCCATTCATATGTTCAAGAGCCCCTTTCTTTCAACACCATTTTCAGAAATCAAGCGCACCACACAAGGACACAAACAATTCCTTTTTTTTCTTCAGGTGGCCAAAGCAGGACAACTCCTAGCTCAAGGAAAGTGCTATTCTCTCATTAAATCAGAGCACAAGTTTCCTCATCTGCTTAAGCAGGAAATGGGGACTGTTGGCACTTAAGGGGGAAGATTGGTTCCATTCCAGGACTTGACTAGCACCATCGACTAATGCCTAGTTGTAGTTGACTCCTTGGTCAGATCTTAGTCGCATGGAATCAGTCAAACCTGTGGATCAATCTATCCATTGAATCAGTTGAATTACATAATATTATACAAGATTCGTTCATCATACATGCCACAACACATGTCAATCGACATTCTGAATAGTCAGAAGGACCTGGGAAGAATCCATCAACGTGGAAACAATGTCTCTTCATCTTCTTCTAGCCAAAAGGTGGGAAGAAGATGGTTGGTATCCTCAATCAAATTGTAATTGCTTCTTTGTAACTAAAACATGGCATGTAGGAACCCAAGCATCCCTTATATTTGTATATATATATGTAAGCTCGAACATGACAAGATTCCTTATTCTTGATTACACTAAAATAGGTCCTGAAAGATAAGGCTTGATTGGTTCCTCACGATTCATTCATTTGACCTCCATTTTTATAAAGGAGTCTTTGAACTTAGTACACCTTGATAGAGGGTTGGATTATGAAATTAAGATACCAATGTTCCATATACGACTACTCAATAAATCTGGAGTTTTCACCCTTGGTGTTTCTCCATTATCAATTCCCGACTTGCATTTTCATGTGATTGGTATTGTCTATTAATTAGTCGTTTCTGTTTGGTTATTATCTACATTGGTTTTCTTATTCAGTCTAGTATTATTCACTTCCTCCATAATAGAGCTTGACTCATTCAATCGACTCTGTTGTCCTCCTATCGAATCCCTGGGCAAAGCAGATCAAGTAGTAAGTGGCTGAGTCAATACTCTTACAGGTTGAAGAGGTAAAGTTTAATTAGAAATAGAAACAAATATGACTAGTTAATGTAAGAAATATGACTAGTCAATTTGTTGTAATGGGGGAAGTATTTCATACCAAGTTCGAGCTAGAGAAAGTGAAACTTTTAAAGTACCAAGCTCTTTTCCATTTCTTTAGCAGTTTCAACATCATGAATTAACAACTGGTCAGTTATATCAATCCGATGGATATTTTCTGACTAAACAAATGTGGTCTTAGTCTTTTAAGCAAGCAATTAATATTCAAGTTAAGTAGGTGATTCAACAAAAAAAATCAAAGAAAACAAAACAACCAATAAAAAGAAAAAAAGAAAAATACAAATAATGTTGGCCCAAGGGCTCTGTGTTTTCAAGCTGGGTGATTATTTTGTTCGATCCCTAGTATCATGTATGGTCACCAAAAAATGTTGATAAAGAGAATGTAAGATATCAATATCAACACTTTCGACCTCTTGGTGGGCTATACCAGAGGGAAATTAGAATGGAACCCTATTTTATAGCCTTAAGCTCTCAAATAATCTCAACCTTCATTAATGAATCTAGTGAGCTTTGAGAGAATAAAGAAATAAGATTACTTAAATAGATGATTAAAACAAGAAAATTATTTAAATCACAACAATGCAGGTATCCTCTTTATAAATGTTTTTTATATGTTGTTTTTTTGTATTTTATATGAAATAAATGAAACTAAGACAATCAAAGAGGTATGTACCAATATGCATACAAACGTTAACCCACAACTAAACTTCTAAACAACAACGATTTTTTTTATAAATAATGACAAAGTATGATGGGATAATAGAGAAAATACAATGTTAAACAACCCTACGATATTGTTATCATAGTAAAACAATCTTGTAAATATGAATGCCATATTCTTTATTAATATCTTCCATCCATACACAAAGAATACATCTGATAATATCTTTCAGATTCCTGCAAAAATATGGACCATGAATGGTTCCAACATAAGAACTAGTGTTTCGAAGACTACATAGTCAAAGTGAAAATGGAAAGAACATTAGGATAAAATCGATTGGGCTGCAACAGATTTATAAAAAATTTCGAGCATTATTGTTATTTTCTATAGACCAAGCAATTAATTAGAAATCAACTACTTAAAAAACCTTATTAGGTACACCAACATAATGATAAACATACCTCTAAACAATGCAATCATATCCAAACCCTCCCACTTTTCCATTTAAAAGGAACTCCTGATATGATAGAACTGTTAAACTTAGATTCACAACTGTATGTAAATGAAAAAAAACTTAAAAATTCAAGAACTCAATACTTAGCATACCATAACAAAAATGACAAGACCTTTTTACTCGAGCCTCAATGTCTTTTTATAGTCAAGAAACAAAGAACGATTACCTATCATTTCACATCTTCTTGATAAAAAATGTTACATAAAATTGGGCAGACATATGGTAACACGAAGTAATCAAGACTTATATTTAGACATTTTGAAACCTTAGAGAAAATATGATAGAAACTTCAAATTTGAAGACCAAGAGAATAAAACAAAAAAGGGGGCCTTCCTTGTAACTCCTTTATATGTCGAATTGGGGGATGAAACCCAATGACTTAACTCCTTTTAGCTCCCATATTCATATTTACTTCCATAATTTTGCAGCCAACAACATTTGAATTTAATATCAAAATAACCATGCAAACTTAACTGACGCCTTCATCATTTAACAACGCATATCACCTTTTTACACAACCCATTTAAACAACTATTTTGAAATGATAAAATAATCATACTATTCAAAGTAAAGTTCTACATAGTTATTTTGATAAAAAAATTCAAAATAATACATTGTTTGCATCACTTCATTGTCCATCCAAAGCAAAATTTATTATTGTAAATTAAGAGTGCCCAAAAATGTGTGAATTTACAAATCCAATAACCGTTCCTATGACCTCATGGTGAATATGTGTAAAATAAAGGGTAGGTCAAACTAGAGGATGCTTCATGTACATTACTGTCTCTTCCAAGACTTTGACTTGTGCTTTCAATTTACTAACAGAGAACTCCTCCTTTTCCATCGACATTTTCCCTTTAGTATTTTTTAATAGAGGGGGTGCATGAGAAGGACACTCTAAGTCTGTAGGGTTTTTATATCTTTACTCAGGTCAAGAGAATGAGAACTCTTTCTAGAAGATGTAGAGCTGTTTTTTTTATTGAGCAGACTGCTGAGGTAGCAAGGGTTCCCAACTTAATCCCATTATTGGTGGTGAAGGTGGATGAAAGTCCCACCCGTTATTTTGAACTAAAGGTTCCTGAAGTATCTCAACAATACTAGGATGAGGTTGTATTTTTGGTTAGGTTTGAGGTGGGGTAGACTGAATGGGATGAGGAGGGTCACCTAAGAACAAATGACCAATTTGGAATAACTGGGTAAACTCTTCAAAATCAACATTAAAATGCACAGAGAACCATATCTTTTTCCTTCTCCCTTCTTGCCAAACATTATAGTCTCTGTTTCCTCTGCCCCGACCCTATCTCCTTGAGCCACAACTAAAGAAGCTCATCTAAAAATCATATCAAACCATATCATCTTCAATATTTACATTGTGATAATAAAACCTTCACATTGTTTTTACCTTAAGCAACTAGAAAATGATGCACGTAATACATTAATACATTAAATCTATCCAAAATAACCAAAATTGGCTGATTGGGTAGAGGGTTAACATATACTGGGTTTTCTCTTTTTTTTTTAGATATGTAATCACATATCTAGGCAATAAAAATAGTCATTATACATTTATGAAATAGATAGACCATGGGTATAAAATGTTATTCAAATGCGTTATGGTACACTTAGTTGTTGGAAAATCATTTATTAAAAGATGCTTACAATTTGTCTTCTCTCTCTCTCTCTGTTTTTTAAAACTTATCTTGAACATAGTAGGGATGTAGCGATAATATCACTTTTAGATTTTGACAATATTTGAAAAATATGAAAACATGTATGGTATTTAATAACAATTACCATCGTCCCATGAACGAGGGAGGACACACTAGTCATTACATCTTAATGAAACACAACACACATCTATCGCCTAGGTAGTAAATACTTGAACATAGATGGTAATGAGGGTTTGGTCAACAAGTATGACACAAATTTGAAAATAGGAAAAACAAGAAAACATCATGGCCGTCGAACATATTGAGTAGGGGAGGGAAAACCAAAAATATTTAGGGGATGAAATGTAATTGAATTTACAGAGAGTGCATGGGTATACATACCCCTTTTGATCATGGGTAGCAATTATATGTCCCGCGCATACTAATACAAATTATTTGATCACTTGTAACTGAAGGTGCACATGGGGGCATCAAACATACTTTGAATGACAGAGGGACTTGATAGGTAGAGGACATAGTTTATGGGTCTAGGTAGGATTGATAATTAAGCATATGGGAAATGGTCAAATAGTATAGGTCTGCATCATAATGAATGGATTAAAATACTGTTATAACCTTCAAGATATGACCAACATAATGAAGAAATCAGGGTGGGAAACAATTGAGGTAGGGAGGAATCCAACTTTGGCATCTAAAAAAACCTAATATACTACTCATTACTACCATTTAAAACTATTCTAGAATGAAATCATTGTTCTTACATCAAATACTGTCGATATTGTCTCCAAAAACCTGTCAATTTGCCACCAGGCTCCTACTTTAGGCGTGATGCCCCACCATTAAACATCACAATCTCTTGCTCAAGAGCTCTCTATATTCGAAAAAGGTTCAGATCATAGGTAGGTTTATAGGACAACATAAAAAAAATGACGGTGGAAGGAAAAAAAATACTTTTGTATCAAGTCGACTACACATCAACCCACGGGAGATTACCTGTATCAACCTTGATCCATTGCATTAATTTCCAAATCCATATGTGAAGGACAAAGCATGTGAATGGGGTGGTGGGATATGATTTGGTAGTTCGAGGAGATGGGCCACATGTGGCTCAACGACTTGTGTTACAAGGAGATCGATTCAACGAAATCCCAAGGTGGATAGACATCAAAACATTCAACAATCAATTAATGAAACTGCTCAATAGTGCTATGATAACATGATATAAGACCCATCATTCATTACTATTCCATCACTTCAACCAACCACTGTTATCCCATATCAATGTAGGTTCAATCCAATACATGAACATATTGCTTACCTTAACACTCCATTTATCAGATTCATGACATATATTGCTTTGTTCTTGTAAGGTGCCACATTAATTCATGAAGACAAGAAAAATAGGTGTGAATGCACTCTATCTTCTCATTAATTAATGTACATATATAAAATGAGATGTGACCTTTGGAGTTCAAATTCCAAGTGGTCTCTATTGAAACCTTGATTATGCTGGATGATGTCCCAGGAAACAACGCAAAAGAGATATCCTAGTCTGAAGGATTCAAATAATCCTATGCAAGTATTATCCCATCCTCAAGTTGTTTGGTATGACTAACTCTGACGGATAATAGGCCCATGTTGGCACTCTGAGAGTAATTCAGGTAAAACTTTCTTCCTTAAGGAAAGACCTAAAGGTTAATTGCAAGTTAATTAAAGCATAAAAGAAAATAAGTAAAAGTATGATCTATCTAAATCTAATTATGGGATATGAATCCTCAAAGCAATCGGATCAAGGGATTGTGGTATTTATCATTCTGACCAATGGCAATTTAAATCAGATCTAATAATACATTCTTTGATAAAAGACAAAACAGTTAAAACTAAATTTGTTCTCAATCACAGATTTATATCATTTGATTGTTCTGAAAGAGATATGTTAATTGACAAATTAACATCTAAAACAAAAGGGACAATTCCGTGGTTACAAAAATATTGAATAAGATTTTGTGAAACATAGAAAATAATTTCCTGTTACTTAATCTTCATATGAATCATAAATGAAAAATCAAATACATATTCATATGATTATGATTATATAACCAAAGAAAAGTGAATTATTGAATCAATGCAAGAAAACCCATACTCATCAAGAAAACTTGATAAATATATTACTAGAAAGAAAAGATAAGAGAACACTGAATGAATTTCATTAAAGACTGTAACAAATTACAATACTTCATGTGTAGCAGTATGTGCCTCCTGTTCTTTTCTCCAGTGGTTCTCCCTCCTCTACATGATATCTAAGTCTCTTTAAATAATAGGTACAATAAGTTACAAAAGAAACTAACTTCCCATGAAATTAGGGATTACAGAATATTTGCTTAAGATTTACCAAGGGCAGATTGCCACTTTGCAAAAAACATCCAAAAGGTCATCAATATCCGGATTTTGAGAATTTTCAAGCCGTAGTTGAGCCTTGCACATGAAAGTTTCAATCTCCCTCTTCTTTTCCTTTGAGCATTCTCGTAAAAAACACATTTACCTTCATCCCTGAAGAAAATGGTAACTCAACTAACTCTTTATTTTCTTTTATATGAACATGCTCCAACTGTTCAATACGCTCTTTAGATTGCAAATGATTTTCATCAACTTGTGTGATCATGAGCTTAGGAAGAAGAAGTTTTTCTATTTGATTCATAACATGGAAATCCGATAATCCCAACAGATTATCAAAAACAAACCACCGCTTCTTGCAAGCCTTTTGCCCGTCTTCATCTAATTGTTTGAGCTTTCTATCTTGCATCACCTTCATCTTAATCTCTTGTTGATACTGATGGATGAATTCCTTTTCTTCTTGAGTGGAAGCCCTGCTTAAAACATCTTGAAAGTAATTTGCACCTTCATAAACCAAATCATTAAGCTCTGTTTCATTCATACTTGTAAATTGATGAAGAAAACTAGAATATGCAACAGGGTAAAATTCACAACGACAATTGTTTGTGGAAGGTAAAATCAAAGAGAAAAATGGTAAAAAGAATAATTATTAACACATCTTGAAAGGGAAAATTTAGAAAAAAGAAATTCAAAAGAAAAAGAAAGCAAACCAATATGAAAAATTGACATCGCATATTTAAGATATATGAGTTAAAATCATGATTCAAAGGAAAATAAAGATTTAAAATTAAATTCCTTCAAATTGTGTTTGAAATGATCATAAATAATATATGAGATGTTCAATGAATAAGATGTTTTATTGAAAATTCTAGAAACAAATTGTAAAGCAAATGCATATGATTTGTAACATTAACTCTAAAGAAAAAAAAATTCTCGTAATTGAATAATATCAAGAAAGTTTTTTTAAAGATCTATAAACTTTTAATAATTCTACATTAAAATTGTTTGCTTTTACTTATATTTTAACATAAACAAGTCTGAATAATTCAAAGTTGAAAATATGACTTGAAATACCTCAAATAAAGTAAGTAAAAGAATCATTCTTGAAAGTGAAAGGTATGAGAAAACTTCCCTGAATATGTTGTGTTGAAGATTGCTTCACTTTTGGAATTAATGTACTCCTGCATAAGTGCATTATAAAAGAATGCAATAAAATCTAAACTATTTTAAACTACACCTAAGCTATACTGATCTAGAAAAAATCAATATAACTAAGTGAAATCAAATTTCGAATGCAACCATGAAAGCATATGAAAACTTGCAAAAAAGAAGAAGTGAATAATTAGAAAACATGATATGAATGCTTGAAAATAAAAATGAAAAAATAATGCATTGAAGAAATAAAATGAGATTTATGTACAAATAAAGAGAATGGAGCCTTACCATCTTTATATACAAATAAGAAAAACAGAGTTTTACCATAATGATGAAATCTTGCTAAGAAAGATTTCTCAAGCCAATCAACAACCCAATCATGGTATGTATAATTTAAATCAAAAGCATGACAAAAAGAGTTTGAAAGATTTATGCGATGAAATGGATTATTTGAAAGAAAATCAACATTAGTATTATATGAATTCAAAACTTCTTCTTGAACAATTTTCTCCTTATAAATATTTTCTTGAATAAGATCATCGAAATCAGATCCAATTTGTTCTAATTTATTATCGTAAAAATCATCATAAATTGCTTGATTTAATTGGAAATTCTCATAGAGATAAAATTGCCTTTGAGTATTTACTTGATAAGAACTAAATATATGAGAGGTTATAAGTGTAGAACTAGTATCATTAACATTCTGATAAGAATCTTCTCCATCAAGTAATTGATTGCAAGAAGAAAGTGTTTCTTCATTGAATGATGAATCATAAAAGAAAAAATTTCTGAAAATTACCCTTAGAAAAAGTATTCATTTCCAGCAAAGAAGAATGACAAGAAAACATAGATTGATGATAAAGATAAGAATCTTCTTGATATTCTTCACGTATTTCATAATTAAGTTGTACCTCTTTAAGATTTAACAATGGAGAATTAGAATCTGAAATATATGATTGAATGTCATTGTTATCAAATAGATCAGGATACATAGAAAAATACGAAGATGAAATAAGTGCATGAAATTCATCTCTTAAAAGTAGAATATTTTGAGATCGAGATTCCTTAAGAGAGATTTTCTCTTCTTCTAATGTAGGATAATCATCTCATGAAATATTCTCTACTATAGAATCACTTAGGATAGAAAAAGGTAATTGGGAAATCATATTACAAATTTAAGAACAATTAGTTGATTCAATATCTATCAAAGGATTACAAGAATAATAATATCAGAATCTTGAAGCTCTTTACTTATGCTAGAAGAATATTGTTCAATATTATGATTATAACTATTCTCTTTTACTTTAGAAGAATCTTCTATAGAAAAATGATCTCCTTCATGATTAGTTAAACTTTGACTTTCATGTGAAACATATATGGGCATATCAACATTTAAGTCACCTAAATCATCATATTGATTATGATCCATATCTAAGAAAGAGAAGGAATTCATTTCCACAATTTTTAAATCCTTAGATTCTTGATTCAAATCTAAACCAAGAGGTGGATGATTATCGATGTATAATTTAGATTTATCATATACTAATTGATCAGATTCATGTGAAACAGAACTAGTGTGCTGAAACCATTCATGTATCATAGGACGATCTATTAAAGTGAATCTACAATAGAGATTAAAAATTCTAATTGCAAAATATTCTAATGATTCACCCTTTTTTATTGTGAGTTGTTTCAATTCATTACATAATATAACAAAGTCATATTGTCCAAAAGAAAGTATGAAAAGATCTAAAAAATGTTCAAAAGAATGGACATAGGAAAAATGTAAGGTTACAAACCACTCTTTGACTCATCCTTCGAATGTGTAAGCTAACAATCTGCACAAAACATCTTGATCCAGAATTTTGCTAACAAAAAAATTATAGGTAAATTGAAGAGCATGTTCTTGTGCTGAAATTTCTCCCTCACCATTGAATTTTACTTCTATCAGTTGCTTTAGAAAATCTGTTTGAAAATGAAAACTAAATCTATTTTTTTATAGAAAAACAACTAAATACAGATTCTTGGGCTAGAGTCATTATAAGATAATAAGATTAAAGTAAATAACTCAAATGACCTTACATGTCGGATGGCCCTCCTTCTAGCGCCATTTGTTGAAACCTTGAATATGCTGGATGATGTCCCAGGCAACAACGCAAAAGAGATAGCCCAGTCTGAAGGCTTCAAATAATCCTACGTAAGTATTATCCTATCCTCAAGATGATTGGTATGGCTAACTTTGATGGATATTAGGCCTCCGTTGGCACTCTGAGAGTAATTCAGGTGAAACTTTCTTCCTTAAAGAAATACCTAAAGGTTAATTGCAAGTTAATGAAAGCAGAAAATAAAATAAGTAAAAGTGTGATCTATCTAAATCTAATTATGGGATATGAATCCCCAGAGCAATCATATCAAGGGATTGTGGTATTTATCATTCTGACCAAAGACAATTTAAATTAGATCTAATAATACCTTCTCTGATAAAAGAAAAAAACAATTAAAACTAAATTTGTTCTCAATCAAAGATTTATATCATTTGATTGTTCTGAAAAAGATATGTTAATTGACAAATTAACATCTAAAACAAAAGGGACAATTCCGCGGTTACAAAAATATTGAATAAGATTATGTGAAACAAAGAAAATAATTTTCTGTTACTTAATATTCATATGAATCATAAATGAAAAATCAAATACATATTCATATGCTTATGATTATATAACCAAAGAAAAGTGAATTATTGAATCAATGCAAGAAAACCCATACTCATCAAGAAAACTTGATAAATAGATTACTAGAAAGAAAAGATAAGAGAAGACTGACTGAATTTCATTAAAGACTGTAACAAATTACAATACTCCATGTGCAACAGTATGTGCCTCTAGTTATTTTCTCCAGCGGTTCTCCCCCCCTCTACATGAGATCTAAGTCTATTTAAATAATAGGTACAATAAGTTACAAAAGAAACTAACTTCCCATGAAATTAGGGATTACATAATATTTGCTTAAGATTTACTAAGGGCAGATTGCCGCTTGGAAAAAAACATCCAAAAGATCATCAATATCCTGATATTGGGAATGTTCAAGCTGTAGTTGAGCCTTGGACATGAAAGCTTCAATCTCCCTCTTCTTTTCATTTGACCATTCTCGTAAAAAACACATTTACCTTCATCCCCGAAGAAACTGGTAACTCAACTAACTCTTTAATTTATTTTATATGAACATGCTCCAGTTGTTCAATATGCTCTTTAGACTACAAATGCTTTTAATCAACTTGTGTGATCATGAGCTTAGGCAGAATAAGATTTTCTATTTGATTCATAATAGGGAAATCTGATAATCCCAGCAGATTATCAAAAACAAACCACCGCTTCCTGCAAGCCTTTTTCCCTTCTTCATCTGATAGTTTGAGCTTTATATCTTGCAGCACCTTCATCTTAAGCTCTTGCTGATACTGATGGATGAATCCCTTTTCTTCTTGAGTGGAAGATCTTCTTAAAACATCTTGAAATGAATTTGCACCTTTATAAACCAAATCATTAAGCTCTGCTTCATGCATACTTGTAAATTGATGAAGAAAACCAGAATCCGTAGCAGGGTAAAATTCACAGCGACAATTGTTTGCGGAAGGTAAAATCGAAGCGAAAAATGGTAAAAAGAATAATTAATTTGGAGTATTTAAAAAAAATTTGTTATTGATAAGATTAAAACAGAACCGTAGATCTAAAACACCAATGCTCAAGATTAAAAACAAATCCATGAAGAAAATGCGGAAGCGAAAAGTGAGGAAATGATTTTCAAAACTTAACAATTTCATCCTCTCGCAATCCGCAATCCGATGTGGGAATGCGCTAATGTGGAACCAATATTAAGAAATCGAGAAGTGGAAATGCTACCTGCAATCCGCAATTTGAATGTCAGAGATGCAGAAATAATTCTAAAAAATTTATCGTTTCCGCAATCTGCAATCGGAAAGTCGAAAACGCAAAAATACGTAAATGTGGGACTGCAGAATTGGGGGAATGATTTTGGAAAATTTAAGGTCTCCGCAATCCGCATTCCACAAAATATTTGCATATTTTAGAAATAACGACATTCGAAATTCTATCATTTAATTGTTTTCCGACTTTCGCAATCCGCAATGCAGAATGCGGATATGCGGGATTGCGGAAATGATTGTAGAAAATTTATCCTTCCCGCAATCCACAATTGAAAAGTCAGAAAATGCCACAAATCGCAAATGCGGGAATGCGGAAGTGCGGAACCGCGGGATTGATTCCGAGTAACTTAAGATCTCCGCAATCCGCATTCCACAAAATGTTTGCGAATCAAAAAAGTGATGTTCAAATTAAGTAATTGGATTCGCTTTTGAATTCCGCAATCCGCAATTCGGAATGCGGAAATGAGGAAACATATAAATACAAATATTATGGTTGGATCTTGTGCAATTTGCATTTCCGCAATTTTCATAAAGAAAATATAAACAAGAAAATGTGGAAAAGCCATTGTTTTCAGTCAAATTTTCAATGTTAGAATTAAATGATACTTGATTGAAAATTATTTATTAAAAACCTCGGACAAAACAAGGTAATAAGCATCTAAATCACCTAAATCAAAAAATAATATGGGGCTCCCATTTTCTCTAGAAAATGGGATCTGTTGTGTGAGAAACAGTCTTTTGGACTCCCGAGAGACTCTTGGTCTTCCCTCATTAACTATTCATCTACAATGAGATGTGACCCTTGGAGTTCAAATTCCAAGTGATCTCTTGGACTCCCGAGAGACTCTTGGTCTTCCCTCGTTAACTATTCATCTGAATGGTGAACACCAATCCTAATACGAAGGATTAGGCTCCAGCAATTTTGACTTCATTTAAACAATCCACATCAGAGGTTATAGGCATTGGAACAAATGTTATACCATTGTTCAACCAAACAAAATGTAAACTTAGGAACACATAAGAATAATCACAATACACACTGATACTTCAATTTCAGGGTGAAGGTTAATCGACAAATGATGTGGCCCTAATTAATCAATATCTCATTTTACAATTGCTTTGCATATCTGCTTGTTTCATATACTATGTGGCGGTCATATCATATGAGTAGTTAAACAAATACATTTTTAACATAAGAAAATTCTAGCTCTTTGACATAATATAAACTTATTCAAATGTCCATCGATATTTTCAATAGAGAACACAAACAAAGGTCATAGATGTTATTTAACCACAAGCCTTCAACCCCAAGATTACTTTGCATTACGATTTATCCATTTGAAACTTAACACTTGAGGGCCATGCAAGTCTTAAATGCCATTTCATATCCTTGTGAATCCCATAGTAAGGTAGTCCCCCCTTTTTTGTTAGCTTCCAGACGCGAAATCAATTAAAGTTGTATGGAACAATAGATTTACGAAGGAACAACACAAAATATAGCAATAACTCACAATTTGCAATACTTTGCGAATTTTAAACTTGTGGACTATTTACAAGGTCAACTGATAGCTTCTCCTATTCAAGATAATGACCATAATCTATGTGTCCAATGTTGTTGGATAACTATTTTGCTTGCTATAACTTTATGCAGATTTTGCTTTGTGTGTTGTCACGATGATCCAAGTTGTAGAATGCAATTATGGGTTTGGATAATCCACTCCATGCAAGTGACTAGATTATTGGTGGCAACTTTATCATAGTAAAGTGGATTGAGGATCATGTTGATAATATTTGTCCTATGATCCATCCTCAATTATTGGGCCATCTTTTATTTCCAAATTTTTTGCTAGTGATCATATTTTGGTTTATTATTCAGATGATGATAGTGAGGATGAAAATCCATCTCTTCCTACTCACCTTCATCTAGTTGGGTTTGTTGAACATGAACCTGCATTGACGCCATCGCTTTTTAGATGGGCTTGTACAACACGATAAGTAGTTGGTGATATTGTTGATGATCTTTTAGATCACCATTGTATGCATTCATAGTTCCAACAAGCCTCCTCTCTTTTGACTCAAGTTTCAAAGACTTAAGATCCATAAACATTTGAAAAATATTTTGGCTGTTTAGAATGGGACACAACAATGAATGAAGAATTATTCCCTTATTGTAATACTCCAGTTTTGATCCCAAGATCGTGAATGCATATGCATATGATGAGACCACTATAATCTAGACATATGTGGTTTGTAATTGTGTATTGAATGCCAGTACAAATACATCATAGATCGCAAAATAAGAACAAAGAAACTGGGGCTATGAGTCCATGACATGTAAAAAGAAGGGGGCTTAGGGAGCTAAGTGGAAATAATATTATTTTATTTTTATACCAAGTTCAATAATGTTTGCTTAATAATTATTATTAAACTTGGAGATTAGTGGTCAAAGAGAGATACATTGTCTTCTTACGAAGGCACATGGTCTCTTCTTTGCATGCAAATATATTCCATGATTTTTTGGCATGAAAGGGATTATGCTCATTAATTATCCACTAAGTTTTTTTTATTAGAGTTTACACTACCAAAGTTACAACCATAAGAATTACAACCATGAGATTATGAAGAAATTATATTTGTGTAGTTGTAATTGTTGATATTAAGAGATTATTTATAGTTAATAATCTCTAGAATTCCTTCATAAAGAATTCTTGGTTAGCTTGTGTTGGAGACTTAGAGGGAGGTGGGATATCTTGAAGGGTTGTTTAGGAGAGAAGAGGATCCCATTCCTCGGGTTGTGCAGGATCAGGGGAAATAGGGTTGGTTGATTGAGATTGTTGTACGGAAATTGATCAAATAATTCTAGCAATTGAGTTGATTTCGGAGATTAAAGACAAGCCATATTAATTTTATTTTGTGGATTCATAGCCCCAACTCAGTGGTGGCCTTTGTTATAAATATATCAGGTATAATAGAGATTCAATGGTTGGTGGAATGTATTTTTTTTGCAACCAACTGGTAAATAATTTTCAAAGATAATTGTACTTGATTGGTTTCCAATTATGTAGAATTATTATTGTTCATGTTATGGGTTAATTTATTTTCAAGTTTCTTAAGTTTGAAATGCATGTATTAATATGGATTTATAATTATGGGTTCATAAATTGAAAGTTATTGTTTAATTATGCTTGCATAAATCTACATAGTGTGCATGTAGTGAATCATTTCTTCAGTATCAAAACATTGAGGTTGTAAACAATGTGTAAAAATTTGGTAAAGTTTTGGGTAGATATAAAGGACCCTATAGCTTCAATAGTGCATGGAGGTTGTTGTGTACATTACATTAATGGAGAACGATAATTGGGATCTTGTACCTCTTCCAAAATGAAGAAAACTTGTCCAATGCAAATGGGTGTATAGAACTAATTATGCATTAAATGAAAATCTTGAAAGACATAAGGCTTGGTTAGTTTGCAAAATATTTAAGTTGAAGGGATTGGCTATATTGATTTTTTTAAAATGAGTGTAAAACACTAATTATACATTAGATGGAAGTCTCAAAAGACATAAGCCTTGATTAGTTGTCAAAGGATTTTCTATAGTTGAAAGCATTGATATAGTGAAACCTTTTCCCCTTTAGCCAAAATGAATTCCAACTTTGTTTTCGTATTTGGTACTTCACATAGATGGGAGGTCCATCCTACATGGGGATTTACAAGTTTTGTAGGTAACAATCTCTTGGCTATGTTTAGAATGATTCCAACATTGTTTTCTACCTTACAAAAAATTTCTATGGTCTTAAGCAAGCTCCTTGGGTTTGGTATGCTAAGATGGATAGATTTATTCTTGACGCTGTATTTTCTAAATGTCACTCCGACCTCAATGTTTATACCAAGAAAGTAGGTAATCATCTCATAATACTTATTCTTTATGTTGATATCCTTATTCGAACTGGTAGTGGCCCCAAAATTTTAACCCACTAAAATCCAACCTTAAGAAGAAATTTTAAATGATGAACTTAAGACATTAGCATTATTTTCTTGGATTTCAAGTCTTTCCAATCAAGGATGAAATTTTCCTTTTCTGGTCCAAGTATGTATATGAAGTTTTTGGCCACTTTCACATGGAATATTGTAAACCAATGCCATCTACCTTCTAGTTTGGAGTCAAACTTGTTGCCATTTGTACCGCACCCGAAGCATATGCCACTTTGTATTGTTAGGTAGTTGGTAGCCTTTCATATTTGATTCATACTCATCATGACATTTCCATTGTTGTTGGTATTATTGTTTGGTATATGCAAACACTCCTTGAGAGCCATTGGAAAGAAACAAAAATGATACTTTGATATATCGGAGGTACAATTCAGTTTGAGATACATTACAGTTTAGAGGGGACTCTTTTGTTGGTTGGTTTCACTAATTCTAATTGGGATGGCGACCTTGATGATTGGAAGTCTATTGTAGGCTAGGTTATGTTTTTAGTGTTGGTTTCGAGCCTATCACTTGGGATTGTAAGGAACAAGAATCCCTTTCTCTTTCTTTAGAAGCAGAGTATCGAGTAATAGTGAATGCAAGTCAAGAAGCTTTGTAGCGTCAGAAAAACCTTTTCAGAGTTTAGATTCCAATAAAATCATTCAACCACACTCTGGCGTGACACTCAAAGTTCCATCAATATCGCCAAAGATCTTATTCAACATCAACGACAAATACATTGAGTTGCACATGCACCTCATTTGAAAAATCATTCATGATCACATTCTTGAAGTTCTCTTTTTCCCTACAAATGATAAAGTTACAAACATTTTCATAAGGTCTCTTACGTAAGTGAAGTTTTCCAAACTTCAATTTACGTTAGGATTTCATGAAGTTGTGATTAATGGGGGATAGACTCTAATGCCTTCTTGCTTCTTCTATTGTGTCACCTTTATAAATTCTTCAATCCCATCCCAAGTTGTTCTTAAGAGGGGTTGTTAATATATTTAGAAACTTAAGAGTTAGTAAAATAAATTTGGTGTAATGTCTTTGGGTAAAGCATGTTTCTTTAATGTGCATTGTATTGATCTAATCTAATGGTCGTGATTATGTTTCATACATTAAGTGATATGATGGTTCATTTTCTCCTCAATACTAAGGGTTATATTGATATGTGACTTAACACCCGACTGGTCCATGAACACTATTTAAAGAGAATGGGGGGTCATTTGTTGATGGTTGACTGTGAGAAATTCATATGTAAATAAATTTTCATTTGCATTAATATATTGTCTTAAATGGTTAGAACGACATTGTGACCATGGACTATTTTCCTCTTTGAGGATTTTAACCATATAATACATTGGTATATTGATCTTTGATGTGTTTGTGTGAGTAGTTTTCTTAAGGTGTTTGACTTGTGTGGATACTCTATTTGTTAAACATCTCTCAAGCCTTATTTAACTTTTTTATCGTAAAAATGGAAAGAGCCCTGTTTTAAAGTTCAATCACCAAGTTCATTTTTGATCCGATTGACATTTTGGCATGATCACCAAGTTCATTAATGTCCACATCACAAAAAATGTCCCAATCAAAGAAATGGCTTGATTAAAGAAAACGACTCAATAATAAATGGATTAATAGAAATAATGGCTTGATAAAAAAAAGATCCGATCAAGGAAATGGCGCGATCAAAGAAAATGGAAAGATTAAAGAAAATAAATAAATAAGAATTAAAACGAAATAAATAGTAAACAATAGAAACACCGACGATAAAAGAAAATGTCCCTATCGCTAAAGTTTATTTTTGGCCCAATTTGACTTATCACCTTAATCAAAAGAAAGTTCCAATAACCATGTGGCAGGGGATTTAAGGGGTTAGGCCTTAACTTTTGAATTGATTTTTCACATGTTTCACTTTTCTTGCATCCCTTGCATAACACACACTGTGGTCTTAGTGCATTGACTCATGGATTTCATTGGATCTAACTTGCTTGAAGGTGTTTTGCAGCTTGACTAGGGTGATTTTAGACATTCCACATCATTCACTAACTCATGGTGGACTTTTAGGTAGAATCAACAATGTTGCCAAGTTCTAGGTATCAGGTGTAATAGAGGCCAATATAATGTTTTCCTTGATTAAAATCAATTAAGGCTTATGAATCTTGCATATATTTATGAATGCATTGAAAGGTTTGATAGTAGAGATCAAAGACGAGCATACACAACTTAAAAATGATAGAGTATTGTTTTAAACAATACTTGGACTTTAGATTAAGAGCTTTTGCACACAATTTTGCATGTTGGTTGAAATGATATTTTGATCTCGTAAAAACGTTACTTGTAAGTTTTTAGGATTGTGAATCAATGTTACTATCACTAACATAGATCCATATTAACCCTGGATTTATCAAGCATTGATAGGGATCCAATTTCTTGAGGTTTATTTTTTTTTTAATCTTAAATTTTTTACAAGTTTAGAAATTTTTTATAGATTCCCGTGGGTGCTTGATAGATGTGGGTTTAAGACGAATCTATGTTGATTTTAATTTTTTCTTTTATGAGTCAACATGGATTTTTTAACAACTTTTTATTTGGTTTAAAATTTTTATTTTATGAGCCGACATGGATTTTTTTAATTACTTTTTATTTTTTATTCTATGAGCCAACATAAAGTTTTTTAATTCTTTTTTTGTTTTTGGTACATAACACTATGTTACGTGACAACATCTCCCCCATATTGGGCTGTAGAGCACCTCGCTACTCTTGGTACAATAATATTATTTCGAGGCACACAGGTATGAGGTTTTGAGGCACACAAGTATGAGCACACACACTTATGGTTTCTCATCAATAAGATAGTTTGAACTTCATACGTTACAAAAACTATGAATCTAGGTTTGAAATAGGTTGTGGCACCATTTCTTTGAAAACCTTGCTTATCCTTTACATTCTACAAAAAAATGTTCTTCAGTCAAAGTTAATATAATAAGTTATAGTGTTTTGAGGCCAAGTAATTAAGGATCCTATGAAATGACCTTGGTAATTGATTTTTATTATTCGAAAAACTTATAATTTTGTTAAAATTTTCCTCCTCATGGTTTTAGTTTTTGATCACTTCGTCTATTCCTTAAAACCTCCCTATTTTGAAGTTTGGATAGTCCCATTGGACCCCTTTCCCTTTTTTCTTCGAATTTTAAGTCATGACACACTCTATCCAGATTTATTTAAATTTGTTATCATCAAAGTTAAAAGGGCCTCTTTTAAAGTTCACTCAGGCTAAGATCGTTTTTGACTTGATTGACATTTTGGCTCAATCTTGATTTTTTTTGCCCAGTTGACATTTTGGCCTGATCACCAAGTTCATTAATGCATCGATAAAACAGATGGCCCAATCAAAGAAATGGATCAATCAAAGAAATAGCTTTATAAAAAAGGGCCTGATTAAAGAAAAATGCTCGATGAAAAAAAGGCTTATCAAAGAAATGGTCAGATAAAAACCCCCTAATTAAAGAAAATAAATAAATAAAATAAAAAATAAAAAAACTCCCAAAGTTTATTTTTAGCCCGATTTGACTTATTTACCTAATCAAAAGAAAGGTCCTAATCACCATTTGGCCAGAGATTAAAAGGGCCAAGCCCTAACATTTGATAAAGTGAGATATAAGAAATGGATGATACCAAGGCGTGGAATTTTTAGAATCACTTTCTTTTTAATTATAACACTTTGTTGTGCTCAGGGAGCTTTATGCAGAAGCTTTGACCTTCATTTGGTTTTTGGGGATTTGGGGCATACAATGGAAAGGCATGAAACCATGCCTTGGGGTTCATCTCTACATCAAGCAAAGGAGACTTCAAAAGAAGAGGACATGACAACCTCCTCTTGCAACAAGACATGGATTCAAATGGTCCAAGTAACAAAGGGCTTGGGTTCACAATGACAGTGTAGTTTATACAAAGGAAAATTCAACCTTGATGAAGAACATTTGACACTAATGCATGATGGTAATGTTGTCTTGAATTTATTATTTTTAAATTATTATTTTAATATAATTTTTATGAGTTTCTTTTAAAGCAAAAATAGGTTTAATATTATACTTTTGTTTATGTATGTGCAAATTTAGAAGTAGGCAAAAGGAAGACGAGTATTATCAAAGATTATGCACCCAAAATGCTTATTGTAGATTGGTTTGAAGACATTGAGCTTGAAAGGGTGAGTGACAAAAAATGTAGATCAAACAACAACAAAGGATTGTGCATATATACAACAACGAATTTGAGTCAAATTAGAACTTGCTCTAATCATTAATTAAGAAAATGTCTATTTATTTGATTATCACTCTCACTTTTATGAGCAAACAAATTATGATTAGCCAACAATTGTAATCATTCATATATGATCCTCCAATCACCGTTGAAGAATCATAGGAGGAAAAATATGATTGTAGAGAAGAAGCCTCATAGGAATTGAAGTCATTTAATATTTAATATATTCTTCTCAAGATAACTAAAAAATGTGTAAAAAGAATTGAAGAGTCAGAAATGGATGTCCAAAGGTTTAAGAGAATTATAAGGCTGTTAACAACCAAAATTTTCTCACCTACCTTGTCATTAGTTTCATCAGCATTATACATCATAATCAACAACATTAACACCATTTTCCATCTCACATCCTCCATATGACCTAAAAATGTGACTAAAATACCCAAACACTGAAAGTCAAACTTGGAAATTGACCATATCTAGAGGTTTGAGCCTTTTCCTTCGAGAGACATGACCCTGATCGTACATATTGTCCAAAAAGTCACGACTTGGTCCCAAAAAGTGAAATATCGATTATTATTCATCATTTTGTGCTTCCCCAATGAAGTAGTGGCTAAAAGTGGACACATACCTTGACATGGTTGAAATCAAGAATGGATCTAATTTCCAAAACCCTAAACTCTCCACTAAGAAATCAAGGGAATGGAGAACATCCACAAATTTGGATCTAGATCCTTCTTTTTGACCATCCTTGTGCCTATAAAAGAATCCCTTAGGATCACTAAAAGAACAATTCCAATTCTCTCACAAATAATGCCGATATGCTGTCGGATTCTCACTAGAAATATAAGGAGTCCATACTACACTTTCTACTTTCACCATAAAGGAGGATCTACATAGGACACTTGGATGGAGATTGGAGATCACAAAATATATCAATGAACCTTCCCTTTGATCATATAAAAAGACTCATTACCCTCTACGCCACTCTACCAAGGTGTGTCTCACTGAATTCTTTGTGCAATCAATAATAAAACACAATCTTTTACATTATGCACTCTCTTGTGATGGTTTGTTCATTGATTTCTACTTGCATGTATGTTTAAGGATGCTTATCTTTAGTTTAGTTTAGTGTTATTTTTATTTCCATTTCTAATATACTACCAAGGATTGCACAACCCATTGGTAGGTAACTTCTATAGAAGTGCGTGAGAAATTACACACAACATATTTTGGTGACCATACTAGGGACTAGATGCATAATCCATCCTTGGTTGTGTATATTGTTGAGCCCAGAATTGGCCCTTTTTGACCATCATTTATCACTGTCCCTTACCTTGTCTTACATCAATTACCTTGGCAATTCAACTTATTGTCCTTATATATTCCCCAATTTACCAAGGTATGGCCGATTATTGTTTTATTGTGTTAATACTTATGATTGTGATGATTAAAGCTGTTCATCTCTTAATCTGTGCTAACATGATGCGATTTATGAAGGTAGTAAGACAATAGACTGCAGGAAGATCGGAGATGAACAAGTCATGAAGGAACGATCATCGCTTGTGGAAGGTTCCTTGGGGCTCAAATCGGCAATCAAGGCATAGGCGTGGCAGGGCAGCTGTAACCGAAGAACTATCTTAAGCATGTCGCTGCTCGAATCCAGCTGTGAGCTGGAAGGACCCTCACTCTTGGGACGATTAATACTTTTCCCATATTTGGATATTTCAGTTCTGCCACGCGTTGTAACAGCTAGATTATTTAGGGCGCCTGAAGATCAGAGATCTTCACGGCTGCCCAATTATAGGTTTAGATGTTGCAATTTGTATGTATAAATATGGGGAATTACCTCGACTGAGGGGTTGGACAGCAATTAATTAATTCATCTTGTATTAGCAGTCAAGCTGAAACTGTGTACTTATCCTTCTGTTAATATAAGGAGTTGCTTCTGAGTTAAAGAGAGTGTTGTTCAACCAGCGTCTCTGTGTGAAGACTGGGCCCGTCTTCCACAGAGATTGCTGTGTTAAATTAGGATTTCATCTTTCTTGTTGTGTGATGCTTTGTTCTTCCTTTTGTACGCAGCAGCAATATTTATCGTGTGAATTTTCAGTATAGTTAAGGATCATATTTCTGTGAGTTTGGTAGATGATGTAGAATAACAGTCGACTGAGTAAGGTTTGCTTTATATACAATTCAATTACAGATCATACACACTTGTGTTCATCTTACAGCTGAGTTGTGATCCCCTGAGTTCTTACGATTTATCATTCTGATTGTGTGTTGCTTGATTTCCATTCTGCAATTTAATATTCTTAGAACAGTTAACTCAATTATTTCACAATTGGATTTCTAGATTACTGCTCAGTTTTTGCTTTACGAATTCCAGGTTGATTAGATCAAGCAAGTGATCGTTCTAGGATAGAAAGGAGATTCCTTCCTATTGTTCATTAGATCTTATGTTAATTTTTAGTTGATGCATGATAGAGAGGGTTTGAATTATAGCAGTGAGAAGGCTTTGGATTGCTTAAGATTCTGGGGATGAACATGAATGATAGAATATAGAAGTATTTATTGCTAATGGTTTTGTGTTTAAGCATATATTGTGCACTTGTCCTTTGAAATAAAAAGACTTTCTCGGGTTGACAATAAATTTCATACGCTCTGTGTGTTGATATTTAATTATCTGCAATTAGAGTGCTTGACATTTTGGCGCCGTTGCCGGGGAAGGATAAAAATTAAACACTAGTCATTAGTTGTATCTGATAATTGCTTTTAGTCAGTCTTTTGGTTGTTTTTGAAATGATCTGCTTCGCATGAATACGAGGGGGGTAAAACGCGATCACCTCCCGACCCCCAAAACCCCACAAATTACTAACAGTACAGGTGGTTCGGGTCGTGGTCGAGGTCCACCGCTGGGCAGAAGAACATTCATTGACGACCTTGTTGACAAAACTGATTCAGCTGTCAGATCTCGTCAACAGGGGACTCCTATCAAAAGAGGCCCTGCTGATCCTGGAGCGTTAGCATCAGGATCTACAGTGGAAGATACAGGAGCAGCTGTGATTCCTGCATATACTCCTGCTAAAGAAGTAACAGCTGATTCAGCTGTTGCAACCGAAGAATACGCAGCTGTTACAACCGAAGAATACGCAGCTGTTACAACTGAAGAATACGCAGCTGTTATAACTGAGGTAAAGAATAAAGGAACAAACGAAGGAGAAGATACAGAAGAAAATATGAGTAATAGACATGAGAATGAAGAGGAAGAAGCAGTGGTACAGTACCATCATGAAGATAATTCCCCGCCAGAGACCATGGCAACATTACAATTTCCAATACAGCAGCTAGAGGGGACAGCTCCTATGAAAAACATCTCACCGTCGGTGTTACCCCGCTTCCATGGTAGGGCGGCAGAGGATCCAGATGAATTCCTTTTTGAATTCGATATCCTCTGTCGCAGCTATGATTATATCACAGATGCTCAAAAGTTAAAGCTTTTTCCTGCCACCCTGAAGGACAATGCATTACGATGGTTCATGAGCCTTGGGGGAGGGACTGTTGCTAATTGGAATAAGATGAAGCAAGTGTTCCTGGAAAAATATCAGGAATATTGCAACACCAGGGACAAAAGGGAGGAGTTATTCAAGATGGTACAGAAGGAGGATGAAAGTTTGGAGGATTTTGTGGAGAGGTTGCTGTACAATGTGCAGAGAGCTGGACAGACGAACATGGGACTAGATGTGTTGAAGATAATCTTGCTTCGAGGAATCAGGGACGATTGTTTAGACATGCTAAATTTATTAGGAAAAGGGGATATCTCTAAAGAATCTTTTGAGACAATTGTGGAATTATGTAAGAGATATTCCAGGGGATCTTCTAGGCATAATAAGCAGCATAAACGAAATAACCTGGAACGTGATGTATTCGACAGAACTCAGAAGTCATCCAATGGGGGAGCTACACGTGCAGAGATAGGCAATCTTCTTGAAAACTTTAAAACAGAAATGATGAGCTCTATCTCTTCAGAGATTGACGTCTTGAAGGCCAAGCAAAGACAGGCAGTGGAGGATCTCACACTAGGGGTGTTTTGTCCCCGATGTAGAAAGACTCATCCACTGAAGGAATGCCCTCTTGACAAAGTACAAGTGTGTCAGCTGTGCGAGCTGAATCATGATATGAAGGACTGCCCCACGTTGCCCCAAGTGAAGGCTGTTCTGCAGGCATCAACTCCAGAGGCGGATTCAGCCTACTTCATTGCACAGAAGAAACCCTGGCAACCCCGGAATCAAGGTATGTCTCCCGATTCATTTCCATTTTTGAATAATTTGAATAATTGGAATACTAATATGCAAAACGTGAATACACAATTCCCTTCAAATTATGCTCAGTGGAATTCCCCTCAACCTGCGATGCAAGGTTATAATTCATGGAGTCCTTGGACACAGCCACCTCATCAACCTACTTCATGGTCTCCTGGATGGAGGAACTTCCATCCTGGGAATCAGTTTCCTCAACCACCTCCACCTCAACAGTTACCGTATCCTCCATATCCTCAATTTCAGCAATATCCTCAATACCTACCTCAGCAGTCGCAGCTGCAGCTGCAAAATAATCCTGTGCCTAACATACCAATACGGCCTCAGCTGCCTGCCCAACCTAACCCTAACCCAAATAATAAAACAGTCCAGCAACTGGAAACTCTCAATATGCCAGCCTACTCTCTCTCCCCTGTACCTTGTAATGACATTCGCTTACGGTCTGGGAAGATAGTAGAACGTGTAACTTCAGAAAATATTCCACCAACTGTGTATGACAAAGGAGAGAGTTCCCAGCATCCTTTTGATCCGGTTCCTATCATTGAAGATGCTGAGCATCCCTCAGATGGGAGGGCTGAAACATTGAACGATGAAGTGGATAACACGCAGCCTACCCAGTTGGTAAGGCAACCACCTTACCCTGAGATATTGATGCTGCCACAAAGAGGGGGGCAACCTCAGTTCAATCTCTTAGGAGAATTGAAGAACCTTTATGTTAAGATTCCCCTTTTACAAGCTCTTCAAGATGTACCTATCTACGCTAGAACTGTTCGGGACCTGTGCACTAAAAGACCGGGAAGGAAACCCAGAGATCCTCCTACTGTTCATGTTATAGGGAATTTATCCGCTTTAATGACTGGAAAAACCCCTGTAACTAAGTATGAGGATCCCGGCAATCCTACTGTCACTGTACACATAGGACAAACGCAGATACCCAACGTACTAGTAGATTTAGGAGCTGCGATCAATGTTATAACGATGGAGACTGTAAAGAAGCTCGGATTCACCAATATTAGACCGACCCCTACTATCTTAGAATTGGCAGACAGATCCACCATCAGACCTGAAGGGATTTTGGACGACCTCGTTATTTCAGTAGACTCGTGGGAATACCCTGCCGATTTTCTGGTATTACAGCCAAAATCACAGCTGGGGGGACATCCATTGATTTTAGGAAGGCCCTGGTTGGCTACAGCTGATGCTTGCATCAGCTGTCGATCAGGATCTATGACTATATCTGATGGCATGGAAACCAAAAATCTTACCCTGTACCCTCCAGCAAGGCCGAGTCTAGAAACTGAAACCTCCCTTTGGATAGAACAAGAAGAAGAAGAAGATGTTCAGCCATTACTAACAATAGGGAAGGCACTAACTTTCAAAAACGAAACAGAAGACGATACCATTAATAACTTCATTAGCGAACCTGCTTCTGTAGACAAGGAAGTTTATCAACTTCTGAACAGTACCCTCGGCAAAGAAGAACAAGAACAGCTTACGGAGGAAGCACTAGCCAATGACACAAATATAATCCCAGTATTAAAAAGCTCGAGAAGTATTCCTATTGAGGTAGAGCCTGGAAGAACTTTGAACATCAATCCTGCTCTCTCCTCAGAAGAACAAAAGCGCCTAACCAATCTCTTGAAGGAACGTAAGGGAGCATTCGCCTGGGAGTATACAGACATGAAGGGTATTCCTTCTAGTCTGTGCACTCATCATATTTATATTAAAAACGACTCCCGGCCTGTATGTCAACCCCAACGACGCATGAACCCCAATCTGAGGGATATAGTGAAGGAAGAAATCCAGAAACTCTTGGAAGCAGGATTCATCTATCCTATTTCAGACAGTGAGTGGGTTTCCCCACTGGTAATTGTACCCAAGAAAAACGGTAAATGGAGAGTCTGTGTCGATTATAGGGAGCTGAACAAGGCTACACAAAAGGATCACTTTCCTCTGCCCTTTATTGACCAGGTACTTGATAACTTATCTAGGAAGAAGTTCTTCTCCTTCCTGGACGGATTCAGTGGGTACAATCAAATCCAGATTGCTCCAGAGGATCAGGATAAGACCACCTTCACCTGCCCTTGGGGAACGTTCGCCTACAGGGTGCTTCCCTTTGGGTTGTGCAATGCACCTGCAACGTTCCAAAGAGCTGTGATTGGCATATTTTCTGAATTGGTAAATGATAGCATGGAAGTTTTTATGGATGATTTCACTCCTTATGGCAGGGATTTTGATGAAGCATTGGAAAATTTGAAGAAGGTTTTAATTCGCTGTGAACAGGCTCGCCTCTCACTGAGCACTGAAAAATGCCACATGATGATGAGTGAGGGGGTGGTATTAGGACATTTCATCTCTATTAACGGTATTCAAGTGGATCCTTCAAAAATTAAGGTGATAAAGAATATACCAACCCCTTCAACTCAGAAAGAGGTGCGAAGTTTTCTGGGACATGCTAGGTATTACAGGAGATTCATAGAAAACTTCTCCAAACTTGCTTCTCCTTTGTTTTCATTGTTAATGAAGGATGTGCAGTTTGCATGGAGTACAGCATGCCAGACAGCATTTGATAAGCTCAAAGAGAAACTGTCCACAGCCCCTATTTTAAGGGGACCTAATTGGACCATACCTTTCCACATTTCTTCAGATGCTTCTGATACCGCCATTGGAGCAGTACTAGGACAGCAGGATGGTCAAGTACCTTATGCTATTTATTATGTTAGTAAAAACTTAGCCCCTGCTGAACTAAATTATACTGTTACTGAAAAAGAATTTCTTGCTATTGTTTATTCTATTAATAAGTTTCGGCATTACATTACTGGGTATCCTACATTTGTGCATACTGATCACTCTGCCATTAAGTACTTAATGAATAAACCTGTCACTAATGCCAGAGTAACCAGGTGGCTTTTATTATTACAGGAATTTGATATTACTATTATAGATAAACCTGGAAAAGAAAATGTCGTTGCTGATTTTTTATCACGATTTACTAACAGTGATGACAGTTCACCTGTTGAGGATGCTTTCCCGGATGAACATTTATTCGCACTCTCAGCTCATTCACCCTGGTATGCAGACGTTGCTAATTATTTGGCTGCAGGGAAGCTTCCGCCACATATGTCTAAACGAGAGAAAAGAAAAATTATTCAGCAAAGTGCCAGGTATTGTTGGCTCAAGGGCCATCTCTTTTACACAGGACCTGATCTTGAAATTAGAAGATGTGTAAGGGAAGATGAGATCTTTCATATACTAAAGGCCTGTCACGATGAACCTTGCGGAGGTCACTTTGCAGATAAAAGAACAGGACATAAGGCGTTGCGGATGGGCTATTATTGGCCGACACTGTTCAGAGATGCTAAAAAATATGTTCAGTCCTGTGACAGCTGCCAAAGGATGGGCCAACCTAATAAGACAGATCAGATGCCTTTACAGCCCCAAGTGGTACTAGAACCGTTTGATAGATGGGCATTGGACTTTGTTGGTCCTATCAACCCTCCTTCCAAACAGAAGGTTTACATCTTGGTGTGTACAGACTACATGACTAAGTGGGTAGAAGCTGTAGCTTTGGCTAAGGCAAACGACCAGGCGGTGATTGATTTCCTGTACAGTGAAGTTTTTACCCGTTTTGGAGTACCAAAGGAAGTAGTTACCGATGGCGGACCACAATTTATTTCACACCAATTTGAATCCTTGCTCCGCAAGTATCATGTGCAGCACAAGATAGCTTCACCTTATCATCCCCAGGCCAATGGTCAGGTGGAAAGCACTAATAAAGTTATCGAAGCAATCCTTACTAAAACAGTTAAAAGCCATCGAAGGGATTGGGCTGACAGACTTCCAGAAGCACTGTGGGCATATCGCACGACTTGGCGCAACACCACGGGCTTTTCTCCCTATGATCTGGTGTATGGTAAGAGTACCATCTTTCCAATTGAATTTGAGATCAAGACCCTGAAAACAGCCATTGAAATGAACCTGGATGTAGCAGAAGCCCAGAAAAGAAGATTGAATCAATTGAATGAATTGGATGAGAAACGGTTAGCTGCGGTAGACCATACTGTGCTGCTTCAGCAACAGAGATCTAACTGGCATGACCGATTCATCAAAAAGAAAATCTTCCATGAAGGAGACTGGGCACTATTGTACGACTCTAGATTCAAGAAAGATTTCAAAGGGAAATTACGCACAAGATGGCTGGGTCCATATTTGGTTGACAGGGTATTTGACAACGGCACTGTTCGCCTGGTCACCATTGATGAAAACCGTATGCCATTACTTGTTAATGGCCATAGGCTGCGACTGTATCGGAAGCCCATTTCGAAAGATGCATTCATTTCACAGATTGCTGCTGATCCAAACTACCAATTGGCACCAGAGCAGGAACATTTTTCTACCTTTACCAAATCTTAAAATGAAAATCATATTTGCTGTACATAAATAATTTCTTGCTGTAGCGTATAGTTGTCGTTTTCTTTCTTTTTGCATTTGATCTCTTTGCTTGCTGTTGTCTTTTAAGAAAAATTTTTCAGGGAAGCGCCAGGAGAACGATCAGTTTGGGGCCCATAATGAAAATCTCTCTGTGCCGTCCTTGTGTTTAAAAAATAAAAAAAAAAAAAAAAAAATTTCGGCAGCTGCAACATATTTTTCGGCAGCTGCAACATATTTTCCGGCAGCTGCAACATATTTTCCGGCAGCCGTATATTCTTTTCCGCCAACCATATTCTCCATTTCCCGGTAGCCATAATGCCCTTTCCGTCAGCCGTCAATCTTTTTCGACAGCTGCAACATTTGCGGCTGCAACATCGGCGGCTGCAACATTTGGGGCTGCAACATCGGCGGCTGCAACATCGGCGGCTGCAACTCCAGTTTCCGCGGCTGCCACCTCATCGTCCCCATGGTTGCCGCCTCATCTTCCACGGCTGCCATCTCATTTTCCGCAGCTGCCATTTCATTCACCAGCTATGGCCACCTCATCTTCCACGGCTGCCATCTCATTTTCCGCAGCTGCCATTCCATTTACTAGCCACAGCCATTTTTACTTTCCGGTAGCCGTAATGTTTTTTTTCCGTCTGCCGTCAAATCTTTTCCGACAGCTGCAACTCCGGCAGCTGCAATCCCGGCGGCTGCAACTCCGGCAGCTGCAATCCCGGCGGCTGTAACTTCGGCGGCTGCAACATCTTTTTCTCGCAGCCGCCACATCATTTCCCGGCTGTCACCTTATTTCGCGGCGGCCGCCACCTCATTGACCAAGTCACTTTCACACCACAGCTGTCATTTCTTTCCAGCGGCTGCGACATATTTCTCATATTCGTAATATCTTTTCCCGCCAGCCGTAAGTCTCTTCCGCCGCTGTAAAATTTTCCCGTGACAGCCGTAATTTTTCCCGGATATTGTGAATCTTTTTCCGGCTGCCACGAATTCTTTCCCGATGGCTGTAACTTCTTTCTTGTCAGCTGCAACAAGCTTTTTCATCGGCCGTGTGATCATTTCTTTGGCAATTTGCAGTGGTAACTCCCGTGTTAACAGAAGGATTGTTCAACCTGCTAATTATGACGCTGATTCAGTCCAGTCCTGCCGGCGAACTCATCATTTCAACCCGGAGGATGCGACGCCTTGTGTTTTACCGGCGAAGGAAATCAGTGCCTTATCCGAGTCATCATGATTCCACGTCTGATTGTGCACGCGTTCGGCTCCATGACGTCACCAACTCCAAGCTCCACCAGTTTCCGCAGCCTTCCGACGCACAGTTTTATGAGGTATGGCTTTCATTTATCACGTGATTAAGTATTGATATCATGTAAACGAGATTGGCCGTACCTTCACTCGTACCACCATTTATATCCGATTGAACCCTTCCCTCGTACGACGTAATACTAATAACTGCCACCTTCCCCAATTCGGCATGAAAATTTTAAACTCCTCTCTGCGCTTAACTTTCCGAATTAGTTCATTCGCTCAACGTCTCCGCTCAACGATTCGTGCATTCTCCGCGCTGCAATTTCCATTCTGGATCCTGTACTCTGTCGAAACAGCAGTTCTATCTTGCAGCCAGGACCATGGGCATTCCAGTTCGCCATGAACCTTTCAATACCCGGGAACTTAGACGGAATTTGCAGGTTCTGGCCATTTTCCAAGCCGCTGGCTGGGTCGAGTTCTTTGAACGATTGGATGGATTCGACAGGGACGCAGCCCTGCAATTCGCATTGAATCTTACTAAAACACACTCCACGGTGTGGGGGCTGTGTATAGATGTTTCGGAGGTCATTATATCCGAGGTTACAGCTATTCCGTTGGTGGGAAAACCTTGGTTTAACCGTCGAGTTCCTGCAACAGTTGCACGGGAACAATTTTTACTTCCAGGGGAGCAAGTTGAAGCGTCCAGGAGAGGGATTGCATTGAAGTCACTGCCGCAGCCATGGGACCAGGTCGCTATCTTCCTCAAGAAATACATAACTTGCGAAGGTAGATACCAAACTGTGTACAACTCTGAACTTCCTTTGCTTTCTCATCTCCGTCATGGCATTTTGTTAAATATTCCATTTTATCTATTGCATGATTTGCGCCATATGGCAACATTCGTTCAATCTGCAAAGCACCCATTATCCTCCCTCACCCACCATGGCCTCATTAAGTTAATTATTATAAGAACCCTGGCCCAACATAATATAACATGGGAGCAATTCATTACCCGGCCACAGCAACCTGTTCCCTTGAGGGTCATTCCATTACAGCAAATACCAGTTCCGCCACAACAGGAGGACCGGAGTTCCTCCAGTGAAGTTGGGGGGAGGGATGAAACGGAAGAACAGCAACAGAGGGCACAGGCAGGACCATCCGGAAGGGATGAAACGGAAGAAGAGCAACAGAGGGCACAGGCAGGGACATCAGGGGTTGACAAAACCACAGAGGAAGAACAACCCGAGGCACAGGCAGAGCCATTTGAAGTATATGAATCCCCAGCACAAGCAGAACCAGTGGGGGATGACACTGCATTTGAAGGAGAGCGAGGGGAAGCACAAACAGAGCTGTCAGGCGACAATGTAGATGAAACCCTCGTGGAAAACCTAGACAACAGGGCAGCTCCGCCAGCAGAAGGTGAAATTGGAGCAGCATCAAATGCTGCGACAATGGAACCTGAAGATGGCGGAGCCAGAGCAATGGAAGAAGATATTGAGCTGGTCACAATCGAATCTTCACCGGAATGGGCAGGAGGAGCAGCTGTGATTGAAGAAGAACAGCATGGGGGGCAGGGAAATGTTCCTTTGACTTCAGTTTTGCCTCCCTATGTTCCAGCTCCACGAGAAGAAACACTACAGAAAGGGAAGTCACAAAAGAAAACGCCGCAGAAAAAGAAGAGGACCACCAATGAGTTTGATTTAGTGGCACCAATTAGAAGGAAGCGAACTCGGTCAATTACAGCAGCAGAGGCAGCTAGAACAAAATGGGCAACCTTAGAGACACAGGTTGAACCCCCAATCCTTACACCAAAACCGAGGGATGCTCCACAAAGGCAAGTGGAGGAAGAGCCGGGGGTTGAGGGACTCTTGTATGAGAATACAATGCTGAAAGAGGACCTCCAAGCAATTAGAAAGGAGCTGGAAACATGGAAGGAAATCTGCCAAAAGCAGGGTGGAAGAAAGATGTATACATTAATAGAGGCTGCAGACCAAGTGGAGGAAACAGCTTCTGCTGAAGCTGGAGAAAAGGATGAGCGAATACTTTGCCCCACCTGTGGGGAGATCTTTGAGGAAGCAGGCCATAAAATTTTACTTAGCACTTATTCAGCACAACAGCCTGTAGCCACAGAAGGGGAAGTAGTGAAGAAAAAGGATGCTGCAACACAAGAACCAGCACCTTTAAACATCCTTGCTGCAGCTGCTACTTCCCATGATGCAGAAGTTATAGAACAGATGGGAGAAGAACAGGGAGTGGAGGATGCCCTGGAAATTTATGAGGAATGTATGGCAATCCCAAATTGCTCCCACAATACAGAAATCATGGAACAGATGGGAGAAGAACGGGAGATGAAGAATGCTCTGGAGCTTATAAAAGAGTATAGTGAGACCCCAGAGTGTTCCCATGACATGGAAATCATGGAGCCAAGGGATACTCTGGAGGATAGTGAAGAATATTGTGCTGTAACCCCAGAACGTTCCCAGGACACAATAATTTTAGAAGAAGAAACGGAAATGCAGGACAGTGATAAGTTGAAACAGGATGCTGCAACACAAGAACCAGCAATCCTGAATTTGACCATCCAACCAACTGAGCAGACAGGAGAAGAAGCTGGGACAGAGGATATTCTGGCATTCAACGATGAACTCTGGGTGGTGACCCCAGAAAGCTCTCATGATACAGAACTCATAGAAGAGGAGCTGCAGCAAAATAAAGATGAAGATGTAAGCCAGGATGTTGCCACACAAGAACCAACATCCTTGGATGCTGCAGCAAGAACCCCTGAACTGCAGTTGGAGGATAACCCGGGAGTAGAGATCATTCCTGATACACAATGGAGTGATGATGAACAGGTACAGACACCCTGCTCAGGTGACACTGAAATCTTGGAGGAGGAGCTGCAAATTGAAAAGGATATCCAATCTCAGCAGCCAATTGACAGAGAAGACACTGTTACACAAGAACCAGTGTCTCCAAAAGCAATAAAGGCAGCTGCTGAAGAAGGTTTAAGGGATGTTGCTGTTACACAAGAACCAGCAACTCCCTTGATAAGATTAGATGCGCTGGAAGACACTGTCCCACAAGAACCAGTGCTTCCACCTCCTACAGGTATTATTGGATTGGATTCAGATTGAGTGTGTCTTTTCAACTTCCCCAGGCATAGCATAAGAGAACTGCAGATATTAGCAAGTAGCGGTGGCAAGAGGAACAGTAAGTTGGAAGATGCCGGGTTGCTCACAGAAATTTTTCAAAGGGATAGAGGGGATGCCTGATTTATCTACATTCTTTCCTTCTGCCTGGACAAAGTTCAGTACAATATTCAGATGCAGGTTGTTGCATGAGGACATGCAACAGGATAGTTGGGGGGAGATGTTGAGCCCAGAATTGGCCCTTTTTGACCATCATTTATCACTGTCCCTTACCTTGTCTTACATCAATTACCTTGGCAATTCAACTTATTGTCCTTATATATTCCCCAATTTACCAAGGTATGGCCGATTATTGTTTTATTGTGTTAATACTTATGATTGTGATGATTAAAGCTGTTCATCTCTTAATCTGTGCTAACATGATGCGATTTATGAAGGTAGTAAGACAATAGACTGCAGGAAGATCGGAGCTGAACAAGTCATGAAGGAACGATCATCGCTTGTGGAAGGTTCCTTGGGGCTCAAATCGGCAATCAAGGCATAGGCGTGGCAGGGCAGCTGTAACCGAAGAACTATCTTAAGCATGTCGCTGCTCGAATCCAGCTGTGAGCTGGAAGGACCCTCACTCTTGGGACGATTAATACTTTTCCCATATTTGGATATTTCAGTTCTGCCACGCGTTGTAACAGCTAGATTATTTAGGGCGCCTGAAGATCAGAGATCTTCACGGCTGCCCAATTATAGGTTTAGATGTTGCAATTTGTATGTATAAATATGGGGAATTACCTCGACTGAGGGGTTGGACAGCAATTAATTAATTCATCTTGTATTAGCAGTCAAGCTGAAACTGTGTACTTATCCTTCTGTTAATATAAGGAGTTGCTTCTGAGTTAAAGAGAGTGTTGTTCAACCAGCGTCTCTGTGTGAAGACTGGGCCCGTCTTCCACAGAGATTGCTGTGTTAAATTAGGATTTCATCTTTCTTGTTGTGTGATGCTTTGTTCTTCCTTTTGTACGCAGCAGCAATATTTATCGTGTGAATTTTCAGTATAGTTAAGGATCATATTTCTGTGAGTTTGGTAGATGATGTAGAATAACAGTCGACTGAGTAAGGTTTGCTTTATATACAATTCAATTACAGATCATACACACTTGTGTTCATCTTACAGCTGAGTTGTGATCCCCTGAGTTCTTACGATTTATCATTCTGATTGTGTGTTGCTTGATTTCCATTCTGCAATTTAATATTCTTAGAACAATTAACTCAATTATTTCACAATTGGATTTCTAGATTACTGCTCAGTTTTTGCTTTACGAATTCCAGGTTGATTAGATCAAGCAAGTGATCGTTCTAGGATAGAAAGGAGATTCCTTCCTATTGTTCATTAGATCTTATGTTAATTTTTAGTTGATGCATGATAGAGAGGGTTTGAATTATAGCAGTGAGAAGGCTTTGGATTGCTTAAGATTCTGGGGATGAACATGAATGATAGAATATAGAAGTATTTATTGCTAATGGTTTTGTGTTTAAGCATATATTGTGCACTTGTCCTTTGAAATAAAAAGACTTTCTCGGGTTGACAATAAATTTCATACGCTCTGTGTGTTGATATTTAATTATCTGCAATTAGAGTGCTTGACATATATACCATAATTTATAGCCATCTTTTTAGGCGTTTTCAGTTAGATTTGGTTGTGTTTGCTTGCTACATGTTGTACCCTAGTCGCTGGTAGACATCCTGTGCAAAAATCCCTGATTTTTTGCCATGCGGCCGAAAGCATGTTACTTCTTTTTTCATAGTTTTGGCCTCAATCACGAGTTTCACAGAGAAATCAATGACCTTGGTCATGGATTTTCCTTTGAAAGTCATGACTTCGTCCCAAAACTCAGTTTATTAGTGAAATTCGACCACTTCTGGTTTTGCATTCACTCTATTTGATTTGTTTTAGGTGTGTCTGCAATTCCACTTTTTCTATTTATGACCTATTTGATTGCTGCAGTAGTTGACTTGTTCTCATTTTTATATGGTGTAGGTGAAGAAAAGACTAAAAGATCCAAATATTTGCTTCCTTTAGGGTTCTATTTTGGAGTTACTTTTTAGCTTCATTTTTATGTTTCAACAAGTGTATTCATTGAATCAAGTATTTGGTTAACTGATTGGGTTAGTTTAAAACATGTTCTCATTGTTGGTTGAGATCCTTTTCTCTTTCCTTTGCAAATCCATCAAAAGTTAGCTATTCATTTTGCATGTATATCTGGGATTACAATTTTTTTGTTGGTAGTGATACTTTGCTTCTTAGAGAAATTGTAGGTTTTATTTCAAGAAATAAACATCACTATTTTTTAGTATTGAAAGTTATCTTATCCTTCTCTTCATTACTTTACAAGCATTTACATTTCCTTGCAATTTTATTTACTAGTTGTAGACACCACTTGTGCACACACTTTTCACACCCTAATATCAACATCACTTGGTTCATAACTCCACGTGGAGCCTAAAAGTTAACCTCTAATATAACACATTAAATTAACTCACTTAAGGGCCAAAATAATTTTGTAGTTAGGTTAGGACTTTGGGGATAGGCATCCAAACAACTCCCCTAATTCACTATACATCTGAGACATAGTGGTTGACTTTTAGGGAACCAAAATCATCTTGTATTGGACACATTCTAGCCTAGTCTATCAACGGGACCATCCTTTTAGGTTGGTATGTGCCGAGACTAGAACCAGAGGGCTAGTTGGGGAACCTTTCCCTTTCAATACCGAAGATCATCGGGATCGTGGCTTATAGTTGAATGTGCAAGAAACCTATTGGACACGTCTAAGAAAGAGGTATCCTAGTATCCATTCTATTAAGAACCTTACCTGCAAGTGGATCTTAGTGTATGTGGGAGAGCACCTAGGACATATAGCAATAGGTTGACTAGAGATGCCCCCAATGCTCTTTTCTATAACTGTTCCATTCGTACCTTCACTTACTTACTTGGTGGGATTAAGACCCCATCTAGATTTAGCGTTTAGAAGGCCCTTGTTCAAATTTCTACTTGTTTCTTCGTAGTGGAATTGGAAACTTTCTATTTGAGAAACATTTATTTTTCACACCTTTGTTTCTTTGTTATAGTTCTCCTTTTAGGGATAATGTGCCTTTTCTCTTTATAGGGTGTTCATTTCTTATTTTCTCATTTTTCTAGATTAGATCACTTGTTGCACCCATATGGCACTTGTTGTTCGATTTATTATCATTTATCAAGTAGGTCTCACTGATTTGAGCATTCCTTTCATTATGCTTATTGTTGAGATATCCAGTTGGATTGCTAGTCTTAAACTATTTCACCATAGCTCATTTGAGGTACTCTTGTAGAGTTTGAGGACATCCCCCTCTTTATGGGATTTATAGATGGAATATTATTCCACCCCAGTTCCTGAGAATAAAACAACCTCTCCCCCCTCGATTCCCCTTCAGGAACTTCGAATTTAGGCTCCTCACACCCTGGATTTCCCTCCTCGCCTCACACCTCTAGTCTCTTTCCTAACCTAAAATCCAATATGTCCAGTGCTCTTCCTATTTCTAGTGGCGTTCCCATCACCATGATGAATCCAAACCAACCTTTTGGAGGCACTACTAGCATGCATGCTGGTACTGCAACTACCTCCACCCCTATGCCTACTGTGATCCTACCCTTCATGGCTAGTTTCAACCTTCCAGATCTAACAAGACTAACTAATGATCCCATTCATCATGATCCATCGTGGCCTCAAATGCCATCCAAACTCCCTTCATAGATTCCAAAATTTGAGGGGAAGGTAGGTGAGGACCCCCATAACCATATCAGGTTCTTTAATCTTTGGCTCTCCTCCAACATCATTGTTGATGATTCCATTCATTTGTTAGGGTTAACCTTGACTCATGAATGAGTCAAATGGTTTAGGTCTCAACACTTGTTTTTGGGCACATGGTATTTGGGGCCCATGGTATTGGCCTATGGTATTGCATGTAATGAAGCCTATAAAGGGCTTGGCATACTCCATTGTAATGTGTCTCAGAGGTAAGCAGGTGATCTCACTTGGCCTGATTGGCAGATGTTGGCCATGTAATGAAGATCTTCATTGGCTAGTTTTCCCCTCATGGGGTTTTCCAGGGTAAATGGTTGTGTTCAATGTTGTTGTTGTTATGGTTATGAGTATGGTTGTTCTCCCATTATTATGTATTCTCATTTAAATCCTAAGAACTGGTATTAGAGTGCAAGGTTGGAGATCCTTGAGGCCATATCCATGTATCTAAAATAAAATTGTATGGGGTGCATGTTTAGTGGTACCTGACACCTTAATGGTATTGTTTTTGTCCTTATGAAACTTAGGCATAGGCAAGTTTTGATTTCCCAGGTGCTAGAAGCGCAGAAAAAGAGGTATCCCTCTTATGTGTAAAGAAGGGATGTTGCATCAAGTGTGGAATGAACCACTCGGTAGGTACAAGGTTGGAAGTTGTACTAGTAGCCTATCTTGATGTGGATCATAGAGGTTGAGTCTTCAATTGCGGGAGGAATGTGAGATGGTTTAGTGATCCGTAATTCAGGGGCTCATATCCCACTCAACTCACCAACACAGACCCTGTGTACAAAAATACTCTTGTTGAATGTTTTGAGTCTTATAAAGAGATCTTGCTTCAATATTAACTCCTATCCACTCTTATCCCCATCTAGACAATGAAGACACCCCAAACAAATATGTGCACCACCCAAACAAAGAGGAAACCATTTTCAGGCAACTGGAATTTTCTGGACAATGTTAAAACGTCCAGCTGTTGATAAATAACCCACCATGCACTTCTAAATTCGAACAATAGTGATTAAAAATGCCACAGGCACTTCTAGATTCACCAGGAAACAATATAAATGCCCTAGCAATGATAAAAACGCCCCCGAGCACTTCTTAATTCATCCGACAGTGATAAAAACGACCCAACAATGATAAAAACGTCCCCAGGCACTTCTTAATTCACCCAACAGTGATAAAAATGGCCCAACAATTATAAAAACGCCCCTAGGCACTTCTTAATTCATCCATCAGTAATTAAAACCGTCTCTACCACTTGTATATTCAATAGGAAACGATAAAAATGGCCTAGGCACCTCTACAAACGCCCCAAAACTTATAAAAACCAGTTTGGCACTGCAAAATTTGCCCAACAATTTATAAAAAACATCCAGGCACTTCATAATTCATCCAACAATGGTAAAAAACGCCCCAGGCACATTTATATTCATCCAACAATACTAAAAAATGCCCCAAGCATATTTAAATTCCTCTAGCTAGTGATAAAAACGCCCAAAAGTCATATATGTTTTAAAAAAATCAATTTAGAAGCTACTTAAAGTGTCCCAACATCAATTAGATGAGAGCCACTGATCTCATGACTCATAGTGGAATGAATGGTAGTAGTTTCGTAGCTGTTGGCATTTGTATTTTGCAAGACAACTTTGAAAACATGAAAAACAACCTCACTTAATAGTTGAGAATGAATGCTAAACCATCACATGAACAAGACAAGCATTAAAACATAGATAAAATCTCATTAAAACACTCACAACAATTAATAAAATAAACCAGAGAAATAATCAAACATATAATGGACACCATAAATTTACCTTGGAAACCCAAATGGGAAAACCAAAATTCAATGGTTGCTCAGTATTTCATTTTGGCAGTCTTTGGATTGCAATTCATCTTTGGGCTCCTTCACACTCTTTTGCTTGGGCTAGCCATTGGAAAAAAAAAATCCCTTTGATAGTCTAACTAAGAAAACATATAGGAGAGCCGAGGGGTAATGGGAAAGCCAACAACCATGGCTTTTCATTTCCCATTCCATCTTTCCCTTTTTTTTATTCTCCTATTTTTTTTTTCTTTCTCTTTTCTTATTCGCATTTACAAATTCTGCATTATCTTTAAAGTAATGTCTAATGTTTATACATTTCCGAAATTCCTTACATGTATTGATTATTACAACCATTGTTTGCTCATATCCATTTTCGGATCACAACTCCCCATTGAGATGATTTTTGGTCTCCAAAAGCTCAAGGAAACCAAGCTTGATCAATGTGCACTCTATTGACTTCTCTAGCAAGTGGGCTCTAACTCTAGGCCTTATCTATAGCTCTAACTTTGTCTCTCACTCTAGCATCATGGCACTGGCTACTGGCTCTGGTCCTGGCTATGGCTTAGCTCTTGGTTCTGGCTCACTTGTTCCCACTGCAAAAGTCTTCTCATTGATTCTCATCCCTATGCAATCCTCTTTGTTTGTTCCCGTAGTTCAGCTTTATGCTCATTGACTCCAAGCTGGATCAATGTGCACTCTATTGACTTCTCTAGCAAGTGGGCTCTAACTCTAGGCCTTATCTATAGCTCTAACTTTGTCTCTCACTCTAGCATCATGGCGCTGGCTACTGGCTCTGGTCCTGGCTATGGCTCAGCTCTTGGTTTTGGCTCACTTGTTCCCACTGCAAAAGTCTTCTCATTGATTCTCATCCCTATGCAATCCTCTTTGTTTGTTCCCGTAGTTAACTTTATGCTCATTGACTCCACTCCGAGCAATCTCTAGACCCAAAATATTTAATCAGAATTCACTCCCATCCTCAACATGCAAGTCTCTTGAGCCATCTTGCTTTGAGAATGGTTCATCTTGGCAGTCTATGAAGCCAAGTCAAATTTTGGTCTTCTCTTGGGCACTGTTGAATGTATGCAACACTCCTTCAACAATGAGATCCTAGTGAGCACATGCCATCACGAAGTGATGTGTGGGACGCCCTCTTCAGCTAGGATTGATTGCTCCTTGGCATGTAACAATTCTATGTTGGCCAATCATGCTTCACTTAGTCTTTAATGAGTAAAACATCAGCCCATGCAATGATCTCTTCACTACTAGAATAAGTTGTTTCTTGTCATGGTACAACTCTCTGCTCTTGGGATGAATTACTTCTCATAATGGAAGAAATTCTCTATTGTTGGTAAGGTGTTAATCAACACTTTGTATCTGCAATAACATCAACTGAAAGACCTTCTAATTAGTGTGTAATCATAACACTTTTACTATCCAATATAGTGCCAACTCATGCAAATGCTTGGCTGCAAGTGGTAATCATCAATAGGATGCAGTGGTGGCTTTACCAACATTATCCACCATATCATAGTTACTGCTACATGCACTCTCAGAAATGAATAAACTATTCATTGAACCACAAAACATACTCAACCATGGCTGCTTTGTCTGTTGTCATGGAGTTCCACGGAACCCCAAAGTCATTTACCTCCATGCACCGATATTTGTCCCATCTTCCAAAGTGGATTCTTTTGGTGCAAGTTTGCAAACCATTGGAATGTGGCTATTCGTGACACCAATTTCTTGTCCATCTTGCTAGTTTCACATTCCTTTTGAGTGGATATATCTCCTTGGATAGTTTCTACACCTTGGGTTATAGATGTAGGCAACTCTTCATCACTTCTCATCTTCACTCTCCATTCTCTTCTCTTAGTTTCCCAATGGGTGGGGTGAAGCTCCGGATGAATCTTCCAACATTTTGCTTTCCAATGTCCACTCAACTTGCAATGGTGGCAAAAATTCTTGAACTTAGTTGGACTGCTTTTCTTGCCTTCCTTCTCCATTTCCCCTTGAGTTGGTCTATGGTTTAGATAAGTCTTCTTTTCATCCTTCCTTTGAAATGAATATGGCTCCCTGCACATGGATTTCTTCTCCCAACAAGAAGCCACATAATGGACTTTCTTTCCACAAAATGATCATGATTA
The DNA here is from genome assembly GCA_027924585.1 of Larix kaempferi. Classification (NCBI taxonomy): domain Eukaryota; kingdom Viridiplantae; phylum Streptophyta; class Pinopsida; order Pinales; family Pinaceae; genus Larix; species Larix kaempferi. The sequence continues at coordinate 12,719,680 of BSBM01000619.1, read as the reverse complement.
TGGATACCAACATGTAGCATCTTTGTGGCCTTTCTTCTTACAACAATGATAGATCATGGATTTCTTTCCTAATGTATACCTCTTGGTCTTCTTACTCTTTCTATGGTTGAATGGTTTTCCACTTCTTCTACATGATGGTGGAAGATGATTCTTCAAGATCTTCTCATCACTTCCCTTCTTCAATATGTCACAAGAAGGTTGAGAAGGTAGTAGGTTGCTACCTTCATTTGTTGCTATTTCTTTTTAGGAGCTATCCAACTCTGTCATGTCTTGTACCTTCACAAAAATGGTCTTATTGGAAAAATTATTTTTCATTCTTCCGTTGAATCCTAGGCCTTCATGCTTGGCCCACGATGTAGCTAAAATAGGGCCTGAGATTCCTTGTCTTCTCTTGCCAAGTCCTTGTCAATTGTAGCCCATTTGTCTTAAGAGTTTGGAACCAATGCCTCTGGTATGCTTTTCAAATTCAACAAGCTACTCTTGAGAAATGTTTATGGAAGGTTAACTTACCTCAATGGTATCAATCATGGTGCTAGCTTTGACATTGGTAATGGAAGGTGGCTTTTCTTCATGGTTCCCTTTGACAACTTCTCATAGTTTTGTCAAGGATTCCTCCTTCTCTACCAACTCCTATTGCAATCGTGCCATCATCTGAGTAAGCCTATATTATTTCCAGCTATCCAATTGAATGATCTTCTCACAAAGTCGTACAAGTTACACTCTATGCTTGTCCCAATCTGTCATGGCTGCAGTTAGGGTGTCTTGGTGTTCTTCAAACTTCTTCTTTAGTAGTGGCAACAATTTGGAAGATGTCTCAAGTTGCTTCTCCATCTCTGTCATCCTGTAATGCCCCCAATTTGACCCTTTGGATGTATTGGCTTTTAATGTAAATGTCGTATATATGTGATGTATGATTCCTAGCGTGGAGCTCAAGGCCAAGGCCCCGCTAGTGAATACTCATCCTTGAAGGGATGGTATTTTATGTTGTGCTATCCATGTGCTAGTAAGCCACGGGGAAATTGTAAAAGCATGTAAATAGTTATAATGCAAATAAAATACCAAGGGGCTGGCTATGGATGCAATTAAAATGAGGGGGCTATGTGTATCCACTAGGGAGAGGTGAGGGGGTTGTGGGATTGAACCCTAGGCTGCCATATGTCACCTTGAGAACCCCCTTTCACTGTCCTAGCTATCATTTAATGCTGTTGCAAGGGAGTACTTAAGAAATTTGCTCATGAGGTTGATGGAGTATGGGAAACCCTGGAAATTCGTGAGGAAGGGTATGGGCTATGTTTTGCTTGTCCCATAAGTCACTCCACCTCTGGGGAGGACGTTTTCCTCATTCCCCATTCCATGGTGGGGGGGTAAGCATCAGTTTGGAGAGAGGACGTAGGCCCAACAGTGAGAAGAACCGAAGATCATGACTTGGAATGAAGCCACGATTTGCAGATCCAAAAATGACCAGAAATCTACGTGGGAAGTGAAATCCGTTGGGGAATCCATAGACCCGAATCTTGGAGCGAAATTGGGAGGGTTGGTTGCCCAAAAATTCATAGGGAAACCCAAATCTGATCGCTCAGAAATCCAGTTGCGGAAGGGTATGGGCTATGTTTTGCTTGTCCCATAAGTCACTCCACCTCTGGTGAGGAAGGGTATGGGTTATGTTTTGCTTGTCCCATAAGTCACTCCACCTCTGGGGAGGACGTTTTCCTCATTCCCCATTCCATGGTGGGGGGGTAAGCATTAGTTTGGAGAGAGGACGTAGGCCCAACAATGAAAAGAACCGAAAATCACGACTTGGAATGAAGCCACGATTTGCAGATCCAAAAACGCCCAGAAACCTACGTGGGAAGTGAAATCCGTTGGGGAATCCATAGACCCGAATCTTGGAGTGAAATTGAGAGTGTTGGTTGCCCAAAAATCCATAGGGAAACCCAAATCTGATCGCTCGGAAATCCAGTTATGGGACAAATCCTTTCGGCCGCAACGCTGAGGAGATCCTAGAGTGGATCACAGTGGGAAAGAGACCAGGGGGTCAGACTTCATGGTTATAATTTTCTATTTTTTGAAATTGTAACAAATTTACATTAAATTCTAATTTTTTAAATTTTATTTATTAAAATATCAAATTTGAGGAAATCACAGTAAATGTGTGAAGTAGATCTAGAGTGAGTTTTATAAAATTACTTATAGTATGAGTTTTATAAAATTACATTTTAAGCTTCCTAAAAAATGTTAGGGTGGTTTGAGTTTTGAGAATTGCACTTTTTAGCCTTTTTAAAAGTGTGAAATTGATAGAAATTACTAAGCTTTGAACTTTTTTTTAAAAGAAAAAAATTGTAATTCTATTTGAATATGAAAGAAGTACATTCTTTAGTTACATATGAGAATATGAGTCTTTAAAGCGACTAATCTAAGCATCTGGAATTGATATCTAGCATTTTCTCATGGTATCTATAAGTAGAATGAAGATATTATTTGCACAATTCCTGCTCTCTGTAAACCAGAACTTCCTGAATTTATTCAAAAAAAATTCACCTATATGCTCAATTCTCGCCTTCTACGAACCAGATCCTCCTGAATTTCTTCCAAAACAATTTTACCAGGAGGCAGAAGGATCCCAACTTTTGAAAGAGAATTTGTAGATTCGTTGAATTCCTTGTAGAAGCGATGAAAGCTGATATTCTGAAAGGAATATGTAATTTATTTGATTGGATCAACCAAAGGCCGAAGATGGGGATTCTAGATTTCGAAAGCTTTTTGATGCATGAAATTGTGAAATGAGAATCACCAAAAATTACAAGATCCACCAATCTTTTATCAGAAGCACGCTCGAGAAGATGAAAAAGGACATGAAGCTCTGCCCAGTTGTTGGAACCAAGACCCAAAATCCCCTTTGCTCGTTTACTTCTTTGCCGAATGAATTGCAAATCCAATCCACTTTGAGCCCATTGTTCTGAGAGGCCCTGTCAAAAATAGATCATGGAAACTAAGTGGGAGGAGAGAAGGGAAGAATGCACCTCTGTTTATCATGCTCAACAAACTTTTCATAGTATTTGAAAAGAGTGGACACTTGATTTATCAGAATTTCAATACGGGGGTTCGAATTTGAAAACATAAAGTTATTCCTTGTTAACCATATCCCCCAACATATCAGAAAGGGCAGAGGATGAAATTACCCGAGGTCTGGAGAGGAAAAGAAACTAAGAAAATTCATCGAAACGAAATTACCTTTCCAAAGATCCTTCTTTTGAACCCGGTCTTCTATTTTTTTCCATACTTTGAAAACGAGCAATCGAGGAAGAGGTGGCTAATTGATTCCTCAGCTTGCTTGCACATCATGCAAATTCCAGGGCCTGTCCAATTCATTCTTTGCAACCTGTCCCATGTCAGGAGTTTATTTGAAAGGATTAACCACATCAGAGGAGTCATTTTTGATGGAACCATCACTTTCCAGATCTTGTGCCACCATATCTTATCAGGAGGATCAACATAATCAAACATAGAGTCATAACTAGACTTGGCCGAGTACCTATCCCCTGCACCTTTGTAAATCCAAGCTAAAGAATCTTCTTCGTTGTTTAGGAGAAAATGAGTCTGAGAAAGGGATAATATATGCTCGTCCCAAGATTGACCCCATTCTCTTATGAGACCAAGGTCTTGAGAAGAGAACCGACCTTGATGCCATAAATTAGAATCTCCAGGCTTGGAAAATTTGTCTAAAGTGTCTGGACCAGAATATTGAAGTAACTTAATAAGTTCTCTTGGAATAGAAAATTGGATTTTTCGTCCCATAATTGCATCAAATTCCACTCTAATTGCTTTTTCCATTTCCTACATTCCAGGAAAGGAAGCGACAGATGACTAGAAAAGCTCTGGACAAAGCTTTCCAATGATTTGAATCTTGGCTTATTGGCTTAGTTCTCTTTCTGATCCAATCCACTACGGATCCCAGATCTATTTACTTCACAATCAAGATCGATCTCCATAAGTTGTCCTTTGTGAGGAAATTCCACAAGGATTTAGCAGCTATAGTATTGTTGAAATATAAAATTTTCTTAAGACCCCAACCTCCTAGGATCTTGGGTGCTTCTAGGAGGGACCACTTGACCAGATGAAATCCCCATACTCACTCTGCCCCCTCCATATAAAATTGAAGCAAAGATTCTTGATACAATACAGAACTCCTTTTGGGATAGAGGCCAAATGATGCCAATACACTGGCAAAGCCTCTAGAACCGATTTGACTAGAATGAGACGACCACTACGAGAGATCCTTCTGTTGCACCAAAGATTAATTTGACTTTCCACTTTCCCCATTAATCACCTCTAGTCCTTCTTCCCATATTTTGATGGCTTAAGGTGGAACCCCAAATAATTAACTCCTTCATCTGCACAGTCAATCTCAAAGGGAAAAAATATTTCCAAAAGGGCTTCTAATCCAATTATTTATGGATTATAAATATAAACGACTTACACTAATTTCCATTCCAGTGGCCTGGAAAAAACATCCAAAAACTCTTTGAAAAGGTCACACTCCCTTTTTGATTGAGCACATAAAAGGATTATATCATCCACAAAGAGGAGGTGGGTTAAAGATTCTACATTATTGCACAAAACCCTTGTAAACCTTCTATTCCTTTTTTACTCTTGAATTAACCTACTCATCCCATCTGCAATTAAGAGAAACATGAATGGAGAAAGAGGACATCCCTTCCCGAGTCCTCTTGAAGCATTGAAAAAAGGGGAAGCAATACCATTAATTAGTACTGCAAAGGAAGCCGATTCTATGCACCCCATAAACTAGGAAGAGATCTCTAGATTGAACCCAATTTGCAATAGGATAAGATGAATAAAATGTCATGATTATTTATCATAGAATTTGGATAGATCCAGCTTAATAATCCCAACCTTTTTATTATGTATTTTAATGGAATGCATACCTTCTTGTTCCGTCCCCCCTACTTCATGAATCGAGCAACCCTAGAAAAAGCCGAACTCTTCCCTAGAAATAGTTGTGGAAAGAATGGGTTTGATTTAAAGAGCAATGATTTTTTCCATAAGCTTGTAGATCCTGTTACATAGCAAAATCAACCTAAAATCATCACAAAAGACATGCTTATCCTTCTTAGGAATTAGGGCTAGAAAGGTAGTGTTGATTGCACCAGGAACCAAACCCGAATTTTGAATCTCCTCCATTACCTGGAGAATATCATTCCCAAATAATTCGAAGAAATATAAGAAAAATTTTGTAGCCCATCCATCAGGTCCAAGGATTTTGTCCTTTTTAAGCATCTAAAGAACATAAAGAATTTCATCCTTATCTATTGGGCGGAAACATACCTCATTGCCTTCATCTTCTAATGATCGAGAAAATAGCACAAGCACCCACCAAGCACCTTCAACATGCTGTCTATTTTGGTTCTTCCGGACTCAGAATATAGAGAAGAGCAGTAGTATGAAGTTAGCTTGGCTAATGAAGCAAAACCTTAGACCGACTGTCCCTCTTTGTCCTAAAGCTTCCATGAGTAAATGATATTCCTTTTGTGTCTTGCGTAATTTTTTGAAAAAATTCGTGTTTTGGTCACCAACCTCTATCCATAGAGCCATGGTTTTAAGCCTCCATTCCTTTTCCTTTTCCTTGAGAAATTGCCCCTTTTCCTAAACTAAGGACGTAATCCTAGCTCTATCTTCAGCCAAAAAAGAGCTAGAGCTTAGATTTTTATGAAGCTCGTTCAATTGTTCTTCAATAACCAGTAATTTGACCTCCCTAGTCTTCTTTTTTTTCCTATTCCAAATTATCACTTTCTTTTTAAAATCTCAAAGCTCACCCACAAATTTATTTCTAGCAGAACTTTGATCTTCAGGACTGATATGTCTCCATGATTCCCGTATCATCTTCTAAAAAATATGGATCCTCTTCCCAACTTGAGTTATATTTGAATGGAGAATGTGGTTTATCTAGCTTGACTCCGAACTCCATCAACACTAGAAAATGGTTTGAGAAGCTAGACTCAAAGACTCAAGACTTGAATAAACCCACCTTATCACTTAAGGATTCATTAAGAAATAAGTGGTCCAAACGTTTAGCCACCCCAACATCACCCACCCTTTTATTACACCAAGTGAGAGATAGGGCCTCTGGATTGACATCTATATTCCAATCATTGGAAGAAAACAGATCCCAAAGAGCCATCGTGAGTCTATCTTCCCATGCATTCTTTCCCAAAAGTTCCTCATTTGAGAGGACAAAATTGAAATCTCCCCCAACAATGCATCTCCTCCCTTGAATAGAACTTCGACTAAAACACTGCTCCCAAAACTCATGCCTATTCTCATATGGTCCGTAGCAATTCAAAATTGAAAAATGAAGGTCTATCTCTTTTGAAAAAACTTCCAAGCAAAGTATATAAGGGATTTCAAATGAACCTTCAATTACTGGAAAAGATTTAACACCCGTCACCAAACCACCAGAGAGACCAAAAGTGTCCAAAGCACATAACGACCAACCCCTAAAATATTTCTCCAGAATTGTTGTATAAGCCACCTCTCCTGCTATCATAGATTCTTGTACCAAAATGACATCTGGAATCTCTCAAATAACTAACCACGTGAGGGAGATAATTTTGGATTTCCCTATGAAGCCATGAACATTTATATACAAAATATTCATTTACGAACCCCCTCAAGTGCTTCCGCTACTCTAAGCGCCCCGGTGATACTGAGCTGTCTCACTTGGAAAATTTTCTTCTTCGCCTATTCCTTAGCATGGTGCAATTTTGATTTCCTGCCTTCCCCCCCTGAGAAGTAGGGGGATCGTCATATTCCAAGCCACCATCTTCCTTATCCCTGGACCTCGACATGTAAGGACCACATCAACTACCCTTCGACACCTAGACTTTTCCCTTGGAGGTACTTGTCGCCCTTTTATTGGATTTTGAACCCTTTGATAGGTCAATAAATATATCACTTGCCACCTGGGAAACTAACTCCCCCAAGACCTTGTCATATTTTTCTACATGTTCTTCCACAACTACTTGTTTCCTTTTCAAATAAGAAGGTGGCAGAGTTGGGTTCTTCATCACAGATTTTGAAAACGCCACTTTTGTTTTTCCCATAAATCAACAATTTTTCCATTTGGATTGGTGTGAACTCGAGGCCTTCAAAATAGTTCTGCACCATAACTGGAACCTTCTAAAAATTCCGAGGTTCGGCCTCAGTCGACAAGATAAGATCTTGCACCATTTCTGTTTCTTTAACAAGCTCCTTATCAGGTTCAACTTCTACCTCGAATCCTTCTGACAACTTCTCTCCTTCCATTGCATTAATATGCTCATTAATCATATCTTTTGTTTATGGTTGATCCAATTCAATAGGAACAATTACCGATGACCTTGACTTCTTATCAAATAATTCTTCAGACACATCTTTATTCCCTTCCTTTGGATATTTCCTCCTCCAGACCTTTGACTAGAAGGAGAGCGAATAATTGGCCACAACATGGTCGTATTTATCTCAATGAACACATCTAAATGAGATGTTGATATAGTCTAGGACCCGAGTAAAAATTGAATCCCCAACCACCAAGTCCATCGTCTCAAATATACTAACCCTCAAATCCACCTCTACTAAAATATGAGCAATAGATCTGGATGAAGAAGAGAAAAGACTTGCATTGACGACCACAAATTTCCCGATTAAATTGCCAATTGCCTTCAAACATTTCAGAGAACAAAATTCAAGTGGCAGACACGACAATTTAACCCATATCAGGATTGCATGTCGAAAGTTTTTGCGGGCATCAAACATATGATGCTATTCCTTTAAGACCAACAAATTCCTGTCAATTCCCCACATTCTTTCCAATTTTGCATAAGCATCCTTATGCGATAGAAATTTAAACCCATACCATTCGCAAGCTAGATTGAATATCTCATACATACCTTCCACTAGTAAACCCCAATTCCCTTGAACCCAATTCCACAATCCACATTCACCCACCCTTCTTCCACATAATTTTCCCACCAATGTACATTCCGCCATTTTCGGAATATAAAAAAACAGAGATATCTAGTTTGACTTTTAGAGCTGCCCTTGCACCTTTCTATTGGTGTTTATAGCTTCGTGAGGTATCGTCACAAGTCGGCCCAAGAAAATAAATAATAAACAATTATTATTATATATATTAAATGTAAACAATTATAAATAAAGGATGCATCCGTCCCAGGAAAGTGGAAAAGTCACCCATCAAACAAGTAAAATAAAGGATGCCTCATTCATTTTTTACCAAGCAATTTTGCATCGAGTGATCTAATCTAGTGTGGAAGAGGAAGAGAATGACACATCAACAGAAGAAGGATAATTTATGGGTTTGATATCTTTAGGATTATTTTACTCTCCTATTTGGTTATACTTGTATCTTGAACTAATTCTCTCATAAGAAGGTTGTTGGGTTTTCTTCCCTTGAGTAGAAGGGTTTCCTAGGATAAAAATTATTGTGTCTCTTTGTTTTTGTGCATGGTTTATTCTTTCAGTGATCCTAATTTTGTTTCTGCAGCAAATAAGATTGAATTATACTACTTTATTAAATTGTAACATGGTATCAGAGCATTGCTGAAAGAACCTAATTCCTGGGGTATTTTCCATATTCTCATTAGATGTGATGCCTTGGCTCGCGGTTTGGAGTTGTGCGGGTATTGGCCCATGGTACTCCCTTCCAACCCATGGTATTTCATTACTATATGGTATTTACTAATTTCTATTTACTATGGATAGTTTTTGTATGTGGACTTTCACGTATGAACATGGTTTTCTTCCAACACATGGTTTTACCAATTGGTTGGTGATTTTTATGCACACGTTAAAAATGCTTTTACCATAGTTAAAACAATGATTACAAATAAGGAATTCAAATGTAGCTAATATATTATTTAGAAATAGACGACAACTTCCTTATCACCCATGGTTTCACATAAGGCATATTATCATATCAAGCCAAGGGTTACTTTATTGCATATGTTTGATATGCATATGTGCTAGGGGTTTCTTTTATTTTATTTATTTTTTATTTTTTTATTTATGTCATCTGAACCATGTTTAAAACCTAGCTTTGTAATAGTTTCCATTCATGTTAAGTGGCACTTGGTGATGGATATTTCCATATGTATTGTGGAAACATGCAAGCCATGGTATGGTTTTGCATTTGAAATATTAATTGTTGCACATTATTGGAATCGGGTCTATTTTAGCCACTCTTAAAGTTTTAAAGAGTGAGAGGCATTTTGTCCTATGTATAAGACTTTGTTTGGAAACATTGTAAATGGCTCCAAGAGTAATTTTATAAACTCTTGGATAAACAAGTATAGTTTTGTTGGTTACACTTCAGTGATTTATGCAAGAAGGAAGAGATCAAGATGGAGACAATAGTAAAGGTAGATCCATTGTGGAAGCTCGTGCATGCAAGGAAGTTGGATGAGTTGGATTCCAACTCAAGTCAAGTGGTGACAAGAATAATGCATGTACCAGAACTAAACGAAAATGCAAAATACTTAGATGTAGAGAGTGCAAGATACTCAGATGCAGAGTGATCAATGTAGAGAACAACATGTTACTTCAGTACAAGATTCTCAGCTGCAGAGGGAATCCTGACTCAAAAGGAGTTGAGATACATAAGGAAGAATTGCTTTTGAGACAGAAGGATGTGTTGATATGTGATATATTCTCTCTGGACTGGGAGAATGGTGGAACTATCCATGTGACAGAGAGATCTCTGTTGTGGACTGACATGAGATGCATGGGCACACTCGAGTTGAGTTACCATGAGATGCATGGGCACACTCCTTGAGTTACCATGAGATGCATCGACGCACTCCTTGAGTTACCATGAGATGCATGAGATACATGGGTGCACTTGAGTTGAGTTACCATGATATGCATGTTCGCACTCCTTGAGTTACCATGAGATGCATGGGAACACTCCTCGTTGAGTTGAGTTGCCATGAGATACATGGGCGCACTCCTCATTGAGTCAAGTTACCATAATATGCATGGGCACACTCGAGTTGAGTTACCATGAGATGCATGGGCGCACTCCTTGAGTTACCATGAAATGCATGAGATGCATGGGCGCACTCCTCGCTGAATTGAGTTACCATGAGATGCATGAGATACATGGGTGCACTCCTCAATGAACTGAGTTGAGTTTCCATGTGACATTACACTCCATGCAATGGAGTAGCCATGAGAAGACATGAAACATTCTCACATTATCCGAGGTTGAATATTAGCTAAGCTAGGCTTGGAGTGATGGAGAATGTATCCCTCATTGAGAGGGAGGATTAATGATGTAGTATTAGTGAGACATTCTCCTTGAGACAGGGAGAATGGTGTTACTCTCCCTTGAGAGGGAGAGAGAGGGAGATGACTACTCTGATGATTCTCCTCGATGGAGTGAGTTGTGATGATCTTTGACACCTCTCGATGGACTAAGTTGTGTCGAGTCACTTATGTTGGTGCCCAACAACTACTGTGAGTTGGGAGACTTGTCACCTAGGATGGTACCTAGCAACCCTTGTGGGTTGGGAGACTTGTCATTGGATTGGGGTCCAAAAAATATTGTAGGTTGAGAGACTTGTCACCTGGGTTGGTGCCCAAAAACCCTTGTGGGTTGGGAGACTTGTCACTGGATTGGTGTCCATCAACCTTTGTAGGTTCGGAGACTTGTCACTGGATTGGTGTTCAACAACCTTTGTGGTTGGGATACTTGTCATCTAAGTTGGTTTCCAACAACCTTTTGTGGCTGGGAGACTCATGGGTTGTATCCCATAGTGTTGATGTATATGTAACTTCGGAATGTATTTCACATATATGTATATTGTATTCCTATAGAGATGTTATTATTCATCTATACGGAAGTGTCGTCATTTCTATTGTAAGTGTTGTAACTTATACTTGATGGGTTATTAGACCACCTTGTTGGGGTCGGCCCTGTATAAGTCATGTGGGTTGAAGGGTTATTACACCACCCTATTGGGGGTCAGCCATGTGGGTTAAAGGGTTATTAGACCACCCTATTGGGTGTCAGCCCAGTCAGCATTGTGTTATGTGGTTAAGTTGAGGCCGACCTAGTAAAGGTTATTAGGCAAGTCAAGTCAAGTATAAATAGAGTGCGGGAGGCACTCTATTTGATCATTCTATTCTATCTCACACTCTTGGGAAAGTGGCACACTCGTGGAGGAGCAGAAGCTGCTGCTAGGAGATGTCTATCTCTTATGCTTGGGTTGTATCATTGCTCTATCTATCTCTGAGGAAGTTATTGGGGTTTTTCACCTTTATGGTTTTCCCCAAGTAAACTCTGTGTCTCTTGTGTGCTTGCATTATTGTGTCCATGATTGATATGCTGTACATGTTGTTCTCTCAGTTAAGATCCTAGATCAGATTGAAGTAAATTCTGAAAAATTTATATGGTATCAGAGCTAGCTTGAAAGAAGGCATGGTATGGCATGTATGACACTTGTTGCACTTGTAAAGTTAGGGCTTGATATAGAAAAAACCAGTCATCGTAGCACTTTCGCTATAAATCCATTTTGGCGAAGTTTTCAGATCTGAAAATTGTACAGGGTGAAGCTAAGATCCTCATGTACCTTGTGTCCAAAGTAAAACTTCTAATTCGTTGTACTTTGTGTTTTATTATCTGTACAATCTATGGTTTATTCCTCTTCCAGATATGAGTCATAAATAGGTGACCTAGGAAAAAAGGTCATAAATTGGGATAGGAAGCTCCAAATGAAATTTCATAAAAATTGACAGGTAGTGCATGGATTTTACTTTCTTAGGTAACATTTTTAGAGGTCGAAAATGAACCAGTGACACGTGGAACACCGTACAAGTTCGCTCTCCTGTTTTATCCCATAAATAGGTCACATTGCGACACTTGGCATAACTCTCTCTCAAAGAATCCATTTGAGGTCAGACCTGTGGGGTTGGAAAGATGACAGGTCAAGATATCACAGGAAACTTTTTCAGACCCCGTGGATCGAAAAGTTTGGAGTTACACCAGAAACAATCAGGTACATATTTCTGTCAAAACAGAATTATTTTTGGGCACCTTCATTCATGGCTTCTGGAATTTCGGAGAAAGTTGGAATTTTTGTAATCAGAGACTACGGTTGAATGCTACTCATCAAAATTGAAATTTAGAGACCAAGATCAGAATTTTTGGTTGGGCAGAAGGTCGGGCTTGATCAGACCCTAGTTCGGGACTTTGATCAGAAAAGTGGAAAATTAGGGCTTCTGCAAAAATGGGAATTTTTGAAATCTGTGACCACGGCTGGAAGCTCCTCAAAAAAATAGAAGCTTAGAGATTTGGATCGAACCTTTTAATTGGGAAGAAGGGTGGGATTTATCAAACCTTAGTTCGAGGTCATGTCTAGTGAATCCAGAAGTTTCAAAGGAAAATTTGAAGGGTGAAACTTTGCAGTTTTCAAATTCTGAGTATACCAGCTTGATCAACTCATCAAGGCGCATATTTCTATCCTTTCGAAAGTTTGAAATTCAAAGTTTGAATTTTTAGGGTTTCTCTGACAGACCCTAATCCAGCTGCAGATCCAGTTCCTGCAAATCAAGTGGATTGGGTTAATCCTAGAAGAAAATGGATTGGTCACCTGCATAAGTGAAGAAGTTCCCGTTTCAGAGGGAGATGAGGCTAAGGTCTTACATAAGAAGATTACAAGCAATCTCGACAAGTATGAATTATCCAGGTATGTTTCGATATTTGTTCATGATTAAGTTTATGGTATGTTTGTCTTCATGTTATTACGGTTAGTACAATCTTGATTAAATTTAGACTTGTTGTATCACCTTAATAAAATTATGAATGCATGATAGAAGATATTCATTGATTAGGGTGTTGACACTTATGATTGTACCAATATGGTGTTGTATGAGGTTTATGTTGTCCGCTAACATGAAAGGTACACCAAGAAAGACAAATCATGTTCTAGTTCAAGAACATATGATAATGATGACATGAAGACAAAGATTCATCCATTGTCATGGATCACTTAGAAGATCTATGTACGAGGTATGTATAACTTGGTTCTATAATGGTTAACCTATGAGATATGCAGGTTACTAGCACAAGTAATTGAAGAGAACAAGAAGACATCATGTGGGTATGTTAGACATAACTATCTAACATACCAATCCAGGTATGTTTTTCCTATATCAAGTTAGAATCCTACCTTGTGTTAGGATCCCTTATATAAGTATACTTGGTATGATTGGTTATGTTTATTCATAAAGTTAGAAATGTAAGTAATCAAGGGTTTATGCATATTATGTCTCTTATCTTGATTGATGATTTAACTAACCAGAAGAGTCCTATGATCAAATAAGAATATGAATGAGTAAAAGAAGACTTCCCTGAAACCTTAAATACTAATGTTTATTATCTATGTTTGAAATGATCATGACTATACATGTTTAAGATTATTGTGTTTTGATAGTATTAAGATTATACTAATGAATGTGTGATTATGTATGAGACCTCAAGGATAACACAATGATGATACTAATAAGCATGCATAGTGATTAAGGATGGATATAAGTTCAAGGACAGGTAATCCATGAAGCAAATATCAAGAGGGAGCACACTCCAGCTGTTCTTGCAAGGAAGCAAAGATAAAGAAGGAACACACTTTAGTAGTTTCTGCAAGGATGCAGATATTCAGAGGGAGTTGACCACTTCTCACAATCCACATCAGAATGGAGTTGCAGAAAAGAAGCAAAGATTGAGAGGGAGTCAACCCAACAAACAAACAAAGATAAGTATTTGAATTATCATTCCTTGCATATTTTATTGTTTAAATAATATTGTTCAATAATGTATATACTGATGTTCCTAGAATTAGGTTGAGTATTATGCATATTAGAATAGTTGCATTGATGAACAGTATACTACTAATATACATGGGTAAGTGGCCTATGGCACTGTACAACATTCCATTGCTACTTATCTAGAATGAAACCTCTTTGCTGACATGTTGGGAGTTCTGCACACTCTTAACAATGTTATGGTAGAGATTGGAAGGCATCTAGAAAGTTACGGGATATGGATAAATGTTGTATTAAAGCATTGGCTAAGATAATTGCATGACTATATGACATATTTCTTTATGTGTAAGAATTTGTTCTAAAAACTATGAGATGTTTTCTAATCATGCAATTTAACTTGTTGTGTAGGAAAGATCGTATACCATCAACTACAAAAGAAGGACTACAACATTTGTTCAACAACAAAGTTATCTATTGAAAATATTGAAGATATTGAAGTTCCCAGGATCTGGGAAGAATGCCATGATCGAGGAGTACCAGTCGATCATGAAGATGTTTGGGATGCAGTCCCAAGACCTGAAGGGGAGTCTGTAGCGACTTCCAAGAGGATCTACAAGATCAAGCATGCTGCAGGTGGTAGCATATAGACTTTTGCTCCTGTATCCAGATACACTTCCATTAGATCAGTACTTGCTCTGGCTGCAGTGATGAAGTGGAAGATACACCAGATGGATTTCAAGACAACTTTCTTGAATGGTGTAGTTGAAGAAGAAGTGTATGTGGAGAAGCCACTTGGTTCTGAGACACATGACAGGGAGTCATATATGTGCAGAACTTGGTATGGTAGGATAGACAGCTTTCTATCCAGTTTGGGCTTTACCAAGAGTAAAGCGGATTCCAACCTTTACTACAAGGTTGAGGAAGGCAATCCAGTGATACTACTTTTGTATGCGGATAACCTGTTTGTTACAGGTGAGGATAGATTGATTGCCGACACGTAGCGGAAGCTTGCTACCAAGTTCGAGATGAAGAACTTATGGATGATGCACTACTTTCTAGGCATAGAGGTGTTGCAGAGTGCAGATGGAATCTTCCTTGGACAAGGGAAGTTTGTAGCAGATATCCTAAAGAGGTTCGGGATGATGGACTGCAAGGACATGGCCACACCTATGGCATCGAACCTGAAGCTTCTGTATGATGCTTCATCTGATCTGGTTGATGTCACTGTGTATCGTCATATGATTGGGTCCTTGATGTACCCGACGAACACGAGACCAGATATTTGCTTTGCAGTGAACACATTGAGCCAGTTCTTGACGGATCCCAGAGGTGTTCACCTGGTTGCTGTAAAGCATATTCTGAGGTACCTGAAGGGTACAATTGATTATGGGCTCAAGTATGATGCGAATCAAAAGTTTAACCTACAGGGTGATGTTGATTCATATTGGGCAGGCAGTGTTGCAGATAGGAAGAGCAATTCTGGGTGCTACTTCAGTATGGGATCATGTGGGATCTCTTGGTTTAACAGGAAGCAGTCCTGCGTAGCACTGAGTACAACCGAAGCAGAGTATGTTGCAGCTTGTCCGGCTAGTTGTGAGGCAGTATGGATTCGGAAGCTACTGTCTGAGTTATTTTATCTACCATTGGAGGCTACTGGTATCTTTTGTGACAACCAGAGTTGTGTGAAGCTGTCTGAGAACCCAGTGTTCCATGACAGGTCGAAACAAATAGAGATCAAATATCACTATATCAGGGATATGGTGCAGAGAGGAGCAGTGAAGCTCCTGTATGTTGCGACGGATGAGCAGATTGCAGATGTGCTGACGAAGCCACTATCCAGAGTGAAGTTCGAGTACTTCAGAGAGAGGCTTGGTGTTCTTCAGATCGATGACACTTCGAGGAAGAAGTGATGGAGACATTTGCTGAAGCCATTCCAAGCATGGTGGAAGGAGGATCCTTCACATGGCTATGGATGTAAGCACTGGATGATGAGGATCAGGATGATGTTCTAGTTTCTGCTCGATATGATCAGTTGGATCATTTATGTATGTATGCATCATGTTGGTTGCTGGATATGATCAGTTGGATAATTTATATGTATGTATATATGCATCATGTTGGATGCTTGGACCATGTATCTGTATATCTATCAGGTCGATACGATTGTATGATCAGGTAGATCATGTATGTTGATATATATCAGGAGGATACATTGTATGATCAGGTGGATCATGTATCTGTGTATGTATCAGGTAGATACATTATATGATCAGGTGGATCATGTATGATGATATGTATCAGGTAGATACTTGGTATGCATCAGGTGGATGCATTGTATGATCAGGATGATCATGGATGACGAGCTTCAGGATGTTGCTCCAGATGACATGCATCAGGACGATGCAGAGATGATGATTAGGATGATCATATGTGATGACATGTATCAGGTGGATACATTACATAATCAGTTGGATTATGTGTGATAAGTTCCGAAGACACAGATGCACATGAGCTTTTCAGACATGGTTGTAGATGTGTTCTCCCATGGTCGCGATGTAATTGCTGGGATTTTCCGACATGGTGGCAGATGTGTTCTCCCATGGTCGTGATGTAATTGCTAGGGCTATTCGAGCATGGTTGTAGATGTGTTCTCCCATGGCTGCAATATAAGTGCTGGGGTCATTCGAGCATGGTTGTAGATGTGTTCTCCCATGGCTGCGATATAAGTGCCGAGGCCATTCGAGCATGGTTGTAGATGTGTTCTCCCATGGCTGCGATATAAGTGCTGGGGCCATTCAAGCATGGTTGTAGATGTGTTCTCCCATGGCTGCGATATAAGTGTTGGGGCCATTCGAGCATGGTTGTAGATGTGTTCTCCCACGGCTGTGATATAATTGCTGGGCCATTTGAGTATGGTTGTAGATGTGTTCTCCCATGGCTGCAATATAAGTGCTGTGCCATTCTCGCATGGTTGTAGATGTGTTCTCCCATGGCGTAGATGTAAGTGCTGTGTGATGTGCATCTGGGTTGTGCTTCGTGAACGATGATCATGAGTATCAGGATGATACTCTGTGGCCATGGACAGGTTGTGCAGTAGCATGTAAAAGGTCCTGGGAGATCCAATAGGTTGAGCTGTGTGCTCGTAATCAGTCCTGGGATGCTCTTTCGAGGTTTTGTTGACTCACGTAATAAGTCCTGAGGATTCCACAGTATGGGCAGTGATGATGAAGACCTGTAGGTGATGGGCCTACATCCAATATGAAAAAGGACTGGCTCTGTGGAACTTCCTATGATGAGTAGATCGGAGATTGATTGAGATAGTAGCAGCAGTGACGATGACGATGATTCGTTGATGATGATCCAGAGAAGAAGACTTGTGCTAGAAGACCTGTGTCGAGAAATACCTTCCTAGTTAAGAGGGAGTGTTGATGTATATGTAACTTCAGAATGTATTTCACATATATGTATATTGTATTCCTATAGAGATGTTATTATTCCTCTATACGAAAGTGTCGTCATTTATATTGTAAGTGTTGTAACTTATACTTGATGGGTTATTAGACCACCTTGTTGGGGTCGGCCCTGTATAAGTCATGTGGGTCGAAGGGTTATTAGACCACCCTATTGGGGGTCAACCATGTGGGTCAAAGGGTTATTAGACCACCCTATTGGGTGTTGGCCCAGTCAGCATTGTGTTATGTGGTTAAGTTGAGGCTGACCTAGTAAAGGTTATTAGGCAAGTCAAGTCAAGTATAAATAGAGTGCGGGAGGCACTCTTTTTGATCATTCTATTCTCTCTCACACTCTTGGGAGAGTGGCGCACTTGTGGAGGAGGAGAAGCTGCTGCTAGGAGATGTCTATGTCTTATGCTTGGGTTGTATCATTGCTCTATCTATCTCTGAGGAAGTTATTGGGGTTTTTCACCTTTATGGTTTTCCCCAAGTAAACTCTGTGTCTCTTGTGTGCTTGCATTATTGTGTCCATGATTGATATGCTATAGATATGTTGTACATGTTGTTCTCTCAGTTAAGATCCTAGATCAGATTGAAGTAAATTCTGAAAAATTAACACATAGTGGACGCCATGTTGGTTGTAGCCACATGTATGAGAGAAGACCTTCCTTAAGATGTAGAGAAGTCCAAGACAAGACGTGATGACCATATGATATCCACATGTGTCCTAACATGATGATATCTCCCTAGCTAAGAGTGAGTGTTGGTGTTTATAGCTTCGTGAGGTATTCTCACAAGTCAACCCAACAAAAGAAATAATAAACAATTATTATTATATATATTAAATGTAAACAAGTATAAATAAAGGACGCGTCGGTACCAGGGAAAGTCGAAAAGTCACCCATCAAACAAGTATAAATAAAGGATTCCTTATTCATTTTTTACCAAGCAATTTTGCATCAAGTGATCTAATCCAGTATGGAAGAGGAAGAGAAGGACACATCAACAGAAGGGGGATAGTTTATGGGTTTGATATCTTTAGGATTATTTTAATCTTCTATTTGCTTATACTTGTATCTTGGACTAATTCTCTCATAAGAAGGTTGTTGGGTTTTCTTCCCTTGAGTGGAAGGGTTTCCCAGGATAAAAATTATTGTGTCTGTTTGTTTTTGTGCATGGTTTATTCTTTTAGTGATCCTAGTTTTTTTTTTTCGCAACAAATATGATTGAATTATACTGCTTTTTTAAATTCGAACACTTTTGACTTCACTACCTTCTGTTTTTTTTATCACCAGCGATGGAGACCTTCGTGCTACAAGTTCTTCGAGAATAACCCTACTCCCCATAAAACCTTCAAATGCCACCTCCAATACTTGGCTCGTGCAAGCATACTGATGGGGTGACGAGGGTACTGGTGTATAATTAGAAAAGGTGGGGAGATCTAACCTTGTTGGAAGCAAATTTGAAGCAACAATGCCCCGATCTTCCAACACCTGCTGTTTAGGTCCTTGGGACCTTCATAGCATGGAGGAGGAAAGTATTGACGTATGATTTGATCTGTGTGAAAACCTTCCACCATAAACTAAGTAACATACCTTGATGGGCTATGATTTCCCACATCTGGAACCCAGTTCTCCACGTCAGATCCAACACTCTTACCCTGAATTCTTCCTCGCTTACGAAAACATACGATGTCGAAAGAGGATCGTCTGAATAATCGACCAATTGAACATCCTCGTCATAGGGTAGCTCCATGCTAATCGTGCCTTGAAGCCCTATTATTTTCAAGCCCTAATATGCTACAGTTTCCATACCCCCAAACAACAAAGCCCCCTCCCTTAAGCTTTGAACTTGATCAAAAGTGTAAATGCAATATAGAATTTTTAAAATTCAATTTAATATTACTCAAAAATGTGTGAATGACGATTAAGGTTTTCTAGAAATTAACTATAATATCCTTTTAGTGTGGATAATCATAATCGATTGATCCTTTTGAAGCGATAAACATTATAGGTAGCGTAAAAAAATTATATTCCATGTGTACCGATTAGTTTAAATCTTCAACAAATTAAAATATTGTAAAAATGTATAATCATTGTGTACAATTTAGTTTAAATCTCCTACAAATTAAAATACTAATTTATCTTTTTAATATTATGTGCCCGATTAAGAGGATGAGGATGTATATGACATAAAGGAGATTAAGAAGATATCTATAACATAAAGGAAATGGAGATTTAAGAGGATATGTATGACATAAAGGAAAGAAAGGATGATTTAGAGAATCTATATGATATAAAAGAATAATTATTAAATAGTGTTTTAGATAAATTTAAAATAAAGTTGGATGGCCAATAAAAAAAGATTTGTTTAGTTTTTTTTTAAGTAAAGTCAAAGTATATATATATATATATATTTTGAATATCAACACTGATATAAAGCATTATAAGTTTTTAAATTCGATTTTAAATATTAACAAGGGTCTATTTACAATATGTTACAAATAATCTATACAAACAAATATTTTATCCTATTTATTAATCCATATGAAATTATCGTATATTTTTGTCAAGATGATCTTTTATTTGAATTTTTTTTAATTCCAAGTTGTAATGGTAAGTCGATATTTGATTTGAATAAAAGCCTTTTATTTCGTGTGATATGGAAATGGAAGTGCTTCAAAGTCAGAATTTGCATCAAAGTACTATATTTTGCAATTTAATTTTATAAACCAATTTGTTTATGTGATATCGCCCATATGGTCTAAAGTTATAGACCCATTCCAACGACAATATGTATGGATAAACATTAATATATATATGGATAAACATTAATCTAAAATTTCTAATTAGGAAGTGACATAAGACGTTATATATATATATATATATATATTTTAATCTAAAATTATATATTTTGCAATTTAACTTTATAAACCAAGTTGTTGGTCCTTTCTATCGTCCATATGGTCTAAACTTATAGACCCATTACAACCAACGATATATATGGATAAACATTGATCTATATGGATAAACGTTAATCTAAAATTTCTAATTAGAAATTGAGATAAGACGTAATTTGTATATATATATTTTTAATCTAAAATTTATAATTAGGAAGTGAGATAAAACGTGATGTGTATATTTGTAAAAAATATTATAGTATGCTCATCTATGTTTGTTGGTTTATGGAGATGTTCATAATTTGTTCTTTTAGATTTGAATTTGTATTTTTTTTAAATACAGTTTTTTAATCATTAAAATTGTACTATTGTAATGATTATGTATATTATGTATTATTTTTAATGATTTTAATAAATAATAATAATTATGCAAATTTTTAATAAAAATTTGTATTTTTTTCGGATGCGGGTGACCACGTGCCCATCAGCTCAATCCTTGGGCACACGGATCAGGAGTCCATAGTACTCACTTCACGTGACAAAAACCTTAGCATGCACGAACCAAGACATGTGATGATGAACGCTACACACATGTCGGCCCGCTCCACTGGACATTATTCCTCCCTGGGCGACGACGAGTATTTAAGGCTGGAGGACGAGCCTGTTGATCCCAATCTCCTTCGCGTGCGTTTGGAATGGCGATATCTCTCGGTCGGTGTGACGAGCATTCAATTCTGCCACCCTTATCAAGGATGACGACCTGCAACATTTATTATCTCCATGGGAGGGAATTGGCTTGGCTCGACTCTTTAAAGCCATTTGTCGGCATGTTTTCTAGTTCCATTGCTGCGTTCTGGTTATTCTCTGTGGTTCCCTCCGCTGAGTTCTGGATACTTCTTGTGGTCTCCCCTGTTGCTCTCATTGCCATGACGCCACACAACAGAGGCATCTCTCGTTGCGACAATGGAAGAACTAGCTCTGGTAGAAGGTCTAGGGTGGCCATGGATTGGACTGTAATGGATGGTTATGCTGAGCTCATCTCTACGCGGACCCGCAATCTAATTGATGGGTGGGAAGCACGTAGGGTGGCGGCTCTTCTTGCCTCGGGCAGCAATGATGGCGCCATAAATCACTATTGGTTGTTAAAAAATATGATGACCACCCTAGTCGAAGAAATGGAGTCAAGTTGGCAAGCTAGCTCCAGTATTGTGAGGAACATCAATTCCAGCCTGAAAGAGGTCTCAGACCACTCAAACACCCTGGACACCAATATGATCTTGGATATCTTTTCCCTGGGTGGCAATTCTGACCAGGCAGTGACAGAGAACAATGCGGACGCAACTGCTCCAGATGCTCCGAAACCTGGGTTTGCAAAGAAAAAATCCACAATCAGAAAAGATAAGGGCTCGGCTCCTGCAACACTCGCAAACGACGCCGCTCAGGAAGGTACGATTGCTCCAGGTTCTCCTACTCCTCCCCCCCTCTGGGGACCTTTGATGACTTCTATGCTTCCCGTCCCATTCTTGAAGAGGAACCTGACGCGCTGCCTACAAATTGCTAAATGGGCTGCCATAGCTCCGGGTTATCTCTGTGATTTTCAGCTTTTTTGTTTCAATTCTCTGTATGGTTTATTTTACAGTAATTCTAGACAGTTTGAAACTCTATTTTTGAAGCAAGTTCCAGTCTTTTTATGGGCATACTTGACTTAGGGGGTCTATATTTTGTATTATGTCAGTTATTTCAGTATTTTCGAGCGACTGGGATGGTGGCTTCATCACTTGAGGCCTCCCCAGTCTGCCACAAACGCTTCGGCTCTCTATGTATTTTTCGGCTCTGTTAATTAAATTTCTATCTACAACTTACAAAAAAAAAAAAAAAAATTTGTATTTTAAATTATCATTTTATTTTAAAAATAATTTTATTTTTTATTTTTTTGCATATCTTAAATATTAATTATAAAATTAATATAAAACAAAATACATATTTTATATTTATAAATTGAATAACAATATGAATTGGATCTAATTTCGATGTGAGAAATATTAATGGTTATCCTTCTCAATAATAATATGTTCTCTCTTTGTCCAGGGAATGTTAATCAAAATACAAAATATAAATAATAATAATAATGTGAATCTTAAGTTTGAGTATCTAAAATAATTCAAATTATTCTATAAAAAACATGATATTAATAATTTTTTTTAAATATTTAAATAAAGATAAATTTTTAATCACCAATCACACTAATAAAACCAAGAAACCTCATAATAATAAAATATACATTGAAAGAACCTCATTTAAGAGAACTAAAAACCTCATAATAATAAAATATACATTGAAAGAACCTCATTTAAGAGAACTAAAAACCTCATAATAATAAAATATACATTGAAAGAACCTCATTTAAGAGAACTAAAAATCTTATAATAAACTCTACTCTATCTTCAAAGAGTTCATTTAATGGATTGAAATAATTCACTAACAAAAAAAATAACATCAATTTTTATTTTTATTTTTTTAAAGGGTGGTTCGCCGTTTGTTAGAGGGCTAGTCCACCTGGGGAAATGGTCACCACCTGCTATTCTAGAGAATCAAGGTGGCACGAATTACAATCATTACAATATGGGCTCAACAAGAGCAATATGTCACTAACAAGAATTGAACCTGGGTGGGGAGGGTAACAAACATTCCTCCCAACCACCCAGGCTACAACCAATGGACAAAGTCCACTTGGGGAAATTGTCACCACCTGCTATTCTAGAGAATCAAGGTGGCACGAATTACAATCATTACAATATGGGCTCAACAAGAGCAATATGTCACTTACAAGAATTGAACCTGGGTGGGGAGGGTAACAAACATTCCTCCCAACCACCCAAGCTTCTAATTAATTAAACTCAAATTTTATATATTTAATTTACTAATTTCAAATATTTTAAAAGTTAAGCTTAAAATCTGTGTAAGTTACAAAATTTGTTCCGTGTGTTGTTTTTCCACGGAAAAAGCATAATTTTATTATATATCGTAATAAAACTACATTTTTCGAGTGTGTTGTTATAGCTTTCTAAGTCTTTTCTGATAATTTTCTTGAAAAGAAGATAAGTTCTCCCTTTACTTCCTATTTCCGATTAAAAAATTTCCCATCCATCCTTAAAGTGTATAACAAAAAACAAAAAATTCTAGTCCATCCTTAAAGTACATTACAAAAATGATGCCTTGATAGGAAAAAGTTGGCTTCTTCAAGATTCAATACCCTTAGTACAGAACACAAGATACAACCTTAATGTGCGAGTGGCGCCAGTTGAGGCCTAGAGGATCCTTATCTTCCAGGCAGTTGTGACGAGTCATAATTCTTCATGGAAATGGGGATGTTAATATTTCAATGTCACTCCTTCCCTCTCCTTCTCAATGTGCCACTGCCCCCTTTGGATCTAAAGACCTCCCTTTGAGAGCCCATCTACAATGTTATTTCTTTTCCTATAAATATGTTCCAATGAGAGATTAGTGTAAAGAGAGCAATCCTCCAAACTTCCTCCAAGAGGGTGAGTAATAGTAAATTTTGACAGATTTGTTTTTTTTACCCATTGGATCACATTTAATGAATCCCCAAATACTTACAAGTCCTCAATTCCTTCCTCCAATGCCAATAATAAAAGGAGTTTTAGAGACATTACCTCGAAGTAGTTGTTTGTCCTAGGCTTGTGAACAACTTTGAACTTATAGCATAATAATTCATTGATAAATAACACACCAACTGCCCCTCCAATACTTAGATCTCCTTGGGTTGCCCCGTCGAAGAAAGCCCAGGGTCTAGATTCGTCAATAGTTTCCAGTATCACTCGACTTACTTTTTTTTTTATGGAAAAAGGCTTAAAATGTTTATGATTTGTGAGGCACATAGAGAGGGCCTAATGGTTTTCTCTTCAAACAAGGATTTGTTGCACGCTAACTAGACTCCCCAAGCAATAAGAAGGGTTGGTGCTTTGTAATCTTGAACTAGTTCATTGTCGCACCAATTCCTCAATCCTTCTTCTATACTTTGTCCCCCTAAATCGTGAAGGAGCAATTCATAATGAGATGAACATTTGTTTCCTCACTCAGATAGTAGAGTGGACATTTTCCCAACCCATGGAAGGATCTCTTTCACAACCGATCCTAGGTTAGAGCTTTCTTATTCAAAACGCTGTTAAATACACAACATCATGAGACATTCTCCAAACCAATCTTGTATAGCCAAGATTGATCCTCCCGTATAGAGGTGAGCACTTTGATTTCCTTCCGTGTAAAGGTTATTCCTCCCGTATAGAGGTAATTGATCAAAGTAATGATGTTGTAAAGTCTTGTTGGACAAGGCTCCAGACTTGTGTGTCAAGTCATGATTCTCATGTGAACCTTCTATATAAAGGTATCCATGGGATGGACCTCTTGTATAGAGGTGGACCTTCCGTATAAAGGTCACGCTTTACTTGTTAAAATAATTTAATGTTGTGTGATGTATTATTAACCATGATCAATAATTGCTATTAAGTAGTTCCTTTAGAGATTGATCACCTCTAAAGTGAATTACTTTAGCATATCATCATTTAGTTTGGAATAATATAATATGATCACAACATTCGGTAGTTCTTCTTAGTATAATGTAATGTGATGGGTAGTTAAAGTTAGCACATATTGACCATGTAGTAAGAGATAAATAAATAAAAGATAAAGCATAGAGATCAAGAGAATTTAGAATTGCCCATGTAGACACTTCAACTAATTAAAGTTAACTCAAATGGTTAAAGCTTCTGTTATAAAGCTTCAATTAAAAATATTCAGTTATAAAGCTTCGGTTAAGTATCAATGTATGTCTCAATCAATGCTTCAGTTAAAGCATCAGTTAAAGATATGCCTCAGTTAACTAAATAACTCACATTGGTCACTTCAAGTAAATCAATCAGCATGATTTCAGTTAACTAAGTGACAACAAAGAAGATCTAGTTAACTAAGTGTTATTGCATAATGGCACTTATGTTAAACTAAAAGACGACACGTGAGTTGCGACATTTGCATGTCGACACTTAAGTTAGCCACATAACTAAGTGGGAAAGCTTTCAGTTAAGAGGTGAGTTCATCCTAAGTGATAGATCAGTGAAATAAAGCATTGCATGGGAAGCGGGGCGAACTTTTGCATGCAAGATCGATACATCCAGTTTGAGGGCGAGTTCATCATGAAGTTAGAAGATAAATAAAAATAGAATAGAAGAATGTATAAATATGTTATACAGGATTGATGAATCTAATGTGAAGTGAATTATCTTCTCCATTGAAAGCAAGGCGCTTCTCTTTGTGCAGGGTATTGTTCTTGCTTGTTATTATTGTGTTGGGCACACATCCGATTGATCTCTCTTCTCTATTGCTTCCACATATTCATCAAGAGTGTTTGGTGATCTCTTATCTTCCAAAAGCAATCTACTATGTTGTAAAAGAAAGCAGTCTTTGCTATCCATTTTATGCTGAGAAGAATTCATGGGGTTTTTGTTCTCATAGTTTTGAGGATTTTCCCCAAGGTATATCTTGTGCTATGGTCGTATGAATTTCATTGGATTGGATTGTCTCATTGCTTCAAGTTTCCTCATCTAAAATAATTAAAGATCAAATCTCAATCAAATATTAACATGGTATAAGAGCTCAGGGCGTGAAGGAGCTCAGTTTTGCATGCCAGCTAGAGCCTATGTAGATCTTGAGAAGTTGAGCACAAGATTTGAAGACTATGGAATTAGTCTTTGTACGACCGAAAGACCGTCTTTAGGTCACCTCAAACTTAAACACTTGGAAGGCTAGGATTCTCAACATCATAGAGGAACATGACTTGGATGGATACATATCCACTATGGTGGAGGAGCCTACATCTAATGCATGGCATATCAACTTCAAGAAGAATCAAGCTAAGGCCAAACATATCATCTATGGTTTGGTAAAAGATAACTTGATTCCTGTGATCACACCGCTGAAGACCACGAAAGAATGTTATGATACATTGACTAATCTATATGAGAAGAAGGCCCCAAGTCAAAAGAGGGCATTGAAGAATAAGCTTTGAAACTTAAAGAAGGAGATGGATGAGACATTGGTCTCCTTCTTCACCAAGATCTCCAAGATAAGAGATCAACTTGCTAGTATTGGAGTAGTGGTGGATGAAGATGATCATATCCAAACCGCTATTTATGGTCTCCCATCCTCATGGGAGACATTCTTGGCTGCGGTAAATGGACGAGAGGTACAACCTAAATTCAAAAGGTTGTGGCATGACTTTCTCCAAGAGGAGGGGAAAATCCAGAACAAGTCAGTGTGCATCAAAGAAGAAAACCTTTCTCTCACGACAAAAATAAAGAAAGTAAAGAAACCCTTCTTCCAAAAGAAGTTCTCTCATCCAAAGAAGAAGGCGTTCAACAAAGGATTTGACAAGTCAAAATCTAGATGCTTCAATTGCAACAAGAAAGGCCATTTCTCAAGAGAGTGCAAAGCAAAGCGGAAAGGAAAGTTTCATGCTTCTACCGCCATAGAAGATGGAACTACTCAAAAGAATACATACAAAGAAAAGGAGACCAGAAGGGAGTTTTACCTTGTCTCATCCCTTTCAGGATCCATCATCACAAGTGCAGAAACATGGTTGATTGACAGTGGCACATCCAAACATATGACTTGTTACAAGAGTGCCATCACTGATCTAAAGGAGAAAGAGTTCACATGTATGGTAGAGTTTGGGGACAACTCAACTTATTCGATGCAAGGATTTGGATCCACCTCTTTCCAGCTGAGCACCGGTGATATTTTACATATGGAGGACATTCTATATGTTCCACGCTTGAAGAAGAACCTCCTTTCAGTTTCGGTTCTTTAAGACAAAGGCTTACGATTTATATTCATGGATAACAAAGCACTTTTATGGCCGAAGAACAAAATCCTAGAATCTATTGTTGTGATTGGAGTTCGAGATGGAGGACTCTACAAGGTACCTGGGAAGTACATTAAAGCTATGATTCACCACACTATCAGTCCATGCGAGCTATGGCACCGAAGGCTTGGACACCTACACTACAAAGTGCTACCAGGACTTCAAAACATGGTAAAAGGTATGCCCATATTTGATTTTGAGCATGATAGTGTATGTCGGGGTTGTGCACTTGGGAAGAGAGTTGCATCAAGCTTTCCAAAAACCTAGTGTTTCATGACAAGTCAAAGCACATTGAAATGAAGTATCACTTCATCCGATACATGGTACAAAAAGGTACAATGAAACTTCAATACATTGCTATTGATGAGCAGATTGCAGATGTGTTAACAAATCCTCTGTCAGTGACAAAGTTGAGGTACTTCTAAGACAAGCTTGGTATGGCAGAGAATGCCTCCCTCGCTGAGAGGGAGTGTTAAATATACATCATCATGATACATTCTCGAAACCAATCTTGTATAGCCAAGATTGATCCTCCCGTATAGAGGTGAGCAATTTGATTTCCTTCCGTGTAAAGGTTATTCCTACCGTATAGTAGTAATTGATCAAAGTAATGATGTTGTAAAGTCTTGTTGGACAAGGCTCCATAATTGTGTGTGAAGTCATGATTCTTATGTGAACCTTCCGTATAAAGGTATCCATGGGATGGACCTCCCGTATAGAGGTAGAACTTCCATACAAAGGTCATGCTTTACTTGTTAAAAGCATTTAATGTTGTGTGATGTATTATTAACCATGATCACCAGTTGCTATTAAGTCTCCTTTAGAGATTGATCACCTCTAAAGTGAATTACTTTAGCATATGATCATTTCGTCCGAAATAATATAATATGATCACAACATCCGATAAGTATTCTTAGTATAATGTAATGTGATGTATAATTAAAGTTAGCACGTATTGACCATGCAGTAAGAGATAAATAAATAAAAGACAAAGAATAAATATCAAGATAATTCAAAATTTCCCATGCAGACACTTCAACTAATTAAAGAGAACTCGAATTGTTAAAGCTTCAGTTAAGTATCATTGCATGCCTCAATCAATGCTTCAGTTAAAGCATTAGTTAAAGATATGCCTCAGTTAACTAAAGAACTCACAGTGGTCACTTCAAGTAAATCAATCAACATGATTTCAATTAACTAAGTGACAACAAAGAAGATCTAGTTAACTAAGTGTTATTGCATAACAACTCATATGTTAAACTAAAAGACGACACGTGAGTTGCGATATTTGCATGTAGACACTTAAGTTAGCCACCTAACTAAGTGGGAAAGCTTTCAGTTAAGAGGCGATTTCATCCTAAGTGACAGCTCAGTGAGATAAAACACTGCATGAGAAGTGGAGTGCACTTTTGCATGCAAGATTGATACATCCAGCTTGAGGGCGAGTTCATCCTGAAGTTAGAAGATAAAAATAGAAGAGAATAATGTATAAATATGTTATACAGGATTGACGAATCCAATGTGAAGCAGATTCTCTTCTCCATTGAAGGCAAGTCGCTTCTCTTTGTGCAGGGTATTTTTCTTGCTTGTTATTGTTGTGTTGGGAAGACATCCGATTGATCTCTCTTCTCTATTGCTTCCACATCTTCATCAAGAGTGTTTGGTGATCTGTTATCTTCCAAAAGAAATATACTATGTTGTAAAAGAAAGCATTCTCTACTATCCATTATATTATACTAAGAAGAATTGCTGGGTTTTTTGTTCTCATAGTTTTGAGGATTTCATTGGATTGAATTGTCTCATTGCTTCAAGTTTTTGCATCTAAAAGAATTAAAGATCAAAGCTCAATCAAATATTAACAAAGGCACCACATGAAGATACTTTTCTTTGGCAGACAATTAAATTGCCAAATTCTCTTCCACCACCACACAAGTTCCAAGTGATTATCATTTAAAATAGGCAACCAACCTTGGGGGTGTAGTTCCCCGTAAGTGCAATAATCCATACCAGCGAGTCGTTGTGATTCATAATTTGAACGTGGCAAGAATTTAGATTTGAATGAAAGATGTCCAAATCTGTATATCCTCCCCGCCAAATCCAAGAAAGTGTGCCGATAGCCACACTTGTCCCCATATGCTGGAATTATGTGGGTATGCTACCTAGTGTAAGTTAAAGTATCCCTGATCTCCGAGCCTCTAAATCATATGATCAAGTAAAGAATATGAGATACCACTTCCAACCCAGGGATCTTTTCCCAGTTGAAATTTAGTATTGTCACCAATTTTCCACAGAAGTCCATTCACAATCACTAGAAATGATAGCACTAGAGATTTCCAGAAAGCTAAAACATTTTGAATGCTTTTCCTTGGTCTTCTGATCCATTCCTCCACTCCTTACGGGAAAATATATTTTATCGTTACTACGTTGCACCACAACCCCATTCCATTAATAAGTCTCCATACACATTTTTTTACCAATGCCTTTGAGAAGATGTATAAACTTTTGAGTCCCCATCGACCCTGTTATTTGGGTTTGGCAACCTTTTGCCACTTGACCCAAGGACGAGTACGTTTTTCACTCTTACCTTGTCAAAGGAACCCAAAACACATTTTTTGAATTGTTTCTAAAATCCCTTTAGGGATCCACACAAGGGGCATCTAGTAAATATGAGTAGCTTCTAGTACAATTCTTTACTAACTATAATATTATCATTGGATTTCAACATTGTAATCAATCCTTTTTACTATATTATTTTAAATTTGGAAAAAAATAGTTTTATAATTTGTAGAAGATAAAAAAAAAATTATATAAACAAGAAGCCAAAAATATATATAATAAATAGTTTTTTTTTTAATAATAAATTTAAATTTTAATGTTCTAATTTATATTTATATGTATATGATATTTTTTACTATGATTTAACCAAAAAAAAAGATCTCAATTATCATGCACAAACTCAAAATAGCTTAAATATTTTCTAATTTAATTTAAAACTCAAATTAAATGTAACTTACCATGAAATTATTTCTTCGGGAAAAAAAACTATTTACTATCACAAGTTATATACAAACTCATTTATAACAAAGTGTATAACACATTTCTTTTGGTATAAATGTGTTAAGTTGTTTTAGGATTAAATAAATGATATTAATTTGTTAACTAATTTATAAATGATAAAATTATAATATAAGATCTGAATTATGAAATATAAAATGATGGTTGGTTTTGGGATCACGTATCATCACTAATAATAAACTTGAGGCATTGGCATTTTTTCAAGGTTTGTATTTACTTAAAGAGTAAGGTGTCCATTGTGCAAGTGTAGTCGCTGTCTCCTCAATTTTTCTAAGGTCTTTCTTGTAACACTTTACACTTCAAAATCTTTGTATATCCCATCTAGTTTAGAGAATATTTACACTTCAAAATCTTTGTATATCCCATCTAGTTTAGAGAATATTAGAATTATTCAATCACTTTGAACCAATTTCATTGTTTAAAGTGTTATGAGTTCATAATAAATAGGTAAATCTTCTTGCGAATATTGAGGCATCCATGAGAAAAAGTCAAATAAGGAAGGGGAGGCTCTTCATTATACTCTCTTCTCATAACATTTATTTGCATCAAATCCTTGATGGAAGCCACCCATGAGTGTCCAGATTGATAGGATTGAAAATTCTATGGGTTATGACCATTAATATGTCACACTCCTCGATGCTTCTAGTTGTCGGTGCTCTTGAAGAGCATAATGATATGTCTCATTTTGTTGTGATGTTCAATTTTGATTAAAGGGTGGTCTTGGAGAGCATTGCCTTACCTTCCCAAGCCTCTTTTTTTGTGCTTCAGCCTCAAGATATTGTTCTGGTTGTTTTATTCAAGGGATTGCGATAGGTGAATGCTCTATAGTTTCCCTGGTGGATATTAGAGCTCAAATTGATACACATTTGGCCCAAACCATCCCCAAAATTGTAGGAAGGGTGGTTTAATGCAGAAAGAACGATTGTGTGCTGTGTAACTTGATGGAGGTAAGTTGAAGTGTGAAATTGTGTAAAAGGGAGGCAGTAGAAGCCCAAAAATCTACGGTAATTTCAACTTTCAAATGGAAATGTAGGCAAGAGGCATGGGACGAAAAACTAAAGATGGAAATTCAAGAGCAATATATGCATGTTGTTGTGATCGTTGCTCAATTAAGGAAAATGAAAGACCTGGAATGTGAGTTTAGGGTATTTGATCAAGTACAAAGAAACAAATATATAGAATTGGACCTTTGCCTAAAATTCATTTCTCAGTTTGGTATCTTTAATATCCCTTTGGAGGTTCTTCAATCTCTTAATCCTTCTATTCCAGATTAAAATGGATTGAAGGAAGAAAATATGGGGGTTCAATGCTATCCCAATTTGAAGATGGAAGACACGGTCAATGGGCTATTATTTGTAGTGCAATAAAAAATGGGTGTGCATTAGGAGGAGTATAGGGAAAACCATTTGCTACAAGACGCCCTACATGGACTAGCCTTTTAAGTTATTTTTTTTTCTGTTCATAATGATATGATGAGTTTTTTGTTAGTAGGACAACTTATCTGGTAGTACACTTTCCAACCTAGTTAGAATACACATTGAATAGACGATTGTAAGATTTTTTGAAACGAAGACTTTGTCATTTTTCTTATGGGGTGTGACCATCTCTTTATCAATTTGTATTAGGGAATTTTTCAATTCAACTAAAACCATATATATATATATAATCAACCTTTGTTAAAATTAATTTAAATATGATTTAATCAAATTCATCTTTTATGAAATCACTTAGACCATCATTACAATTTTTTTCTCTTATTAGTATAAATCTCTTAAATCCTTTACAAGGATTTATCACTGCTCATTTAGAATGTAAAAAAATTACATAACTATTTAGGACATATAAAATCTACATAATTATTAAAAAGGCATAAACCGTTACATCACAAATAAAGATAATAGTTGCAAAGCAGTGTTAAAGTTACAACATCATGAGTCATTCTCCAAGTCAATCTTGTGTTCTAAGATTAAGCCTTGTGTGTCGAGATAGTGCCTCATAGGAGCCTGAGTTGGACTCAGGAAACTTCGAGAAGAATCTTGAGTTGGACTCAAGAATGAATAATCCTCATGTGTTGAGGTAAGTGCTTTGTATGTCAAAGTGATGGCGTTGTACAGTCTTGTTTGTCAAGACTAAGGTCTTGTACATCAAGACAAATCCTCATGTGTTGAGGTGGTGCCTCATGTGTTGAGGTAATGCTTTGCATGTCAAAGCATGAATGGTGTGTGATGTACTATTAACCATGGTTGAGCTATTAAGTCTCCTCTAGAGATTGGCCACCTCTAGAGTGAATTACTTTAGCATATTACCACTTGGAACGATGGTAGAACAAGATGATCACATCATTGGAAAAATATCCTTAGTATATTTGATATGATAGATAAATTAAAGTTGGCACATGTAGATGATGCAGATAAGACAAGAGATAAAGATATGATGTGATAAGATAAGAGAGAATTGATTTTCTCAGTAATGATAAAGACTTCAGTTAAATAAGAGAGAACTCGAATTGTTAAACTTCAGTGATGTTAATAAGAAAGACTCAGTTAATTAAAGGAGAATTCGAATTGTTCACTTCGGTGATATTATCAAGAAGGTCTTCAATTAAAAGAGTTAACTGAGTGTTAATAATGAAGATCTAGTTAACTAAAGTGTTTTGCATGTCAACACTTGATTTAAACTAAAAGACGACACTTAAGTTGAACTAAAAGACAACACTTGAGTTACTACACTTGAGTTGCGACACTTGAGTTACAACACTTAACTTACGACACTTGCATGATGACACTTGAGTTAGCCTCCTAACTAAGTGATCTAGCATCCAGATGAAGGGCAAGTTCATCCTAAAGTGAGAAGATAAAAATAGAAGCAAAAAATGAGAAGTATGATATATATATGTTATGCAGGATTGATGAATTCAATGTGCGAGAGCAAATTTTCTTCTCTCTTGAAGGAAATTCACATTCATTGTTGCTTGCGGGGCATTTGTTTGTTTGGTTATAGCCTAAAAAATACCCAATCTCCTACTTCAAATTTTCTTTCACTACGATGTTGGTATGCTTGTTGTTTCATCCTATTTTGTGCTATAGCCAAGTTATCTTCAATAGTTGGAGAGCCTCATGTTGGTTCTTTGTGTTATCCTCCATTGCTTGAACCTTAACTTTATATTTCAAGGATGATGTGATGGAAGGAGGATTATAGCCATACAATTCCATAAATAGTGACATTTTTATGAAGTACATAAATATTTGTTGTACCACCATTCCGCTAAGGGAAACCACTTGACCCATTGTGTTTGTATATTATATGCAAAGCAATGAAGACACACTTCTAGGAATTTATTCACAATCTCAGTTTTCCCACCAGATTGAGGATGGTAAGAAGAGATATGAGCCAATTGAGTGCCCAAACAAGAAAATATTTCCATCCAAAAATTTGAAGTAAAAACTGGATCTCTATCACTTACAATAATCTTGGGGGTTAGATGTAGCTTTTGAACTATTTCCATGAATTTTGTAGCCATTGTACTTTCTTTAAAAGGATGATATAGAGAGCATAAACGAGCATACTTTGTGAGTTAATACACTACTACCATGATGGAAATATTTCCTTTTGATTTTGGTAGAATTGTGATAAAATCCATTGGGACCTCTTCCCAATGTTGAATTGGTATGGCTAATGGTTGTAGAAGAATTGGTGTCTTGAGAGTTTGTCCCTTATTCTACTGGAAAACTAAACATTATGACACAAAATTTTGGAAATCAATTTTAAGACCTTCCCTAAAAAAATCCTTCTTGATCCCATGGTAAGTTTTCAAGAGCTTTGAATATCCTCCTATAGGAGAAGTGTCCAATTCCATAAGGATCTTCTGTTTCAGTTGAGAATTTTTACATAAATATAGGTGATCATGGTACCATAGTGAATCATTCTTCCATGCAAATTTTTCCAATGAACTAGGGTCCTCTTGTAGTTGTTGAATTATCTTGCATGCTTCCTGATCATGTTTTAGTTATGTCCTTGCTTCCTCCACCCAATCAAATTGCATAATGGAACTTATGCCATCTTCTTTTATTGAATGTGCATTTGCCACCATATTTTGTTTTATTTTTTGTAGACAATTTCAAGTTTGGAACCTAGCATATTTGTAACCCATTTTTTTTTTCTCTTTTAAACATAATCATTGTTCCAAGAAGTACTTAATACTATCATGATTTGTTCTTACCTTGAAGTGCATTCCTATTAGGTAAGTGCATCATTTCTTAATTGCATGCAATATGGC
Organism: Larix kaempferi; assembly: GCA_027924585.1. Taxonomy (NCBI): domain Eukaryota; kingdom Viridiplantae; phylum Streptophyta; class Pinopsida; order Pinales; family Pinaceae; genus Larix; species Larix kaempferi. Next base: position 12,685,208 of record BSBM01000619.1, on the reverse strand, counting down.
CAAAGTTGATTTTTCATAAATTGGTTTGAGTAAGTTTTTTCCTTTGATTTGGAAACTTTCAAAGACAAGGGGTCTCCCGTATTACATTAGAACTTCACTAATGCCATGAATTGAGGCATCACATTCCACAATTAAGGTTTTTGTGAAGTTAGGCATGGCTAATATAGGAGTTGTACACATAGCTACTTTAAATTTTTCAAAAGCTTTGGTTGCTTCTTGAGTCCAAGAGAATGCCTCCTTTTTCAATAACCTTATTAGAGGTGCTACTATTTAACCATAATTATTGATAAACTTGCAATAGTAGCTTGTAAATCCTAAGAATCCTCTAAGATTCTTCAAATTTTTAGGAATTGGTCATTCCATGATAGATTTACTTTTTGTAGGGTCCACTTTCATGCTTTCGTGAGATACAATATGACCCAAATATTCTACGTCATGAACCCAAAAGACAGACTTAGAAGGCTTGGCATATAATATAGTTTTAAGTCAATGTCAACGTGTTGTACATGCTCTTCATGAGATTTGTTATAGATTAGTATATCATTAAAAAAATAGTAACACAAATTTTCTAAGGAAGGGTTTAAAAATAGAATTCATCAAGATTTGAAACGTAGAAGGTGCATTGGTAAGGCCAAATGGCATCAATTTTTTTTATAATGACCTTCATGTATTATGAAGGCTATTTTCAGAATGTCTTCTTTCATCATTATGATTTGATGGTATTTAGAACGAAGATCCAACTTGGTCAACAAAATTTCTCCCTGTAATTCATCAATGACATGAATATGAAACTTAGCTTTAATTTTCATCATATTGAGCTCTCTATAATCTAGACACATACGCCATGAACCTTACTTTTTATGGACCATCACCACTAGTGTATAGAAATAACTTTGGCTAAGTTCAATGATGCTTGCATATAACATTTCTTGAACCATATTCTCAATCTCACTCTTTTGTGCATATGGGTACCTGTAGGGTTTGATGTTAGGTGGTACACTTTGTAGTTGCATGTGAATATCAAGGTCATGATATAGAGTAGGTAGAATACCTTTAGGCATCTCTTCAAATACATTGGAATGCTTGTCAATAACTTCTTGGAGATCCACTAGAATATGTTGCAATATATTAATTATATTCCTTGGAAGGTAATAATGTCTTTGTATTATGTCGGAAGTTATCCACAATAGTATGCAAAAGAGTAATACATTATATCCCATATTCACTATGGTAAAGTATACTCCTGATATCATTATATAAAGAGATGTTATTATGGAGAATTATATTATCCCACATGCAATATGTGAGAGTAATTCCTCCACATCTCTTGGTATATAATAGGGTCAAGGGAGTCACATCATATAACACAAGTGATAAAGTGGTATATGCTCATAGATAGTATCAACACAGGGTATTGTGATCACAAGCTCTGCTATATTGTATTGGGGTTATTTGTAGTTGCTCTCTTGTAAGATTGAAGGATATTTCTGGAGATAATAGAAGACAACCTTCCCGTGGACGTAGCCAAATTAGGTGAACCACGTATATCTGGTGTATTCTTTTCCTTGTTATCTTTCTGTTATTATTTATGTTGATATTTTATTGATTGCTAAGATAGGTAAGCTAGTTTAGCTAGATCCATATCTCTGACATGGTATTAGAGCTAGTTGCTATGATCTAGCACCTTCTATAGCTTTCAATGAATAACTATTATCATCTGGGCATTGTTTATTTTGTAGATTTCCTTTCTATCTGGTGGCCATTAGGATTCTCTTTAGATCTGGGCATATTTATGCAATTTTATTTTTACTTGAACCCTAACCTTGTTGTGTAGATTTTTGCAGAAATTTTTCAAGGGTTTCTTGATGTTTTTTTTCTAGATATATATGATTTTTGGATTCTCCTCAAGGAGATCTATTTTCCGGTTATCAGATCGACAGTTTTCGTCCAAGTTTGGTAGACTTTGTGTAGGTTTTCGTGTTCGGCTTAATCAACATTGTTTTTGGCCTAAAACTGGACACTTGCGACTTTTCCTTCGCAGAACCCACAGTTAACCGCGACCTTCCCTACTGTGAACCCGCGAGTATACTGCGGACTCATGAATTTCAGTGTATAGACTTGCATGTGCTACAACATACTTGCTTCTGATCTACTGTTGAACTCGCGCTTACTTCAGTGTACTCGCTACCATGCTGTGTAGAGACCTGCGAGTGCTTCGGCATAACCGCGACTTCACTGTACACAAACCCATGAGTAGCTGTGACTTCACTATACCGAAACCCGCAAGTAACCGCGACTGCACCGTATAGAACCCGCGAGTATCAGTTTTTACCCTCGAGTTTACTGTGGCAGACCCACGAGTGACTTTTTTTGGTACTTTTCAAAAGGGCTGTAAGTAAAAGTTTCTTTTCCTTTACTGTTTTTCTACTGTGTTTCTGCAGATCAGTACGGTAAAGTGTATCAGTTTTCTGTTATTCACTTTTTTTCTTTTGTCATTTCTAGCATTTGGGTTTCTTGTCAATATTTCTATCATTATGAATTCAGAAGTAGCTTTTGTTCCTGAACTTGTTGGTACTAACTATCTTGCATGGAAAATAATTGATGTTCTTAGGAGTAAGAATCTATGGAGGATTGTTAATGGTGAACACCAAAAACCTGTTGATGCTAAGGATGTGGCTATATGGGAAGATAAATGTGATCAAGCAAGAGAGCTCATTGTTCAAACAGTTTCAGATAGTCTTCAAGTAAGTATTGAGGCAGAAGACAGTCTAGTTGAGGTATGGAAAATTCTAGCTTCTTTATTTGATAAATCTGATGATGTTTCTGCTCATTACCTTGAAAAGAATATTTTTGAGCTAGATCCTACTAACTTTGAAAGAGTAGAATTATATCTTTCTGAATTGAAAACTTTAAATGAAAAAATAAATAATTATGGTAAAGATTACAAGAAAACATACATTTCTCTTATAATTCTTATAGAACTAAAAATGCCATCTTGTTTTGACATGTTCATTCAAACTAGAAATAGAGCTCTTGAATTGTATTCAAATACCATAGAACCTACTTTTGATGATTTTTGTGAAGGGTTGATTAATGAGAAAGAAAGGTTAATTGTTTCAGGACAAGTCTCACCTAATAAATCTCTTATGGCACATAATAGGAATCCTAAGAAAAGTTTTAATAATGTTAAAGGTTCTAGTTCACACACGTCAAATCATACTAATAAATCCGGTCATGCTTCTAATGCACATCATGAAAATAATAATAATAAGAAGAATGTGTATGATCCTTGTAAGCATTGTGGTAAAACTAACCATCCTGAAAAGAATTGCTTTAAAGAGAAACGTTTAAGGCTAAGGCTAAAAAGAAAGGTTCTGATGAATCACAAGTAGATTTATGTGCATTTGTTGCTTCATCTAGTAGTTCTTCTTCTAATGTGGAATGGATAATGGATTCTGGTGCTTCTAAACATATGACTGGTAATGCTTCCTTATTTACATCTTATGACATTACTAAAAACACATCTCAGAAAGTCTCTATAGGTGATGGTAAACAACTTTCCGTAATTGGTTCCGGTAATGTTAATGTTGCTAATGGTCATTTGGAAGATGTTTTTCATGTTCAACACATGCCCATCAACTTGATTTCTATTTATCGTGCATGTCAAAAAGGATATAAATTTGAAGCTTGGCTTGATAAATACGTTCTTTAAGATATCAATCAAAATTTTAAAGTAGTTTCTTCTGGTCTCGTTGATCATACTGCTGATGTATATAAATTTGTTGGTTTTAAATCAACTAAAAGACAACCTTTTTATTCCTATGTTGCTCATGCCGATGAACTAAGTAAATTACGGCATGAAATATTGGGTCATTTGAATTATGCTAAAATGCAAATGTGAACTAAAATGGTACATGGCTTGCCTAATATTTCATCTACTAACGATGTTTTTGAAGGTTGTGTACTTGGTAAACATCATAGAGAAATGTTTGATAAAGGTAAAGCTTGGTGTGCTAAAGAATCTTTGGAATTAATTCATAGTGACAATTGTGGTCCTCTTGAAGTTCTTTCTATATCTCATGTAGCCTATTTTCTTACTTTTATTGATGACTTTAGTAGAAAATCATGGGTTTATTTTTTGAAAATAAAAGTGAAACTTTTTCTAAATTTCAAGTATTTAAATCCTTGGTTGAAAATGATTCTGGTAAAAAAATTAAGACTTTAAGAACTGATAATGGGGGGGAATTTGTTAAGAAATAGTTTGAAGTATTTTTATTTAAACATTGAATTCAACATCAAAAGACTGTTCCTTACACACCTCAAAAAAATGGTGTTGTTGAAAGGAAACATAACTTTAGTTGAAATGGCTAGATGTATGCTTTATTCAAAAGGATTACACAAGAAATTTTGGGCCGAAGCCATAAGTTGTGCTAACTTTAAAGTTCCTACAAAATAGTTAAGCATGTTACCCCCGAGGAAAAATGGAATGGTAGAAAACCAGATATTAGTAACTTTAAGGTGTTTGGTTGTGAATGTTGGGCTCGTATTCCTAATGAAAAATGGAAAAAAGTTAGAACCCAAGTCTCACAAGTGTATATTCATTGGCTATGCTGAGGATTCCAAGGATTACAGGTTGTCTAATCCTTCTAATTAGAGTGTCATAATCCGGAGAGATGTTCAATTTAGTGAACTCTCTCCACCACCTAAGTTTGTAGAACCTCATGTTACCCTGAATATTCCATTGTCTCCTGTTACTCCTTCCAGTTCTGATCCTGTTGTTGATCTTAGTTCACCCTCTTCTTCAAGTGTTCCACCTGAAAGTCTCGAAGCTCCTGAAGTGACTTCTATTCCTTCTAACCTTCCTGTTTGGGCCTGGAAAACTCTTGAATATGTAGGTAGTGAGATCGATAACCCTTCTGATACTCGTAGAACTAGATCTAAATTTACTCTTATGACCAAAGTTTTGGCCACAGATGATCCTACCTCTTATGCTCAAGCTAAGGGTAAACCTCATTGGGAACAAGCTATGTCTGTTGAGTATGATTCTCTTATGAAGAAAAAGACTTTGTCTCTTGTTCCTCTTCATTTGGGAAAAAATTTAGTTGGTTGTAAATGGATTTATAAAACTAAGTTTACTGCAGAAGGACATATTGAAAAATATAAAGCTAGATTAGTTGCAAGAGGTTTTAATAAACTTGAAGGTATTGATTATAATGAAACTTTTGCTCCTGTTGCTAAAATGAATACAATAAGAACCATCTTATCTCTTGCTTCATATTATAAATGGGAAAGACACTGTTACACCAAAATCTCGTCACCATGAGCCATGTGTCAACTTTGTGCCTAATCCCTGAAGTTCCCTTAGATAAAGTGCATTGAGTTTGGGTTTTTCCCTGGGTTTTTTCCTTCTTTAAGTACACCGACGCTTTTTCCCTTCAGACAAGGTGCAACAACACACTTTGCACACTGACAAGGTGCACCGCCGACGCTCTTTACCTTCATGCAAGGTGTGCCAGCTCTTAGTGGCCCTCTATCTCTTCATGTAAGGTGCGTCAGGGGTGTTTATAGGCCGAAACTCGAAGTTTCGAGGCCCTTCTCGAAGCTTGATGAGGTGGAGGGTCATCCCTAACTTCTAGGTGAGGTGGAATTTCGATTCCTAACCTAATGGGAGGATCCCGTATACCTCTCCCCCAATCCTCAACCTACTCTATCCCCTTTAGCTTTATAAATACAACCCTCCTCTCCATTAAGAAGGATGAAGGATATAGCATCCATATGCTAGTGGAATAAGCTTAGGAGATCATCATTCATCTCTTGGAGGCACCTATTTCTCCTTAGAGGCATTGGCTTGGCCTGTTGGAGGAAGATTACGATGTTAGGGCTTGGTTGTAATCTTATCTCTTCTTTGTATTCCCACTTTTATACAGTAATACAAAACTCTTTCCATAAATGTCTTATTGTTCATTTGATATTTATAGTTTACTTCCTTAACCGTTTACTTAGATCAATTATTGCGTAGATGTACTATTACTGCTTGTTTGTCTCTTGCATGTTCTGACAGGTCTTGCAGCTACGGATCTGACGACCGTGGAGCCTGAAGTGACAAAGGAGAAAGAGATATACAAATCTGAAAGGTAAGATGTCTACATCACTTAATCTCTAATTTGATCTAGGAAGGTAGATTTATATTCTGTCTAATTTGTTCTAGATTCGCGTTGAACTAGGGAGATCATGCCTTAAGTCCACTTTTGGTAGATTGTCCGGTAACAAATTTGGCGACCATACTGGGGAAAGAACATAGATTTGATTTCATAGATTCAATTTCATTTGTCTTTGATTTCATGTCTTTTTATCAATCCTTTTTTCTAGACTCTTGAAGCCCTCCTACCCTTATATTTTGTCTTTAAAGAGTTTCTTGGGTCCCCCTGATTCTCTTTGGGATTAGTATCAGACCCCTTGCCTTTTTACCTTAGGAGATCTAGCCATTTTGATGCTTGTTATTCGATAGGAACACCTGGGTTGAATATTCCCTGCGCCACTGTTCGACTGGGCTCACTTTGTCTCAAGACAAACTGCGTCGGTGGCGCACCTTGCCTGTGTACAACCCGCACTGGACCCTATCTGGCGCACTCTACCTGTGTATATGGTGTGCTGACCCCTTAAAAATTAGGGATCAATAGGGATTTCCTTCTTTTTGGGATTTTGGTCTGATTGATTGTGGTTTGTAGGCTGTGTATTATAGTCACACACCCCCTAGATCCAACATTGCTTGTGTTTGGAATTGTTTTTGTTGATTTTGGATGTTTCATTAGTCAAGTAAGTGACTCGGTTGTCGGGGGAAATTTCAAATCCCCTACCGGTTGGTTCGATCTTTCCATCCTTGATCACCTTACCTGATCTTTTTAGATTTGTTCAGATCATTAGATCATCTCCAAACCCTTCTTCCACTCAATCATTGAGCTTTGATTGCATTTGGTATATTTTGAGCCTTTCTTGAGTGCCTTTGAGTTGTTTGGGTGCTTGTTGTTTTTCTTTGGGAATTTCTGAATGATTAGAGTGTTGTAGATATTCTCTCACTTTCTGGTATATAGATATGAAAAGCGTTTAGTTATCAAGTTCCATTTTTGATACATGCATTTGAAAATTGAAAGCGCTTCATTATTTTGTCTTATACATTGCTAAGATTTGTTGCATATTTCATTTTCTTTGCGCTTTTTGACTTATTCTTGCAAAAAGTTAGAGTTATTGCACTCTAGGAAGGAATTATTCTTTTCGTTACTACTTAAGTACTTTTTGGTTTGAAAGAAAGAAAAATATCTCCTTACCTTAAGTAGTTTTCATTGAAAAGGAAAGGAAAATGTGCATCGTCATATAGATAGGATTTGCATTCTTTTTACATTTCCTGTCTATACCTCATGCATCTACTTAACTACATAAGATAAAATTAACGCTAGCTTAGGTTAAAATAACTTAGTAACTGTGTGTAAGTTAGAGACGTGTTCTGGCGTCGTAAAACGTGGCAGCTGTCATTATTTTCCTGCACTGCATTCCGGGGGTATTACAGTTCTTCCACATACCAATCAGTATATCGAAGCTCTTTCACATACCAACCGGTATATCGAAGGCCCTTTCAAGTACCTTAGGGTATATCGAAAGGAACTTAACGTACTAGGTGTATATCGAAAGGTGTTTTACTCAGTAGTATATCGAAAGGCTCTTGCTGTATGGTTGTGTATTAGACAACACCACTACGGATTTGAGCTCCCACGTACCTTGGGTATATTTGGAGACACTCCTAGGATTCCTGTGACCAACTGATTTAACCATTTGGCCATCTTGGCATCGCAATACACCAAGAACAACACTCGGGGATATTACTACGCACGTGCCGTCTAGGTAATTGGGTATTCAGGCAAGGGTACGGTCCCAATCCTCCTTGTTGAGTTTTATTGTTGGACCCTGCGGTATATTTTGAGTTGTGACGCCTTGAGAATCCTATGAGGATCCCGACTTTTCATCCACTCCTACTCACACAGTTTGCTTGTTTCTTTTAGACTTGAGTAATGTTTGATTTGTGTGGTACTTCAGAGACTATTAGGAAGTTTAGATATGGAAGACCCTCCTGGGACTACCAACTAAGAGACCCCTTTTCAAGGTATGTCTTTTGTGGAAGTGTTGGTCCTCCCTTTATGGCCACATTGAATCTTCCCGGATTGACTATAGGATTACCTGTGTGGTTGTTCTCCAATCCCGTTATACAAAATGAAACTTTTGTGTCGGATCAAGGTCCTTCAATACATGAGCATCAACCTCATGTCGATCCTTCTCCTTCTTCGTCGAACGTTGAATCGGCTTCCCTTTCTTTCTCTTCGCCTGTTGAAAACTCTGATGTTAGTAAATGGGTGGATAAGAAGAAGATGAAAGGGAAGGCTAAGAAGAAGAACACTAAGCAGAAGGTCATAGTTCCAACCTCTGACCATCATGTTGGGAACCCACCAACCACTGATCATCATGCTGGGAGCATTGATGTACCTGTTTTGATTTTGCGTAAACCTAAGTTCCCTTCCAGGATTTGCAAAGGGTCCCATTTTCTTAAGGACTGTCTTGGTATTTCCACGGTCTTAGAATTGTGGTCGCAATATTCGGAACCACTTATGTCATCAGTCTCTGGTCATCTTGCTGATGATTCTCCCTCAACCAGTGACTCTGTTGTTAAGAGTCGGAAGGGTAAAGTCAAGAATCCTTTCCTGTTATGTAAGGAAATGCACCGTACTTACCTTTTTCCTCGAATGGATGAAGCTTCAAATTTGTTGGAAGATATTACTGTTCCTTTTCAACGGCTCCCAACTAGTTATCATAGGTTTCCTATTGACCCCCCACTGGTTGACCAAGTGGTCGATTCGGTTTCATCCTTGGTCGATCCCACTCTTCCTTCCAAGAGTGAACCTAAAGTGGTCGATTCGGTTTCATTCGTAGTTGATTCCACTCTCCCTTCCGAGAGTGAACATCAAGTGGTCGAGTCGGCCTCACCTCCACTCGATCCAACTCTTTCATTGGAGAAAGTCCAGACTGAAGCAGTCACCATGACACAATCTTCGTTTCATTCTTATCTTCCAAGTGAGAGTGAATTGTAAACCGCTGATTTTTTCCTAGTCGTTTCAGAGGAGATCATGTCCGTTTCCACAGGACCCCCTCCAAGTATTGAGGTCATTTCCTTTGATTGGAATGGGCCAACATAAGCCTCGTCTTCCTTCGAGTGTTCCTTTTCAAATATTTGTTGGAGTTTCTGATAAGAAAATATTTCATACGATAGTTGATGAGGGAGCATCTGTTAGTATTTTATCCTCAATTGCTTGGAAAGCTATAGGTTCTCCTCAACTTGTACTAGTCACTTACCAAGTTTTGGATTTTTAGAGAAGGCCTACTGAACCTTTAGGGATCCTCCCTCAGTTATCTATCACCTTAGGAGGGAAAAATGTCTGTGTTGATGTTATGGTAGTCCAAGGTCCCTGATATTTTAATCTATTCCTTGGATGTGATTATGTTTATGTAATGAAAGTTGTAGTGTCCTCACTCTTTCGAGTGATGTATTTTCCCCATGATGGGATAATTGCGACCATCGATCAACTTTCCTTCGTAACACCCACTCATCGTATGACTCCTAGTCATCTGACTTCCCTGAATGTTCCGCATATTTTAGTGGTTTCCTCTCCCTCGTGATGGGGGGCAGGTCTCTAGCCTCTGGGAATCATGATGGAGTTGTTCCCCTAGCTTATTATGCTGGGGGTCACCCTATCAACCTCTGGACATCATGTTTGGTAGGACCGATCTTCAAGTAGAGTCTCCCTTTTGGTTTCAAGCTTGTCTAAAAATGAAACCATTCCGTGTGAGCATAGTTTTATTCTCTTTCAAGCTCGTTAAAAAATGAAATAGACCCTTCCAAGCATAGTTTATCTTTGTTTTCAAGCTTATGTAAAAATGAAACCATCTCCTAGGAGCATAGTTCCCTTTTTGTGTCAAGCTCGTTAGAAAATGAAATAGTTTCCCTGGAGCATAGTTTCTTTCTATTTTAAGCTTGTTAAAAAATAAAAAGGGTCCTTTCAAGCATAGTTATTGTTTATTTTTCAAGCTTGTGTAAAAATGAAATAGATCTTCCTCCCGTTAGTTCGAGTCTCTCGCTAGAGTTAGAACTTGAACCTTCATTTCATTTGCTTCTCGTTCCCTCCCTTGTGAACATTTTCATATTAGTAGCCAGATTTGTAGTTGGGTTAGGAAGGAGCATTTTCAGATGAAATGAAGCTTGGGGGGCATGTTGTACCATTAGCAATCATGCTGGGGGCACACTACCAACCTTTGAACATCATATGTTGGGTAGAAACCAATCCCAAGCATAGTTTACCTTTGGTTTCAAGCTTGCATAAAAATGAAACCAAGTCTTAGTTCTGAGCATAGTTCCCTTTCTATTTCAAGCTAGTTAAAAAATGAAATAGGTTCCCATGAGCACAGATTAGTCTTTGATTCCAAGATCGTTAAAAAATGCAATAGACCCCTATAAGCATAGTTTACCTTTGGTTTCAAGCTTGCATAAAAATGAAACCAGCTTCATGAGCATAGTTCATTTTCTGTGTCAAGCTCTTTAAAAAATGAAACTGGTCATGAGCAGAGTTCTATTACTGTGTCAAGCTCGTTAAAAAATGAAATAGACCCTTTTTCATTAAGTGGAGTCTCCCCATATACTTAGTACCTGAACCTTCTTTTCATCCTCCTATGCCATTTGATCTTCATTTGTCTTTGGTGAACATCTTCATATTAGTAACCAAGAGTTTAATCGAGTGAAGATGTATATTATGAGAATGAAATGAAGCTTGGGGGCATGCCTTCAACCTTTGGACGTTATGTTGAATTCAACTCGATCGCCTCTCCACACCACGTTTGAGTTAAGTCACTTACTTCTAGCAATCATGATGGGGGCATGTACCAACCTTTGGATATCATGATGGAAAAACTCCACTAATGGGAATATTTTCGAGCATACTTTCTTTTGGGTTTCGAGCTCACTAAACCATGAAAATAATCTCGATCATAGTTCATTTTCTATTACAAGCTTGTTAAAAAATGAAGCAGACATCATGAGCATTCTTTTCACCTTTCTTCCAGCTCGTTAAAAACAGTAAGATGGTTTGAGCTTACTTTTCACTTTTTTCATGCTCTGGTTGAAACATGAAAAGTGGTTTGAGCTTAGTTTTTACTTTTTCGTGCTCTGGTTAAAACATGAAAAAGATTTCGAGTGCTTTTGATACCATTGTCGTGCTCATTAAAAATTTGAGTAAAAAGGTGTGTCTAACGAGTATAGGTTTATCACTTTATCCGGCCTCGGTAGACTACTTATGGAAAAAGGAATTGTGCCGAGTTTACTTTTTCCTTTGTCGTACTTGGTCACCAACCATGACAAGGTTGTTCTTGGAGTTCCTTTTAAGCTCTTTTCAGGCTCTCTAAATATGAAAATATTGCCAAGTGAACTTGATGCGTTCATGCTTATAAAAGTATTTGAATGATCGTATTCCTGGTGATATTTTACCCCTTTTTCAGACCAGGGGGCACTACTTATGAAAAATGAATACTCTAGCCAATCATGACTGGAAGAGTCCTCTCTCGCGTCGTTTTACCCTTTTCCGGGCGAAGAGGATAACTTTACGAAAAAAGGACCTTTGGAGTCTTCTTTAGTTCTTTTCAGACTCTCTAAACATGAAAGGACGTTGAGTTTGCCTTCTATGGACTCGTTAAACTTCAACATTGAAGGGCCCGCTATGGGACGAACCCCTCCTCTCCTAGGTTCGTAAAAAAATTGGGATTGGACTCATTTATGAGATGATATGTACAGAGCATTTGTTTACCCTCCTCAAGCTTGTTAAAAAACAAGTGAGGCACTCATCAGTTATGATGGGGAAAAATGAAAGATTTTGTGTTACACTTTATTTGTGGGAATACATAGTCGCTCTTGAACATGGCACTCATTTTTATTTGCATTCATTACTTGGGTAATTTGTTTGTCTTTGATTCGTACTGATTTCATGAGTCTAGTCACTCCTTTGGGTCGTCCAAAGAATGATTCCACCATTAGTCGCATTGGGGGTTAGTATCATTCTCATCATGTCAATAATGCCAAGTCATGCCATGACCATGTTTAAGAGATGTTAGATTTTGAGCATTAATTCAACATACTCTAGGATCTTTACTTAGAGAATAACATGTACAGCATATCAATCATATCATGCACAACAAGCAATCACATAAGACAATAGACACACAGAGTTTCACTGGGGAAAACCATAAAGGTGAAAAACCCCATAACTTCCTCAGAGATAGAAAGAGCAATGATACAACCCAAGTACAAGAGATAGTCCTTCTAGCAGCTACTCCTCCTTCCTCACTTGTGCACCACTTTCTGGAGAGTGTAGAAGTGAATAATGAAGTGATGAAATAGAGTGCCTCCTGCACTTTATTTATACATGAACTGACTTGCCTAATAAGCTAGTAGGGCCAACTTGTCTAACTCAGTCAAATAACCCATGGTAATACTAATCAAATCCAACCTCACACTTGGTGGTTTAATAACCCATCATATGCAAGTTGCGACACTTGTCAATACAAATGACGACACTTCCGTATAGAGGAATAATACCATCTCTATAGGAGTACAATATACATGGGTGAAATACATTCCGAAGTTACATATACATCAACACTCCCTCTTAACTAGGAAGGTATTTCTTGACACAGATCTGCTAGCACAAGTCTTCTTCTTTGGATCATCGTCACTGGATCATCGTCATTGAATCATCGTCATCGCTGTTGCTATCTCAATCAATCTCCAATCTACTCGTCATAAGAAGTTCTACAAAGCCAGTCCTTTTTCATACTAGATGTAGGCCCACCACCTGCAGGTCTTCATCATCTACATAGCCAACCCTTTTTCATGCTGGATGTAGGCCTAGCCTCCATGTAGGTCTTCAACATCTCTGCGAGCAAGCCATCAAGTAGGTACACCTCAGGACTGATTATACTGCCTCTGCAAAACCTGCAAGATCTCTCAGGACTGATTACATTGCCTCTGCAAAACCTGCAAGAGCATCTCAAGACTGATCATATGCCTCTGCAAAACCTGTATACCATACTGTCACATCATCGTCTTCAGATCACCTCATAGTCCACAGAGCACAACCCAGATGCACACACACAACACTTACACTCACCGACATGGAAGGAATTTCCTCTAACCATCCAGGAAAGGCTCAACACTTACACTCACCGGCATGGAAGGACTTTCCTCTGACCATCTGGGAAAGGCTCACATAACTTACATCGACGACCATGGAAGGAATTTCCTCTGACCATGTTGGAACGACTACAACAATTACATCACGACCATGGAAGGACTTTCCTCTGACCATGTCGAAAAAGCTACGCCCAGCCCTTACATTTCACCATGGAAGGAATTTCCTCTAACGATGTGAAAATGGCCCAGCCCTTACATCTCACCATGGAAGGAATTTTCTCTAACCATATGAAAATGGCCCAACCCTTACATCTCACCATGGAAAGACTTTCCTCTAACCATGTGAGAATGGCTCGTGTGCATCTGCGTCTCTGGACTCATCACTTCCCCTTGGAAGGTATCTCGATTTGAAGTACACCAAGTCTCCCTCTGAAGTATTCAAACTTCACTTTGGCCATCGGCTTGGTCAACACATCGTCTATCTGCTCGTCTGTCGCAACATACAGGAGCTTCAATGCTACTCTTTGCACCATATCCCTGATATAGTGATACTTGATCTCAATGTGCTTCGACTTGTCATGGAACACTGGGTTCTCCGACAACTTCACACAACTATGGTTGTCGCAATATATACAAGTAGCACTCGACTGGAGATCAAACAAATCATACAGTAGCTTCCTAAGCCATACTACCTCACAACTAGCCGAACAAGCTGCGACATACTCTACTTCGGCTGTACTCAGTGCCACACAGGACTGCTTCCTGCTAAACCAAGAGGTCATACCGGATCCCATACTGAAGCAGCAGCCCGAAGTGCTCTTCCGACCAATGGCACTGCCTGACCAATCCGAATCAACATAACCTTCCAGGTTAAACTTTTGATTCACCTCATACTTGAGCCCATAGTCAACTGTACCCTTCAGGTATCTCAGAATATGCTTTCCAACTATCAGGTGAACATGTCTTGGATCTGTCAAGTACTGGATCAAGGTGTTCACTGCAAAGCAAATGTCTGGTCTCATATTCGTCAGGTACATCAAGGACCCAATCATCTGACGATACATCATAGCATCAACCGGCTCATATGAAGCATCACACAGAAGCTTCAGGTTTGATTCCATAGGTGTGGCCATGGCCTTGCAGCCCATCATCCCGAACCTCTTCAGGATCTCTACTACATACTTCCCTTGTCCAAGGAAGATTTCATCTGCACTCTGCCACACCTCCATACCAAGAAAGTAGTGCATCATACCCAAGTCCTTCATCTCGAACTTGACAACAAGATTCCTCTTCGTGTCGAAAATCAATCTGTCCTCACCTGTTACAAATAGGTCATCCACATACAATAGTAGTATCACTGGATTGCCTTCCTCAACCTTGTAGTAAAGGTTGGAATCCGCTTTACTCTTGGTAAATCCTAAACTAGATAGGAAGCCATCTATCCTTCCATACTAGGTCCTGGGTGCCTGTTTCAAACCATATAGGGATATCTTCAGTTTGCACACATGTGACCCTTGGTCATGTGTCTCAAACCCGAGTGGCTGTTCCACATACACTTCCTCTTCAACTACACCATTCAAGAAAGTTGTCTTGACATCCATCTAGTGTACCTTCCATTTCATCACTGCAGCCAGAGAAAGTACTGATCTAATGGAAGTGTATCTGGCCACAGGAGCAAAGGTCTCTTCATAATCAATCCCTTCTTTTTGGGAGAATCCATGAGCTACAAACCTTGCTTTATATTTCTCTATGCTGCCATCTGCAGCATGCTTGATCTTATAGATCCACTTGGAAGTCACCGCAGACTTCCTATCTGGTCTTGGGACCACATCTCAGACATCATTCTTCATGATTGACTAGTATTCCTCGACCATGGCATCCTTTCATTCTTGATTTTCTACTGCTTATTCATAACTGGAAGGTTCTTTGTTCATTATGTCATAGAGTAAATCCACATAGCTGGTATGTGATCTTGTCTTTTTCCTTTCTCTGTGTTCCTCTTCTGGAATGCCAAACCTTTCTGCAACTTGAATGAGCTCTCTAGCCCATGCTAGTTTCCTCTTCTGAGAGTTCTTCTCACAAGGTGGATCTATAGGTTGTTGTGGATCTTCCATCTCACGATCTTCTTTATGAATTGCTTCATTCATAGTGGTGTCTGGTGTTCTGGATATTCTGGGTTCTTCATTGTCTTCAATAGGTGTCTTTCTTGATTTGATGTATGATGAACCTTCATCAAATGTTACATCCCTGCTGATGTCAATCTTCTTGAATCCCGGGAAGTAGATTCTGTAAGCCTTCGAGCTTTCACTGTAACCCACGAATATGCCCTTATTTCCTGAAGGATCTAGCTTTGTCCTCTTTTCTTTTGGGATGTGAGTATATACTGGGCAACCAAATATTCTGAGATGGCTAACTTCTGGTTTCTTACCAGTGAACACTTCTTTTGGTGTTTTGTTGTCAAGTATCTTATGAGGTGTTCTGTTTTGCACATATACCGCTGTTCTTGTTGCTTCTTCCCATAAGTGCATGGGTGTATCTTGGTCATGAAGCATTTCCCTAGTTGCTTCCATGATTGTCCTATTCTTTCTTTCGGCAACCCCGTTCTGTTGTGGATTGTAAGGAGTAGTCAACTCCCTCTTAATTCCTGAATCACTGCATAGCTTCTTGAAGTCACCTGAGGTAAATTCTCCACCATTGTCAGATCTGAAGATCTTGATCTTCAAGTCAGCTTGATTCTCTATCAAGGCTTTGAATTCCTTGAACTTGTCAAACACCTCATCTTTGTTCTTCAAGAAGTAAACCCAATTCTTCCTAGAGAAATCATCAATGAAGGAGACATAGTATACATACCCACTCAGAGAGCTGGATGACATTGGACCGCATACATCAGAGTGGATAATTTCCAAGATTCTTTTTGCCTTGCTTTCACTACTTGGAAATGTCTTCTTTGTGTTCTATCCCTTTGCACAACCTTTGTAAATACCTTCATGCTTTTTCTGGATTTTAGGAAGACCTTCTATAGCTTTGCTTGCAATTGGTAATGCGCTATAATGCATGTGTGCAAGCCTTCTAAGCCAAAGTTCACTTTGATCTACTGAATCATGGACCATGGCTTGTTTTGGTTAGCCCTTCAATTTGTATAGTCCTCCCTTTTGCTCTCCAATCACCACTGCATCATCTATAGTCTTACCCTTTGGCCACATTAGGACTTGGCCATCTACAAATGCAACCCTCATGCCTTTTGCATCCAATGCAGATATGGAGAGTAGGTTCTTCTTGAGACTTGGAACATATAGTACATCTTTCATCTTCATAGACTTTCCAGAGTCTAGCTTATAGGAGGATTCACCACTTCCTTTTATTGGATATTGGTAATCATCTCCAAGTTTCACCTTGTGGGGTGATTCATGTTCATATAGGATTCCTTGAATCCTGTCATGTGTTTGGAAGCCCCACTATCTATAAGCCAATCATTACTTCCATGAGTAATGGTTCCAGTGAGGGAAGAAATCAAAACATACTCTTCATCACTTGAAGAATCTTCACTTTCTTCTCTAGCCCTCTTCCTGGGAGGTTCATCATCCTCTGCAGCATGAGCATGATGTCTTCTTTTGATGTTCTTCTTCTTGTGAGAGCCATCCTTCTTATTTCTGGGATAGTCTCTGGAATAGTGTCCCTTTTCATCACATGTATAGCAATGGATATAGGACATGTTTCTTTGAGGTTTGGGACTACTCCTTTGATTCTGATGGTGATGCCTTTCTTTCTTGCCATGATGGTGAGCCTTTTTGTAATCATGTATTTTGGAGTGTGTTGTGAGAGCTTGGTCTTCATTCCCCATCTTCTCTTCTCGAGCTACAATTCAATCTTATTCCTGTGAGCATTCTTCCCACAACCTACTGAATGAGATAAGTTTCTTCCTAGCACAAATTCCTTGGATGAAGGAATCCCATGACCTAGGAAGGCCATTAAGAGTAGTCATTACCACTTCTCCATTTTCTATATCTTCTCCCACAGCTTCAAGTTGTTCTTTTATCTGGGAGACCCTTGAGAAATAAGACTACATAGTCTCAGCATTCTCGATCTTGATATTCTTCAATTGATTCCTCAAGGTCATCTTCTGATTTATGTTCTTCCCTTCAAATAGCTTGGTCAGGGAATCAAACATTTCCTTAGGTGTATTTAGAGATGACACATGTGGTATGAGATGGTCTTTGATAGAATCAGCAATGATCCTCTTTGCCTTGACCAATTTCTTCTTGTGTAAGGCCTTAGCCTCTTCTCCATCTGGGATAGGGACCTATTAAGTTATGTAAGTGTCCAACTCATTCTCTTCCAGGATTAACCCAATCCTATACTTCCATGCTTGGAAGTTATCAGCTCCTTCAAGATTATCCTCAAGCTTGGTGTGGTGAGACATCTTAAAGAGTACTTCAAATGGAAATAGAAGAGATTTAGGTCTTACTACTTGATTTGCTGAAAACTGGATTTGGTGCGGATTAGGGTTTGTTAGAGAAACCTTAAAAATTCAAACTTTGAATTTTAAACTTCTGAAAGGATAGAAAGATGCGCCTTGATGAGCTGATCAAGCTGGTATACTCAGAATTTGAAAACTGCAAAGTTTCACCTCTCAAAATTGCTTTTTAGATTTCCGGATTCACTATGGAGGACCCTGAATTAGGGTTTGAGTTTCTCGAAGCTTCACCCTACCAAAAATTTTGATCCAAAGCTCTAAAATTCAATTTTTCCAAGTAGCTTCTAGCTATGGTCTCAGATTTCAGAAATTCCTATTTTTGTGGAAACCCTATTTTTTAGGGCAAAAAATGAAAGTGCCAATAATTGAATTCTGACTAGACATAAAGATGCACCTTGCTGAGTAGAGTCAATCTACCTTACTGCTTTTCCAAAATTTGTGGAGAGAAACCCAATAAACAAGAAACCTTAGTTTCCGCAACTGCACCGTGTCTTCTTCTCAAGTTAGCTCTGATACCATGTTAGATTTTGAGCATTAATTCAACATACTCTAGGATCTTTACTGAGAGAATAACATGTACAACATATCAATCATATCATGCACTACAAATAATCACATAAGACAATAGACACACATAGTTTCACTGGGGAAAACCATAAAGGTGAAAAACCCCACAACTTCCCAGAGATATAAAGAGCAATGATACAACCCAAGTACAAGAGATAGTCCTTCTAGCAGCTACTCCTCCTTCCTCACTTGTGCACCACTTTCTAGAGAGTGTAGAAGTGAATAATGAAGTGATGAAATAGATTTCCTCCCGCACTCTATTTATACATGACCTGACTTGCCTAATAAACTAGCAGGGTCGACTTGTCTAACTCAGTCTAATAACCCATGGTAATACTAATCAGGGCCGACCTCACACTTGGTGGTCTAATAATCCATCGTATGCAAGTTGCGACACTTGCGACACTTGTCAATACAAATGACGACACTTCCGTATAGAGGAATAATACCATCTCTATAGGAGTACAATATACATGGGTGAAATACATTCCGAAGTTACATATACATCAACAACCATGACCATGTTTAAGAGATGTTTGTTGCTCATCATTTGTAGTTGGTACACCTTCCATCATGTCGGTCTACCTTGAGTTAGTCTTGCACATTACGCTACCGTCCGATCTACTCCAAACATCTCCTATCGAGTTTCATGTTGTTGATGGGGGATTCATCATGGCCTCCTTTGACGGATTCATCCTTGTCGACTTCAACACATCATCCAAGGATTAAATCTAGAAACCAATCGAGTACCTTGGGCTTGCATGCCTTAATGATAGGTTACCTCGCTTTCAACATGAGTTTACATCATTGGCTCTTGATTGAAATATTTCATCAAGTGTTCGAACTCAAGTCATTTATTCACACTCGGTGATATGTACTGTGATACCTTGGGGATCATCGACATTATTGGTCACTTCCCTCGCGCTTGTGAACGGTATACATCAATGATTGGTAATCAAGTGGTTTCTACCATGTTCGACTCCAAAACATCGTAATCACATGGATAGATTCGTATCATTGTGGGTTCAGCTTGAAGACCTGGGGGAAATCATATTCTACCCAGGTTGCGATGGAGATTGTTTGAGTCATATTACACGGATCCACTTTGTATTGGTCATGGTTGTGTTATCATCTCATCACGGATCTACGATTGTGTCTAGTAGCCATGATTGTGTTCAGTCGGTCTTTACTTCCATGGATATGCAATGTATTGGTTGGAAGCCATGTTGTGAGTCATGTGAGACTAGTATCTCTGAGTCAGTTGTATTGCAACAACATCCTCCATCCAGCAAGTCCTTGCCATCTATCTTTCAAAGCACTTCACCTGTCTTGTTTTTCCAGCTTCATGCTTTTGGGGGCATCCTATTACACCAAAATATCGTCACCATGAGCCATGTGTTAACTTTGTGCCTAATCCCTGAAGTTCCCTTAGCTAAAGTGCATTGAGTTTAGGGTTTTCCCTGGGGTTTTTCCTTCTCTAAGTACACCATCTCTTTTTCCCTTCAGACAAGGTGCGTCGACACACTTTGCACACTAACAAGGTACGCCACTGGCACTCTTTACCTTCATTCAAGGTGTGCCAGCCCTCAGTGGTGCTTTGTCTCTTCATGTAAGGTACACCAGGGATGTTTATAGGAGAAAACTTGAAGTTTCGAGGCCCTTCTTGAAGCTTGATGAGGTGGAGGGTCATCCCTAACTTCTAGGTGAGGTGGAATTTCGGTTCCTAACCTAATGGGAGGATCCCTTATACCTCTCCTCCTAATCCTCAACCTACTCTATCCCCTTTAGCCTTATAAATACAACCCTCCTCTCCATTGAGAAGGAGGAAGGCTATAGCATCCATATGCTGGCAGAATAATCTTAGGAGATCATCATTCATTTCTTGGAGGCACCCATTTCTCCTTAGAGGCATTGGCTTGGCTTGTTGGAGGAAGATTGCGACTTTAGGGCTTGGTTGTAATCTTATCTCTTCTTTGTATTCCCACTTTTATATAGTAATACAAAACTCTTTACATAAATGTCTTATTGTTCATTTGATATTTATAGTTTACTTCCTTAACCGTTTACTTATACCAATTATTGTGTAGATGTACTATTACTGCTTGTTTGTCTCTTGCATGTTCTGACAGGTCTTGCAGCTACGGATCAGACGACCGTGGATCCTGAAGCGACAAAGGAGAAAAATATCTACAGATTTGAAAGGTAAGATGTCTACATCACTTAATCTCTAATTTGATCTAGGAAGGTAGATTTGTATTCTGTCGGATTTGTTCTAGATTCACGTTGAACTAGGGAGATCATGCCTTAAGTGCTATTTCGGTAGATTGTCCGGTAACATACACCAAATGGATGTTAAAAGTGATTTTCTAAATGGTAATCTTAATGAAGACATTTATATGCAACAACCTCCTAGTTTTGTTAATGCTGGATCATCAAGTTTTGTATGCAAATTACACAAGTCATTGTATGGTCTCAAAAAAGCACCTAGGGCTTGGTATGAAAAAATTGATACATATTTCTTGAATAATGGTTTTAAGTGTTGTATATTTGATCCAAATTTGTATGTTAAGAACTCTGGTGATCATATCCTCATTATTGTGTCATATGTGGATGATCTTATTATAACTGGTAGCCAACTTGTTTTAATTCAATGTATGAAAAGTTATCTTCAAAAGCATTTTGAAAGGACTGATCTCAGTATATTGCACTATTTCTTGGGTCTTCAAATTTGGCATATGGAAAATGGTATACTTCTCTCTCAGCCAAAGTATGCTACATATTTATTAGCTCGTTTCCACATGAGTGATTGTAAACCTGCTCCTACGCCATTTTAGTCTGGTGTAAAGTTAATTGTTGAGTGTACTACTCCTCTTGTTGATGCTACTCTTTATCGTCAACTTGTGGGCAGTTTGATATATTTAACTCACAACAGACCAGATCTCTCTTTTGCCGTCAGTATGGTTTCTCGGTTCATGCAACAACATCATGAAAGTCATTGGTAGGAAGCCAAGACAATTCTGATATATTTACATGGGACATTGCACTATGGTGTCTTTTATTCGAGCATTACTACAATTTCACTTTCTGGATATATAGATTCTAACTGGGCATGTGACAGTTCTGATCGATGGTCAACTGCTGGTTATATATTTCAACTTGGTTCAAGTCTGATTTCTTGGTCCAACAAGAAGGTGAAGAATTTTTCTTTATTGTCGTGTGAAGCAGAGTATAGAGCAACCAAAGAAGCAACTAAAGAAGCAGTTTGGTTACGGCATGTTCTCACTGAGCTTGGTCTGGTTCTGAAATCGTCCACTGTGTTGAAATGTGATAATCAGGGTGCAATTCAGCTTGCTTATAATCCGATATATCACTCTAAGACAAAGCATCTCGACCTTGATGCTCATTACATTCAAGGTCTCGTTGCAGATGGTATTCTTTCTAATGAGTATTGTCCTACCGAGTAGCAAGCAACTGATATCTTCACCAAATCCTTAACAACAACAAAGTATGTGCATCTCCGTTCTTTACTTGGGATGAGGGAAGTTGTCATCAAGGGGGAGAAGTAATGAATCCTTCCTTCCTTAGTGTTAGAAAGGGATTTTCTCATAGCCATTATTAAGGGGGAGTGTCGGAATGTATTAATTATATTCCTTGGAAGGTAATAATGTCTTTGTATTATGTCAGAAGTTATCCACAATCTTATGTAAACGAGTAATACATTATATCCCATATTCACTATGGTAAAGTATACTCTTGATATCCATCATTATATAAAGAGATGTTATTATGGAGAATTATATTATCCCACATGCAATATGTGAGAGTAATTCCTCCACATCTCTTGGTATATAATAGGTTCAAGGGAGTCACATCATATAACACAAGTGATAAAGTGGTATATGCTCATAGATAGTATCAACACATGGTATTGTGATCACAATCTCTTCTATATTGTATTGGGGTTATTTGTAGTTTCTCTCTTGTAAGATTGAAGGAGATTTCTAAAGATAATAGAAGACAACCTTCCCATGGACGTAGCCCAAATGGGTGAACCACCTATATCTGGTGTATTCTTTTCCTTGTTCTCTTTATGTTCTTATTTATGTTGATATGTTATTGATTGCTAAGATAGGTAAGCTAGTTTATCTAGATCCATATCTCTGATAGAATATAGGGTATAGATGCTTGAATATATAGTGAGCACAATAGGGAAATTACACCATGGTGTCCCCTTTTTAGCAATTTTGTCATGTTGTTAAAGGATATCACTTTAGAGGGTTTCCTTGGAATACATCTAGGTTCAATTTTTTTTCCTTATAAACCGAATCTCATGAAAAGTTCTTGAAAACTAAGAGCCATTGTTTCCAATGATTGTAGCCACTGGACCCTTAGCACAACATCAACACCACCATTTGGATTTCAATAATTGGGCTATCCAATAAATACTCCCCCATTGTAAGCTTAATACTATGGTAATTCCCCGAATAATTTAAGGTACCTCCATCTACAATCATTACTGGAAATTCTAGTGTTGGATATATAAAGCAATTGAGAAGTTTGGTTAATTTTCAATTGATAAAGTTATGGGTATTACCAAAATTAATCAACATTGTTACCTTTTTATTTTTGATATATCCTTCTATCCTAATATTTTGAGGAGTGCTAATTCTAGACACTTCATGACAATATATGGTTGGAGTAGTATATTCTGGCTATGCTTCTTGAGATTGTTATGGTTATGGATATTCTTCCTATTCACAATCTATGCAGAATAATTTGTTCTCACTACACTTATGCCCCTTATTGTACTTTCTATCACAATTGAAACATAGTACCTTTGCTCTTATTTCCTCCACTTGTTGAGGTGTCAACCTTGTAGGCAGAGTGAGAATGGGGGAGGAAACATTTACCTCTCTATAGGTGTTAGTAGCAGCCCTTCTAGTAGCCACATTTTTACGTTCAACTCTCCTTGCCAAACAAAAATCATTCTTCAATGATTTAGGTTCAAAGATACATAACTCATATTGAGTGTTCTCCTTTAAAGTACCCATAAAGAGTTCCAACAAATTATCCTTTGGAAGTCTCAACCTTTGAAATTGCTTAATGTGCTCTATATGAACCTTTTTGCTTGAGGTTTATCAATAGGCTAAATAAAATGTTGCTATTAATATCTCAATAATGTGTTATTCATTTATTTGTAAATATAAACCAAGTGATAATAGATTCTTTTTTATGATCACAAATCCATTGGTACCATAGAAATTGATCAGGTTCTAAATACGAGGATGCAATAGTCACCTTTTGTAAAGTTAGCACTTAGCGTAGGTCAAAGAATTGCTCCATATAGAATATCCATGTTATTGTATCATTTCCATCAATATTTATTATATCAATCTTGGGACTGAAGTAGTTCCTTTGTCCCGAGTTCAACCCATGAATATGTGGATTATGGAATGATGAATGATCAAGTGTTAGGAAATTGAACCTCTTGTTTTCGAAAATTTTCAATATGTGATTGGGACACTATCCTTTTGTTCTCCTTAACTTATTCTTGAGGACTTGAATTAGGGCTAAATAATTGTCTTATCTCATTCATAATTACCCCCTTCATATCTTCAATACCATCTTTCATCTTTTCCATATTTTGATCCATCATTCCCATCTTTTGATCCATCGTTTTCCATATTTTGCATATTCAGTTTCAACTCATTTTTATATCACTTTTTTTGTTTACCAATTGAAGATGTGTCACTGACCTATCACTCATTTCCTTAAATTTGATCTCCAAATTGGATAGTTGGTTATACATTTCTTCATTTTCTTCATGAGTCATGGTTGATATTTAGGGAGGTTTAATGAGTGAAGTAAAATTTTCTCCACCTATTTCCATGAGGTCCCACCAACATATAATATAATTATTCTCTATTTCCTCTTTATCACACCTTTTGAATCACCCAAAACATATATTCCAATCAAAAGTTATGTAAGTTTCAAGTTAACATACATTTAAAAATGTTGTTGGCCAACATTCCTCTTGAATTATCTCTAAATTTTGGCTCCTTTGAGTCTAATTTTTTTCTTTTAGTATCCTGTTATTTCTTCTCTGCAATTCCATAGGTTTGAACTGATTCTGATGTGCCAAGAGAAAGTTACGGTACCTTTCCAAAACTTATTATTTTTGTCCTTTCAGGAGAGTGAACTTGTATGGACTAACACATGTCTGATTTTTCTGCTTCGCTTCTGAAAGTTTTACAAAAAAAATATGGTCCATATTCCTTCTAATCAAATAGGTGGCACTCAATTTGGATCTCCCAAGATTCATATATAATGGTTTTTATCTATAACACCTATTTGAGACTAGTTTTTGGACTAGGAAAAAACCCTAACTTTTATAGACTATAAATCTGAACTTGTAAATAACTAGAACTAGAAAATTTTAGCACATGTACATCGTTATGTCTTCTAAGGATCCTAAAACTTTCTATATCAGATACATCCCCCAAAAAATTATAATGAAAAAGGCTCTAATACCAATTGTTATGCACCAAATTCCCAATATAGCACAAAAATAGAAAGAAAGAGTAACCCAATTCATTGAGAATGAAATAAAGAGACAAATAAGAAGCCTATTCAAGGGGGAAACCTCCTTATAAAATGTATCAAATACACAAGAAAATATGAGATGATCCTAAAACTAGGCCTCCTTGGTATATATAGAGGAGACAAAGGGTGGAATTGCAATTAAGGTCCTAGCCAACAATAAAATTACAATTAGGTCTTATTCGACCAATATAGACAATATTAATATAATAATAGAAATGTAATGTGACAATATGTTGAGCTTAATAAGGAATAATTATCAGAAGGATGGGAATAATTCATCATCCTATGTCAATAGAGTTGATTATCCACATTTTTACCAAACATTCAAGAAGAAAATACATATATGATTTTATTTCCTTCCCGTCCTCGTTAGAAAAAATAGTGAAAATGGTTTGAGTCAAATACATCAACTATGTTTAGCATCTTTTCCATCATAAATAAAATAGAGGATAGTAGTAGAGCAAGATTTTTTAGTTTGTCAAATTGTATGAATATCTTATATTGATATATGAAAGTCCATACCAACAAATAACTTCCTGAGATTAATTTCTCATACAAATCTTTGCTAGAATGATATGAAAATGAATGTTGTTAACTCTAATAGATTGGGGAGAGGTTCAGAGTCCAAGGAAAATAAATAGGGAGAGGTTCATATCCCATCTCCTGGATAGGATGGTTTAGCACACCGTCGTCTGCAATCTCTACAAGATGATTTGGCACATATTTTTTTAAAATGTAACTTAATGCAAAGTGTCAGCCACATTTTTTATTTTTTATTTTTTATATTTTGTTATTTTTGTTGTTGTTTAATTTTTTTTAATGTGACAATAGTTGTGAGAAGGTGAGAAATTAGTTATTTCAATGACCGATAGCAATATAAAGATTTGAAAGTTTATTTATTATCATTAATAAGAAGGTGTTAACCAAGTGAGGGTGTGCTTTTTAGATAATAATAGACAAATATATGGGCTAAGAGTTTTTCATAATAGGTTCGTTGTGATTAGGTGTGATATAGTTTATGAGAAAAATAAAAGATAGATTCTTTGGCAATACATATCTATGTCTGTTACCCTTCCATGAAAGTCCCATTTGTCATCAGTATTTAGGTGATTAATGCAGTTTGAATGCACTTTGGTGACAATGCCAATAGAGTTCATAATCAAGTTCTTAGAGTTCATAATGCTCCAAGGGAATCATCAAAGTGCATAATGCTCTAAGGGAAACATTCCATGTGGTGACAATGTGATATTTCTATTAATGTTAAGGTGAAAAAAATGAGTAGAAAATAAATCAAAGTAACCTGAAGAAAATGACGAGTTTAGATAACTTTAGTTATAAACATTTTTTAATATAATTATAGACGAAGAATAAGTGACAATTTTAAGTATTTATAGTTTGAGAAGCATCATCATCTAAGATGACAACTCAATTAATAAAAACAAACACTATATGTAGTTCCTCACAGTGACATGTTTTAAAAAAATAAATATTTTTAAAATATTAAATTTAATATTTAAAAACTAAAAAAACATTTTAATAACATAAAAGTAAAAAAATGAAGACCAACCGATCGACTAATAAACAACGTATACATAAAATGGCATAAAAAAGAAAGTTCATAGTGAGAAAAACTCTATATGGGAGTAAAAGCTTGACTCTCAATGGCTATATTGTATTCTATGAACGATATAAAGGATATATTTATTTTGGTTGACACTGTAATGTCTTATTGAGAGTGATTCTTTTATCAACGCTAAGCATCATACGTGTGATAGTTATTATTATTAGATGTAATGTTTTTCAATCTAATCTAAAATCAATTTTACACAATCACTTGTTTATTACATTGACATGCTCCTTTTGGGTTACATAAATTAAGTAAAAATTGTATTTTAACACTTTCTCATAATAAGTAAATATGATATGGGTTTTGCCTATAACATTTATATGCCATAGAAACAAAATGTTGAATTGCTTTCATAGAAGTTCCAAATTTTCTTTATCATATGATCATGTTCATTGTTGAATTGCTTTCATAGAAGTTCCAAATTTTCTTTATCATATGATCATGTTCATTGGTTCACCTTATTTAGAATTTTAAATTACAATTTAAAAATTTTCATAATTAAATAGGACTAAAAAAATGTGTAATAATACATGTTTCAAGAATATACACTCATTCTCACCAACATGCCTACTTCTTACCTCCTATTAAAAAAAATATAATCACGCAAATGTACTCACACAAATGTATACAATCACTTATTTTTTACATTGACATGCTCATGTTCAGCTACATAGAATAAGTAAAAGTTACATTTTAGCATTTTATCATATCAAGTACTCATGAATATGAAATCTTAATAATTTTAAGTTAGGTTTTCCTGGTAACATTTATGTCTCGTACTTATGTAGAATTGTTTTCATATGCTATAATGGTTATGGTCATTGCTTCAAATCATTTAGAGCTTTAGATTACAACAACTCCAAAAAATTTCATAGCCAATTAAGATTAATAAGAACAAATGTAACAAGGCTACATGTTCCATCGATATACACTCATTCTCACTGACATGCCTACTTTTTACCTTCTATTAAAAAAAGTAAATCATGCATAAATGTATTCAGAAAAGTGTATACAATCGTGGCTTGTTTCTTAAATTGGGATGCTCGTTTTGTGCTACACAGAATAAGTAGAAGTTACATTTTAGCATTTCTCATAATGAGTACTTGTGAATATGACATCTCAACCAATTTAAGTTAGGTTATTCTTATAACATTTTTATCTTATACTTATGTAGAATTGCTTCTGTAAAGTTCCAAGTTCCAAATTCTCTCTATTATATTCTACAATGGTCATGATCGTTGATTCAATTCACTTAGAGTTCTAAATTACAGCAAATCAAAATCTCCCATTATCAAAGAAGACTAAAAAAGAACTAGTGTAACTAGGCTACATGTTCCAAGGATATCCACTCATTCTCACCAACACGCCTACTTCTTACTTTCTATTAAAAAAGTACAATAATGTATAAACCTACTCACAAAATTAGCTTATTAAACTAAAAATTTGAGGCTGATGTGTACCACACATAGTTTTAATGTGATATACCTTTATTTCATATAACTACAATTCATTCATCACTCCAAACATGGAATGTCATAGGTAAAAGAAATACATATATTATCACAAGCTTGTCACACTTGTATTTTAAGGTTAGATTCATGAAGATAACGTTTTATAACACCAATTCTATACAAAAAAAAACAATCTACAACACCAAATCTATGCATACAATATTTTATAACAACAACTTCACGAGAACGCCATTCTGCAACACTATCTCATTGTCAATAATGTTTTGAAACCACAACCATAATAATTATTGCCTAACTATTAGTAACATATTTGACACGCCTAACTTAACATATATCTTGCTCTCCTCGTAACCTATAAAAACATAATCTTTGAGTCTTACAACCCCACATTCAAGATCAAGCTTTTATCCAAATTCATACAATCTTTTCCTAACTATTAGTAAAATATTTGACACACCGAATTATTAGTATCATACTTGACACATATCTTTCTCTCCTCGTAATCTATAAAAACATGATCTTTGAATCCTACAACCTCATATTCAAGATCAAACTTATCTCCAAATTCATACTTAAATTATTTTGTTTTTATTTATTTTTAATTAATTTTAGGCATTGTTCGGATAAACAAGGGTTTGGAGAGACCCATGTTCAAGTCCCAACAAAGTCACCTTTTGTTGGCGCAAAATTAAGATTGGGTTCTTATGCATGGGCCAACAAAAGGGCATCGTTATAGTCTACTGTGCTGGCATTTCAATCCCCAAAGGGAAGGTCTCACCCGAAGCACATGCAAGACCTATGTGTGATAGGGAGTGTTAACTAGAAAGATACATGCGTGAGGGTTTTTTATGCGTTCTGCAAATACGTTCAACAATTAATTATCATAACAACGATTCATTAGCCATAACACGTAAATAGAAAACATACATTTGATTCAATAGACATGAAACATATACACAGAAATTTGAGGTGCCCAAAATCCTTCATTCTTATTATTAATAACATCTTTTACATTCAAAACATGGCTCAGTGGCCTTACAACAGCCACGAAATTACTTGTTGCGGTATCATACAAAATAGAGAACTAAAACACCATGCCCAGATACACCATCTTCTATTGCTGCTTAATCTTCTTTCCTCTGATCTTCTTTGTTGCTTCGATCTCTTTCTCATCACTCATTTCTTGTCCCTTTTTCGTTTGCATTCCTATTCCTTATATACTCGTGGGGGCGGGTCCAAAAAAGTTGCGGTCATTAGAGTCTTTTTGCAACTCCCACTCCTTTACCCCACACTTTCTTTCATGATCCTTTCCTTTTCTTCTTCCTACGATCCTTTTCAAAAACGAAGGAGAACCAAATAATTTACTCTTTTATAAAATCCGATAGACCAACACTAATATGAGTAAACAATAATAACCACCACCATCATCACCACTTAAAAAATTACATTTTATATTATATGTTTAACTATAAAAATAATATACTTCATTTTTATTAATAAATTAAAAAAAATCCAACTCTATAATCATTCATTTTATTGGAGAACTTATGACATCCTTTCTCTCCCTATCTACGAATTACCTAACCACACCAAACCAAGTCATAGAAAGGACACCTGGTATGGAACCACTAAGCAATCGAACCCCACTCCAGATAAAAAAATAACAATTAGAGACCCCATTCCCTTCACATTGGTCCTACCTAAAAAGACCATATGTATTTTTATTTCAGCAAGTAAAACGTTTGTACTACTGTAATGTTAGGGCCCATGTGAAATGATTGGGCCTTTAATTATTATTTTCATGTGGAGTGGGGAAATTGAAGTCTCAATAAATAGATTAATAATACCAACATTTTCTTATAATGCATTTTAATTTATTTTAGAAAGTAAAATGTTTTTATTACTATAATGCGAGGCCCACTGCAAAGTGAATGGATTCTTTAATTGTTTTTTTATTGTTATTATTTTGATGTGGGGGTTGATTGCTTAGTTGTTTCATACAGATTGTCATGACTTGTGGTTATTTGTTTTGTATTTTTTTAATAAAAGAATATTATAAAGTGTCGTATAAGATAAATGACGAGGAATTTAAATTTAAGTTGGGTTAATGATTAATGATATGTTTTTTTAAAGATTATATATTCAAATATGACAAAGTAGAGTATATGTATTTCTATAAATTAAGAAATGGAATTTATATAAGAAAAAAATCTTTTATCTCACAAACAAAAGATTTCAAATATCAATTTTATACTTAACTAAACTATGATCTTAAAACTAAATTATGATTATCTTAAAAATATTATTGTTAAATTATGATTATCTTAAAAATATTATTGTTAAGATAATATTCATCTATATAATATAAATTTATTACATTATGTGTAATATTTTATTTTGTGCATTGAAATTGTAGCAATATTTATAACCATGCATTATATATGTGTATAGTTTAATTCTTTATACAAAAGGGTACAAGATATGCAATATAGAGGCAAACAATGTGCACTATGCGATAATATAATAAATGTTGTATAGGTTGGTATATACACCATTGGATTTGAAATACTTCGAATCCAATGGTGTATATCCCAACCTATACACCGATTATTACTCTATCGTAAGGTGCATATTGCTTTCCCAATATAAATGATCTATGAAGGTGAATATATGTTAAAAGTCAAGGACATGCGAAGACACATGATAACATTAAAAGGATCTTGGTAGGAATTGTTTTTTCCATCCTTTGTGTTATGCATGGGAAAAAGCTCCAAGGATCGATTGAATTACATTGAGCACATTGTCTTATTTATACATTTGAGAGGTGACCTCTGGCCTTCAGATTCCAAAAGTATGTGCCTCTTCATATTCATAAATGAAAACCAAATATTTACAATAATCCAAAAAAGGAACCATAATCCCATAGGATTAGGTTTCCAACCCCCACCCCACCCTAATCTGAAGGGGCGTTCGTGAGTCCAAGTATCTTTCTAAAATTTTAAATATTTTCTCTTCCAAGCACTTTGGTGAAGATATCTGCAATTTGCTCATTTGTGGAATAGTGTCTCAAATGAATTGTTTTGGCCTCTACATGATATAGAATTAGATGATATTTTGTGTTGATGTGCTTAGTTCAATCATGGAATCTGGGATTCTTGGAAAAATTTATTATGGAACTATTGTCAACAAGTAGAGGAGTAGAATTCACTTGTTTCTCTTGCAAATATTCAAGTATTTCCTTGATCCACATAATCTCCTTTGTTGCTTCTATAGGAGCCACATATTTTGCCTCTGTTGTCTGTTGGAATAGATTGTTTGTGTGATCTCCAAGAGACAATTGTTAATCCAAAAATCATGAGGTGGGTTGTAGTAGACACTCCATTCTCTTTGTCGCCATCAAATTATGAATCAGAATATCCAATTAGTTTGAAGTCATCCACCTTAGAATATTCGAGTCCAAAGTCTTGATTCCCCTTCAAGTATCTTAGAACTCTTTTGCAACAAACCAATGTCCTTAACAAGGTTTTTGCATGAGCGTAGAAAGGATCCCAACAACAAATGAAATATATGGTCTGGTAGAGGTAAGGTTGATAACAATACCCACAAGCTGTTTATACTTGGTTACATCCTCAAATTCATTTCCTTCTTTTGATGTGAGCTTCAAATTCTATTCCATTGGAGTAGAGAGAGGGTTACACTCTGTCATGCCAAATATGTTCAACGAATCTCTAATGTACTTTTTGGGGATATGAATATTACTTGATATTCCAAGTTATTTCAATTCCCAAGTAGAAGTGAAGACGTCCCATAATTGTCATCTCAAATCCTTTCTTCAATTCTTTCTTTATGGATGCAATGTAGCTTTCATTGTTCCCCGTCATCAACAAATCATCTTCATACTCTACAAGATATACAACATATCTTTCAACTTTCTTGACAAACTGTGTTTCAACATTAAGATTAAAGTGTTTGAAATTTAATTTTAGAAGATGTTCGGTTAGCATTTCATACCATGCGTGAGGTGCTTGTTTTGGTCCATATAATAGCAAATTGATGAGTTTGCATACCTTTTGTTCTTGTCCCTTCACAACAAATTCTTCTAGATGAGACATGAAGACATTCTCTTTCAAGTCTCCTTTCAAGAAAGTAGTGTTCACATCCATTTGATGAACTTTCCACCCACTCTATGTAGCCAAAGACAATAGAGTATGGATGGTAACCCATTTTGTTGTGGGGGAGAAAGTATCCTCATAGTCAATGCCTCCCTTCCAACAGATCTCTTCCCATTGATTTCAACACATCATGCTTTGGGAATGGGATCTAGAGTCTTGATAGAACCTTGGGGCTTGTAGTCATCAATGGAAAGTTTCCTTGTTATCAGACATTGGGAATACATCAATGTCTCATGTTTGATGGATTCTACAAATGTTTGAATCTAAGACATATTTTCACACTTGATATAATGTACTAGGTACCTTGGTTCCTAGTATCATCATTAGTGGGTCACCTCACATTCGCTAACAATATACATCAATGATCATCAGTAATCAAATGACATCCTCCATTTTCCACTTCAGATCATCTAATAACACGAGTAGGATTTGTACCTTTTAGCGGTTTGGATGGAATACCTTAGGTCAACAGTAGTATTCTCATATTTTGCTATTGCTCGAGTTGCACAAGACTGTACCATACTCTATCCCACATTCGTACCACTTGGATAACTAGTTGCACTTACTTACGTTACATTTGTTCTCCTCATACATGCTGAGACATAGATCCACTGTATATATGTTCATGGATATGATCTCTTGATTGACATGGATCCACTATGTGTCAGCTTCATGGCCATGATCATTTTTTTTTATATCACATGGATCCACTGTGTACTCTTGTCGTGGCCGTGTTTTTTGCATCCTCTATCGAGAATGGATCCACAATATATACAATTTGACGACCATGTTCTTTCACTATTTGAGCATGGATATGCCCATCTCAGGGAAATGTATGTCTAAAAAATTTAACTATGTTCCAGGTACCTCTTTTGGGGCAATGGTTAGGAACCTTGGCCTTGATATCACCTCACTCCACTCCATCAGATATTATAATGTATTTCAGCTGTTAGGTCCCCTTCTGACCTCACATATTAGGGGGCATATGTTATAGATAAAATTGTCTTTTCTATGTTTGTGACGATAGTTCAAAAGATGACACCTAAGTGTCCTTGATCGTTCACTGAAAACATATTATAAAATATGGATGAGCCTATGATTTGGCTCCATATGATGGTCCTCATCCCTAAAATGAGATCCCAAGTCATTTTCCATTCAAAATGTCAAAGTTTCAACCTAAAATGAGTCCCACACACCTTTTGCACTAGCAAGGTGTGTGCCACACTAGATTCTCTCGACAAGGGCACGTGGACCTAAAAAAATCATAAAAAAATAATAATTAAAAAAAATGAGACAAGTTATGACACTTGTGTTAGTTTAAGGCTCGGTTGTAACTCTCTAAACTATATGGTAACAATTTGAAACTATCTCCATTCATAAAAGGATATTATATGGACCACCAAAGGGAGACACCCATTCATATTATCACACTGGATAAATCTCATTGTAAATTTGATTCATCCATTCCCCTCATCCCTCATTGATCTTGTCTGTGAACATCCATTCCATATGTGTATGAACCACTCATCTTGTGCGATCTCTATCTCAAGCACATTTGGAAGCCTACTTGGTTGGAAATGGGATTGTGAAGGAATCAAGAGTAGAGGAACCCGATAAAATGTCTCAAAAGGTTCCAAGTAGTGAAAAGGTAATTGTTGTATATTGTTTCATTGCAACAATATAGATTTGACAACTTTCCCTCCCCCAAAAATAAGTGTTCAATGATTAATTGTTGATTCTTGGGAGAGTAATTTGTAATTAAGAAGATTATTAGTTCAATTGATCATTGGTATGTACACATTCTTGTTTGATTTTGATCTATCTTTATAGCCAAAATATTTGGAGGAAGAGTGATTGGTATTTTATAGGTGGAGATCGATACTCAGGATCATAGTGGAAGAGTCTAAGACAAGCAACGAGGACTAGCCTTCGTAAAAAGGTGCATTACCTCTCTCTCTCTCTCTCCTCTCCAATATTTGTTCAATTGTGTATGGATTAAAGTATGATAGATTTAACCTTAGTTGAGTCTCATTAGCCTATCAAACCAATCTATGAGTCAGTACTCATTCAATTTAGTATGTTGGTGACCTCACCCTAGTCATAGAATCAATTTTAGTACAATAGAATTGGAAAATTCACTGGGGAATTAAGCCTGTCCCTGTAAGGTCTTCTACTTGGATTCTTCAGTTTGTTTTGGGTGTTTCAATCTTATAAAGGTCTTTCCATAACCCAATAATCTTGTGCTTTTTGAAATTGGAATAATTTCCTTGATTTTTTCTCTTACTAATCAAACTCAGGTGTTCCACGCGCTTCCCAATGGGAACATGTTTGTGTTGTAGGGTCTCCACATGCTTCTTCTACTAGACATTTGGATGGCCATGCATTTACTACACTAAACAAGCACACATGAGTAAGAGAAATGGTCTTTTGCCTATTTTTCCATTCTTCTCTTGAAGAATTGACTTGGGTGATTGGTTTGAGCACAATAGGGTATGTCTTCTTCTATTTGGAACCTTCTGGGTGGTGTTTGGACGAGTAAATTTCCTTTATAATTAAAAAGAAATTGGGAAAATTGAGGTTATTTTTCCTTTTTATTACTTTGTTTTGAATTTTTTAGCCTTGGTGTGAAGTCAAGAACCTTGCCTTCTTGAAGGAAATTGGCTTCAGAACCTTGCCTTCTTAGTAGACTTAGTTGTGTTCTGCTTGAGTACTAGAAAACTCATTGGATTATT
This sequence comes from Larix kaempferi, assembly GCA_027924585.1. NCBI lineage: Eukaryota > Viridiplantae > Streptophyta > Pinopsida > Pinales > Pinaceae > Larix > Larix kaempferi. The sequence continues at coordinate 12,650,285 of BSBM01000619.1, read as the reverse complement.
TCTTCTCATGTTTCTTTTGCAAAATTGGTCGAAAATACAAGAGTTAAGAGTAACTTTTTATGCAATTAAAGGCTTACCAACATCTCATTTTTTACTTGCATTAAGTAGGTCTTGTTTTTGAAATTTCATTTTCTCATTAGAAAAAGGAAAAATTGGATCATAATTGCATTTGATTTGAAATGAAAGGACTTTGTTTTCCTTGCATGAAAGAGTGATTGTTTGAACTTTTAAAGTTCCTTATCTTCCGCTGAAAGAGTGTGAACTTTTGCAAGACATTTGAATATATTTATTGGCATTGAAAGTATATGTTTCTTCATCTTTGAATTGTTCTTGAAGAGTTGTGATTTTTTAAAGAGCAGTGGCATAAACGAACTAGGAAAGTTTTATTTTTTAGAAACCAATTAATAGACTAAGTTCTAGGGCCTTGGTACTAGGATTGGAGAGTTAACTTCTCCAAGGCCACATAAAATGACACTAGGAACAACTAAAGAGTGAAAAATCCATTAGTAACGCAAAGTAATGGTCAAGAAAGCGCCTCTAACATATGCGTCAAGTGGTAGGTAAAGCTAGTTCAAGTGGTCAAATTGTCCCCTGCCATTTGAATTAGTGGGGTTATGTGATTCTGGGATTTGTTTGAGTGTGGCGAGTCCTCGGGGTGACACTGCTACTTACTAATAGCTTTGGGTCTAGGAATTAGTCCTATGTTCCTTTCCCATTCATAGAATCCCTTTTCGATGATCGTTCTGCCTAACTACCTAGCATGAAGTGGTATCCATAGTTTCCTTTCATAGGTTCCACACATGTGACTACAAGGGGAATATCTTGTGGTTATTTTTCAAAGACAAGTACTTGCATCCCTAGTGAGTTTTTCATGAATGTTAGTGTAACTATATCATTCGAACCTTCATTGGTTGGACTTGAGCCATGATCATCCAGGTTGACCTCCGGAACGCCCTTATTACGACTCTTCACTGATTTCCATTTGGTCCTAAATATCTGATGCTTATCTTTGGAAGGGTTAGCTTGCTTGTTTTGAATCTTTCAGAAACTTTTGTAGTGCGCATGGATTTGTTTGTTTCAAGTTGTGAAAGTTCTTCCTTTGTGTCTTCATTGAGTCACAGTGGTTGATCAACCTTTGCGTAGGTTCAGGAGGATTCAAAATATCTCTCCAAAAAGGGGAGAATTACCTACCTAGGGGATAAGACTAGATCATAGTGATCCAGACCCACAAGGGATAGAAGAAGAAAACCAAGAACCTAAAATTAATCTCGCTAAAGAGGAGACTTATTCAAGATCAAGTGAGTTTGAAATATTATCAGAGGAGGGGTATATTAGTGATTGAGAAGTACATTTTAATTTCCTAAAAAACTCACCCCCTCCCATGGAAGAAGACTTAGGTCCTGTTGAAATAGAATATCTCTTAGACCCAATATGGGAGTTAAATCCACCCCAAATTCCTATTTTTGTACACAACCGTGAGTCAGATACACACAACCCTAGAATTAACAATCCATTGTCTAAGTGGGATAATATGGAAAATATGGGAGAAGTGCTTGTTCCTAGGGACACTACAGCTCTAGTAAGTGCTAATCCTTTGGGGGGAGTGAATCCAAATATGTCATCCGAAGTGGCATCAAGGTGGTTTCCACCATAGTTTTAAAAATCGTTAAAACCGGTTTCGTTTTTGGTCGATTCACCGGTTTGATGGGCGATTGAGTCAAATCAATTACTAAATCAGTTCGGTTGATGGTTGGATCGACCAATCAATGTCAAAATTCGGTCGATTTTTCTGGGAAAGGCGCGGGGACTCGTGGAATTGAAAAACCACATCAATTTGTTTTTGGTTTGGTTTTATCCTAACCTAACCCAACCCTAACGGAACCACCTATTTAATATTTATTTAACCCCTCTTCTATTTCCTACACCCATCCTCCTTTCCTTTTTGTGATTCTTGTGAAGAGATGCAAGTTGTGAACAGTGAGAGAGTCGAGACAGACATGGGAGTTTGGGGATTGTGGTGAACCGTGAGCATAGAGTGGATTATGCAGTTGCCAGTGTGGAATCATGGATATACTTGAAGTTAGAGTAGTGGTTGTAGCCACTAGCCTATGGAGTGTGTAGTTCGTGGACAATTCACTATGTGCACTGTGTATAGTGGAGTGTGCACTGTGGACAATCAACAGTGGTTATGGAGTTGGAAATTGTGGAGTGGATGTGGTGCTTGGAGTCTTGAATATCTAATGCTTTGGAATCATGGATTAAAATATTGAAAATTTTGTTTTTCTTTAAAATTTAAATATTTTTTTGTATTTTTTATTAAACCGAGTCATTAAATTCAAATCGACCGATTTATGACCAATTCATTACCGATTCCATTTTTTCAAACATTGGTTTCCACCATCCTCTATGATGTCCACTATAGGATCAATTCCGTCATATGCTCTTCCATTTAGTGGATTTATGAACTCAACTTCTTTGCCACAAGGCACCAATCCCTTCTCTTTTGAGATGTCATTTTTTAGTTTCCAGCCTATACCTTCTAGAATTCCTTTTGTAATGGAAAACATCACTATCCCTGGTAGTGGTCCCTCAATTCCATCCCATTCCTTTCAATTCGGTGGTGGACATGTGTCCATACCTACTCCTTCCACAATAACTAGAGTTTTTATTGGATCTAACGTGCCTTGGGGTAGCATGCCTTTCCAAGGATTGGGAGGTATGAACATCAATGGTTCCTTAGGATTCAATGTACCGCAGGGTAATTTGCCATTCCTCTAAATGGGGAAATCAATGTCGGATCTCCCCTAGGATAGACCATACCCCAGGGAAATTTTCCTTATCTAGGAAAGGAGGGATGAGAATGGGTAATGCCATAATTGTTAGTGCACCTCAGGGCATCCAACCTTGCACTAGATTGGGAGGCATACCTAGGGGAATCGCCATGCCATTTGTACAAATTCAATATGGTTGTAAAAAAAACCTTGGACAATACAATCAACCTTTCATGATACTTGGTAGTCCCTATATACCTGGTCAATCCTTCGTTAACACAAATCAATGGGAAACAAATGCTCATGGGAGTTGGAACTCCATGGATCAAACCAAGTTTCCATTTGTGGCTACCTTGAATCTATCATATTTGACTAAATTGACAAATGATATGGTGCTACATGACCCTAGTTGGCCCCTAGTACCCACAAAGCTATTCTCGAACCTACCTAAGTTTGAAGGAAAACCTAAGGACGACCCAACCACGCATGTAATGAATTTCCATATTTGGTGTTCATCAAACTCTTTGATGGATGATAGTATTAGGCTTCATATTTTTCAAAGGACATTGATAGGGGTAGTTGCAAAGTGGTATATTGAATTTCCACGAGCTTCCTTCCAATTTTTCATTGCTATTTCTATAAATTTTCTTAACCATTTCTAACTTATAGGTCCACTATGAGACTAGCAATGACTCCTGATATTATTCAAATGTTCAAATATGAAAATTCTATTCATATATCCGACCAAATACATGAGTGGTACAGGAGACATACTTCATAAAATATCAAATTCCGGATGAGTTCTTAACATATTGGTTTATTAAGTCATCGTGGCCATTTATAGCGAAGCATGTAGCCCTTTCTAGGGTAACCATAGAGGAACATGCCATTATCAAGGCCCATCAACTGGACTTGGTGTAATCATGCTCTAGAATGTTGTACAAAATACTGCCACTGCTCTTAGAGAAGATGTTGATATGACGAAACCTACTCTTGGGCCACATGCTGATGATGTCATTGGATCAATATAAAATGTTGCATCTAGTTAGAGTGTTAACCAAATTGGACAATTGTATTTGAATGCACCTACACGTGATCATAACAATGCTACCAACTCAAATCCCAACCCTCCATCTGACATTCTATCAGTACATATGGCTAATTCAAAAGGAAACCAAAAATATTGCGGGAAGAAAAAACAATAAAAAGAAAGGGAACAAAGGAAGTGGGTAAAAAGGAAAAAAGGAAAAGGAAGGTGAAGTTGCTATGTAAGCTATGCACCGACGATCACCTTACTTACCTATGCCCCAAATTGGAGGCTGATCAATGATTGTTGGCACAACATGAAGCTTCCAAGCAACTTGTTGTACTAAAAAATATGTTCCCTCTGCAACAATAACAAACGGTTGCTACCGCTAATCCAAACCCTATACCTCCACAAGGGAAAATCAGGGTGCCTCCTCGCAAGGTGGGAATACAACAAAAGCTAATGCTTTCATGTGTGAAAGAGAGATCAATATCCATACTAGAGCTTGCAATTATGGCACAACTACATATGGGTCCAAAGGAAAAGAACTTCCTAAACCAGAAACATCTAATCCTTTTCACATAGAGAATCCAACGAATGACATAATGCCTAGTATTTTGAAAGGAATGTTAAAGAAGGGAACATACAATCCCAGAACACATGCTTCCTAGAACTACAACATAGTTGAATATCTAGTGCAAGCTCCATGTGAAACGTCTACATTAGAAGTCCTATAGAGTTTCCCTACACAACAAAAGACTCTCCTTTAGGCAGTATGAGCTTTTGATCCTTTGGATAGTCAATTAATGATATTTGATTTGGAAAATTGGAAGCCTTGTTTACCTCACCATGCCACATTTCATATTCAAGTATCAATCAAAAGATCAAACATCTTTCAGACTATTTTCGATGAAGGGGAATCCACATTCATTATGTCCTTATCATGTTGGATATCTATTTCCTCACCTAACACTATTCCCTCTGCATCCATGCTAAAAGAATTTGATGGACACTTGTTCCAACCTCACAGAATTATCCTTTCTCTCCTAGTAGAGCTAGGGAGCAAACTTAACAATGAATGTGGAGGTAGAAGTTTTCGACACTCTACTTGATTATAACCTACTGCTAGGAAGAAGTCAGACATATGCCATGATGGCTATGGTCTCTTCAATTTTTCAAGTGATCAAATTTCCCCACGGAGGAATTATTGTCACCATCAATTAACTGCCATTTTTAAGAAATGAATCCACTCAAAACAATGGGAAAAATGCCCCTTAGTAGTTTATTCTGTAAGCGACTATGAAAATGTTGGAGTGGGGATGTATCCTATATTGATGGGTGCTTTTAATATTCCCTCACCCAAATTGAATACCATTTCCACCATACACAATATCTCTACAGTCTCCATCAACCCCAGGTGAAAGTTTCTCATTTTAGGACTTCCTATTTTGAATATTCGTGGATAGTGCTGGAATCCTCTCAGAGAACTAGGAGTAGAAGGGAATCACTAGCTTTGTCTCTAGACGAAGAAGCTTACCAAGATGTTATATCTAAAATCATAGATCATGATCGCCACTTTACCCAGGTAGAGGAATATGATCAATACTCTATTCCTATTTGGGCCATCAACTCCTTACCTTGTCATGGCCCCTTAGATACAATTATGCCTTCCGATGAAGCTATAATTGAGGCTATATATTTGGGGGAAAGACCTTGGAAGGACATGCACCAACATGCATCATTTCTACTCGCCAAGAATGATGTCAGGATTGATGAAAATGAAGCCATCAGACCAGGGTCCATGGATTGGTATGGGATCCCTCTTGCCACATCTCAAGTGTATACATAGGGGAATGTGGAAATTTTTTCAAAAACCCATTCCCATCAATATTTCTAGGACTCCAGGGGTTGTTGAGAATGTATTTATCGGCGCAGATTGCTCACCATATGAAACTGCATTGTTCAAAGAATATAGAGATATTTTTGCTTGGTCTTATGAGGAGATGTTAGGGATCGACCCAACCATAATTTGTCGAAGATGAGATAAATACATATCCAATTGTTAAACCTCTTTGGCAGAGGCTACGACTAGTAAACTCAAGAAAGGTTGCTACCATTAAGGTGGAAGTGGAGAATCTTCTTAGTGATAACTTCATCTATCTCGTCCCTTTAACCAAGTGGGTGTCCAATCTGGTACCCATAGATAAAAAATAGGGGAATACCAAAGTTTGTACATATTTTTGAGACCTGAACTTAGACTCCCTAAGGATATCTATCCTACTCCATTCATCGACCAGATTGTTGATGAGTGTGTTGGTAAAAAAATATTTTCATTTATGGATGGATTTGCAGGGTATAATCAGATCCAAATCTGACCGAAAGATCAACACAAAGCTGCTTTTATATTCCCTTGGGGGGCCTTTGCTTATAGGAATATTCCAGTTGGCTTGAAGAATGCTAGAGCTACATTCCAACGTGCCATTTTGTATGCTTTCCATGACATTAAGAATACTTTCAAGGCCTATCTATATGAATCTAAATCTGGAAAGAGGGTGGATCACCCCAAACACCCGAGGGTTGGATTTTTTAGGTGACATTATTATAGGATTCAATTGAATCCCCACAAGTGTATCTTCTATGTCACTTAAGTTGGTTACCTAGTTTCATATTTTTGAAATATGGAATTCTGGTAGATATGTTTAAGGTAAAGGAAATAGTCAAGTTGCCTCTCCTATATAATTTGCATCAATTCAAATCATCCAAGGGAAAACCAATTTCCTATGCCGATTCATTGCGAATTATGTTGTTATCATGAAAGGTTCCATCCACCTACTTAGGGGTCCCATTCATTTGCGATGACAATGCTTAGAGGTCATTCGATACATTAAAAAAGGCTTTAATGTCTTCCCCATTTCCGAGTCCCCCATACTATAGCAAGGATTTACTTTTGTATTTGACAGCATCTGAATTAACCATTGGAATGATCCTTGTTCAAGAAGATGATTTTCACCAAGAGAATGTCATTTATTACATGAGTAAGAAATTGGTAGGCCCAAAACTAAGGTACTCCCATGTTTAAAAATTGATGCTAGAAAACGTTCATACGGTGCAGATACTTTGACACTATATTATCCTTGGATAAACAACTATGATTGTTGATTTCAATCCCTTCCAGCACATCTTATCTCAATGAATTGTTGGGTCCAAGTACAATAATTGGATTTTGATTCTTCATGAATTTGATCTAGGGTTTGCATCATCCAAATCCAAAAAATCCTTGGCATTTGTTAAGTTGTTGTCGGAGATCCCCCAAGTTGGTGAAGAGATGGTAGAAAATGAATCATTTCCTAATTAACACATATTTCTCATTAAATCAAATGACTCCTTGTATGGGAACATTTCAGTTGACCTACAAAACCAGAGGGTCCCACCTCAATATTATCGTGAAGAGAGATGAAAAATCCATCACCAAGTGATACATTATGTTATTGTTGGTGATACCTTATATCATCAAAGAATCAATACTATTCAAAGGCGATGTCTAACTCATGAGGAGGCAAAGAAAGTGTTGAATGATTTCCATGGTGGAGCTTGCGGTGGTCATCTATTAGGGATTGCTACAACTCAAAAAATATTGCATGTGAGTTATTTATGTCCTTCAATCTTCAAAGACTATGTTCAAGCAGTCAATAAGTGTGTTGGGAACAACCCAAGTTAAGGCATTTTTGTGCAATATAGTTTTGGAGTTGCGAAGTTACAGCGCAGCGCAACAAGGTAAGAATAACCGCGCGGCAATGATGCAACGCCGCGAAGTGCCAGTTCCGTGAAGATCCGACATGGTAGAGTTTTGGACAGAAAATGGTATAAATTCTGGTGAGACCAATCGATGGTCTATTTTGGTTAAGATACTCCGTGATTCCCAGCAGGAGGGTAAGGAGTGGCGAGGAAGGAAAATGACCAGACGCACGAGCAAAGGAAGCACTACGTGAACCGACCGCAGGAAGCCGTTAGAGAAGGAACGATGAGATGAAAGCGACCTGTCGGCATGCACTCAACAGAGGGGATGAAAGCGACGTGACCACATGCAGAAGGATGGCCACGACGATGAGTCGCTATCAGAGCCTAACAGTCCTGGTTAGCGGGGTAACCGCACCAGTTTTGGATAACAACCTTAGGGGTTTTGAGCCCATCATGAATGTAAAGATGTGACCTACGGGAAAGATCTATAAAAGGGTAAATTTTGTAAGGGAAAGGGTTAATCTCTAATGTTCATATTGTTTATTGTTGATTTTGGTTAAGTTGTTATTGATCTCTGTTGAGAGACTTATTGTAAACAGGCTTTGCATCTATGTGCGCAGAGACCTACTGAAGAGAGTTTGCAGCTGAGTGCGCAGACTGGAACTGTTGTACCCTTCCCATTGATAATATAACAATAGTTCCTATGGATGTAGCAGCTCCCATCCTGGGGGTGAACCACGTTAAATTCTTGTGTTATGCGATTGAATATGTGTTTTCATCTGTGTATTTACTTTTGATGAATGGTTAAGTTCTTGCTTGTGAGTAGATGTATCTTCACTTTTGTATGTATTCGCCATAAAGATAAATAATGGGAATAATATGTTAAGTGCTAAACATGTATGCATAATATGTTGAATGTGCAAGTATTCCTAAATAAGATGAATGCATAAGTTAATTGGGTAAACACTTAATCCAACGAAGTCTATATAGTGTGATTCCCTGAAGCGCAACACCGGGAGTACACAGTTACATTGTAGTTCGTCGTGTTGTATAAGTTTGCAAGCTTACGGTTTAAGATACTTTTTGAATTCATAAACTTACACTAAGTAAAGTCTATTGAAGTTGGTTGATTGTTGAAGAAGAAGTGTAGTCCTCCGTTGTGTTGTCCTATAGTTAAGCAGTCACTCCACACCGCGCAGTCCTTGGATGTGCTATTGCATAAGTATTAGCTGCAAAGTAGGTGAAATTTGCGCAGTCCACCATTCTGTTGAAGCGCGCATCACCCGGTTGTGGAAACCTAATTCCGCAGCCTCCCCATAACTTTGCCTCGAGTGAGACCTCAGTCTTCTCGCAAACTGTTGCCAAAAGGGCCGGTGCAAAAGGGTTTTGTTGATTCCATGAACCGCGCAGAACCTGGGTCTATCTTGGAATACTTAAAGAACATATCTAGAGGCAACAAAGTGTCATAATTGTCATACTTTTACTAGGAAAATGTGTGCACACCCTACTCCACTCTATCCTGTGATCATCGTGCTCGTCCCTTTACAAAACGTGGGATATACTATACAACGTTCAATCTGGCATCGACAAAGGGCCATAAGTACATTATTGTGGTTGTAGACTACTTCACTAAGTGGGATGAATCCATTCCTACATTCACTTGTGATAGTGAAATTGAAACACACTTCGTTTTCTACCAAATCATAGGCCAATTTGGTATACCCAAGGAGATTGTCACAAATAATAGTAGTCACTTCCATAACAAAATGATGGCAGAACTAGCTATAAAAATCTTGGTTTCAGGAAGGATTTCCCATCACCATACTATCCATGGGAAGATGACTAAGTAGAGGAAGTCAATAAGTCCTTGAAAACCATGTTGCAGAGGATGGTGAGCATAAATAAGAACAACTAGCATATCATGTGGTATCTTGCGCTCTGGGCATATCGAACTTTGGTCAAGACTGCTACAGGGTTCACCCCATTTCAACTTGTACATGGAATTGAAGTTGTGCTACCTATCGAGTGTGAGATTCCATCATTAAAACTAGCCATTGAGATTCTACCAGACACTACACAGTTAGAAGAATGCCTAGTGTGCTTGGAACAATTGGATAAGCACAGAAAGGATGCCACTACTGCTAATGAAACACACAAGAAATGTGTCAAAGCTCAATATGAAAAATATGTCCATATCTGTGTCTTCTCTGAAGGAGACATAGTGCTATTCTATGACCAGGACCATGCCAAGCTTGGGTATGGAAAATTCAAACCAATGTGGCTTGGTCCTTACATAGTGAGGAAAGTCTTGAACAAAGGAACTTATGAATTGGAAGACTTCAAGGAAAACATCCAAGGGCCTAGAAATGAGATCTACTTGAAGGGGAACTATGCCTAGACACTTGTGTTTGGGAAAATCCATTTGAACTTGTTGTATTATAAGTAGACTAGGTTGCTTTTATTTTATGTTTTTTATTAGCATGAATCGTTGCTTATTGTGCTTTGTGATCAATTGATAGATGTATTCATATGCACCTATGTTTGTGGGATATGCAAATGGGGCTTGTCGTCACACTTGAAACATTTCTTTGCAGCTTGGGTAATATATGATCCCACAGGTCATCTTGTGAGCTTAGGAGGAGTGTCTCTCGATCTGATTACCAATAACATTGCTAAGTATAGTGTCGTGATTGAGCTATTGTTGGAGGCATTTTCACTTGGAATCCAACAGATAACCGTACACCTGGACTCATAGTTGGCAGTGTCATAGTTAAATGGCACATACCATGTCTGTAATACTACACTGCTATAAAATTTTATGAGGGTGCACCTTATTAAACTATGTTATTTTAAATTCATTTCTTATATTCATGTTCCAAGTAGGTTTAATTTTGTGTTTGATACATTAGAAAATTATGTCTTAGATTGGAATTTGTCACATAACTAAAACAAGAACATTGTATAAATAAAAGGGCATGTACACAATGTATATAATACTGATAAAAGCATTTTTCATTAATATAGAAGCATCTCCATCAAGTACAAAATGTGTAAGACCATAGTACAAAATTGGGTCTACCAAGTCCTCAATGGTGCATATACAGGGTAAAAAGTACAAAATATCCACAATGGGTCATAAGTACAAAAATTCTATCCAAAGTAGGTTAATATTGATCTCTAGCCAAATCTCGGTAACATAGTACATAGGTAGTCACCTGTTAGAACAAATAGATCCACCTAGAAGGTACCCCCACCACCTGGCGTTGCATGGCCTCAGGAAGGTGCTCTATATGAGTAGAAGGGATACCATGAGTAAGATCTCTAAGGTTCTCCTCCAAATAAGACAAAGTAGAATCTAATCCCTCCTCTACCCAGGGCTCTTGTTTTCAAACATAGCGATGCCTCATTAGCCGCTTAGGTCCTATGTCTGCATCATTGTTTAAATGTTTTGTCAATACTCTTGCAGAAATCACAAAAGGGCTTGTACAATACTAATTCTAACCAACAAAATTCTACAATTTTTTCATCTCTTTTATTAGGAACATAGTTATATCGAGAAAACACAGGTACAATGTAATTTTTTCACATTCCCAACCTAGTTTCAAGTTATCTTCAGCATATAAAGTTTAACGCCCAATTCCCATCTATGTTTTATTGCTGCAAGTTAGGTTTTCTTTCATAAATGATACTGCACTTGAAACACATAGAAATTTTACTAACTTTTAATGAGCATAATTTTAAAGACAGTCACACCATGAAAATTTTAGACACAAGGATTTTATCCAAATGGCGAAGGATAAAACCCCTAAGGGAAAAATTGATGAGAGAGATAAATTTTTATTTCAAGGACAAAATTACAAACTTAAAAATATCAGTACTTATCTCCTTTTTCTTTCTTAGAAAATGTGTCAGCTTCTCACTGAAAACCTTGATGTAAAACCTCAATAATTAACATTGTTCTCTTGCAACAATTTATGAACCTTATTTATAGTAGTCCGGACTCACACGTTCCAGTATTAATTGTTGTTGTACGACATGTTCACACGTGCCAGGAATTTCTGTAATCAATGTGCCCAATTTGTCTTGATTTATGTGCCTGAGAGCATAGAAAATTATGCCTTCATACAGCTGTACGGATTACTCTCCTGCTGTTGTATGGACTGTTCATGTAATGACCGTATAGATGCATTTAATACAGTAACAACTACCTTGGTATTTGAGCCTGCAACATCCTAAGAAAGCGTGTTGCTGTTCTTGGGATGCATGCTTCCTTCTCTCCTTTACTGTTGTACGAAATCTCTCCTCTTCTTTTATTCTTCTCTCCCTCTCAAACCCTGTTCTTCTTCTCAAGTCAAGTTCTTCTTCTCTTTGTCAACAACAATAATGATGGTGCCTTGAATCCCTAATTTCCAACCTTTTATTCATGGTAACTTCCACTTTAGATATGATGGCCAAGATTAAATATTGAGCCATCAAGATCTAGGGCTAATAATAAATGCTAACTTAAGAAACTCATTAAATGAATTTAGTGCACTTTTTCATTTAAATAATTAATGAGACAATTAATTAATAACTCACTTTATTTCTCATAAAGTCACCTTTTAATTAAAAGTCATGAAGTCTCTTTTAAATTAAAAACCATGAATACACTTTATAAAGTAACTTTTTCTCTCATAAAGTTCATCTCACTTTAATAGAGTAACTAGGGAACACATAACCATTTTTTCACCCCTAGAAACCTAAGGTGGAAAAAAAACATGCCCTGGTACACATTTTTAACACTCCCTCTTACTGATGAAAGTGTTTCTCACAACTCCAGCTTGTCCTTGAAATAATTAAACTTTCCTCTTCCCAAGGAATTTGTTAGAAGATCTGCCACCTGCTCCTCAGTAGGAATATACTGCGACTCCACTGCTCCTCAGTAGGAATATACTGCGACTCCACTGCTCCTCTTTGGACATAGTCATGAATGAAATGGTACTAGATCTCAATGTGTTTTGAATTGTCGTGAAAAATTGGATTCTCTGAAATCTTGATGCATCTGATCTTTGATTATCACAATAAATCACTGTCAGCCTCAACTCCTGATCAAATAAACCAACTAACAACTTGTGAAGCCACAAGGCCTCACAACTATCCTAATTGGATGCCATATAATTTGCCTCAAAAGAACTTAGTGTAATTGAATTTTTCTTCCGAATGAACCACATAAATGATGCCGAGCCCAAATTGAAACAACACCCAGAAGTGATCTTTTGGTCCATCACACCACCTGCCCAATCTGATTTTGTGTAGCCAACCAAACTAACACCACCCATCCTCCTATAAATCCAGACCATAATCTACCATGCCACATAGTTATCTCAACACATGTTTTGCAACAATCCAATGAATTCTCTGAGGCTCCACCATAAACTGACTTAGAGTGTTTATTACAAAACAAAAATCTGGCATGTTGTTGACCAAATACATCAAAGAACCAATGAACTAACTATACATAGTTAGATCCACCAACTCTCCCTCAGAAGCATGAAGCTTCTTCAATTTGGTGATCATCGGTCTACAATCCTGCACTTGAAATCTCTTTAGAAAACCCATAGCATACTTCCCCTCTCTCATAAAGACATGTCCTGACTCCTGCCACACCTCCAGACCCAAATAATAATGCATCAGTCCAATGTCCTTCATATGAAACTCCGAAGCAAGATCTCTCTTCCACTCTATAATGAGTCTATATGCACCTGTAATGATCAAGTCATCTACATACAATACCATAATAAGTGGATCCTCACCAACAACAATGTAGTAAAGGTTCAGATCTACCTCATTTTTCTGGAATCCCAACTCCTGCAAGTATGCATCAATATTGGAATACCAAGCGCTCGGAGCTTGCTTCAGTCTGCAAAGATATTTCTTCAACATGCACACATGGGAATCTCTCCCATGCACCTCAAATCCCTGTGGCTTCTCCATATACAGCTCCTCATGTAAGACACCATTTTCAAATTTTGTCTTCACATCCATTTGATGAATTCTCTAGCCCATCTCTGTAGAAATGGATATCATTGATCTAATAGAGGAGTATCTAGCCACTAGTATAAATGCGTCATCATAATCTACTCACTCTCTATGTGAGAAGCCTCGCACCATGAATCGAGATTTATGCTTCTCAATACTGCCATCTGTAGCATGCTTGATTTTGTAGAGCCACTTGGAAGTCACAACTGACTTCCCTTCTCATCTTGGAACCACCTCCCACACATCATTCTTCATGATGGAACTGTACTCTTCCACCATGGAATCTATCCAAACCTGATGTGTAGCTACCTCCTCAAAAGTAGAAGGATCCGACTCATGAATACTAGTCACAACAACCATATAGCTAGAAAATATCTCTGTTACTATACTCTCTCTGACCTCCCTCTTGGGTTTCCCTCTAAGCCATATCAGTTTTCTCTTCTTTGAAGTAGCCTCCGGTGGAGAGACATCCTCCTGTACATTCTCACCTGACAAGTGTCTACTTGAATAAGTAGCAGTACGCGAGGTATGAGATCCTATGACTGGTGAACTAGAACCAAGTGAATCATAACCATGTGAAAGTGGAACTGGTGAACCTGTAATCTGAGAACCTATACCTGTACCTAGAGTATCTGTAGACTATACCCCTGAATATGAATATCCTGTAGCTTGTGAACCAGTCACTCTTGATACCCGTGACCCTACACCCTGAACATATAGACTTTGAGATGTTCTCACTTGTGATGCAGGAGTCTGCTGCTCCTGCTGGTCTGACTCCCGAGACTTTCAAAAGGCTCGCTCCTCCTCAAATTATGTCACCTCCCTCATCACAACCAGTATCCTATGTGCTGAAAGGTATATGCATAAAAAATTTGAAGTCTCATCATATCCCACAAATATTCCCTTGTATTCCATGGGATCTAACTTTGTCCTCTTCTATGAAGGGACATGAGAATATGCCAGAAAACCAGATATGTAGAAGTGTCCTATCTCAGGATTCTTCCTAGTGAATATCTCCTTAGGATTTTTACACCCCAAGGTTCAGTGTGGACTCTTGTTCTGAATGTATACAACAATACTACATGCTTTACCCCAAAGAAAGAAAGGAAGACTCTGATCATGAAGCATCGCTATGGCTGCTCCCATTATGGACCCGTTCTTCCTTTCTGCAACTCCATTCTGCTGTGGAGTGTACTGAACTGTCAATTGCCTCTTGATTCCCTCCTCTCTACAAAACTCATCAAATGCATTGGAGGTATACCCACCCCCATTGTCTGATTCTAGCACCCAAATCCTATTCCGTGTCTAGTTCTCCACAAGAGCTTTGAACTCTTAGAACTTCTGCAAGACTTCCCCTGATTTCTTGCTTCTCAGAAATTAGATCCAAGTCTTCCCGGTGAAATCATCAATAAATGAAACATAGTACTCATAACCTATCAATGAAGCAGATGACATCAGACCACATAAATCTAAGTGAATCAAATCAAGTACACTAGCTGATCTACTATCACTACTCGAAAAAATAGTCTCGGTGTAATTTCCCAAAGCACAAATTCTACATACATCACTCTACCCCATGCTGAACTCAGGAAAACCTATCACCATATCTATCAACATCCTCAAAGTAGGATGATGCAAGTGATCCATCCTCTTGTGCCATAACTCACAAAAATCATAACTATTGCTTATGCTATGTTCCAAAGCATGATGAGGTTGGAATAAGAGCTTGTACAGTTTCCCACATCTGACTCCAATTGCAAATGAAGCAGAAGGAATCGATCCTTTGGGAAAAATGTATACTTTCCCATCTAGGACATACACTTCGAATCCTATATCCTCAATAGTGGAAACTGATACTAAGTTCTTCTTCAGCCCAGGGACATACAATACATCCCTCGTTGTCATGGGTTCCATGGAATCCCTCTGAAATGTGACAGTCCCTCTCCCAACTGCTTTGGCAATAGTATCATCACCCAAAACGACCTCCAAGTCCCAACCAGTCTCAATGAACTCATAAAACATATCATGTGCACCTATCATATCGCTCAAATCCCTACTATCAATGTACCAAGTGCATGAAATGGTGGATAGACTCGATGGATAACTAAATAATAGAGAACACTCCCTATGATATTGTACATTAATGCTGGTTATAAATGATCTCTCTAAATGACTAACATAGAGAGAAAATTCTCTCTCAAACTGAGATGTGTACTCATCAATCTTCGCAGTAGCTACTGTCTACTTCTTCTTCTTCTTGTTTGGGAACTGTCCAGGATAGTTCCCAAACTTCTGGATGTTGGTTGTGGAGCCTGATCTCCATATTCAGAGATATTATTATTATTCAACCGTGTTTGTACCCCAGTATTATATGATATGTAGGTGGATTGTACACTCACCCCAGCGGGCCCATGTTTTTGGGTAACCTGTGGTATTTTCCCATTGTATCTCTCTTATAAAAGAAAGACATTGTAATAAGGCTAGGGTTGATGTATTATGTTTTATGCATTGTAAAGATCTCTAAGATCCAGAGAGAGACTGTGAGACAGTGAAGAGGAAGTGCAGCGGCTGTGCTGCAGGTTGTATCCCTTCACCTTGCTGGACGGTAATAATAATAAGGACTGGAAAATTCAGTGTGGACGTAGCCCAAGTTGGGGTGAACCACGATATATCTGTGTCTCTCTTGTAATGTGTGTGTGATTATATTTGCATTTATGTTTATTGTTATTGCTCTGCGATCCTGTTTTTCAAACACTCGAAAGTAAAGCACTTGAATTTTCTCATGTCTTTCTTCTGCTCGCCACCCTGCTGCTTGGCCCCACCCTTAGGGCCCTTCTTGAATGTTTCTAAGGAAAAATTCTCCTCATCCTCCCTACCGTGAGATGAACTATCCTATACATAACCTCTCTAGGTCTCCTCCTGAATGAAGTCATCTCAAAGACGATCTGAGGAAGGCATGTTCTCTTGGGCTACAAAAAACTCCATGAAAAAAACCCATGGATTTGTCACGCCATTCAAGACTATCCATACTAAGTCACTGCCCTGTACAACCTCCCCGACTACTCCAATTTCATCTCTCACATGTGTGATTCTCGTAAGGTAAGATGCTATGTTTTCATATCTGTTCATCCAGATTCCTTTCAACTTCTCTCTCAGAACCATCTTTCGATTTTCGTTGGAACTTTGGTACAAGTTAGTCAAAGCACTCCACATTTGATAAGCATGATCTTCACCTGTCACATGCGGGATTACATGATCCTTCACGACATCAAGTATAATCCCTTTTTCCTTAACATCCTTCTTTCCAAAGGCCACCTTATCTGTAGTGTATGTAGGCATTGTAACTGGTTTAGCCTGAGTATTGTTAACTATATTCCACAGTTCATTTTCTTGAAGAATCAATACTATTCTATCCTTACATGGACTAAAGTTGGTTGCCCCATACAAACTATCTTCAATCCCCAATCCAGTAGCCATAACCCTCACTGAAGGTAAGTCCAAGAACATGTGAAATGAACCAACCACCTTTTTTTCCTTCTTTCCAAGTCTGAAATTTACCATTGATTTTTATTTCTACTCTTCAAAGTGCTCTAATACCATGTAAATTATTCAAATTCCCAACCCGGTTTCAAGTTATCTTCAGCATATAAATTTTAATGCCCAAACCCCATTTATGGTTTACTACTACAAGTTAGGTTCTCTTTCATAAATGATACTGTACTTGAAACACATGGAAATTTTACTAAATTTTAATGAGCATAATTTTAAAGAAAGTCTCACCATGAAAATTTTAGACACAAGGTTTTGAGCGAAATGGCCAAGGATAAAACCCCTAAGGGAAAACTTGATGAGAGAGAAAAAAATTTATTTCAAGGAAAAAATTACAAACTTAAAAAAAACAGTACTTATCTCCTTTTTCTTTCTCAAAAAATGTGTCAGCCTCTCACTGAAAACATTGCTGTAAAACCTAATTAATTAACACTGTCCTCTTGCATCGATTTTTGAACCTTCTTAATAGTAGTACGGCCTCACAGGTGCTAGAATTAATTGTTGTTGTACGACTTGTTCACACATGCCAGGAATTTCTATAATTAATGTGCCTAGTTTGTCTTGATTTTTGTGCCCGAGAGCATAGAAAATTATGCCTTCATACAACTGTACCAATTACTCTCCTCTTCATGTACGTATTGTTCATTTAATGAATGTACGAATGCATTTAATATAGTATCATTTTCCTTTGTATTTGATCCTGCAACCTAGGAAAGCGTGATGTTGTTCTTGGGATGCGTGCTACCTTCTCTCCTTTATTGTTGTACAAAATCTCTCCTCTTCTTTTCTTCTTTTATTCTTTTCTCCCTCTCAAACCCTCTTCTTCTTCTCGAGTTGAGTTCTTCTTCTCTTGTTCTCCAAAATATCTTTGTGAATAACAATAATGATGGTGCCTTGAATCCCTAATTTCCAACCATTTATTCATGGTAACTTCCACTTTAGATCTAATGGCCAAGTTTCAATCTTAAGCCATCAAGATCTAGGGCTACTAATAAATGCTCATTAACAAACTCATTAAATGGATTTAGTGCACTTTTTTATTTAAATAATAAATGAGACATTTAATTATTAACTCACTTTATTTCTCATAAAGTCACCTTTTAAAAAAGTCATGAAGTCACTTTTAAATTAAAAACCATGAATACAGTTTATAAAGTAACTTTATATTTCATAAAGTTCATCTCACTTTAATAAAGTAACTAGGGAACACATGACCACTTTTCCACCCCTGGGCACCTAAGGTGGAAAAAAACATGGTACAAATGTTTAACATACAATAACTACATTACTCCTTGGTAACCATTTTTCTACTTGCCGATGTTTGTCGTACGACCATGATTTTGCAACATCTATCAATGGAAGGTGATCCATGATGGGCTTAATCAATCAACATTAATATTGTATCTTATCGGAGTAAGACAACAACATGGGTGCTGTATCTAAACCTCTACTTTAATCATCAACCCGAGGATCCGTACAAACTTATGAGGGACCTGCACAATATATGCAACTACAAGGGAACTAACTATGGCTGGTCATGTGTAAAACTCTTCTTTTAATAAAAATGGTAAGAAGGAATTGATGTTTAACTATGGGTTGCAAAGGCATGAGATATAACTTCTGGTATCAGCACTTATTCTTGAACTATCAATCATCAAAGACAAGTATTTTAGGATTTCTCACATATCCTTTTTACTACTCTACCTTCAATTGCAAAAGTCAAGCATTCAATTTCCTTTGATGCTTCATACTAGTGTTCATAACAAGCAGAGGATCATAGCTATTACTTAAACACAAAAAGAAACATATCATGTGAAAATAAATAATCTTAAATGTGCACATGCATGAAGTAAACATCAACTAAGTTCTTCATAAATAATCTAGAAAAATGTATTTTACTCTAATAATTCAGAATTGCTACAATATGTAAAACTACTATGTTCTATTAAAACGTATGTAAATCCATAAAATAATAACTTAACAATGAGTCCCTGTACTTTGCCTTGGAAGGGCCCTAATCTAAGGAAAGCCAGGAAAGATAAAAGCTCAAGGAGATAAAACAGATTAAAGTACTTTCATTCAAAATATGGAAAAACCATCATAATAAAACGATCTATGTCTTTTTCTCAATGTCACGATTACAGAATAATAATTTATTCTTAAAAAATGGGCATTGCTATTTTAGTCAAGATGTATTGCTTAAATATCTACTTTCCTAAGCTATGAAATGAATGAACTTGTAGTTATTCCCATAGTTCTTGCACTATGAGTGCATGAAGCACGTCATGCAAGACACCGTGTGTAGTTGCAGTTCGTTGAGCTTTGTTAAGTCTTCGGGGACTAGGCCCTCAGTTGGATGTGGCTTTAGAGCTCGTCGAACACTGATATCAGAACTCGAAAACTGTAGTTCTTCCTATATTCTTCTTGTTTTGCACATTGGGTATAACTTCTTTGGATTTAACTCAAACTTCACCAACGAATTGTAAGTAGACTTCTTCAATCATCTGTATTCTACACAAAAATTGGTTAGATGTCTTTCGGATGTCAAGATTGTATCAGTTTAACACCTGTGTCAAAAAGATGCTGCTGAAAACCAACCTTATTAGTGTCACATGTACATTTTAGCTAGAAAAATGAAGACTACAACATCTAGAATAAACAAAATGAAATATTTTATAATCTTAACTAGGATGCACATATCATTCACTAACTTGTTACCATAGTATTCCCTTTTCGGTCCAGAATGACTATTTAGAAAAGTATTTAGATTCCTTTTCTTACCTAATGTTGGGATCCATCATCTCCCCCCAACTACCTTATTGCACATCCCTGTGCAATCAACTGTTCATTCTAGGTCCTTGGTGGATTCGAGCTTCTTTGAAGGTCTGATCATGCAGGCATAGCAACTGGTCACAACCCCTATCTGATGGAATACTCTATTTTGCTTAATCTGCTCCCATTTGGCTGCTTCCTCTTCCTTGTTCCAATCCTAATTATCACTTGATAGGAGTAGTGGTGGGATAAATCTTAGACCAATCCATTGTAATCCCAAATTTTCCACTGTGGAGACATACAAAGAGGATCATAAAAACCCCTTTCCAACTTAGATGGAAAATGTATTTCAAGTTTTTGTAGCTCATGAGGAATGTATTTCCATCTTATTATAGTGAGATGCATGATACTATTTTTGTTTCTCTTGATGATAAGTATTTAAAGTGAGTGATGGAAGAACTTTGCTTCTCCCTTAGAACTGGTGCCATATCATCATCATGAATCAGTAGCCGATGAGAAGTGAGAACAATGTCCACAATAGGTGCTTCTGCTCTGATCCATAATTGAGTGTCTTTTTCAGTTTCAAAATAATGGAGCATCTTTGTGGATATTCTATCTTCGTTAGAGAGCCAGGAACATAGATATATGAGTTGTACATCCACCACATATGGATTGGGTGACCACCTGTAGGGGTATGGTAAGATGAAATTATGAAAATAAAACTCACTGAGTTGGTCCTTTACCTAGCTCCCCAAATCCCTAGCAGGTCTCTATGAGGGCTTTGGGAGTATCTAAATGCTCTTATTGTCCTTCCTGTAACCTCTTAAGCTGGTACCATAACCATATTTATCTAAAGAATACTGAGTATACCCTTGAGGTTGGCCTACATCGTATGATCTCTTTCATGATTTTAAAACTTTTCTTGCATCGCTCTTCTACTTTGGTCTTCTCTCTTATTTTATCTTTTAGCTCAGCTTCGCAACGCTGCAAAATCTCTTTTAAGGACAAGATTTTCTTCTATTACTTGATGCTTTTCTTCTGCATAGTGCATTTTAACGACTTGGAGCTTCTCCTCCAAAGGGTGCATCTCATACTCCTGATGCCCTTCTGCATTAGAAGCTTTTAAAGCTTCTATAGTATGAGCAATCTTTTTCCACTTCAAAACTTCTTGTTACATTTCTTTGAGTTGATTTTGGAACTTTACAATTTCTTCATCCTTCTCACTGAGCATCTCATGGATTCTTATGCTAGATATTTTATCACTTGCTAAAGAACCAGGCACGTTTTCCTGATTTTCTGGGTGTTCTACATGGTGCTAGATTTCAGGAAATATTTCCCCCACTTCTTGTTGATACCCAGGAGAGATTCCCCTTTCTTCTCATTTTTTATCAGGAAAAATATCCTCTACATCCTCGTGGTCTGAGTCTGAGGCTAACTGCTCTTGAGGAGAACCAATATCTAAGAGTGAATATTGCACAATTTTCGACTCCTCTTCCTTCTTCTTCTTTTCAGGTTTTTCTCGATTGCTGGTTGGCAGGGTTCTCTTCTTAGAAGAGTTTTCCCCTTTCTTTCCTGGGTGGAGGAGGGCATACGCAATTGTTTCTTCTTCCTTATCCTCCCTAGGTTATCTTATTCATCATTGATTATCACTCTCCCATGCTTGGCTCTGGTCCTTTGAGAAATGTGACCATTTTTCATTGGGTTTCCTATGGATTGGTTCTTCTTTTGAGACGTTTTCACCTCTTGTGCTGCTTTCCTCCCTAGTTGCCTATGGAGTTGTCTGCTCTTCAATATGTACATGTTCTTTCCTATGGAAGACCTGTATCTATGCTTGACTGATTTTCAAGAATGTCTCCCAATTCAAGGGGGTGGACTCTCTTTCCAAGGTATCGTAGATAATCAATTTGACTAATCCATGGTGAAACAGAGCATTAGGATTCCCCAACTGGTATTTGGTGCTCATGGAGGAGAGGGTTTTAAATAGGAACCATAGGAGATTAATATTTTTTCCTACCCTTTGCCACATGAGGTTCCTTAAAAGGTTTATAACATAGAAGTGGTAAGCATTCACTAGGGTATGTCGACCATCACATGTAATGTACTTCATAATAATGAGAGCTACTTCCCCCCATGGTTTTGGCAGTGAGTCTCTCTTTACACTCCCCTTAAATTATTCATACCTTTCTGTGAAATGAAAGAAGTGCTTCTTATATTTCTAGGAAAGCTCTCTATCATCCTTATCCCACTTTATTCCCTTGAAAAGACCAGTGAATCTGCTGAGTATCTCCTCACGAGTTCGATGGAAACCCCTCTTACCTCTGTTCTACAATTGTCATCATCAATCCTCTTCATATTTTTAGCAAATTATTTAGTTAGTCCCTCATGATATTCTTCTAATTTTTGAAAACACTGGCCCCAACCTACATCTTGGAAGTAATTCATGGCCTTTAGGTTTCTAAACAACTTGGCATGGTCTGTTGGTTCTCATTTAACAAAACCCCCAGTCATTCTAATAACCTTCATTATATTCCTTAGAAACAGAGTCTGAAGAGCTACTCGTCAACAACAATACAAAGCAAATCTTTGCTATGGAGGGTCTTTGAATTACCTGGCTTCAACTTAGCTGCTTTGATGTTAGTCTTTGTGTTGTGCTCCTTTCCTTGGGGTTCTACGTCTTGTGAGCTATACGAATGCCAGTTTATGCTTAGGGTGGTGGAAATGATCATTTAAACTTGCTCATCACGTTATAACCTTTACTCATCATAGCCCATCACCTGATTTTGAAATTTGCCAACCATCTCCTCCTCTCATCATCATCCGCTCGTTCCTTTGATCATGCTGACTGTCCCATCTGTCTTTCCTTATTAGTGGTGGAATATGGTGACCGTCAGATCCCTTTTTCATGTGACTTGGCGATCCCTACCAAATTTGTCTAACCAATCGTTTTTTCTGATGTGGCAGGTGGCACACTGTCATCGCATTTCTGTTCTGATTTTTGGCATGTGCAAAAATGCTGCCATTTTTCCTCATGTGAATGGAAATATATAAGAAGGGGGAAGGAAAAAAATCCCGGCATGGAATACTATCGCACAAATGCTAATTCTGCCATATTTATTCTCCTCCCCAACTTCATTATTGATGTCCTCATCAAGTTGTTGAATAATGGCACATACACTACTACAAAAATATAAGAGATCGAATTTAGGTATTTAGATGGGTAGACTGACCTTTGACTAACTTAATGTTTTTAGTTGAGGTTGTTTGGTATATTGTCTACTTGTTGCATAAGTGTTGCAAGGTGTAGAAATCTTGTAGGTTGTGTTATCCTATTTGGTAATGAGATGATATGCAATTTGTATTGGATTAGTAAAATATTTTCTTTTTCTTCTATTTGATGATTTTTTTAGCTGTCCTAGATGCCTCAGAAAAGGTTTTCATCTGAGTTTTATTTTTATTTTTTTATACTGTAAATAATTTAAGTGAGGGGAGGGCATTGCTGCCCCATGATGACACTGAGATATGCTTTTTACAATGCTTCAGTGAATTATGTCTTGGTTAGTGGCTTCTTATAAAGTTTTAGCCTATGCCCATTTACTAGCATTGGCACTTGGTATTCATCTATTGTTGATATCTTGACAAATCCATTATCGTAAATGATGTAGATCTAGTAGGGTCCCAACCATTTGGTCCTTAGCTTTCCTTTGAAATACTTAAATCTTGAGTCATATGGTAGGGCCCAGTCTACTTCTTTGAAGTCCTTGGTTTTTATAAATTTGTCATGCCATAGATTCCTTTGATGTTGTACTGCTTCTGTGTGATGAAGGGCCTACTGTCTTAGTTCATCCAATTGACTAAGTTGAAGTAATATTTCTTCTTGTGTCGTTGATAGGTCCATGTTGATTTTTAGTACTGTTCTCAAGGTCTTGAGCTCGAACTCAATGGGAAACATGATTATTTTTCCAAGTAGTGTTATATGCCCATGTTGCCTCATGAAGTCGGTTTTCCCAATCTCTTCTATGAATTTGGATTGTTTTTGTCAATATATTTTATATCTCTTGGTTAGTCACTTCTGCTTGGTCATCAGTCTACGGATGGTAGGATGTCGATTGTCTATTATTTAGCTTGTTAAGTTTCAGGCTGCTTTCTATCAAGTTTGATGTGAATTGGGAACCTCGATCAGTGACTAGTTCTCTCAGTGCTCCAAATCTAGTGAAGATCTCCTATGTTAGAAATTTTGCCACTGATTCTTCATTTGCTAATCTTAATGATTTTACTTCCACCCATTTTGTTAAATAGTCTGTACATACCAATATGTGATGTTTCATGTTGGATAGTGGACCTATAGGTCGAATAAAATCCATTCCCCATTTTTCGAAAGCTTCTATGGTTACTTGGGGATGGATAATCATTTCATCTCTTTGTGTTGTCTTTCACATTCTTTGGCAGTCATCACATCTAGAAACATAAGTTGTTTCATCTTTGTGTAATTTTGGCCAATAATATCCTGCTTGTAGAACCTTATATGCAGTTCTCTTGGCTGCATAGTGTCCTCCACATGGTTCATTATGACATGCATGAAGAATGTCATAGACTTCATCTTCTTAGGATATGGTCTGGACCTTTCTTGAATAGGTATCCTTGAATCCATGAGAATGTAGCACTTTTCCTCACTATGTTGCACCATTCTTTATATGTGAAATTGAGGAGGAAAAATCCAAGTGGCGAAATAGTTTGCTATGTCAGCGAACCATGGAGTATTTTATGAGATGGAAAATAGGTGTTCATTAGGGAATGCATCATCCATAAGTTATTTATCTACCAATGGGTTAGTCTAGATAAGAAATTTGCTACCACATTATGCTTCCCGGGTTGATCTAAGATAGTTATATCAAATTCTTGTAAAAGTAAAAGCCATCTGATAACCCTACAATTGACATCTGATTTATTTCTTGAGATATTTAATTCCTGAATGATAAGTATGGATAAATACGTGGTATCCAGTGATGTAGTGCTTGAACTTGTTAATTGAGTAGACTACCGCGAATAATTCTTTCTCTTTTACCATGTAATCTAGCTCTACTCCTGCAAGATTCTTGTTGATGTAGTAGATTGCAAAAGGATTTTTTGTCTTTTTCTTGGCCTAGTACTGCACCGATTTCCCTGTCTTATGTGTTGGAGTGAATTTGGAAGGGAAGTTCCCAATTGGGCGCTTGCGAGACAGGTGCTTCTACAATTTTCTCTTTGTTGTGTTTAAATGCTTTCTGATAGTCATTGTTCAACTGAAATTCTGCATTATTGGTTAGTAATGAAAACATAGGGAAACTATTTTACTATAATCTTGAATGAATCTTCTATAGTATCCAGATTGACCGATAAAAATCCCAACATCTCTCTATTTTTGTGGTGGAGGTAGATTGATTATGACTTGTATTTTTGCAGGTTCCAATGTAATTCCTTTAGCAGATACATAGTGGCCTAGGACTACCCCCTCATCCATCATTAATTGACATTTTTCATTACTTAGACAGAGGTTCATTTCGATGCATCTGTTAAGAACATTTTCCAAATTAGTGAGGGCATCCTAAAACTCATCCCCAAAAGGGGTGAAGTCATCCATATATATCGCCATGCAGTCATGGATGAAGTCTGCAAAAATACTCAGTACTGCTCTTTGGAATGTGGTTGGATCATTGAAAATTCCAAAAGGAGGGAATATGTAGGAAAAAGTGCCATAGGAACAGGTAAATGTAGTCTTGTCTTGGTTGGTTGGATGGATTTGTATCTGATTATATCCGCTAAATCCATCTAAGAATGAAAATAATTTATTTCCTGCTAGGGTATCAAATACTTGATTAATGAATGGTAATGGGAAGTGGTATTTCTTTGTAGCACTGTTCAGTTCTCTATAGTCTATACAGACTCTCCAATTGCCTCCCTTCTTTGGGAAAATTACCAATGGTGATACCCATTCACTATCTGAGACGGGATATATGAATACTGCATCAAGGATTTTCTGTAATCCTGTTTTGACAATATCTCTTACAACTGGGTTCATCCTACGTTGAGGTTGTCTAATAGGGGTTGCACCGTCTTTGATATATATGTGGTGTTGGAAAATGGTGGGATTGAACCCTTTCATGTCGGGATAACTTCATGCAAAGGCTGCTTGGTATTTAGCTAGGAGATGGATCAATTTTCCTCTTGTTGTAGTAATATATGGTTACTGATTTTTAATGTCCTATTAGGAATAATGTAGATCGTCTTGGTCATTTTCTCTATTTATTTCACAAGGTAGAGATTTTGCCACATAGGTTCTTGTAATCCTATGATGTCTAGTTCCTGAGTTGTGAACTGATCCCCTAGCAAAATTGGAATGTTATAAATATTCTGCATGAAATTAGAAATGATTGTATCTTATTGTGGTGTTTTAAGCACTAAGGTAGTGTCTATGGTCAGCACCAGATGTATAGGTTGATCTAAATCATCTTCTCCTAGCTCCCATAGAGGTTTGCTACTCTATAGGTGAGGTTTGGTAGGGGCATATATGTTTAATATCTTTGTCTTTGACTCATTTGCAATGATAATATCCCCTTGCTGAAAAATAATATGGGCATCAACTGTTATGAGCCAGGGTCTACCAAGTGTTAGAACAGTAACCACACTTAGTACCATAATCCATAATTTTTTAATTTCCCATGTGCTTAATTAAACCATGTTTTGGATTAAGTGACTATAGTTGGTCAAAAACCCACCTTGAGAGTGTTCACACCCACTTCTGAGCAAACCAGTTCACCCAGCCTCCAGTTTTGTCCACAAGTGCGCCCTCATTTATTGCTGGTGCGCCCTCTCTCCTTGTTTTGGGGAATTTAGTTGACCAAGGGCGCTAGGGTGGATTTTTGCCCACTTTTGGCTAGATTTGGAGCATTTAATGCTCCCTTGGGCCCCCAAACCTCCTCTATTTGCTCATCCACGCCTGCCTTGAGCTAATTAATGACTCAGCATGCTTCAGCCACCTCCACACCAGAATTCGTAGCTATTTGGGGTGATTGGGATTGAGTTGGACCCACCTAGGGGGGATTGAGGCCAATTTGGCATTGATGACTTGTACACTCATCTTGAGCCACCTAATGCTCCCGATTTTCTCATGGATGTAATAAAAACCTGTTACTAACATTTTCACATGTTAGACAGTCAGTTAATCAAAGGTTTCAGCATACATTGTGTGTAAATTTATCTCTTTTTTCAAGTTTTTCCACAGTTTTTGCAAATTAATTCGATTTTGTGAGGTTCTCCATAGCTCCTCGATCTTCTGTGATCAAAATACTCACATGGTATCAGATCCATCGTGGATTTAGTGAGTTGCAGGTCAATACTGAGCGTTGAATTGCATTCTAGAGAGGATTTCCAGATAAAAATTGAGTGTTTTTTGCAGGTGTTTCAGTAGTTTTCTCACCATTAACGCAGCAGTCATGGAAGCAAACCAAATGTTGCTCACACCCTTCAATTTTTTCGATTGGAAGGCTGAGATGGTCATCAAGCTGAGATCTAAGGGTCTCTATAGAGTGACCATGGGCACATAAGTGGAGCCAAATTCTGCTGTGGAGAAAGCAAAGTACTACAATCGACTTGATGAAGCTTATGGATTGCTATGCCTGAGCATTTCAAGGGAACTCTTGTTTCATACAGACAGTTTGACAACCCCCAATGAAGTATGGGTGAAGCTAGAATCACTCTTTGGGAAAACTGATGAACTGAGAGGCCACCAGCTTGAAAACGAGCTCATTAGCTTGAGCCCAGCGCATTTTGAAACCATCCAGGAGTTCTTCACGAAATTCAAGTCACTGGTGCTTCAACTGCAACAATGTGGAATTGTTAAGAAGGAGGAACAACTGATTCTGTCCATCCTTTCGAAGCTAGGCCCAGAGTTTTCAGTATTTGTTAGCACATTTCACTCAGCCAAAATGACCCTTCGAAATTGGCAAATGCCATCACTAGCTACCTTCATGGAGTGTCTCACTCAGGAGCAGGACAAACTAGTTCAGATGGGCACCATAAAATCAAAGGACCAAGCATTGGCAATGGGTGTTTCAAATGCAAGCAAAGGAAAGCAGAAAGCCAAGAATTCGAAGCAGCAAGAGAAGAGTAAGTTTGACAAGACCAAGTCTGCAGATGGGGGTTCGAATCTGTCAAAGGAGAAGGACAAGAAGGGAAAAGAAAAGACCAAATGCACCTATTGTCATAGGGGATGGCATCCAGAGAGCTCATGTATGAAGAAAACCATTGACTCAATGGCGCAGCTGCTGGAGAAGAACAACATCCCAGTCCCTGAGGGCGCAAGGAAGAAAGAGAGCACCTCAAACCCTGACAATAAGGAGAAGTGTCATGCTTTGGTAGCAGGTACTTCGAATCCCTCTTCCTTCATCATTGATTCAGGAGCTTCCAGACATATGGTTTCATCCAGAGAGCTCTTCTCCTCTTTGCATTCGAATGGTGGCCCAACAGTTCGAATGGGAGATGATTCAGAACTCCAAACCAAGGGGATTGGAAGGATTGACATGGAGCATGGCTATTTCAGTGATGTGCTCTATGTACCTTCATTGGCTGCAAATTTGCTATCAGTCTATCAAATGACTCATACAGGAGAAGCCAAGAGAGTGACATTCACTCCAGATTTGGTAGAAATCTCAGAAATCTCCTCAAATCAAGTTGTGGCAGTAGGGTATGCAGATCATGATGAGAGAATGTACAAATTCTCAAATTTCATTCCAAATTCTAGTGACCATGCTCTTGTCTCTCATGCCAACGAGACCTCCAAGTTATGGCATGAAAGATTTGGCCACATGAACTACAAATACCTCCAGCAATTGCACAAGGACGAGATGGTGGAAGGGCTTCCAGAAATCAAGTCATCAAATGGTGCATGCATTGGGTGTGTAGTTGGAAAGCATCCTGAGCGCAGCTATGAGAAGGGAATGGCAAGGAGAGCCACTCAACCACTTGGATTGGTACATTCAGACCTCATTGGTCCTCTTCCCACTCCATCATATGGTGGATCAAGGTATGTACTTACATTCATAGATGACTACTCTCGATTCTGCTGGGTTTACTTCCTTAAATTGAAGTCAGAAGTGTTTGAGAAACTGAAGATTTGGAAAGCCCTAGTGGAGAACCATAGTGGTCATAAGATAAAGATCCTTAGGACTGATAATGGAAAGGAATATGTGAATAATAACATTCAGCACCTTTGTGAGGAATGTGGCATCCAAATGCAACATTCAATCCCCTACACACCTCAGCAAAATGGTGTGGCAGAGAGGAAAAATAGATCTCTCAAGGAGATGGCTACTTGCATGATTGAAGCTAGGGATCTAAGCCCTAAGCTATGGGCTGAAGCCATCAATTGTGCTGCTCATATTCAGAATAGATCCTTTCACAAATCAGTCAAAGGAAAAACCCCCTATGAGGCATGGTTTGGCCAAAAACCAAATGTGTCAAATTTCAGGATTTTTGGGTCTAGAGCATGGGCTCGAATTCCATCAGAAAAGAGGAAGGCTTTGGAGCCACAGAGCAGGGAATGTATCATGGTTGGTTATGGTGAGGACACAAAGGGCTATAAGCTCTTTGACACATCCACACTTAAAACTTTCATTGAGAGAAGTGTGCAATTCGAAGAAGAACCAATTCCAGATTTTGAGCTTGCACCGGGGGAAAGCTCCTCTCCTCCACACCTCAATGAGATTAGTGATGATTCTTCCTCTGATTTTTCTGATATTGCTGAAGATGACATAGCTGAAGATGACATTTATGTACATGAGTCACCATCAAGGCCCAAGTGGGCTGAAAAAATCATAGAAGATGCAGGTGAATTGGCAGGCAATCCCCAAGAGCCTAGGAAGACTAGATCCCAAACAATCAATGCTTCCTTTGCAAATGAGAGTGAGCTTGCTGATCACTGTTATATGATGATTGGATCTGATCCAACATCATATCAGGAAGCTCATCATGATCCAAGGTGGAGGGCAGCAATGCAAGAAGAATTCCAATCTCTCCAAGAGAACAAAACATGGGATTTGGTGCCTCTTCCTCCCAAGAGGAAACTTGTGCAATGTAAGTGGATTTTTCGAACCAAACCTGTTGCTGATGGTTCTGATCTGAAATATAAGGCTAGGTTAGTGGCTAAGGGCTACTCACAAATCCATGGTGTGGATTATACAGAGACCTTTGCACCGGTTGCAAAGATGGACTCAATTAGACTAGCTCTAGCCATGGCAGCTAGTAAAGGTTGGGAAGTTCACCACATGGATGTCAAAAGTGCATTCTTGCATGGTGAGCTACAGGAAGAGATATATATGCAGCAGCCTGAAGGATTCCAAGAGGATCCCACACTTGTATGCAGGTTGAAGAAGTCACTCTATGGACTCAAGCAAGCCCCCAGGGCTTGGTATGCCAAAATGGATGCTTTTTTGCTCTCAATTGGTTTCTGTCGATGCAAGTCTGATCCAAATGTTTATTTGCAGCATTGTGATGATAATTTGCAGGTCATTGTACTGTATGTTGATGATCTCTTAATTACAGGGAGCTGCACCAAACAAATTGGCTCAATTAAAGCTTCTTTGCACAGTGAATTTGCCATGAGCGACCTAGGATTGCTAAGGCAATTTTTGGGTTTGGAAATTGAGCAATCTGAGAGAGGTATATTGCTGAGTCAATCTAAGTATGCTTCAGACCTGTTATTCAAGTTCAAAATGGCTGAATGAAAGGCAGCCAAGTGCCCATTCCTTTCAGGCATAAAACTAGGTGAATTTGAAGACTCTCCGGTGGTGGATTGCACTCTCTATAGGCAGCTAGTTGGAAGTTTGCTGTACCTTACACATACAAGACCTGATTTGTCTTATGCTGTAAGTGCTGTAGCAAGGTATATGCAGCAGCCACATGAGATCCATTGGAAGGCAGCCAAAAGAATCCTTCATTATGTCCAAGGAACAAAGAGCTTTGGGGTACACTATGCAGCTGGTTCTTCACTTCAACTAGCTGGATTTTCTGATTCCGATTGGGCGGGAGATCCCATCGATAGAAAGTCCACTTCAGGTTTTGTGTTTATGTTTGCTGAAGGTCCTATTTGCTGGTCAAGTAAGAAACAACATACAATTTCTCTTTCATCAGCAGAGGCCGAGTACAGGGCAGCAGTGAACGCAGCCACACAGTGTGTTTGGTTGCAAGGCATTCTTCGGGAGTTTGGTGTTGCTATTGATTCTCCAACCAATATTTGGGTGGATAATCAAAGTGCCATCAAGATATCTACTGATCCAGTACAGAGGCAAAGAACAAAGCACATTGAGATCCACATGCATTACATTCGGGGCTTGGTGCATGACAGGGTGATTTCACTGCAATATTGCCCATCCACCGAGCAAACTGCTGATATTTTCACCAAGTGCTTTACTGAGAAGACCTTCACTCACCTGAGAGCTTTTCTTGGAGTGAGTGATGGATGGTGATTGCTGCAATTTAATTGCAGGTTCAGCCCCATGTCCATTTTTGAGGGAAGTTTTTATCCCATGAGGTTTTACTTCTTTTCCTCGGTTCACATGGACAAATAAAATTTCTGTTTGTATTGAGGTGACTTGAGCCTTTGTTGCCAAGGCCTCCCACTTATCTTTCATGAGATGTACCAAGTTATGGTTAAGGGGGGGTGTTAGAACAGTAACCACACTTAGTACCATAATCCATAATTTTTTAATTGCCCATGTGCTTAATTAAACCATGTTTTGGATTAAGTGACTATAGTTGGTCAAAAACCCACCTTGAGAGTGTTCACACCCACTTCTGAGCAAACCAGTTCACCCAGCCTCCAGTTTTGTCCACAAGTGCGCCCTCATTTATTGCTGGTGCGCCCTCTCTCCTTGTTTTGGGGAATTTAGTTGACCAAGGGCGCTAGGGTGGATTTTTGCCCACTTTTGGCTAGATTTGGAGCATTTAATGCTCCCTTGGGCCCCCAAACCTCCTCTATTTGCTCACCCATGCCTGCCTTGAGCTAATTAATGACTCAGCATGCTTCAGCCACCTCCACACCAGAATTCGTAGCTGTTTGGGGTGATTGGGATTGAGTTGGACCCACCTAGGGGGGATTGAGGCCAATTTGGCATTGATGACTTGTACACTCAGCTTGAGCCACCTAATGCTCTCGATTTTCTCATGGATGTAATAAAAACCTGTTACTAACATTTTCACATGTTAGACAGTCAGTTAATCAAAGGTTTCAGCATACATTGTGTGTAAATTTATCTCTTTTTTCAAGTTTTTCCACAGTTTTTGCAAATTAATTCGATTTTGTGAGGTTCTCCATAGCTCCTCGATCTTCTGTGATCAAAATACTCACACCAAGAATAAGTGGGTATCCACTGAGTCTAGCTCGAGTATGCAAGACAGTGAAGTTGGAGGGGTATTGCCAAGAATCTATGGAAACCATGATGTCCTCTAGCATACCCTTAGGGCAGACTGTAGAAGCACCTTCTAATTGTAGAACAATAGATGTATGTCTAAGGAGGCATTGGATGTTTATCCCTAACATTGTATCTTTGGTCATGACATTAATTGCTGCACCTAATTCAATCAAAGTGTTTCGAATCAAATCACTCCCAATGTGCACATATACTATCGGACACCCTGGATCAACATATTTCGGATTTATTAATTTCCCTAGCATTAGGTCTTCTAATTGGCCTACTACGTTAATGGTGGAAGGATCCTTCCTTTTTCTCCTTGGTTTCCTGATACATGTCTCTTTGATGTACTTGTTAAAAATTGGAATTTCCTTGATTGCTTGTAGGAGTGGAATCTTGAAACAGATATTTCTTAATTCCTCTAGAATAGGGTTTTCAGGTTTCAGTGTATCTCTAGGTTGCAATCTCCAGCGGTAAGGAGGAGTAGGAGGTAAGGGATCCCCTATATTGTTTTCTTCTTCCTTAGGTTGTTCACAAGGGGGATGATTTCCTTCAGGAGATTCAGATTGGTTTATATGTTTTGCATTGCCAATGGTAGAAGGTCTTGTTACTGTTTTTCTAGACCGAAGATTCAGGTCATTGAACTCTACCATTTCCAAAGAATATGTCAGATAGTTGGCTATCTCACCGTTGCATATAGGATGAGGTTTCCTATTATTGGGATTGGTTGTTGGTTGTGTCGGCATAGGTGGCCTTGGTGCTGTAAGCGTAGGATTTTGGGCTTGTGATTGATTAGATATTGGTTGGTTTGGCCTCCAATTTGTGGAAGGTAAATTCTGACCATATGTGGGAGGTACTGGTTGAGGGTTTTGGCATTGATTTTTCCTAGTAGGTGTCCATTCTGGTGTATTATAAGGTTGTTTTCCATATGGGTTCATCAAAGGTTGATGCCCATAGTTCTGTTGGAATGGTGGGTGATTGTAGGACTGTTGGTAAGGTAGTTGTGCATATGGTTGATAGGATTTCTGCTCTTGGAAAGTTTGATATCTTGTCTGACCATAAGGTTGTTGAAAATGCCTCTGTAATACTTGTCTCCTAGGGTTTATGTAACATAGAGGTTTTAAGGCTTCCTATGATTCATAAAGCTTAGCCTTAAGAGATCCTAGGTAGGGGCAGTCATCAATGGGATGTTTATCGGAACAAATAACAAAACATTCAACCTTCTTTGCATTGACCTACATTAGGTTTAGTACTCATTTTTCTTATGTTTCTTTCTATAGTTTGGAAAGAAGATAGCTAAAGCCATGTTTGATTCCTCCTTTTTTAGTTTGGCTTGCATTGAATCCATTTGTAATGCCATGGAATGCAGAATATTTGACTTCATGTCTTCAAGTAGATTTCCTAGATATCTGATTTAGTGATAGTGGAACTTGATGACTTTGATATTTGAGAAGGGATGTTTCTCCCTCTTGGCCTTTTCCCAGTTGACCTAGAATTTTTTTTGAAGATCTGTTTGATTTCTTCATAATCCTGCTAGTAGATATCACCATTGGATATGAGATTTAAGGTTTCTAAGAGTTCCTCTCTAACTCCTCGAAGGAGTACAAGTTCGAGAGATTCATCATCAAGGGTACAATTATGAGCTCTTTTGTAGCTAAGTTGGAATCGTTCTTCATAATCCTATAATGATTCATTCTCTCCTTGCTGCATTTTGAAGATCTCATCTCTAGTCTCCCTAGCTTTGCAGTAGTCTCTGTATTTTTCTAGGAAAGTCTCTTTCATTTGATCACAATAGGTTATATTGTTGGCTTCTAGGCTCATGAACCATCGTAGGGAAGATTCCTTTAGAGTGGATGGAAAGAGCGGTATCTTCTGGGTAGCTAAAATGTATTCATAGGTCCTATAGACCATCTTAAATTCAAATAAGAAGGTGTCTGGATCCTCAGATGCTAAGCCATGAAAGTTGGGCAAGCCTGTTGGGTTAATATTTTTCATTTTTGCTTCTTCATCATTGCCCCCCGAATGGGAAATTCAAAGACCCCAGCTTTCTCCTCATCTTCCATTTTGTTTTATTTTGGGTCAGTGAATGAATAATCACTGCTATCGTCAGTGGATCCGAAGAGCCCAACCCTCCTTATTCTGATGGACTGAAAAGGAGGAGAGTTAACTTTAGGGTTTTTTTTAGGATTTTCTTCCTCCCTTCTTGTACTTCTTATGCTAG
The DNA here is from genome assembly GCA_027924585.1 of Larix kaempferi. NCBI lineage: Eukaryota > Viridiplantae > Streptophyta > Pinopsida > Pinales > Pinaceae > Larix > Larix kaempferi. Next base: position 12,615,746 of record BSBM01000619.1, on the reverse strand, counting down.
GGTTGGATGGTACATGTGTCTTTGGTAGAAATCGGCCAAATTCTTCCCTTGCTCTAGGCATGCATACTAAAGAATGGTATCTATGTTTTTGGATTTTTCTGTTTTCAATTTTTTGTTTTGTTTTGTTTTTGTTTTTTTTGTGTATGAAATATTTAGAATGAATCTAGCTACTTAGCAGAAAAAAAATGAATGAATAAATAAAATTATAAAAGATACCTACCTAGAAACACATCTTCTTCCTGTCTACTTACTCTTCTCCGAGTGTACCCTGCTAAACATAAACATAGATAATATTTATTGTTAGTTTCCTTGAGGTCTAGAATGCCTCCCCAACAACGGTGCCAAAAAGTGATGGGATTAATCAATCAACATTAATACTGTATCTTATCATAGTAAGACAACAACAAGAGTGATGTATCTAAACCTTGTTAGGATATTCCTATACTCCATCCTAGTCCTACTAGCTTTCCAGTCATTTTCACTTTCAGTCATGCATGCAAAATTAGGGTTTGCATGCATTCTAGGTCATTAGTCCCAGCACCTAGTCCTCAGGAAACTAGCCCCCAGAGCTTCTTTCAGATCATTTCTAGCCCTCCCAGTGACTAATGTGCCCTCCTTTGCTCCACTGCATGACAAGGGCGCCTTCTTCACCTACCAATCCAGTTATATTCAATTATATTGAGTTATCTTCAATTTTTTCCTTGATTTAAGGATTAACTGACTCTTTACTGAGTTTATCACTCTGTTGGACCTCCAGTGAGACTAGATTGACCATTCTGACTCCAGTTAACTCCTATGGCACCCTCCAATGAGCCTCCTTCACTATATTAGTGCTTCCATGTGCCAGTTACACCAACCACATTCAGTTAGACTCAGTTTGACTCCCGGTTGACCATTACTTGTGCATTGATGACTTCACTAATGAGAAGGTGGACTCCTAGTTAGGCATTGATGACTCTCCACTGATTATGGATCTGTGCATGAAGGCCAATTCGAATTCCTCCTAGTGAATTCGAATCCTCATACTCAACATTGTATATTTACTTGTTTACTATTCAGTTTAATGTAACATGTGTAATTATTCTGCCTCAATCAGAGTTTCTTTGGATCTAAATTCTATTGCTTGTCTCTTCTTCTATTATTCCTAAATTCTTTCATTGTGAGGTTTACATCATCTCTTTGGATCTTATGTGGGAAATTTCACATGGTATCAGAGCCTTGAGAGTATATTCTACCTCCATTCTTGAGATTTTTTTTTTTGCAGGTATTTTGAAGTTCCAGCAGTTGCAGCAGCAGATTCAACAACTTTCTATTTGCACTTGTTCAAGCAATCAAGATGAGCAATTCGAATGCTCCTTCTTCTATACTTCTCACTCCTTTCAATTATTTCGAATGGAAGAGAAAGATGATAGTACTCTTGCAGTCAAGAGGGTTTACTAGAATAGTTGAGGAAAAAGATGCCATACCACATCAAGCTGAAAAGAGAATCAAGCACCTAAACAAAATGGATGAAGCCTTTGGATGCATATTCCTTCATATATCGAATGATCTATTGTTTCATACTGATGGATTGAAGTCTCCAAATCAATTATGGATAAAATTGAAGAGTCTTTTTGGCAAACAAGACGAACTAAGAGGCTACATTCTTGAGAATGAATTGGTTTCCCTTCAACCTAGCAATTTCGAGAGCATCCAAGAATTCTTCTCCAAATTTCAAAATTTGGTTTTGCATTGCAACCAATGTGGCATCACTAAAAGTGATGAGCAATTGATACTCTCTATATTGAGAAAACGTGGATCTCAATTTTCTGTCTTTGTATCTACCTTTTATTTTGTTCGAATGTCCATCCCTGGATGGAAGTTTCCCACTTTAAATGGCTTTATTGAAGCTCTCATTCAAGAAGAGAACAAACTGTTTCAAATAGGTTCCATCACAACCTCTAGAGATCTAGCTCTTTTAGCTGGTGAATCAAGTGGAGTGAATGCAAAAGGGGGACAAAAAGGCAAAGGAAAGAAACCTTCAAGATCCAAGAATGACAAACAAAAGAGACCTAATTGTACCTACTGCAAGAGAGGAAACCATCCTGAGCATGCCTGCATGCACAAGAAGATTGATCTTCTAACCAATCTTCTTGAACAAAACCAAATTGTTGTTCCAAAAGAAGCAAAGATGACTGATTCTGGAAGTGGATCTGATGATTGCCATGCATTGATGGCTGGTTTTTCAAAGACAAAAGCCCTCCTCATAGATTCTGGAGCCTCTAACCACATGATTGCACAAGAAGAATCCTTCTCCTCTTTGGATCTCCAAGATGGGCCTACCATTCACATGGGAGACAACTCTCAGATTTCTGCCAAAGGTTTGGGTACAATTCATATGGAGCATGGTAAGTTCAAAAATGTCTTATTTGTTCCTTCTCTTACAGTTAATTTGTTTTCAGTATATCAAATGACTCATACAGGATCTCCAAAACAAGTAATTTTTGGTCCAAACATAGTAGAAATTACAGAAATCTCCACTGGAAAGGTTATAGCGAATGGGATTGCTAACCATGCCTCAAAGGCATATGAGTTCTCACACTTCATGCCTTTCTCTCCAACTACTCCTTCAGATTCTGATGAAGATCGCAGTGACTCCTCTTCCCGTGACTCCTCGTCTAGTGAAGAAGAAGACCAAGATTTTGATGTTGAGATCATGGTTCAAGAAGATTTGGAATCAACACCTATTCTCAGTCCAGATTCAAGAGAGATATGTTCTCACATAGTCCTTGCTACTACTGAGAACACAGTTGATGATTTATTTGCTTACAAAACTACTAGACTTCAGCATCATGCCAACCTTGCATTATGCCATCCATCTCTCCATGAGAGATACAACATGATGATGGGGTTCTCTCTTCCATCTTTTGGAAATACTACTCATGTTCCATTCGCTCCATATATAGAAAAGGTTCCTTAAAGACTTGCTTCATCCTCCACATAGTGGGAGACCTTCCTACATGGGATCAACTTTCCAAGTCTTTTGCAAAAGTTTTCACTGATGAAAGCTTCTTTCTTTTCTGCATGATGGTTCTTTGAGTTATTTACTGTTCTTTTGAGGGGGGGTATTTTTCCCATGAGGTTTTCCCCATTTTCTCAGTTTATGGATAGTTAGGTATTTTATTATCATTTTCATTTATTGTATGGGTGACCTTTGGTCCTAGTTTCCAGGGCCCAAGATGGATTAAGGGGGGGTGTTAGGATATTCCTATACTCCATCCTAGTACTACTAGCTTTTCAGTCATTTTCATTTTTAGTCATGCATGCAAAATTAGGGTTTGCATGCATTCTAGGTCATCAGTCCCAGCACCTAGTCCTCAGAAAACTAGCCCCCAGAGCTTCTTTTAGATCATTTCTAGCCCTCCCAGTGACTAATGCGCCCTCCTTTTCTCCACTGCATGACAAGGGCACCTTCTTCACCTACCAGTCCAGTTATATTCAGTTATATTAAGTTATCTTCAGTTATTTCCTTGATTTAAGGATTAACTGACTCTTTATTGAGTTTATCACTCTGTTGGACCTCCAGTGAGACTAGATTGACCATTTTGACTCCAGTTAAATCCTATGGCACCCTCCAATGAGCCTCCTTCACTATATTAGTGCTTCCATGTGCCAGTTACACCAACCACATTCAGTTAGACTCAGTTTGACTCCCGATTGACCATTACTTGTGCATTGATGACTTCACTGATGAGAAGGTGGACTCCTAGTTAGGCATTGATGACTCTCCACTGATTATGGATTTGTGCATGAAGGCCAATTCGAATTCCTCCTAGTGAATTCGAATCCTCATACTCAACATTGTATATTTACCTGTTTACTATTCAGTTTAATGTAACATGTGTAATTATTCTGCCTCAATCAGAGTTTCTTTGGATCTAAGTTCTATTGCTTGTCTCTTCTTCTATTATTCCTAAATTCTTTCATTGTGAGGTTTACATCATCTCTTTGGATCTTATGTGGGCAATTTCACAAACCTCTACTTTAATCATCAACCCGAGGATCCGTACAAACTTATGAGGGACCTACACAATATATGCAACTAAAAGGGAACTAACTATGGCTGGTCATGTGTAAAACTATTCTTTTAATAAAAATGGTAAGAAGGAATTGATGTTTAACTACGGGTTGCGAGGGCATGAGATCTAACCTCTGGACTGATCACTTATTCCTGAATTAGCAATCATCAGAGAGAAGTATTTTAGGATTTCTCACATATCCTTTTTATTGATCTATCTTTAGTTGCAAAATTCAAGCATTTAGTTTCCTTTGATGCTTCATACTAGTGTTCATAACAAGAAGAGGATCATAACTATTACTTAAACACATAAAGCAATATATCGTGTGAAAAGAAATAATCTTAAATGTGCTCATGCATGAAGTAAACATTAACTAAGTTCTTCATAAATAATCTAGAAAACTATATTTTACTTTAATAATTCATAATTGCTACAATATGCAGAAAACCTACAATATGTAAAACTACTCTGTTCTATTAAAACATATGTAAATGCAGAAAATACTAACTTAATAGTGAGTCCCTGTACTTTTCCTTGGATGGGCCCTAATCCAAGGAAAGCTAGGAACGATAAAAAAATCAAGGAGATAAAATAGATTAAAGTACTTTCATTCAAAATATGGAAAAACTGTCACAATAAAATGGTCTGTGTCTTTTTCTCAATATCATGATTATAGAATAATAATGTCTTCTTCATAAATGGGTGCTGCTATTTTAGTCAGGCCGTATTACTTAAATATCTACTTTCCTAAGTTATGAAACGAATGAACTGCTAGTTTTTCCTATAGTTCCTACTCTATGACTGCATGAAGTGCATCATGCAAGACATCATGTGTAGTGGTAGTTCGTTGAGATTTGTTAAGTCTTTGGGGACTAGGAATCAGTTGGATGTGGCTTTAGAGCTCGTCGGACACAGATATCGACACCCAGAAACTGTAGTTCTTCCTATATTCTATTTGTTATATGCATTGGGTATACAAAACTGCTGCAGCATTGGAACTTCTTTGGATTTAACTTGAACTTCACCAATGAACTGTAAGTAGAATGCTTCGATCATCTGTATTTTAAGAAAAAACTGGTTTGATGTCTTCCATATGTAAAGAATGTATCAGTTTAACACCTGTGTCAAAAATATGCTTTTGACAACCAACCTTATTAGTGTCACATGTGCATTTTAGCTAGAAAAAGGAAGACTACAACATCTAGAATATATAAATTGAAATATTTTATAATATTGACTAGGATGCACATATCATTCACCAACGTGTTACCATAGTATTCCCTCTTTGGTCCATAATGACTATTTAGAAAAGGATTTAGATGCCTTTCCTTACCTAATGTTGGGAGCCATCACTCCATATCCATAGGTCGCTTGGTATATGCATCAATAAGAGAGTTATCATTGTCGGCATTGTATGTATCAACCTGCACTTGTTTGAAAACCTTATTACCAACATTTAGAACCACAAGTCGACGATTGCACTCTTAAATACATAGTTCTTGAAGCAAATGACATGTCCCTTGAGCACCTATGTCCATTCCAACAATTGTTTCACACAACAAACTCATGTATGCACATGCTACTGGTTCATTTGGATTATGTATAGAAGAGACACACATCAACCTATTATGGAATGTTTATGATCCTTTTTCAGATTTAGTGGCATATTTTTCTATGCAGTTAATGACCACCTGCTTTGAAAGAATAGGTTGTCAATCTATATTATCCCTCCATGTCATCAATGTTTCATGATTGTTTGTATTCAATCTATCATCGTTTCCTCTTAGTTCACACTTCTTTTCTACATTCTCATCAACATAAATTTTTGAGTGTTTGCAAAGATCCCATGGATCCTTATATTGACATACCAATTTTCCTTTCTTCTTTCGAAGACAAGATTTATGATTTCATGTTATGTGACTCTCTACATGGTTTAGAAGTTCTTCAAAATCAATGATAGGATCAAATTGAAATATTTGTTGTGTGTCCTTTAAGCATGGATGATCATCTCCATTGAGTCTAACTTGAATATTTATTTGATAATCACGTGGATTCATTGCATGTAAACATATATCAAAATACTCCTTTTCAAATCTAAGTTGTGTATGATCATCCTAGTTCAACTTATTCATTTCAAGAGCATCTTTTAACCACAAAAATAAATGGGCATGTCGAGAACCACTATGTTTCCATTCATACCAACACCAATAATCTGTAGTGTGATGAAAATTATTTAAAATTTCATCTAGAAACATAGTGTGTCTTAAGTGCATATAATGTGATACAATATGAGGATTATCAATCACATTTGACGTCTCCATTTCCTTGCCTCAGTTGGATCTAGAGGACTAGTACCAGGCATTAATTTATGCAAATCTGACCATTGCATATTTGTTGCACTTACTGTAAAGAATATTGTGGGACACCCAATTTGTTGAATCAAGTCAAATAACTCTCCATCGGGGAAATTTTTAGGGGCGAAATTTCGCTAATTGGCTATGTTATCACATATATAGTAGCCGGGCTACCATACATTATTTTTCTGATGCCAGTACACTATTCAGCCAGTTCCCTTGCATTTGAGACGCCGAGATGAGCATTTATATTGGATCACTATCAGATTGTGGACAGCAGTTATATTCCCCATGCCATGACTGAGTTTCAGGACACTCAGAGAGATGCCCGATATAGCCATTACGCCATTGGTACAGAGCAGACAGTAGTGCCCAGAGTTACAGCAGCAGTCTCAGAGGACAGATGATGGTACAGGTTGATGAGCTTTCAGGTATATGACTCAGCAGGTATATCATGGTATTATGGTTAGATTGCTTTTATACTTATTCTTATAGCATGTCTTAGCACTTAGTGTCATGATCTGGCGATCATATAAATATTTGGACCTGGTTGACCTATTATATATATATTACTGTCCCTACTCAGACTTAGAAGTTCACTATTCATACTCATTGGTACATACCCTCCTTAGGGAGAATGGAGGTGATCATTACACCATACTATGGCTTGCTAGTGTTGGCTTCATCTTTTCATTGTCTTCATCCATCCATGGCCTACCTTTTAGATTATCACCCTGATTTGCTACTTGACTAGTGACATGGAGGACCTTTCCCCACTGTAGCCTCTGTATTGGATGAGCTTCCCTGTTTATTGTGTCTCGGCTCTGAGTTGGTGACAAAACTTACCTATGGTGAGTTGGAGTTCCTTGAGAATTCCCCCTAGTCACTAAAGTTGTGTTGGCTAAACCTGAAACTTTTAGTGTTGCCATCAATACAAAATCTGGAAAAATCAAATGCTATATCTTGTATATGAAAGAAATGCCAATTGAAAATGGCCATGAAAAATAAAATGTTATATCTTTTGGAAAAATAAATACCTAGGTAAACAAGTTGTCCATGACACACCTAGAAGTGCTCAGGTAAACAAGTGCCTTAAAAACACACCTGCAGCAGAAAGCCTAAAAATAAATGTAAATCTATGCAATGTGTTTGTAAACACACATAGATCAAGGCTATGGAAACCTCAGGCCCAAAAAGCAATGGAACTTAAATGTTATATCTAAACAATTGCTGGCCTTGTGTGTATTATGGATTGTGCGCATCTGTGAAGGTGAATAAACCCTCTTTAAACAACTCATCCATTTGTGAGACACCGCCATTCCCTGTGTTATTGCTCATTCAGTATATACTATGGTGTGTATTCCCTTTCCCTTGCCAAAGTGTCACAAAGTCAAGTTAGTCAAGTCATCCCTTAGCCTAGCCATTTATTTCAGCCTTCACCCTTCACTAGCAAATTGATCACAACTATGAAGTGAGTATGGTCCTGAAAGTCTAGTCTGAGTAATAATAATAACTAACGACACTATATATTTGGATTTAGATCGCCAGTCATGATTACTCTGTGTTATAGAATCTATTTGAATAAATTGTAAAGCATGTATTAACCTTGACACCTTGCAGCAGCTATGGATGATAGTCTGAGTTGTATTTGGTCTTGGTTAGACCTAGTTTGACCATGGAGGACCATGGGACATGAGATGTTGGACCTTATGATGATATGGATAGATGGTATATGGTCCATGTACACATACAGGATGATTCTATGCAGCAGCTACAGGGTTATGATGATGATTCTTGGGATACAACAGTGTTTGGTCATTTACAGATCATTATTATTGGCCTTGTTCCGGTACATTGGATATTTATTTTGATCATGCAGAGATTCATATGGTGTATGAGTACACATCTTGGATGGATTTGGACCTTCTGAGTCCAATGGGACAGTTTGTTTTCAGTTCCGGGCACTTACAGTGGTGATTTAGCCTCAGTAGGCTGTCCTAGTGCAGTTTTGGTCTATTGGAGGCCCTGTCGGAGCAGAGATGACTTTTATCCGGTTGACCTAGGGCGCTGATGATGGAGGGGGTGGTCCAGCCACTTGTTTTTACCATATTACCCCCCTCCCGGACACATTGGTACCCTCACCTTGACAGCGCCATCACTCCAGGAGGCAGTTTGGGCAGTTTCACGTTTCCCGAGGCATTTCAGGATTGGTAGAAATGGCTATTGAGGAAATCGATTTGGGCTACTGAGGCAAAGTTATGGCATGGGATGATCAGTGATGATAGATCGGGACCTTCCACACCTCCTCCAGCAGTTTCAGCTTCATCGGGGCCCGCATCCATCACTTATGGCACTTTCTGTGTATTTTTGGGGTCTTTTGAGGACCACGACTTCACCTTGGAGGAACGATTTGGTACTTTCATAATTATTTATTGGTTATTGTGCCATGGGGATTGACCAAGGAGGGATAAAATTACCCCTTGGACCCACCATGAGCCTCCTATGATATTTTGTCATCATGATTTGGTGGGATTCCCCTCTCCTAGGGCGACTTTGTCCACTTATGTTATATTTTATGTGTGATCCATGTATTATGTTGTTGAGCTCATCTCAACCATTGATTAGACTTTTGTATCTTATAATCTTAGCCACTCATTCAAAAAGTGGTTAGGGTTTTGGTGCCTCTCCTTCCTATTTAAAGGAGAGAGCCTCTCATTGTAAAGGGTCTTTGGCTCTTGGATTATTGGTATAGAAAAATATTCTTGTGGAAATTCTTGTGGTCTCCTTTGCATCTGGTGTTCTTAGATGGTGATTGGAAAGTCTATTGCAACCTAGCATTTGGAAATTGTGGTAAGATCTATCTTTTTTTGGAAATCATTGTTTGTCTACAGGAGGGCGACTTCAACAAGGGCGATTTTGCAAGGCTTCTTCAAATCGACTTTCTTGGCATTCGCTTGTATCAGGGGGTTATCATTAGTATCATTGTGATCTATGCTATCTTTCTGTTACTTCTTTTGTGGCATTAGTCTTATCTCTTGATGCATCAAATCTGATATTGGCTTCTTGGACTAAATCGATTTGCATAGAAACTACCTCAAAGCTTCCAAATTGATCGGGATTGCATAGATCATCATCATCAAGGCATCTACAAGGTTATCCAGGTAAGATCCACAGGTTTGTTTCTCTTTCCTTTATCCAATCCATTGACATCACTCATAAATTGTTAAAACCCTAAATATTTCAAAACCCTCATTTTACATTTTCTCAGATCTACTTAGATCTAGTGGGTTGTTGGGCATGATATTGAAAACCCACCTCTATAGCATCCACGGCATCCCAGATCTATAGTTTGGTGAGGATTGGCCTCCGTTTGACCCCTCTCCCAAGCCAACCTAGCTTCTCCCAAGGAAGGCGCACTTCACCATTTGAGCAGGTTGACCTAGATCTAAGCGATGGGTGTTTGAGATTCCACTTGATTTGACATCTACACATCAAATAACATACACCCAGGTTGTCCCTTTCTTGAAAATCACCTTGTGGGCCCCATTCCACATTTTAAGGGATTTAATCCCCATTTTGGACCACTTGGAACACTTAAACTCAGATCTACAAAGATCTAACCGGTGGATTGCCACGAAATTATAGATCCATATCCCTACTTGACTGATCTACCCGGATCTAAAGTTTGGATGCCATCCGACATGATTTGACCCACCTAAACCCCGATTGAAGCCTCCTTAGGGAAAGTCGCACCACCTTGGAGAAGTGAGTTCACTCACTTCGAGGAACTGGGTACTTGAGATTTTTGCAGATCCGGAATCAGAATAATTCAAAACCTAGGTCTAGACTGTCACTTTGTCAATTCTTGCCTTGGGGACTGCATTCCTTGTTTTAAGGGATTGTGGTCCACTTGGGTCAAACCTAGATCTAGACACATTTAACCATCAAGACCTATACTGTCCACTTATCTCATGTTGTAGGAGTCCTAACCATAAGTCAACCCCACTTTGACTCCACTTCCCAATTCCCAAGGCACTGGTTTTTCTACAAGGTAATTCAACTTTCCTAGATTGTTGGATTGACTTGTGGTTTGACTTTTGCATGGTGAACTATACCTTTGAAGACATCATGAACTATGGTCAATCTTGTCTCATGTACTAGTTAGCCCCAATACAACCTTTAACTATCCTGCATTGGACACGGTACCCAAGGCAGTGAATCTTTTGACATTGACCTAGTACACTAGCCCTAGATCTCACTTTAAACATTGCAAGTCACTTTCACTTCAACTATGAACCAAAGCTATACCTATTAAACCCCTCACTTGGCTTGTGACTTCATCCTTAGGTCTAGGATAAACCATACACCTAACTTCAACTAGAAATACCCTGATTTGGTGTCTTGGTTTTGATCTCTCCTGTCGGGAGTAGATCGGGTCTCCCCCTTTGTTGTCTGGGCTAGATAACATAAAGCGAAGGTTGCCTCGACTGGCGTGACAACCATACATATTGGAGGTCGAGGTGATCGTGGTTGCACCTTTCAAGTTGCCCTTCCCTATTGCCATCCATGACTGGATCCTTCCATAGGGGTAACTACAGTTTAGGTGATAACATTTTGGCGCCGTTGCCGGGGAGGCAATAGCTTGCCCTAGTCCTTCCCGCATATATAAACGACACATATCTTGGTAGAAGAGTTAAATCTACCTGGAGACTCCCAATCGTGACTCCGCTGAGGAGCGAGCTCATTTACATCCTTACAACACAAGAAGTAAAGTAAACTTAGATCAAGTTGAAGGAACCCCAATCACATATCGTAAAAGAGATCCTAAAGCACAACCATCGAACTTCCTTTGGAAATTGGTTAACGATTCTCCAAACAGAACTTCAGGATCCCCTTTGATCAAGTCGGTTCCTCCCTCATCTCCTAGTTCAAACTTAAACACAAACTTACCAAATCCAATGGCCGGAACAAACCCGGGAAACCAGAATGTTCCTCCACCACAAGTTCCTAGGATTTTTGGAAGAAAGGCAAAACCATCTCCTTTAGACTTTTCCCAAATCCAGGGTGCACCCCATGACATGCCTGAGAAGTATTTTGAAAAGGTTCCCAGATTTGATGGAGTATCCTCTATATCAATTGAAGACCACATTGATAAAGTATGGGAACACATGGAAGCATATGGAGCATCTGAGGAAGATGTGTTCATGAGGGGTCTCCTGGCATCCTTGGAAGGAGATGTTAGGAAGTGGTTTGACAGGTTGCCTGCCTCATCCATTGATGGGTATGATAACTTTGTCAACAAGCTAAACAGTGAGTGGTCCCGAAAGTTAGATGGGAAATTTCTCTTACACCAACTTTTTGACATCAAGAAAAGAGAAAATGAAACAGTCCATGAGTTTAACATAAGATTTGAAAAGACTGTAGCTGTTATCCCTGAAGAAATTAGACCAAAAGATCAAGCAGTTGTTATTCACTACTTGAATGCTTTTGAGGGATGGGTTGGTTATCAGCTAAAGGATAAAAACCCAAATGACTTAAAGACCGCTCAATCAAATGCTAAAATGGCTGAACAAAATGTAGCATCCATGGGGAAACAAAACTTTTTCGATCAATTCACCCCATCCACTTCTAGATCTGACCCTAGACTTCGAAAACCAAAGGAACCTGTGAGTGTGCCAAAGGAATCCAAGGACACTTTAGAGGTCATGCAAGAAATGATGAAACAATTAACTGTCCTGACTAAGAATGTGGCAAGTTTGAATGACCCTGAGAGACATAGAAATCCTTATGGCCCTAAACCTTACTGGAATAATAATAGAAGGCCTGATGGGGATAGGGATAGGCGACGACCTGAGTATCCAGAAAACTCTGAAAAGAAGGAAGTCAATTGGTGTGATGAAGAAGAAGAGATACCCTCTGACACCATTGACCATGATGACCAACCAGAAAACATCAACTTTATAAATGACTTATCTTATGATGAAGACTTTGGAAGAATCCTTTTAGAAGAAGATCCATGGGAGCAAGAAGATGATATTATTGAAGAACCTAGCTCCTCATGTCATACCTTAGAACTTCCAAAACCTAAAGAGCAACCAAAGTATCAAATCTATAAACGAGGAAGTACTTCCCAACCTTCTTTCCTTGATAAACATAAAAAGATTGATGAAGATAAAAAGGAAGAAGAAAATCTTGCCATAGATGATTATGATCTTAAGATTGATATGAAGAAAGAGCTAAGCAAGATAATGTGTAACATCCCTGTCACTGAGTTAATGAAGGTGCCCTCTGTTAGATGCCAAGTAGAGGATTTTTTCAATGGTATTGGCCAAGAGAAAACTCCCGAACCAATCCTAGAGTCATGTCACATCCAAAAGCTTAGTGGAACACAACCTAGTGAAACAGAGAAGGATCCACCAATAAACATCCATTCAGCCATTTATGAAAGAAAGAGCGGTGGTCACTCCCCCTTTTACCTTACCTTACACATTCAAAACATGCTCCTTCATAACTGTATGTTGGATTCTGGAGCAGCAATGAATGTTATGCCTTTACAAGTCATGAAGGAAATGGGACTTGAAGTGACTAGGCCCTATGGAAATGTCTATGGTATAGATTCCCGACGAGTGCCATCTTATGGTCTGATCAAAAACCTTAGAGCTGATCTTTTCGCATGTTCAGACATTTCTACCATGATGGATGTAGTAGTCATTGATTTGCCCCCAGCATATGGAATGCTTTTATCTAGAAAATGGGCAGCTGGTCTAGGTGGATACCTTATGATGGATTTATCATTTATTTGTGTTCCCAACCCTGATGGAGCTTTGATTCGGGTTAACAGAGAACCTTGTTATAATGAGCATGTTGAGTCTTTTGATGAAGGGTTAAAAAACACATACGGGGATGAATTATTAAATAATGCCAAAACTAACCTTGTTGAAGATGAGGACGAATTGTATGAAGTTGATCAAAATATGTGTATGGTCATGGAAGATTCTGATTCTTTTTGGGAAGACAAGCAAATGATTGAAATAATTAGAAATGATGTTGTTGAGGAAATAGATGAATTGAGAGGACATGAAAATCAACCCCAAGATCACGAACAAAACAATGAAACCATTCAAGAACCTGCAATAGAAAACCTCCATGAACAAACACACAATGAGGAGAACATTGAAAACCCAATACATGAAGATGAGTTTGATGATATTAGGAGGGGAGAAAGAATTCCTTTCACTGTTAGGGAGTGGTTTGCCTTGACCGATCACAATAGAGAGAGAGAAAGACAAGGGCTTGCACCTATTTACCCATGGGAAAACAATCTTGCAACATCTACTAGGGTTGAAACAAATGAAGAGCCTGAAGCCACTTATTATTCCGATACAGAAGATTCTTTATCTCATTTATCTCTAGAAGACGGTAGCCTTATTCAAGTCCATGATAACTCTCTAGGTTGGGAAGAGGATGCCCTAATTAATGATGCTCCTGAAGGGGACTATAATTTAAATAACCTTGCTATTTTTCAAACTCCTTCAGAGCCTCAAAGCCATACTTTATCTACATATCCGCATATCCCTAGTTTCCTCCTACCATCTGAGTCATCTAGTCAGCATACTCATGATCTTTCTCACATTTCTACTTCCTCCACATTTCATTCTGAGTCAGCTTCTCCCAGAATGGGAGACATGGTCATTCCTGTTCCTTCAGGGGAAGGTTCTAGTCATAACACTGTCATATTTAGAGAGCCACCTCCCTTGGAAGAACATAGAGACTTCTTGACTGTAGGTGAGGTTGTTAAAAGAACTGTGTCTCCCCATGGGGAAGAGCCAAATGAGGAAATCCAAGAAACAAGAAGGGAAGTTAGGGAAATCCTTGTTGGCACAGTTGCTATTTCCTTAGATGGTGGTCCACCCAGAATGGAGGCAGTTCCTTCTAGAAGAAACTCGAGGATTGTCACACCTCAACCGCAAAAACCTGCTGAAATCCATCCCATACCTATTCGTAACATTGGAGTTATTCCTGAGTCAGTCAATAGAAATAATTTTCATACAGGAAGTCAAGTCATCATTCCCAACCATTTATTGCATATAAGATCGGGACAAGCTGATGACTTATGGATCGGACCTTTCAAAGTAGAGCGATGCATTGATGGCATGTGCTTTCTAACCACTGGTAGTGGACGACGTATTTTATATCCTGTCCATCAGAGGGACTTGAGGGATCACATCCCTGATCCCACATAGTTGGGACTTCTCCGCTTGCATTGCCTGGTAGTTTAGGATAGGTAGGAAAACAAATAAGCCTACTTGGGCAGTAGTTAGTCTTTTCAGCCATTGAGTCTGGCACCTTTTTAGTCTCTAAGCTCCTTTGTAAACTCCTAGTTTAACTGAGTACCTGTCACTTTTTCTTTTCCTGCACAATAAATTTCAAATTTTGCAAATTATGTTAGTACTTTAATTTACTTTCTGCATTTATACTTTATGCATTTATATTTCTGACATAGAGTAGATTTTATTTCAGTTGATTTTATATTTTCCCACACATGCGGCATGAGGTATTTTGTTTAGATGTTTGTGAATGCAGAAAATAGGTTGCAAGAATAAAGATGGAAATAAAATGGTAGAGTGCTGGATCATGGATTCGAGTAGCAGAGTTCGAGGACCAGAGATTCTGAGGTTCTCAAGCGCTCACTTCAGCCGAGCACTTGTCCCAGCCGGAGCCAGATGTTATCACATATATAGTAGCCGGGCTACCATACATTATTTTTCTGATGCCAGTACACTATTCAGCCAGTTCCCTTGCATTTGAGACGCCGAGATGAGCATTTATATTGGATCACTATCAGATTGTGGACAACAGTTATATTCCCCATGCCATGACTGAGTTTCAGGACACTCAGAGAGATGCCCGATATAGCCATTACGCCATTGGTACAGAGCAGACAGTAGTGCCCAGAGTTACAGCAGCAGTCTCAGAGGACAGATGATGGTACAGGTTGATGAGCTTTCAGGTATATGACTCAGCAGGTATATCATGGTATTATGGTTAGATTGCTTTTATACTTATTCTTATAGCATGTCTTAGCACTTAGTGTCATGATCTGGCGATCATATAAATATTTGGACCTGGTTGACCTATTATATATATATTACTGTCCCTACTCAGACTTAGAAGTTCACTATTCATACTCATTGGTACATACCCTCCTTAGGGAGAATGGAGGTGATCATTACACCATACTATGGCTTGCTAGTGTTGGCTTCATCTTTTCATTGTCTTCATCCATCCATGGCCTACCTTTTAGATTATCACCCTGATTTGCTACTTGACTAGTGACATGGAGGACCTTTCCCCACTGTAGCCTCTGTATTGGATGAGCTTCCCTGTTTATTGTGTCTCGGCTCTGAGTTGGTGACAAAACTTACCTATGGTGAGTTGGAGTTCCTTGAGAATTCCCCCTAGTCACTAAAGTTGTGTTGGCTAAACCTGAAACTTTTAGTGCTGCCATCAATACAAAATCTGGAAAAATCAAATGCTATATCTTGTATATGAAAGAAATGCCAATTGAAAATGGCCATGAAAAATAAAATGTTATATCTTTTGGAAAAATAAATACCTAGGTAAACAAGTTGTCCATGACACACCTAGAAGTGCTCAGGTAAACAAGTGCCTTAAAAACACACTTGCAGCAGAAAGCCTAAAAATAAATGTAAATCTATGCAATGTGTTTGTAAACACACATAGATCAAGGCTATGGAAACCTCAGGCCCAAAAAGCAATGGAACTTAAATGTTATATCTAAACAATTGCTGGCCTTGTGTGTATTATGGATTGTGCGCATCTGTGAAGGTGAATAAACCCTCTTTAAACAACTCATCCATTTGTGAGACACCGCCATTCCCTGTGTTATTGCTCATTCAGTATATACTATGGTGTGTATTCCCTTTCCCTTGCCAAAGTGTCACAAAGTCAAGTTAGTCAAGTCATCCCTTAGCCTAGCCATTTATTTCAGCCTTCACCCTTCACTAGCAAATTGATCACAACTATGAAGTGAGTATGGTCCTGAAAGTCTAGTCTGAGTAATAATAATAACTAACGACACTATATATTTGGATTTAGATCGCCAGTCATGATTACTCTGTGTTATAGAATCTATTTGAATAAATTGTAAAGCATGTATTAACCTTGACACCTTGCAGCAGCTATGGATGATAGTCTGAGTTGTATTTGGTCTTGGTTAGACCTAGTTTGACCATGGAGGACCATGGGACATGAGATGTTGGACCTTATGATGATATGGATAGATGGTATATGGTCCATGTACACATACAGGATGATTCTATGCAGCAGCTACAGGGTTATGATGATGATTCTTGGGATACAACAGTGTTTGGTCATTTACAGATCATTATTATTGGCCTTGTTCCGGTACATTGGATATTTATTTTGATCATGCAGAGATTCATATGGTGTATGAGTACACATCTTGGATGGATTTGGACCTTCTGAGTCCAATGGGACAGTTTGTTTTCAGTTCCGGGCACTTACAGTGGTGATTTAGCCTCAGTAGGCTGTCCTAGTGCAGTTTTGGTCTATTGGAGGCCCTGTCGGAGCAGAGATGACTTTTATCCGGTTGACCTAGGGCGCTGATGATGGAGGGGGTGGTCCAGCCACTTGTTTTTACCATATTACCCCCCTCCCGGACACATTGGTACCCTCACCTTGACAGCGCCATCACTCCAGGAGGCAGTTTGGGCAGTTTCACGTTTCCCGAGGCATTTCAGGATTGGTAGAAATGGCTATTGAGGAAATCGATTTGGGCTACTGAGGCAAAGTTATGGCATGGGATGATCAGTGATGATAGATCGGGACCTTCCACACCTCCTCCAGCAGTTTCAGCTTCATCGGGGCCCGCATCCATCACTTATGGCACTTTCTGTGTATTTTTGGGGTCTTTTGAGGACCACGACTTCACCTTGGAGGCACGATTTGGTACTTTCATAATTATTTATTGGTTATTGTGCCATGGGGATTGACCAAGGAGGGATAAAATTACCCCTTGGACCCACCATGAGCCTCCTATGATATTTTGTCATCATGATTTGGTGGGATTCCCCTCTCCTAGGGCGACTTTGTCCACTTATGTTATATTTTATGTGTGATCCATGTATTATGTTGTTGAGCTCATCTCAACCATTGATTAGACTTTTGTATCTTATAATCTTAGCCACTCATTCAAAAAGTGGTTAGGGTTTTGGTGCCTCTCCTTCCTATTTAAAGGAGAGAGCCTCTCATTGTAAAGGGTCTTTGGCTCTTGGATTATTGGTATAGAAAAATATTCTTGTGGAAATTCTTGTGGTCTCCTTTGCATCTGGTGTTCTTAGATGGTGATTGGAAAGTCTATTGCAACCTAGCATTTGGAAATTGTGGTAAGATCTATCTTTTTTTGGAAATCATTGTTTGTCTACAGGAGGGCGACTTCAACAAGGGCGATTTTGCAAGGCTTCTTCAAATCGACTTTCTTGGCATTCGCTTGTATCAGGGGGTTATCATTAGTATCATTGTGATCTATGCTATCTTTCTGTTACTTCTTTTGTGGCATTAGTCTTATCTCTTGATGCATCAAATCTGATATTGGCTTCTTGGACTAAATCGATTTGCATAGAAACTACCTCAAAGCTTCCAAATTGATCGGGATTGCATAGATCATCATCATCAAGGCATCTACAAGGTTATCCAGGTAAGATCCACAGGTTTGTTTCTCTTTCCTTTATCCAATCCATTGACATCACTCATAAATTGTTAAAACCCTAAATATTTCAAAACCCTCATTTTACATTTTCTCAGATCTACTTAGATCTAGTGGGTTGTTGGGCATGATATTGAAAACCCACCTCTATAGCATCCACGGCATCCCAGATCTATAGTTTGGTGAGGATTGGCCTCCGTTTGACCCCTCTCCCAAGCCAACCTAGCTTCTCCCAAGGAAGGCGCACTTCACCATTTGAGCAGGTTGACCTAGATCTAAGCGATGGGTGTTTGAGATTCCACTTGATTTGACATCTACACATCAAATAACATACACCCAGGTTGTCCCTTTCTTGAAAATCACCTTGTGGGCCCCATTCCACATTTTAAGGGATTTAATCCCCATTTTGGACCACTTGGAACACTTAAACTCAGATCTACAAAGATCTAACCGGTGGATTGCCACGAAATTATAGATCCATATCCCTACTTGACTGATCTACCCGGATCTAAAGTTTGGATGCCATCCGACATGATTTGACCCACCTAAACCCCGATTGAAGCCTCCTTAGGGAAAGTCGCACCACCTTGGAGAAGTGAGTTCACTCACTTCGAGGAACTGGGTACTTGAGATTTTTGCAGATCCGGAATCAGAATAATTCAAAACCTAGGTCTAGACTGTCACTTTGTCAATTCTTGCCTTGGGGACTGCATTCCTTGTTTTAAGGGATTGTGGTCCACTTGGGTCAAACCTAGATCTAGACACATTTAACCATCAAGACCTATACTGTCCACTTATCTCATGTTGTAGGAGTCCTAACCATAAGTCAACCCCACTTTGACTCCACTTCCCAATTCCCAAGGCACTGGTTTTTCTACAAGGTAATTCAACTTTCCTAGATTGTTGGATTGACTTGTGGTTTGACTTTTGCATGGTGAACTATACCTTTGAAGACATCATGAACTATGGTCAATCTTGTCTCATGTACTAGTTAGCCCCAATACAACCTTTAACTATCCTGCATTGGACACGGTACCCAAGGCAGTGAATCTTTTGACATTGACCTAGTACACTAGCCCTAGATCTCACTTTAAACATTGCAAGTCACTTTCACTTCAACTATGAACCAAAGCTATACCTATTAAACCCCTCACTTGGCTTGTGACTTCATCCTTAGGTCTAGGATAAACCATACACCTAACTTCAACTAGAAATACCCTGATTTGGTGTCTTGGTTTTGATCTCTCCTGTCGGGAGTAGATCGGGTCTCCCCCTTTGTTGTCTGGGCTAGATAACATAAAGCGAAGGTTGCCTCGACTGGCGTGACAACCATACATATTGGAGGTCGAGGTGATCGTGGTTGCACCTTTCAAGTTGCCCTTCCCTATTGCCATCCATGACTGGATCCTTCCATAGGGGTAACTACAGTTTAGGTGATAACAGGCTATTTTTGGGGCCTTTTTTGAAAAAACAATCGCTATTTGGTGATTTTTAGGATCTAATATCGCCTATATTTACATATAACAGGTTTTTTTATCATAACATTCATCAAAATTTATAAGTTTTGGTAGTAAATTGTGTGTTTCATATTTCATATTCGCCTACCAATTTATATATATGATTTTTTCAATTGAAAATGATCACCTATAATACTAAAGTATACTTTTATAATCCTTAAAAAATACCCTGCTCTGCATGGCACTTGCTCCAATATGAACTCGTACCTCTTAGTATAGTTCCAAATCTTATTAATCTTTCTGCTAGTCAAGATTCTGGAATTTTTTGTAAATGATCTCATAATTCATCCATTGTTGTAGGTAGATCTGATATATATTTTTTTTCACAAACTGCAGAGGAAGCTTGAGAATGATGTCTCATGATAATGTTAAGTAAAAAGTATCTAAAGCGTGGATTCCCTCCAAACATATTGTCATGATATCTAAGTAGATGTTTGGCATACTCATGAAGATGGACATTTCTCATTCGCAATTGTAACCAATCAACTTCACTTGTAAATGCCATATCAAACAATCCCTCCATGTTATACTCATTGATGGGAGAAGAGCCAATTCTAGGCCAGTTAAGCACATCCATGGATCCACCATTTGCATTATTATCTTTGGGATTTGGATTATTTTCTCATGCTCGAAAAATTTCAATCTCTCGTGGTGCATTTGGAAGCCTAATTTCAAACGTAGATGTTTGTAATCCATCCAACATATAATCAATTACTGGTACCCCTTCCAACATTGCAAACTCTATGTCATCATCTATTTCTGGTAAAGTAACAAAATTAATCATACTTGATACGTCTATTTCATTTTTAGGCAACTCATGTAGTGCATTGTAATCAATTCGAAAAACATGATAATACGAATCATTCTAAATCTTATATAATAATGCATCCATTATGTATTGTCTTCTTACAGTGAAGTCATAACTTGTTCCTTGTCATCTTCACAACAATCATTAAATATAACTCTTTAATATGTTGAGGTAATGTCATCGCAACGTTTTTAACCTCTTGTGGAAAAATAATGGTATGCCCTGTATATTTGTATGATCCACCTATTGGATGCATCACCTGCAAAATTGGACTTGCATGTGCTATCAACATCTCTTCAACTTGTGTGAGCACTGCAAGGACTTGAGGTTGAGCTCCTAGATCCATATGGTTCTCCATTGAAAATCTATGATGACCTCCTTCTCTTTTACATCCCATACAAATTGAATTGGTATTTATATTCAATACATGAATTCCAACATATGACTCCTGACACACATGAGACATTTGAACTTCGGCCAATCAATCAATCCTTTCACAAAATTTTCAATGTGTAATATACATATCTGTAATTGTTCCTGGGACACCATGCACATTTTGAATTTCTTTAGTTGGTGCTATCGCAATATTTATTGCCTCATTATTTTCAGCGAGGTTTACAGATTCAAATACGGCATAGATATCATCTATTCTTCTTCTCTTTCTATGGTTATCATTTTCTTGAATTTCTACATCTAGTACTATGGTTGTATTCATAGCTTGGAATTATCGTCTTTGTCAATAACCTCATTGTATTTCTGCATTATGTCTTCTTAGTTATTCTTGTTGATCAATGCTTAGTTGTTCATACCTTTGTCGATAAGCTCTTTGTCTTCCAATGTTCTGTCTTCTTTGTTCTTCTTGTTCTTCATGTTGTTCACTAGTCATTTGTCTAGACCTTCTTTGTTGATAATCTCTTTGTCTTTCTGCATTATGTCTTCTTTGTTCTTCTCACTTTTCATTTGTCATATGTTCTGACCTTCTTTGTCGATATTCTCTTTGCTTTTCAGAATTTTGTCTTGCTTGTTCATCTTGTTGCTCAGCTTCCATATCTTCTAAGTTCTTTCTCTATTTTCTTTGCCAAATACTTTCCTGTTTGATCATATGCTGAAAACAATACACCAACTGCAAAAATTATACATTTGTCACTAAAGTTAATGCATTTTTTTATTGATTGAAGTCAATGCATTTGTCACTGAAATCAATGCATTATCCTACTCTTAGTTGATGCATTTGTCACTAAAATCAATGCATAATCTTAATCTTAATCGGTGCATTTGTCACTGAAATCAATGCATAATCTTAATATTAGTCTATGCATAATCCTAATCTTAGTCAATGCATTTCTCATTGAAATCTATGCATAATCCTAATGTTAGTTGTTGCATTTGTCATTGAAATCAATGCATAATCCTTTTGTTAGTTGTTTCATTTCTCACTGAAATCAATGCATAACCCTACTCTTAGTCGATGTATTTGTCATTGAAATCAATGCATAATCTTAATCTTAATCAGTGCATTTGCCACTGAAATCAATGCATAATCTTAATCTTAGTCATTTGTCATTGAAATCTATGCATAATCCTAATGTTAGTCATTGCATTTGTCACTGAAATCACTGCATAAACCTACTCTTAGTCGATGCATTTGTCACTGAAATCAATGCATAATTCTCATGTTAATGCATAGAAAAACACATGTATATCATAAAAGCATAGAAAAACCCATTTATATCCAAAGCTAAATATAATTTATAAAATGTTATTAAACTAAAACATTAAACTATCAAACTATACCTTCAAACTTAATTAAACTAATATTCAACTAATCTAATATTACTAAACTAAAGTATTATTAGAGTAACCTAAATATTTTAAACTAAACTAAATATATTATTTAGTTTATAAAAGTTCATACTATTAAATTACATTTATAAAGTTTATTGCACCGAGAGTAGTGAGGTGCTCTACAGTCAGCATGGTAGATATGTTGTCACGTTCCTAACGTTATGGTACAGCCAAAAATAAAAAATTATTAAAAAATTCATGTCCGCTCATAAAATTAAAAAAAAACAAAACGAAATAAAAAGTAGGTTCATAAAATAAAAAAATAAACCGAAATAAAAAGTTAATAAAAAAATCCACGTTGGCTTATAAAAAAATAAAAATAAAATGAAAAGCATAGATCAATCTTAAACACCTCAAGAAATTAGATCCCTCTCGGTCCTTGATACATCCGGATTTGAGATATATCTATGCTGATTAAACTAAACTAAATATATTATTTAGTTTATAAAAAATTATAATTTATAATATATTAAACTAAATTAAATAGTATTAAAACTTCAAATCTCAATTTAGTTTGAGTAATATCAAACTATTTATTTCAAAAAATAGTTTCAAGAAAATAATTTTTATTCCACATAAAACTTTCAAATCCACATAAAAAAAACTATTTAATATCAAACTATTTATTCCACGTAAAAAATCTTCAAATCACAATTTTGTTTCAATTTTTTTTTATAAAAGTTTTATATTATTCCAAGTCTATCTGCTAAAGGATTATACACAATTTGTTATAAAATTGTGTAAGCCAATATTATAAAACTTTATAAAAGTTTTATATTATTCCAAGTCTGCCTGCCAAATTTATGTGAAGTTTGCAGGTCTCGTGTTTCAAGTATTGCAAGAACACATAACCCAGTTTAGAAATAGGTTTGATCTACCATTGAAAAACTTATATTGAAACTATTGAGAAAAGGGAGTCCCATGATGCATGTTAGAACAGTAATCCATACTTAGTACCATAGTTCATAACCTTAGTCAATTTTATTACCATGCATGCTTTATTACACTATAGTTTGGACTTGGTTACTTAAATTGGTCAAATAACCACTTTTGAGAGTGTTCACACCCACTTCCAAGCAAACCAAATCACCCAAACTCCAGTTTTTTCCACAAGTGCACCCTCATTAAATGCTAGAGCGCCCTCCTTCCTTGAATTGGGGAATATCTATAGACTTGGAGCACTTGGGTGGATTTTGCCCATTTTTGGCTAGATTTGGAGCAATTATTGCTTCCTTGGACCTCCCACACACCTCTATTTGCTCACCCACGCATGCCTAGGCCTCATTTATGATCCAACATGCTTCAGCCACATCCACACCAAAATTCGTGACTGTTTGGGATGATTAGGACCGAGTTGGACCCACCTAGGGGGGATTGAGGCCAATTTGGCCAATTAGCATTGTACACTCATTTTGGGATTTCTATGGCTCTCGAATTTCTCTATGATGTAATATAAACTTGTTCTAAAAATTTTCACATGTTAGAGAGTCTGATTATGCCAAGTTTCAGTTCACATTGTGTGTAAATTTGTCTCCTTTTCAAGCTTTTTCACTGGTTATTGAAAATATTTCGATTTTGTGAGGTTCTCTATAGCTCCAAGATCTTACTGTGGATCAAAATACTCACATGGTATCAGAGCCTTGTGGAGTTAGTGAGTTGCAGATCAATATTGAGCATTGAGCTGCATTCTTGAGAGAATTTCCAGATAAAAATTGAGTGTTTTTTGCAGGTTGTTTAGTAGTTTTCTCACCATCAACATAAGCAAAAATGGAAGCTAACCAAATGTTGCTCACTCCCTTCAATTTCTTCGATTGGAAGGCTGAAATGGTCATCAAATTGAGATATAAGGGTCTCTATAGAGTAACCATGGGCACAGAAGTGGAGCCAAACTCTGCTGTGGAGAAAGCAAAGTACTACAATCGACTTGATGAAGCATATGGATTGCTATGCCTAAGCATTTTGAGGGAACTCTTATTTCACAGACAGTTTGACAACCCCAAATGAAGTATGGGTGAAGCTCGAATCACTCTTTGGGAAAACTGATGAACTGAGAGGCCATCAACTTGAAAACGAGCTCATCAGCTTGAGCCCAACGCATTTTGAAACCATCCAGAAGTTCTTCACTAAATTCAAGTCACTAGTGCTGCAGCTGCAACAATGTGGAATTGTTAAGAAGGAAGAACAATTGATACTGTCCATCCTTTCGAATCTAGGGCCAGAATTCTCAGTGTTTGTAAGCACATTCCATTTTTCCAAAATGACCCTTCGAAACTGGAAAATGCCATCACTAGAAACCTTCATGGAGTGTCTTACTCAGGAGCAAGACAAGCTAGTTCAAATGGGCACCATCAAATCGAAAGATCAAGCCTTGGCCATGGGTGTTTCGAATGCCTCCAAAGCAAAGCAGAAGGCAAAGAGTTCGAAGCAGCCAGAGAAGAGGAAGTTTGATAAGACCAAATCTACTGATGGGGGTTCTAATCCTTCCATGGAGAAGGACAAGAATGGAAAAGAGAAGACCAAATGCACCTATTGCCACAAGGGATGGCATCCCAAGAACTCATGCATGAAGAAAACCATTGACTCAATGGAGCAACTGCTGGAGAAGAACAACATTCTCGTCCCTGATGGTGCAAAGAAGAAAGATGGCACCTCAAATCCTGACAATAAGGAGAAATTCCATGCTTTTGTAGCAGGTACTTCTAATTCCTCATCCTTCATTATTGATTTAGGGGCTTCCAGGCATATGGTTTCATCTAGAGAGCTCTTCTCCTCTATGCATTCGAATAGTGGCCCAACAGTTCGAATGGGAGATGACTTTGAGATCTAGACCAAAGGGATTGGTAGGATCGATTTGGAGCATGGTTATTTCAGTGATGTGCTCTATGTACCTTCATTGGCTGCAAATTTGTTATCAGTGTATCAAATGACCCATACAGGAGAATCCAAGAGAGTAACATTTACTCCTGATTTGGTAGAGATCTCATAAATTTCTTCAAACCAAGTCTTGGTAGTTGGGTATGCAGACCACCAAGATAGGATGTACAAGTTCTCGAATTTCCTCCCTGGTTCTAGTGACCAAGCACTTGACTCTCATTCCAATGAGACCTCCAAGCTATGGCATGAAATATTTGGCCACATGAACTACAAGTATCTCCAAACATTGCACAAAGATGAGATGGTGGAAGGGATTCCTGAAATCAAATCTTCAAATGGAGCTTGCATTGGTTGTTTGATTGGGAAACATCCGGGAATGGAAAGGAGAGCCACTCAACCACTTGGATTGGTACATTCAGACCTCATTGGTCATCTACCCACTCCATCCTATGGTGGATCAAGGTATGTACTCATATTCATAGATGACTACTCTCGATTTTGCTGGGTTTACTTCCTGGAATTGAAATCTGAAGTGTTTGAGCAATTGAAGATTTGGAAGGCCTTAGTGGAGAATCATAGTGGTCATAAGATAAAAATCCTTAGGAATGATAATGGAAAGGAGTATGTGAACAAAAACATTCAGCACCTTTGTGAGGAATGTGGCATCCAAATGCAACATTTAATCCCCTACACACCACAACAAAATGGTGTGGCAGAGAGGAAAAATAGATCTCTCAAAGAGATGGCTACATGCATGATTGAAGCTAGGGATATAAGCCCTAAGCTATGGGATGAAGCCATCAATTGTGCTTCTCATATTCAGAACAGAGCATTTCACAAATCAGGCAAAGGTAAAACACCCTATGAGGCATGGTTTGACCAAAAACCAAATGTCTCAAATTTCAGGATTTTTGGGTCTAGAGCATGGGCTCGAATTCCATTAGAAAAGAGGAAGGATTTGCAGCCATAAAGCAGAGAATGTTGTTGGTTGTGGAGCCAGATCTTCTAGTCTCATAGATGATATTGTATTAGCTGTGTTTGTACCCCAGTTCTATATGATATGTAGGTGGACTGTACACTCACCCCAGTGGGGACCATCCCCCCTGGCTGGGGGGTTCGGGGGCAGCGCCCCCAAAGAAAATTTTCGGGGCTGTTTTCGCCAGCTGTTTTGCGGGCCCATGGTTTTGGGTATCCCGTGGTATTTTCCCATTGTATTTCCCTTATAAAAGAAAGACATTGTAATACGGCTAGGGTTGTTGATGTATTAGGTTTTATGCATTGTAAAGATCTCTGAGATCAGGAGAGAGACTGTGAAACAGAGAAGAGGAAGTGCAGCGGTTGTGCTGCAGGTTGTATCCCTTCGACTTGCTGGACGGTAATAATAATAAGGACTGGAAAATTCAGTGTGGACGTAGCCCAAGTTGGGTGAACCATGATATATCTATTTCTCTCTTGTAATGTGTATGTGTGATTATATTTGCATTTCTGTTTATTGTTATTGCTCTGCGATCCTGTTTTTCTAACAATTGGTATCAGAGCCAAAGGTCTATTTGGCAGTTAAACCCGCAGGAAGCTAGGGTTTCTCGTTCGAGTGGGAGCAATGGCAGAAGAAGGAAAGTTTAAGGTCGAGAAGTTTAACGGCCAAAACTTTGGGTTATGGAAGATGCAAATGGAGGACTATCTGTACCAGAAGGATCTATTCCTACCGTTGGGAGGAAAAGCAAAGCAGCCGACGATTATGAAGGACGAAGAATGGGTGGTTCTTGACAGAAAGGCTCTGGGAACAATACGGTTGAGCCTGGCTTCGTCGGTGGCTTTCAATATCTCAAAAGAAACGACAACAGAGGGTTTGATGAAAGCATTGGGTAAGCTGTATGAAAAACCCTCGGCTTCCAACAAGGTATTTCTAATGAAGCGTTTATTTAATATGAAGATGTCTGAAGGTGGATCTGTTACTGATCATTTAAATGAGTTTAATACGGTTACAAATCAGCTAAGTTTTGTAAGTGTGAACTTTGATGATGAGGTTAGGGCTCTTATAATCTTGTGTTCATTGCCAAAAAGCTGGAATAGCTTGGTCATGGATGTAAGTAACTCTGTCTCTGGTTCAAACACCTTGAAATTTGATGATGTTATTGGTGTTATTCTTAGCGAGGAAATGCGAAGAAAAGCACAGGTGAGACATCAGGTAATGTGTTGACCATGGAGAGCAGAGGAAGACAAAAGGAGAGAGGAAAGAGCCAAGGTAATCGTGGAAAGTCTAAAACGGGTAGATCCAAGTCCAGACTGGGAAAGACAGAGTGCTGAAACTGTGGAAAGAAAGGACATCTGAAGAAAGACTGTAAATCTCTAAAGAAGAAAGGAGATGCACAGAAGGAAACTACCCAGGAAGCAAATGTAGCAGGTGATGTGTTACAAGATGCTTTGATTCTTGCATTAGATAATACTAGTGATTATTGGGTAGTAGATTCAGGAGCTTCATGTCATGCTACACCCCATAGAAAATACTTTCATGAGTATGTTCCTGGCGATTTTGGACATGTGTTATTGGGTGATGATGAGCCATGTAAAATTGTTGGAATGGGTAAGGTATGGATAAAAGTTAAGAATGGAACTGATTGGTTGTTGAAAGATGTTAGGAATATTCCTGCTATGAAAAGAAATCTGATCTCAACAGGGCAGTTGGGAGATGGCGGCTGTCTATCTACCTTCGGAGAAAAGTGGTGGAAGATCACTAAAGGATCAATGGTGATAGCAAAAGGAGACAGAGTAGGTACGTTGTATTTATGTCCTCATAATACTGACCATTCTATCTCTTTAGCTTCCACAGGAACAGATACAGCATTGTGGCATCATAGGCTTGGCCACATGAGTGAGAAGGGGATGCAGATTCTCCACTCAAGGAAGTTGTTGCTGGATTTGAAGCAGGTAAGTTTGGAATTTTGTGAAAACTGTGTTTATGGAAAACAAAAGAGAGTCAGATTTCTCAGGGTTGGGAAACAGAAGAAGAATGAAAAATTAGAGCTTGTGCATACAGATGTATGGGGACCGGCTCAGGTACAATCTCTTGGTGGCTCTCATTATTATGTTACATTTATTGATGATGCAACTAGAAAAACTTGGGTTTATTGCATTAGACAGAAATCTGATGTGTTTGCTACTTTTAAGAAGTGGAAAGCTTTGGTTGAGAATGAGACAGGAAAAAGGTTGAAGTGTCTCAGATCTGATAATGGAGGTGAGTACTGCGGAAAGGAGTTTGATAGTTACTGTTCATACCATGGGATTCGTAGAGAGAAGACAGTCCCAGGAACACCACAGGAAAATGGTGTGTCAGAAAGGATGAACAGAACGATCATGGAGCGTGCAAGGTGTATGCGACTGCATGCAGGGTTGCCCTTACAGTTTTGGGCGGATGCTGTAAATACTGTTGTTTATTTAATAAACAGAGGACCTTCAAGTGCTTTGGATGGTGGTATTCCAGAGGAAGCATGGACAGATAAAAAGGTAAACTACTCATTTCTGAGAACATTTGGTTGTGAAGCATTTGTCCATATTGATAAAGAAAATAGAACAAAGCTTGAAGCTAAATCCAAGAAATGTACCTTTATTGGATATGGGGTTGATGAATTTGGTTATCGTTTATGGGATTATGAAAATAACAAAATCATCAGGAGTAGAGATGTGATATTCAATGAAAAGGTCATGTATAAAGATCAGTTGCAGGGAAAGAAACAGGAAAAGGAAAGCACAGAGTACATAGTGCTTGATGAAGTTAAAGAAAATGAAGTTCCAAAGGTGCCAGAAAATCAAGAGCAGCAGCAAGTACCTGAAACTCCTGCAACTGTAAGAAGATCTACCAGGTTAAGTAGACTCCTTGAACGATACTCTCCTTCAATGTATTATTTATTGATGACTGATTCTGGTGAACCAGAATGTTATGAAGAAGCAATGTAGGTGGAAACTAGAAAGAAGTGGGAGCAAGGCATGAATGAGGAGATGGACTCATTGGTAGGAAACCAGACTTGGGATTTGGTTAAGTTGCCTGCTGGTAAAAGAGCATTGCAAAACAAATGGATTTACAGGTTGAAGGAAGAAGAAGGAGGTAAGAAGCGGTATAAGGCCAGACTTGTTGTAAAGGGGTTTGCACAAAAGAAAGGCATAGATTTTGATGAAATATTTTCTCCTGTTGTAAAGATGACTTCAATTAGGACTATCTTAAGTCTAGTGGCGGTAGAAGATTTGCATCTTGAACAGTTAGATGTAAAAACAGCCTTCCTCCATGGGGATTTGGAGGAAGAAATATATATGCAGCAGCCACAAGGGTATGAGGTCAAAGGTAAGGAGGATCTGGTATGCAGGTTGAAAAAGGGCTTGTATGGCTTGAAGCAAGCTCCAAGGCAGTGGTATCTAAAGTTTGACAGGTTTATGACAGAACAAGGTTATAGTAGATGTCATTCTGACCACTGTGTTTATTTCAAGAAGCTAGAAAATGGAAGATATATCATCTTGTTATTGTATGTGGATGACATGCTTGTTGCAGGGTCTGACATGCAGGATATAAATGTACTCAAAAGGAAGCTAGCTAATTCATTTGCGATGAAGGATTTGGGTGCTACAAAGCAAATCCTTGGTATGAGAATAATGAGAGACAGGAAAAATCGCAAATTGACATTGTCTCAAAGTGAGTACATACAAAAGGTGTTGGAGAGGTTCAGAATGCAGAATGCAAAACCTGTAAGTACACCTTTGGCTAGCCATTTCAGTCTAAGTAAGGAAATGTGTCCCAAGACACAAGAAGAGACAGATTACATGTCCAAGGTTCCCTATCAATCAGCAGTTGGCAGCTTGATGTATGCCATGGTGTGCACAAGACCAGATATTGCACATGCAGTGGGAGTTGTGAGCAGATATATGAACAATCCAGGTAAAGAACATTGGAAGGCAGTACAGTGGATTCTCAGGTATTTGAGAGGTACTACCATTGAGGCATTATGTTTTGGAGGTTCAGACACTGTTCTACAGGGATATGTTGATGCAGATATGGCAGGTGACAAGGATAGTAGGAGGAGTACCACAGGGTATGTGTTTACTGTAGGTGGAACAGCAGTAATCTGGATTTCAAAACTACAGAAAGTTGTTGCACTTTCAACAACAGAAGCAGAGTATGTTGCCATTACAGAGGCTAGTAAAGAGATGATTTAGTTGTAGAGGTTTATGGAGGAAGTGGGTAAGAAGCAGAAGGATAGAAGATTGTATAGTGACAGCCAAAGTGCCATTCACCTTGCAAAGAACTCAGCATTCCATTCCAAGACTAAACATATATAGCTCAAGTACCATTTCATATGCTCTGTTTTGGAAGATGAACTGTTAAAGCTGGAAAAGATACATACTAGCCAGAATCCTGCAGACATGTTCACAAAGGTAGTGACCAGAGAGAAACTAAGTTCGTGCTCGGTTTCAGTTGGCCTTCTAGCATGAAGGTGAAGAGGAGAAATTTGCCAAGTCCAAGTCCAGCAAGTGCAGCAGCAGTGGAGTTGCTGTGATCAGTCTCCAAGTGGGAGATTGTTGGTTGTGGAGCCAGATCTTCTAGTCTCATAGATGATATTGTATCAGCCGTGTTTGTACCCCAGTTCTATATGATATGTAGGTGGACTGTACACTCACCCCAGTGGGGACCATCCCCCCTGGATGGGGGGTTCGGGGGCAACGCCCCCGAAGAAAATTTTCGGGGCTGTTTTCGCCAGCTGTTTTGCAGGCCCATGGTTTTGGGTATCCCGTGGTATTTTCCCATTGTATTTCCCTTATAAAAGAAAGACATTGTAATATGGCTAGGGTTGTTGATGTATTAGGTTTTATGCATTGTAAAGATCTCTGAGATTAGGAGAGAGACTGTGAAACAGAGAAGAGGAAGTGCATCGGTTGTGCTGCAGGTTGTATCCCTTCGACTTGCTGGACGGTAATAATAATAAGGACTGGAAAATTCAGTGTGGACGTAGCCCAAGTTGGGTGAACCACGATATATCTGTGTCTCTCTTGTAATGTGTATGTGTGATTATATTTGCATTTCTGTTTATTGTTATTGCTCTGCGATCCTGTTTTTCTAACAAATGTATCATGGTTGGTTATGGTGAAGACACAAAGGGATATAATCTCTTTGACACATCCACACTCAAAACTTTCATTGAGAGAAGTGTGCAATTTGAAGAAGAACCAATTCCAGATTTTGATCTTGCACCAGGGGAATGCTCTTCTCCTCACACCTTAATGAAGTAAGTGATGATTCAAGTTCTGATTTTTCTGATGTTGTTGAAGATGAAATGGATGAAGATGACATTGTTGTAGATGAGTCACCATCAAGGCCCAAGTGGGCTGAAAAAATCATACAAGCTGTAGGTGAATTGGCAGGAAATCCCTAAGAGCCTAGGAAGACTAGATCTAAAACAATCAATGCTTCCTTTGCAAATGAAAGTGCACTTGCTGATCACTGTTATATGATGATTGGATCTGATCCAACATCATATCAGGAAGCTTACCATGATCCAAGGTGGAGATGGGAAATGGAAGAATAATTCCATTCTCTACAAGAGAACAAAACATGGGATTTGGTGCCTCTTCCTCCCAAGAGAAAACTTGTGCAATGTAAGTGGATTTTTCGAACCAAACCTGTTACTGATGGTTCTGATATGAAATATAAGGCTAGGTTAGTGTCTAAGGGATTCTCACAAATCCATGGTGTGGATTATACCGAGACCTTTGCACTGGTTGAGATGGACTCAATTAGACTAGCTCTAGCCATGGCAGCTAGTAAGGGTTGGCAAGTTCACCATATGGATGTTAAAAGTGCATTCTTACATGGTGAGATATAGGAAGAGGATCTATATCCATCAACCTGAAGGTTTCCAAGAGGATCCCTCACTTGTTTGCAGGTTGAATAAATCACTCTATGGACTCAAGCAAGCCCCAAGGGCTTGGTATGCTAAAATGGATGCCTTTTTGCTCTCAATTGGTTTCATTCGATGCAAGTTTGATCCAAATGTATATTTGCAGAAATGCAATGATATTTTGCAGGTCATTGTACTGTATGTTGATGATCTTCTAATTACAGGGATTTGCAACAAACAAATTGGCTCAATCAAAGCATCTTTGCACAGTGAATTTGCCATGAGCGAACTAGGATTGCTAAGGCAATTTTTGGGTTTGGAAATTGAGCAATTTGAAAGAGGTATCATGATGAGTCAACCAAAGTATGATTAAGACTTGTTATTGAAGTTTAATATGGCTGAATGTAAGGAAGCCAAGTGCCCATTCCTTTCAGGCATAAAACTAGGTGAATTTGATGACTCTCCATTGGTGGATTGCACACTCTACAGGCAGCTAGTTGGTAGTTTGTTGTACCTTATACATACAAGACCTGATTTTTCTTATGCTGTAAGTGCTATAGCAAGGTATATGCAGCAGCCACATGAGATCCATTGGAAGGCAGCCAAAAAGATCCTTCAGTATGTCCAAGGAACAAAGAGTTTTGGGGTACATTATGCAGCTGGTTCTTCACTACAACTAGCTGGATTTTCTGATTCCGATTGGGATGGAGATACCATTGATAGAAAGTCCACTTTAGGTTTTGTTTTCATGTTCGCTGAAGGTCCCATTTTCTGGTCAAGTAAGAAACAACACACTATTTCACTTTCATCAGCAGAGGCCAAGTACAGGGCAGTAGTGAATGCAGCCACATAGTGTGTTTGGTTGCAAGGTATTCTTCGGGAGTTTGGTGTTGCTATTGATTCTCCAACCAACATTTGGGTGGACAATCAAAGTTCCATCAAGATATCTATTGATCCAGTACAGAGGCAGAGAACAAAGCACATTGAAATCCATATGCACTACATTCGGGGCTTGGTGCATGACAGAGTGATTTCCTTGCAGTATTGCCCATCCACCGAGCAAACTGCTGATATTTTCACCAAGTGTTTTAATGAGAAGACCTTCACTCACTTGAGAGATTTGCTTGGAGTGAGTGATGGATGGTTATTTCTGCAATTTTATTTGCAGGTTCATCCCCATGTCCATTTTAGAGGGAAGGTTTTATCCCATGAGGTTTTCCTTCTTGTCCTTAATTTACATGGACAAATAAAATTTATGTTCAGTAATGAGGTGACTTGAGCCTTTGTTTCCAAGGCCTCCCACTTAAAATTCATGAGTTGTACTAAGTTCTGGTTAACGAGGGGTGTTAGAACAGTAATCCATACTTAGTACCATAGTTCATAACCTTAGTCAATTTTATTACCATGTGTGCTTTATTACACTATAGTTTGGACTTGGTTACTTAAATTGGTCAAATAACCACTTTTGAGAGTGTTCACACCCACTTCCAAGCAAACCAGATCACCCAAAGTCCAGTTTTTTCCACAAGTGCACCTTCATTAAATGCTGGAGCACTCTCCTTCCTTGAATTGGGGAATCTCTATAGACTTGGAGTGCTTGGGTGGATTTTGCCCATTTTTTGCTAGATTTGGAGCATTTATTGCTTCCTTGGACCTCCCACACACCTCTATTTGCTCACCCATGCATTCCTAGGCCTCATTTATGATCCAGCATGCTTCAGCCACCTCCACACCAAAATTTGTGACTGTTTGGGATGATTAGGACTGAGTTGGACCCACCTAGGGGGGATTGAGGCCAATTTGGCCAATTAGCATTGTACACTCATTTTGGGCTCTCTAAGATGTAATATAAACTCGTTCTAAAAATTTTCACATGTTAGAAAGTCTGATAATGCCAAGTTTCAGTTCACATTGTGTGTAAATTTGTCTCCTTTTCAAGCTTTTTCACTGGTTATTGAAAATATTTCGATTTTGTGAGATTCTCTATAGCTCCAAGATCTTACTGTGGATCAAAATACTCACAATGCAATCTGAGTATTGCAAGAACACAGAACACAAAGTCTAAAAAAGGATTGCAAGAACATACAGTCTAAAAAAAATAGTCTATTATGGTGCAATTAAACTGAGTATTTACCTTGCAGCCTTTCAAAGCAAGTCCAATGCCAAATTTACCCTCACAGCACATCACACTCGAAGACCTATGAATCCCGTTTCTCTTCAATTGCTTAAATTCAATCCAAGCATATTGATCCAATATACGTGTCTCTTTAGAAATTATGATTCTTCCCATATTTAAAATGGTTTGTTTTTTATATATACATATTTATACTGGTTTAAAATTTTTTAATTTTATTTGATAAAATTAGTCGACATGTTTTTTCAATATTTTCAATATTTAAAATGATTTGTTTTTATTTTTTATTTTTTAAGTTGAGCCGACATTAACATTGTGTTACGTTACAACATCTCCCCCATACTGGGCCGTAGAGCACCTCTCGGCACAACCATCCTAGATCCATCTAAACTTCGGATCTACCATGCACCGAGAGGGATCAAATACCTAGAGGTGAAAATCTCTTTTATTGTCTATCTCTGGTTGGAGAGGTTTGCACCTCGAGGGATTTGATCCCTCTCAGTGCATGGTAGATCCAGAGTTTAGATGGATCTAGGTTGGTTGTAGTCCAGGGCGGTCACATAAAATTTGTATATGATCATGATTATGTATATGAATTATGTAAAGAAAAATTCAATATTTAAAAGAGGAATAAGATGAATAATGGTATTGAATAATGAAACATGCGAATAGTAAGAAAGTAAGAGGATGTGTAAAATAAATAATAAATAGATTAAAATGCAATCAATCTCAATCTATGTTCTTAAGCTTTTTGAATAGCCACACACCTGCTATGTTTGCCATCTTTTCATATCGATCATATGAAAAGGGAGGTTGAAATTGGAGACCATTCAAATCTCTAACTCGAGATATTGCGGTAAATGTCATACTCTGCCTCCCTTGCTTCACAATATTAATAGTATCTTTGTCCAATGTCAATCCCCGTGACTTATGGATTGTTAACCCCCATGCAAGTTTCAATGGAAGTTTTTTTTATTACCTCTTTCAATCAGTGTAATAGGAAAAATTTGAGGGGTTGATTCATCCTATGGAACCCCCACATATTTATCAAATCTTACTAAAATGCACGTGGGTGGTTCTGGGGGTAATGTTCTAGGGTTATACACAATTTGAGTCTACCACTCCAAGAGCACTACATGAGATTGCAGGTGATACATTCAATAGGTGGACAATACAAATATGGAGGGAATACCATTAGTTTTCCACAAGTGGTTAAATATGTTGCAATGACATTACCTCGACGTATTAAAGAGTTAGATTTTATGATTGTTGTGCGGAAAAAGGACGACAAGGAACAAGTTATGACTTCATTGTAAGAAGACAATACATAATGGATGCATTATTATATAAGATTCAGAGTGCTATGTATTATTGTGATGTTCAAATTGATTACAATGCACTACATGAGTTTCCTGAAAATACAATAGATGTATCAAGTATGATTAATTATGTTACTTTACCAGAAATAGATGATGACACATAGTTAACAATGTTGGAACAGGTACTAGAAATTGATGATATGTTGGATGGATTACAAACATATTCGTTTGCAACTAGGATTCGAAATGCACCACAAGAGATTGAGCTTATTCAAGCATGGGAAAATAATCCAAATCCTGAATACAATAAAGCAAATGGTGGATCCACATATGGGATTAACTACCCTAGAATTGGCTCTTCTCCCATCAATGAGTATAACATAGAGGGATTCTTTGATATGGCATTTCTAGGTTTGTTTCCTACAAGTGAAGTTGATTGGTTACAACCATGAATGAGAAATGTCCATCTTCATGAGTATGCCAAAAATTTGTATAGATATCATGACAATAGGTTTGGAAGGCATCCATGCTTTAGATACTTTTTACTTAACATTATCATGAGACAACGTGCTCAATATTCCTCTACATTTTCTGTAAAAAAAGGTAGAGCAGTTCTACCTACAACAATGGAGGAATTACGAGATCATTTACAAAAATTCAAGAATCTCGACTAATAGAAAGATTAGTGAGATTTGGAATTATACTAAGAAGTACATGTTCATATTGGAGCAAGTGATGTGTAGAGTTACTATTGAAATTTGGTTGTCATTGATGTCAACTAGTGTCAAAGACGATGTCAACTGATTCAACTTGAGTGATTGATGTCAATTGAATTCAAGTGGATTCAATATTCACATGCTAGCTTGAAGAAGTATAGAAAAGCCACATTGAAGAAGTATATGTGCAAGCAATGTGGTGAAGGATATGGATGCCATTATGAAGAAGTATATCTAGAAGTTGCATCCAGTATGAAGAATTGTGTCCAAGGGTACATCATGCATATACAATTTAAAGAAGTACATAAGGAACATATACTTGAGTAGGTCACAAGTCCATCTAGTCATAGTCCTTCAAGGTACAAGCTAAATTTTTGGTTGGACAAAATTTTGAAGAGTGCGCAAGCAAGCCAAAGAGCACATGGGACAAAGTCTAGTGTGCGCAAGCAAGTCCAGAGAAGACTCTAGAGTGCACAAGCAATTTAAGAGAAGATTATAGAGTGCACAAGCAAGTCAAGCGGAGTGTGCAAGCAGCATGGAACAAGAGATGGTTGAACAATTATGCAAGCCCTGAAAGCGTGCAAGTCATCACCAATCAAAAGAAGCTTTCAGTTTTTGAAGCCCGCACAAGTTTCAAGAAGGGTGTAGCGGTTGAAGTCATCATATGCTCAAGTTGCAAAAAGCATTGAAACATCAAGTGCGCAAGACCCACAAGTGATGGTACAACAAGGGTGAAATTCCCACCAAGTCAAGTACTATGTATGCTCATAACCCACAAAGAAAGGGCACATCAGTGGCGCATAACATGACATGTGGCAGAAGCAAAATCCGTGAAGCAAGGAAGAAGGAATGCCACACCCAACTTGTGGACATACAATCCATGCATGGCATGCATAAATAGGGAATCGAGTTGGAGTTTTGAAGTAATCTTGATGGCGAGGATGAAGAGCTTCTAAGTGGAAGATACAATTTTATATTCGAGGCATCAAGGGATCGAGGAATAGAATAGTATGATCTAGCGAGGAGCCGAGTGCACACAAGCAGAGGAATTATATAGATGATGGTGCGCATAATGATGTTGTAGATATGTGATGGTTTCACAAATACAGAAAGACAAAATGTAGAGGATGCGCAAGTGCATGAGGATTGAATGACAATATTGCAGACAACACGTAGATAGTCACAGATGTTTTAAGAGAGAAGCGTAGAGACATAACTAAAGTATATCAAAAGATGCGCAGAAGTTCAGCTGATGCACAAAGGTTGAATTGAAGTGTGCAAATTAGAGAATTACATTAGATGCGTGACGAAAGAACAACAACATAATCTAGTATGCGTGTCATGATGAAGATGATCTGAGACAAGTGTGTTAAACTGAAAGGACGAATCATATGATGCATAGTACGTCATAGATTGTCTGAAATATTATGGCACTTAAAACAAACAAAAAAATATTAGTAAGTGTGCAGTTCCATCTGATACCAATGTGCAATCTCAAAAAAGTAAGCTATCAATTGAACCACAGTATTAGTTGGTGAGTGCAGTTGTTTGGCAGCAGGACGACATAGTGAACCTTGCCGTAGACTATAGTATCAGTTGAAGTAGCACATGGAATATGAAGTGATTCATCAACATAAGTGAATTATTCATTGGAATGAGAAGTCAAGTGATGTATGCAGGGAAATGACAACAATAAGACTACATATAGAATGTGCACACAACAGAACGAACAACAGAATATCAGGAGTGTGTGCATTTTGGAAGTTCAGGAAGGAAACATTTTATTTTGTATATCTGGGAAGCAGGATGGGGCAAGGAACAGGGTGTCATAGCATCTTTCCAGTTAGTGCTGGAGAACACAGGGATTTGGTGCTTCCTTTAGGCCGGTTCCTGTAAAACCAGGGGGTCGGTGCTAGTAAACACAAGAAGTCAATGCTTCCTCGAATCTAATATTTTCATTACAAAAGAGCATTTTGTGGTTTTCTCCCATTTGGGTTTCCATGTCAAAATTCGGTTTGTTTTATGTTCTTTGTCTTGGTGCATATATGGTTGAATGTTTTATTTATATTGGATGCATAATTAAAGAGAAAGATTAAGTTTAGACTAATCTATTAAAGAATTTAAAAACTGTTGATCACTAAGCTAATACTGATTCACACCCCTCTCGGTATTAAATCGATTCCAACAATTGGTTTCAGAGCTAGGTTTCTTCAGTAACAACTTAACATTTGGAAGATAGATCTGTGCGGAGATATGGACAAAAAGGAAGGTCTTTCCATCAACATAGCACCAAGGTTTGATGGCACCAACTACACCTTCTGGAAGATTAGGATGGAAGTATATCTTATACAATCACTGGGATCAGATATCTGGCACTCCATTTTTTATGGTTACAATATCCCAGCAGTCATGCCAGTTAATCCAGCTGAGAGGAGAATATATGAATGCAATGCAATATCCAGAAAAACAATGTTGTATGGTTTAACAGATAATCAATTCGTCAAGGTTATGCACTGTGCCTCAGCCAAGGAAGTATGCGAGAAACTCAGAGGTGTCTATGAAGGTGATGAAAAGGTAAAGAAAGAAAAATTGTAGAACTACTCTAGGTTATTTGAATCCTTGAGAATGAAAGATGAAGAAAACATTACCTCTTAATTCTTAAGAGTTGGTGAGAGAGTTAATGCTATCAAGATTCTTGGGGTCACTCTCAAACAATAATCCATAGTGCAGAAGATACTAAGAATTATTCCCTCAAGATTCGCTATGAAGGTTTGTGTATTGGAAGACAAAGCAAATATTGAAGATCTGGAAAAGGATTAGATTTAGGGGATCCTAACAACATACGAGATGAGAATTGAGAAGGAGATTCCCACCAGAAAGGAAGTTGCTTTTAAATCCATTGGAAAGGATAAGCATGATCATGCCAAAGACTCTTGCAATGAATCATATGATGAAGAGTCAAACTTTGTAAGGAAGATGAAAATAGGACAAGGTAAGTACAAAAACAAATTGCCTTTCAAAATTTTCAAGTGTGGAGGAATAGGCCATTTTGCTTCTAAGTGTCCTTACAGAGAAGATGGAGACAACAAAAATGATGAAGAACCTAGTTCTCATTAACGAAGAACTGTGTGCACTCGGCACAAGCCTAAAAATAAAAGGAGGATTCCAAAACATAAGAAAAGTATGTACACTGAGAAAGACATCAATGTATCTGAAGGAAGTGACTGCGATGAAGAACTAATAGAGGTACTTTTCATGGCCTTTGTGGAAGAAGAAATTAGAGATGAAAAGAAGAAGAATAATTTGGTTACGTAAATCAAACCAGGATCACTAGACAAATACTTCATTAGTGGATCGTTCAAAACACCTCCAAAGCTAGTTACACCTCTAAATTCAGTTGCAGAAGTTAAGAAAGATAATCAATCTGAAGAAGAAGAAGATGTTGCATATGTTGACTCAGAAGGTGGATTGATTAGTGCCCTTGATGAATTAATGAAGTCAAGAAAGAAGAGTAAATTCTTGCAGGAGCAGCTGTCAAAGTATGAAGAACATGACAAGCTATTTCAAGAGTCTCTTGATACAAAGGTTTGTGAAAAGGTGATCAACTATGAGAAACAACTGATTTGTGCACGATAACGTCAAAGTGATTGAAGAAGAGGAACTTGCATTAAAGGATTCTTTGGAAGAATTAGCGCATATAAATAGGATGATGACAAGTCATCTTGAGGAGAAGAACAAAGAGATATCTCATTTAGAAGACAAGATGGTTGAGATGAAGGGAAAGAAACAAGTCTAAGATCCCATATTGAATTGCACACATCAAGAAAGAAACAAGACTAGTGTTGAAGATAAAGTGAATAACCGGTTCAAATACATCACATCAATTATGAACAAAATCCTAAATGATCAGAGAACACTTGAATACAAATAAGGTCTTGGTTATGAAAAGGCATCAAAGAAGGTCTGTGACAGAGAATATTTCCTAAATCATGTTAAGTATTTCAGGTATGACAGTTCCTTCAACAATTACAATTCTTTCCAATATACTAACCAAACAAGTATCAATAGGATGAAGTGCGCAAGATGCAATAACTTTGGTCATGTTGCAAAATATTGTCAAACTGTGAGATGTTATGCATGTGATGGTTTTGGACATAAGGCTATGTATTTTTGAAGAGTAGTAAATTGTCTAGATGAAGAATTATTGCGCAAATACAATCACATTCAAGGAATCATAGTGAAAATTCTCTAGTAAAGAATCAAGATAGAAGTGCACACAAGAAAACTTGGGTAAGGAAATCTCCTTAGAAGTGTGCATAAGAAGCAGACAATCCAAGTACATCCAAAGCAACAAGTAATCGTTGCTCCTCCTCCTTCTCTTGACAAGATCGGGTGAGACCCTTGAATTCAACATAATGCATCTTAGAATTCAAGGAGTATGTTAGTGAAGGTAGAGTTTGAAGGTGTCTATTACATTTTGCAGAAAGTTGTGTATTGAGTAAAATTGTTGCAGAAATAAGCTTCAGCGTTTCAGTCAAAGTAAAAAAAATTGTGTGCATATATTCAGTTTGTTACCAAATTATGATTATTGGATAAAATATCTTGCATATGATAGAATGAAGAACATTTAGTTTCTGAGTTAAGTATTATGGCACACAAAGGGGAAAAATATTGCATATAACTGAATAAAAAAATGTTCAAACATTGTTGAAAGATAAACATAAGTCTACGCAAAAGTGTAATTTGTATTACATTTAAAATCGGTGTGTTTACAAAATTGCATGAGTATTTTACAATATAAATATCAGAAGGGAATCCATGTCGAGGCTAAAAATATGTGTACAAGAAAATGAGTGAAGCCGACAAAATTGAGAATTGCAGAGTCATCTAAAACCACAATTCGAGGCCAAGTTTTGAGTCTGCTTCGTGTGTGAGTTGAAGATCCAAGTCTACCAGTACCAACGCAGTACATTCAGAGGAAGGGCACATAGAAAGAAGTTGTAATGTTACAGACGATGGCGGTTCAGATTGTTGAGACTGAAGTGAGAACAGTTTGTCCATAATCTGTTGTTGTTGGTGCTCCATAAATTTGACCCGACGAGTCAGGTGAGTCAGTTGTTCAGCATGCCCATAATGCACATGCAATTGAGCATATTTGTGTTGAAACTTTGTGTCCTCCATTTAGTGTTTCCAGGTTCCTATGTCAACTCTCAGATGTGTAGATTCATACTGTTGTGACTGAACAAATAGTCGCACTATCTCAAGGGAATTATTCATTCTTTGGTAAAAGGAATCCATTGACAATAAAGGAAAATGAAAAATTAGAAAGCAATGAGACACAAAAGAGCAAGAGAGAAAAATGTGATGAACCATGCATCTTTGTTCAGTTCTTATAGAATTAAATTGATGTTATATGTGCATGTGGAGTTAATTCGAAGAGATGTGCATTAAAGACAACATGATTCGAAGAAGGTGGCGGAGTTGCCAAAACTTAATGCCATAATTAATGATCTCAGAAATTAGTACAAAAAGAAGAAATCAGATTCATTGCTTTGTGCGACGAATGATGTTTCCCCAAAAGGTTCGAGTACGAGACGTCATTGTTGCCACACGAACTGAGTGTCATATCCTCTTTAATGTCGAGTTGGCTGATAGATGAAAAATGTTCCAAATATTTGGTTTTCATGGAAAGGGATGTGACGACATTAAATGTGACAATGCCCAGTGACAACGCAGTAAATGTGATAGATGAACCAGTTAGGCGCAGAAAGGAAGTCAGTGAAAAAGATAGTGCAAAACTAGTAAAGGATTGTTTTTGGCACAACGCAGATGGGACAACAGGATGATATCATGAATCATTGTGCAAAGATTGATAAAGTGTTGTGATAGGAATAGGACATCCATATACATAAGTAATATATCACTTGTACAGAGAAAGCAATCAAAGATAATATTCATGATTTCAACAAAAGAATAGTGAAGTGTGAATACAAGGGAGTTATCCCTGTGAGAAGATAGGTAAAGGCCATAGCAAAACAAAATAAATAAAAACTAGTAACTGCGCAAGTAATGGCACATCTTTACCATTGATGTCAAAGGGGGAGAAATCATGAATATGACTGTAGACAAAGAGAAACAACCTGAAGCTGAGAAGTAATGCAGCTGAGGAGAAACAACTAGAAGAAGTAGCAGCACGCAGCAACAAAGATGTGAGAACAAGAATTAAGAAGATCATTGGAGAATTGCCATGAAGAAGATATAGAGAATAAGCATGAATTTGAAGTATAGAATCTAACCATGAATCATGCAGCAGTATAGTGCAAATAATCATAGAGCATGCGATCTGCGCAGGAGGTAATAGAAAGTCAAAGAAGCACTTGTAGCAGAATGCACAAATGTCAAAGGTTCAAACTGGAAAAGAACTCAGGGGGAGAATATACACAGGGGGATTATTGCGACAACTACATATGAAGCACAAAAGTACAAGAAGATGATTATGCACAGCTTCATAAAGTGTTGACATCAATTCCAAAGGGGTAGATTGTTGAACTTTGGTTTTCATTGATGTCAATTAATGTCAAAGAGGATGTCAACTGATTCAGTTTGAGTCATTTATGTCAATTGAATTCAAGTGGATTCAATATTCACATGCCATCTTGAATAAGTATGTAAAAGCCACATTGAAGAATTATATGTGCAAGCAAGGTGGTGAAGGATATGGATGCCAGTATGAAGAAGTATATCTAGAAGTTGCATCCAGTATGAAGAAGTGTGTCCAGGGGTACATCATGCATATCCAATTTCAAGAAGTACATAAGGCACATATACTTGAGTATGTCACAAGTCCATCCAGTCATAGTCCTTGAAGGTACAAGCTAAAGTGTTGGTTGGACAGAAGTTTGAAGAGTGTGCAAGCATTCCAAAGAGTACATGGGACAAAGTCTAGTGTGCGCAAGCAAGTCCAGAGAAGACTCTAGAGTGCGCAAGAAACTAAAGAGAATATTCGAGAGTGCGCAAGCAAGTCAAGTGGAGTGTGCAAGAAGCATGGAGCAAGAGATGGTTGAACAATTATGCAAGCCCTGAAAGCACACAAATCATCACCAATTAGAAGAAGCTTTCAATTGTTGAAGAGCACACAAGTTTCAAGAAGGATGTAGCGGTTGAAGTCAACATATGCGCAAGTTGCACAAAGCATCGAAACATCAAGTGCGCAAGACCCACAAGTGATGGTACAACAGGGGTGAAAGTACCACCAAGTCGAGGACCATGTATGCGTAGAACCCACAAAGAAGGGAAACATCAGTGGCACAGAACATGACATGTGGCAAAATAAAAATCCGTGAAGCAAGGAAGAAGGAATGCCACACCCAACTTGTGTACATACAATCCATGCAGGACATGTATAAATAGCGAAGCAGGTTGGAGTTTTGAAGTAATATTAATGGCAAGGATTAAGATCTTCTAAGTGGAAGATATAGTTTTATATTAGGGGCATCAAGGGATCGACGAACAAAACATTATGATCTAGAAAGGTGCCAAGTGCACACAAGTAGAGGAATGATATAGCTGATGGTGCGCAGAATGATGCTATAGATCTGTGATGGTTTTGCAAGGACAGAAAGGTAGAATGCAGAGGATGCGCAAATGCGTGAGGATTGAATGGAAATATTGTAGACATCATGCAGACAGTCATATACGTTTTAAGAAAGAAGTGTAGAGACAGAACTAAAGTATATCAGAAGATGCACAAAAG
This sequence comes from Larix kaempferi, assembly GCA_027924585.1. Taxonomy (NCBI): domain Eukaryota; kingdom Viridiplantae; phylum Streptophyta; class Pinopsida; order Pinales; family Pinaceae; genus Larix; species Larix kaempferi. The sequence goes on along the minus strand of BSBM01000619.1, from coordinate 12,571,738 downwards.
TTCAGTTGATGCACGAAGGTTGAATTAAAGTGTGCGAAGTAGAGAAGTCCATCAGATGCACGACCAATAATAACAATAGAATCTAGTATGCGCGTCTTGATGAAGATGATCTGAGACAAGTGTGTTAAACCAAAAGAATGAATCATATGATGCACAATACATCGCAGATTGTCTGAAATACTTTGGCACTTAAACCGAATGGACACATCTTAGTAAGTGTGCAGTTCCATCAGATACCGATGCGTAATCTCTTAACAACAAGCTATCGATTGAAGCACAGTATCAGTTGGTGAGTGCATTTGCATAGAAATAGAACGGCATAGTGAACCTTGGCACAGACTGTAGGATCAGTTGCAGTAGCACATGGCATATGAATTGAGTCATCAGTGTAAGTTAAGCACTGAGTGGAATGAGAATTCAAGTTATTTATATAGGGAAGTGATAGCAATACGATTGCATACAGAAGGTGCGCACAAAAAAACGAACAACATAAGATCAGAAGTGTGTGCATGTTGGTAGTTTAGGAAGGAAACATCTTATTTTGTATATTTGGGCGGCAAAACGGGGCAAGGAACAAGGGTTTGTAGCCTCATTCCAGTTGGTGTTGGAGACACCGGGAGTTGGTGCTTCCTTCAGGTCGGTGCCTGTAAAACCAGGTGGTCGGTGCCTCCTTCCAGTTGGTGCTGGTAATCATAGGAAGTCATCGCTTCCTCGAATGTAATATTTTCATTACAAAAGAGCATTACGTGGTTTTTTATCGTTTTGGTTTCCATGTCAAAATCCTGTGTGTTATGTGTTCTTTGTCTTGGTGCATTTATGGATGAATGTTTTATTTATACTGGATACATAATTAAAGATCAAGATTAAGTTCATACTAATCTGTTAAAGAAGTTAAAAACTGCTTATAACTGTGCTAATATTGATTCACCCCCCTTCTCAGTATTAAATCGAATCCAACAGCTATCTGAATTGATTCAACAAATTGGGTGTCCCACTATATTCTTCACACTAAGTGCAACAGATATGTTGTGGCCAGATTTGCATAAATTAATGCCTGACACTAGTCCTCTAGATCCAGCTGAGGCAAGGAAATGGAGACATCAAAATGTGATTGATAATACTCATATTGTATCACATTATATGCACTTAAGACACACTATGTTTCGAGATGAAATTTTAAATCGTTTTCATCACACTATAGATTATTGGTGTCGGTATGAATGGCAAGATCGTGGTTCTCAATTTCAGTTCGATGGACCCACTTTCTAATGAGGTAAAGCAAGGTAAAAATGAACAATGTTACTATTTTGACTTGGTAATATGTTCAAAATAAAAAAAATTACCCACTTTCTATAGTTGTGTTATATTTTTCAAGTGAATAGACCTAACACTAATGCTATCTCTTTGAGTTAATGTAATGTTTTACAGGGAAACAATAACCGAGGTCATTTTTTATCCACTAGTGATCCATCTAACAGGTTTGTGGTCTAAACTAGAATATAGGATAGGGTTCAATTCCATCTTGCATACATTGCATTATCCTTTACCGTCATCACCATGCCTCGGGATCCCAAAACATGGAGTTATGACATCAACCCTTCTACTTCTCAAAGGTCGTAATTTCCATGTTAGAGATTACCAACACATGGGTACCCTAGTTTAGAACCCTTAATGTCTTTTGGTTCCCATGGACATTTTTTTGTTAGGCTCAAGAGTCCCTTATCAACCCTGCCATGTATTTGAGTTGAAATCTCATGAATCCTTATGAATCTTATTATGGCCACTACCTAAGGGGGACCCTAAAAAATTTTCATTTTTGTGTTGTTGCACTTGCATACCGTTGTTTGTGCTTTCGAGTCTAATGTTCATTGTAGACTGTTGTCAATTGATTACCCCTCATGCATTCTACTAAACCACTCACCTTTTCTATTATTGGAGTCACGTCTTTCTACCCTTACCGAAGAAGATATGCTTCAAAGTGTCCCCATCCTAGACATCCCTTTTTTGCACTTTATTTTTTCATAGGTATGTACTGTGCTCTTGAAACTTAGTTCCATGTCATGCGATGCTCGTATTCTCCACTGTACTATAGCATTATTTTATTCTTTTCCAATATTTATAATATGAAAAAGACACAAAAAATTCAAATATTATAAAAAGGGATAGGGCGGAAAGACCTCAAATGTCTATTGTGTCCCAATAGTAAATCTTGTCATCCTTAAACAAAGCACCAGTCTAGAGTGTCTTCAACGAGTTGGGTTCTAGTTTTAGCCTTAGGTTTTAAGCCATCATCTCAAAGTTTTTACTCCTTTGATTGGTTACTCTTCCAATCACATGGAGAATCTGTTAATATATCCTACATTACAAATTTATATCGTTGGTCCCTATGTGTCAAAAGATTACAAAGTCAACTTTGTGTCATGCTCACTGTTAAAGGATATTCCTAGCCTGTGTCAACCATTTTGTAGTTTCCTTGTCCTTGTCCATTGTCCATTCCCTAATGTAAAAGTGTTCCCAGCATGTATTATCAGAAACTAGTGTTTGTACTCGTGCTAGTGTGGAAGGTCCCCATTGAATTCTCATTGGTGGATCATGTCTCATCAATGATGGATCATTTTCTCTGATATATTGACCTATATTAATAGCACCCTGGCCCTATTTACATCATTGGCATGTAACCTTGCACTCAATAGATGACATCTCCTCATTGGTAATTTATAGAGTGGTTTTCCATGATGTTTGATGTCAAGACCTCTATACACATTTTGGGAATCGTGATATACCTTGGATTCCATTTTCATAATTGGTGGAATTCCTAACCCCTTTCAATAGATTTCATCATTGGTTTTTTCTCAGGGGTCTCTTTCATGTGTTATTCACATTTGGTGCATGCGAGAAACGTACTAGGTGGTTCATTCTACAAAACTTTGCCCCAGTTCCTTTTCCAAGTAAAATAAGTCCTTGATATTTACTCATGTTGGTTGATGGAGGATTCCATAATGCCTCCCTTCCAATGGATCTCTTCCCATTAACTTCAACACATCATGCTCCGGGAACAGGATCTAGAGTCTCAGTATTACCTTGGGGATTACAATCATTAGTGGCAAGATTCCTTACTATCAGACAGTGGGAATACATCAATGTCTTATGTTTTATGGATTCTATAAATGTTTGAATCCAAGACATCTCTTCAAACTTGATAGAATTTCCTAAGTACCTTGGCACCCATTATCATCATCAGTGGGTCACCTTGCATTTGTTAATTATATACATCAATGACCATCAATCAAATGGTTTCCTCCATGTTTAACTTAATATGATCTAATCACATGAAGAATTCGTACCTTTTGTTGGTTTGGATGGAATACCTTGGGCCAATAGTAGCATTCTCATATTTTTCTATTACCCGAGTTGCGCAAGACTGTACCATACTTTATCTCACATTGGTATCAATTGGAGAACTAGTTTCACTTACTTTAGTTACAATTGTTCTTCTCATATATGCTGAGACATAGATACACTATGTATCTATTTGTGGCTATGAACTCTTAATTGACATGGATCCACTATGTATCATCTTCATGGCCATGATCCATTTTTTATATCGCATGGATCCAATATGTACTCTTTTTGTGGCCATGTTTGTTAAATCCTCTACAAGTCATGGATCCACATTGTATGCAATCTAACAACCATGTTCTATCACACTTTGAGCATGGATATTCCCATCTTAGAGAAAAGTATGTCTAACACCTTTATGTATGTTTTAGGAACCTCTTTTGGACCAATGGTCAGGAACCTCAGCCTTGATAGCACCTCACTCCACTCCATCAGATATTATAATGTATTTTGGACATCAGGTCTCCTTCTAACCTCACACATTAGGGGGCATCTGTGACGATAGTTCAAAAGACGACACCTAAGTGTCCTAGATCATTCACAAAAAAATGGCTTATAAAATATGGAAGAGCCTATGATTTGACTCCATATGATGGCCCTCATCCCTAAAATGAGATCCCAAGTCATTTTCCTTTCAAAATGTCAAAGTTAACCTCAAATGAGCTCCACACACCTTTTTCACTAGTAATGTGTGTTCTAGGCTAGTTGATCTTGAGCAGAGCGGGCCTCAAAAAATCATCAAACAAATTAATAATTCGAAAATGATGCAAGTTATGGAAATTGTGTTAGTTTAAGGATTGGTTTTAATTCCCTAAATTGTATGGTAACCATTTGAAACTATCTCCATTCATAAAAGGAGATGAGATGGACCACCAAAGGGAGACACCCATTCATATTGTCATGCTAGTGAAATCTCATTGTAAATCTGATTCATCTATTCCCCTCTTACCTCATTGACCCCTGTGTATGAGCATGCATTCCATAAGTGTCAGAGTCACTCATATTGTTTGATCTCTTCTTCAAGCACATTTGGAAACCTTCTTGGTTGGAAGTGACATTGTGAAGTAATTAAGAGAAGAGGAACCATGTCAAAGGTATCGAAAGGTGCCAAACAATGAAAAGGTAATTGGTGTATATTGTTTCATTACATTAATATAGATTTGACATCTTTCCCTCTCCAAAAAACAAATGTTCAATGATTAATTGTTGATTCTTTGGAGAGTAATTTGTAATTAAGAAGAATATTGGTTCAATTGATAATTGTAATGTATGTGTTCTTGTTTGATTTTGATCTATATTTATATCAAAAATCTTTTGAGGAAGGGTGATTGATATTTTGTAGGTCGGAGATCAACACTCAAGAGAATAGTGGAAGAGTCTAAGAAGAGCATCAAGGACCATCCTTCGTAAAAAGGTGCATTGCATTCTCTCTCCTTCGCTCTCATATTTGTTCACTTGTGTATGGATTAAAGTGTGATAGAGTTAACCCTAATTGAGTCTCATTAACCTTTCAAACCAATCTATGAGTCAATATTCATTCAATTCAGTATGTTGGTGACCTAAAACTTGTCATAGGATCAATTTTCGTACAACAGAGAGGCATATAAAATTCCAAGCTATTACAGATTCTCCTTTAAGATCCAACAGTCTCTCATCTTCCCATCCAGTCATGATGACTTGGTTTTCAAAGGATACCCTTATATCCACTTTCCTGTCAACTATGTGGATGGAATGGTCTTGTTGTCAAATGTGCATAAGAGATAGTAGGCTTATCTACAACTCTAGAATATAGAACATTCTACAACATGAAATCAAGGAATCCAGACAATTTAAACACGTTGGTGTTGATTCCATTAGGTTTGAAATTGGACTTATCTATAAAATATACTATACCATCTACATTGTCATTTAAATATTCAAAAAAATATTTTCTAAATATCAGCTGACATGTTGCACATGTGTTAAGAAGCTAGGTATCCCTCCAAGATGCAAATGAAGTATTGAATGAGATTTCATTTCTACCAACATTACAATATGAAATAATAAAGTGAGCATATTCATGAGATTTACCTACTTCCAGATATTTTCCTTTTATTTCTTTCTTTTGGTCATGCTTTTCTTTAATAATATTCCATGGAGCCCAACAATGTTCTGCATCATGTCCATTCTTTCCACAATGGAGAAAATGAATACCGGGTCTCTTGTTGTGATTGTGTCTACCGGCCCTTGCCTCTAAAATTATTTCTTCCACATCCTATCCTACTACTTTCTCCTATAGAAGAATAATTTGATGGATTATTCCATTTTTGAGCAAGGTAAAAGGTCTTTCCAGTGGGATGAGTTGTCTTTTTGTTGAAGGATTTATCTGATTCTGCAATCTTCTCAACTAGAGTGTCAAATTTGAGGTATTTCAATTCACCACTAGCTTGAAGTGATTCAATATAGTGTGCATAAGTGGGGTAGAGGAGCTTGGTGAAGGTTGTGAGAACAAGGTTTATATTCACACTAGTAGCGTCAATGTCATGCATGATTGATTTAATATTAGATATTGCATCCATGTGATCAGTATCCTTCAACTCTAGGTTGAAGAGACTTAACAATAAATAAATTAGCTCCAATTATGAAAGCTAGTCATACAAATACTTTAACTTCTTGAATTTGAGCTATGTTGACTCACCTCTTCACTTATTGTAGCATTGATTAGTTCATATACCTTCTTGTCTCTACTCTTCCATATTTCAAGTTCTTTGTGCCTTATATGTTCTACTAGTTTGTTACCACCTTCTCCTTCACAAATTCCATCCCACAGGTCATTGAAGATGAGGGTATGCTTGATATTCCTTAACCATTATGAGTAGACGTATTTTCCAGTGAGTACTACTCTGGCAGTGGAAACTAAGGAATGCATGTTGATTTTTTTTTACAATCTGCAATACAATTTTGCAATAAGTATTGCAACACAACAAGCTTACAATATAATCTCTTTAAATATCCAAGCTACACTACATCAAATTTAATATTCAACAATGTATTCTATGTGATGCAATTTAAGCAATGCAAGGTACACGTCTACAAACTTTGCAAATATCTTACATTGCAATGCTTTCTTTGTTCTATAAATAGTACAATAATGATAGTGGTAATATTTGAAATACTGTTTTCTTACAATCTTTGCAATACAATGATCTATATGTAGAGATATACAATCTTTGAAAACATGCTTACAATACAATGACAATAAACTTTGAATACAATCTATTGCAATACAATCTAAACAATTTAGACAAGTTGCTCAACGCTTGGTGAAGCATTAATGAACAGAGCACCCTTAAGCTATAATGTGACTTAGAATGCCAATACAGACATCAAAAATGTATTCATGGCTATTCTCTTCATTCACAAAAACAAGAGAGCATGCTAAAAAATATTCAGGCTACTATAATAATTGACATCTATCTATTTTGAACTTTTCTTGGCCCTCTGCTAACATGAATTCCATTGTATACCTCATTTTATTGCCCATCGAAAAAATAAATTCCAGATTAATAGTTTCATTTTTTTTGCTCTGTTAACTTCCATGGCCATAAGGAACCAACCATGATGTAAAGTTATACCCATTTACCCAAAAATGCAGGTCACATATGGGACTCAAGGGGCCAACAAAACAAATTTTAATTGTTTTTGGGTATTTGTTGATTGGTGTTGGGAACAACAACATATTCGAATTGTGAGAGAGGAAAAATGTGATTCCAAACAAAAAATGTTGGTAGAGGAAGCATGATACAGATGAACATTGGTGGCCACTCACCTAGTCCACTAGCTCAAAGACACAGTTTTCCATCTTGGTAGTTTTTTTTATGTTTTTTTAGGTCTTGATCTTTCGTGGCTATTTTGAGTCCCTAAATGACACGTTTTTTTCCATGGAAGCACCTAGATGACTTCCACGGGCACAATTTGGGTCGACAAAACATAGTCCTTCTTGGAAATATCTTTCCAACGAGGTACCAAGCACCCCAAACATAGATCATATGTAAAAGTTGTGCCCCTAGGAAGTTGACGTATCGAATAACCACATATGGGCCCACAAACCTTTTAGCGTTTCATCTCCCGAGGTTAGGTTTTTTTATGTTTAGGGTTTTCTCATCTATGATTTATGTTAAAAAGGCCTTTCTGGTCTCATTGTAACTCATTTCTTGTGAATGAACTTAGCCGACACATCTCTTTTCAGATATAAGCTACCACCATCTAGATCTAGTTTGTATTGATTTATAGTTTACAGTGTTTTTCCAATCCATTCATTAATAGAATTTGGGTTTTACTGTACTACAATGTTTTCTGCAAAATATTCTTGTCAAGGTTATGCACTGCACCTCAGCCAAGGAAGTATGGGAGAAACTCATAGGTTTCTATGAAGGTGACGAAAAGGTAAAGAAAGCAAAATTGTAGAACTACTCTGGCTTATTTGAATCCTTGAGAATGAAAGATGAAGAAAACATTACCTCTTACTTCTTAAGAGTTGGTGAGATAGTTAATGCTATCAAGATTCTTGGGGTCACTCCGGAACAAGAATCCATAGTGCAGAAGATACTGATAACTATTCCCTCAAAATTTGCTGTGAAGGTATGTGTATTGGAAGACGAAGAAAATATTGAAGATCTGAAAAAGGATTAGCTTCAGGGGATCCTAATAGCATACGAGATGAGAATTGAGAAGGAGATTCCCACCAGAAAGGAAGCTGCTGTTAAATCCATTGGAAAGGATAAGCATGCTCATGACAAAGACTCTTGCAATGAATCAGATGATGAAGAGTCAAAATTTGTAAGGAAGCTGAAAAGAGGACAAGGCAAGTATAAAAACAAATTGCCTTTCAAATGTTTCAAGTGTGGAGGAATATGCCATTTTTCTTCTAAGTGTCCTTACAGAGAAGATGGAGAAAACAACAACGACAAAGAACCTAGTTCTCATGAACGAAGAACTATGTGCACTCAGCACAGACCTGAAAATAAAAGGAGGATTCCAAAACATAAGAAACGTCTGTACACTGAGGAAGACATTAATGCATCTAAATGAAGTGACCACTGTTGACACAAACCCAGTCGACAGGGGTTCCCAACACTGTCGACACCAACCCACCGTGATTTCCCTGAGCACTAGCCCATGTATGTTTTACCCTGTCCAGCAACACTTGCAGAGCAAATGAGGTCTCACTCGAGATGCTCAAGGGAGAGTTGACGGAACCATGTTTCCACCGAATGTAGGAGGATGTTGGGCATCAACCATTTAACTTATTGCAACATTCAGAAATAGATCCAAGCATTCACTTAGTGTAATGCCCACCTCAGCACTTATGTTTAATTTTATATTTTAATTTCAAGTATTCTCAATTACATGTGTCTCAATGTCTTTAATGTGCACCTAATTCCCTAAATTAGTGGGAGTTAGGTGTAGAAGAGTTCTACTTCTCTTTTGGTTCTTACTTAGTTTACTAAATACCTTTTTAGTAATTTTGTTGTTTTCATTTAATTTACTCCTTTTAAATAATAAAAATTTACAAGAGAGCTTGCTTCTTTTATTTAATAATATTTATTTCCTTTTTAAATAAAAAAAGTTTATAATATATATATATATAAATACCTTTTAATTTAAAAAAAAAAATTAGACGACTCTTACATTTGATATGAGAGCACAGTCGAACCTAGTTTGGATCGAAACATTTCTGCAACACCTGGTAAACTGCTTGATTAAAAAATTTCACCTTGTATGATAAACAGACTTTGCCATGGACCGACAGACTCGCCGAGGTAGGACTGGGAGGGGATGAGCACGGGCAGCACGCCCACCAACCCCTCCAGTAGCTACTCCACCTAGAGCTGAAGAGATGATTAACTTACCCGTCGGTGAAGTCATGAGCATGATGAGAAACTTCCAAAGAATGTTGGAAGCGCTGTTGACCCGACTGGACTGCACGGAAGACCTACCCTTGGTAGCTGCGACTGAACCGTAGAACCCACCTCCTGCCAACTTACACAAAGAACTGGAAAAAGTAAGATTTACAGAATTTTGGGGTTCCACGAAAGGAGCCACGGCAGAAGCTTGGTTAGAGAACATGGCGATGTGATTTGCCTTGAGGGACTAAACCTCAAACCTGAAGGTACACATGGCCATTTTGCAGCTGAAAGGGGAAGCCCTACTCTGGTGGAAGACATTGAAACCACAGTTGGGGGTCGAGGCCAACGAAGTGTCTTGGGAACTATTTGAAGAACAGTTTCGCAAACACTACATGGCTGAAGAGTTCATTGAGAGGTAGCTCAATGAATTCAATGCCCTCCGACAGAGAGGAAGAACAGTGCAGGAGTACGAGATCAGGTTCATGGAACTTCTGAGGTATGCACCTCACATCTCGACAGAAAAGTTGAAAGTGAACAAATATATTTATGGACTGAACGGCAAAATTAGAGACAAGGTCCACATTCTCACTCCGCCTACATTGCACGATGCTGTACAAAAGGTTTTGATAGCCGAAGAAGAACTGGTAAACATAGGTCCATCGAGGCAAAACTTTCCCATTCGGACTCGGGCAGTACCACCTTCTGACCCACCGAGAGTGAATTTAGGTCAGCGAAATAAATTCAGAGGACCTATGCATGGAAAACCAGTTAGAAACAACAGAATGCCATACAAGCCACCACCCAGAAGAGACAACACCAGAACATTTGGGAAACCAGCACAGTCAGGACCACGTGGCAATAACGCACCCATTGGAAGATCAGGAAGGGGACCAAAGGAAGGATGTTGGGTTTGCAGAGGTCTGCACTTTTAGATTGACTGCCCTCAGCAACAGACGGGATCCATACAGGGACAGAGACCTCCCCAGACTACTGCAATAGATTTGGGTCGAGCACATCGTATACATGTGGTGATCAACAACCGTCAAGCGGAACATCAGTCCACAGTACTAGAGACGATTGGTACACTTAACGGTATGCAATTCTCTTTACTCATTGACCCTGGTGCTAATGAAAGCATTATTTCTTATTCTGCATTAGAACGAAGCAAGATGATGGCATGTGCACAAGATGATTTCGACTTAGTCGAAATGGAATCCGGGAATACCCAGAGTGTGGGACTAAAACTAGAAGATTGTGAGTTAGACATAGGAGTGTGTCGTACCAGAACTTCTTTCTATGCGACTGCCCTCAGAGCCTATGACTTAATCTTAGGCATGGATTGGTTGGAATCCCATGCCACCATTTTAGACTGTCGTAGCAAGGAACTAACTTTTTATAACGATGAAGGTCATAAGAAGGTCCTCAGGGGGATGAAGAACAAGGTATCATTGCGGATGATTTCTGCTTTACAACTGAAGAGAAGCCTGAGGAAGGGATGTCAGCTCTATGAGGTAATAGCAATGAACAAAGACAAGGACAAAGTCGACATCTCCAACCACCCCTTATTTGTGGAATACATGGATGTATTTCCTGAAGCCTTACCCGGACTACCACCTCAGAGAGAACTAGACTTTACCATAGAACTAAAGCCGGGGACAGAACCGATCGCGAGAGCTCCATACAGAATGTCCATGCTAGAACTAAAGGAACTGCAGATGCAGTTACAAGAGAACTTGGATCTAGGGCTGATTAGACCAAGCGTCTCCTCGTGGGGAGCACCAATGCTCTTTGTTAAAAAGAAGGATGGGTCATGGCAACTCTGCATTGACTACTGCCAGCTAAACAAGGCTACTGTGAGGAATCAATATCCCTTTCCTAGGATCGATGACCTATTCGATCAGATGAAAGGTGCCACAATATTTTCAAAGATTGATTTACGATCAGGTTACCACCAGCTGAGAATCACAGAAGCTGATATTCCAAAGACTGCTTTTAAGACACGGTTTGGACACTATGAGTTCGTAGTGGTACCTTTTGGGCTAACCAATGCACCGAGTGTATTCATGAACTTGATGAACGACATATTGCGCCAGTATCTAGACAAGTTCGTACAGGTATTTCTTGATGATATCCTTATTTACTCAAGGACACCAGAGGAACATGAGGAACACATCAGGTTAGTTTTACAGTGTCTCAGAGAGAACCAACTTTATGGTAAGTGGTCGAAATGTTCCTTCTTCCAGAAAGAAATCCACTATTTGGGACATATTATTTCTAGCGACGGTATAGCAGTAGATCCCACCAAGATTGAGGCCATTTGGGAATGGCCAACGCCGACGAACATACATGAAGTGAGAAGCTTCATGGGACTTGCGGGATATTACAGAAGGTTTGTTGAAGGGTTCTCGAATATTGCAGGACCGATCACTGAGTTACAGAAGAAGGATAGACTGTTTCTATGGACTGATAAATGCGCCAAGGTGTTTGCAAAACTGAAGGAGCTGTTGACAACGACACCGGTTCTGAAAGTACCGGATATGGAGGAGGACTTCCTGGTATGCACCGATGCATCCAAGGATGGAGTTGGATGTGTGTTGATGCAGGGAGGTAGAGCAATTACCTACTCCTCCCGAAGACTCAGACCACATGAGGAAAACTATGCGACGCATGACATGGAACTGACTGCAGTAATGCATGCTTTACGCTTATGGCGATATTATTTGGTAGGAAAAAAACTTGAACTTAAGACGGATCACCATGGATTGCAGTATATCTTTACTCAGAGTGATCTAAATGCTAGACAAAGGAGATGGTCTGAACAGCTGAGTATGACTTCAACATTTCTTATGTGAAGGGGACCTTGAACAAGGTAGCAGATGCACTTAGTTGTAGACCCCGCATCTTCTTAGTGATTCCGATGTAGACCGACTTGAGAGAAAAGGTGATTGGACTGCAACAGGAAGACAATTGGTACAAGGAGGTAAAGGCTGAGCTAGAGAAAGAGCAGATGGAATTACCTAGGTATAAGGGTTTTTCGTTGGAGAATGACGGGTTGTTGAGATACAACAACCATATTTATGTGCCAGAGAACAATGAGCTCAAGAACCTAGTCCTAGAAGAAGCTCACCGAGCTGTTTATAGAGCACATCCTGGTGTGAAGAAGATGTATGCAGATCTTTATCCTCTGTTCTTATGGTATGGTATGAAGAGAGACATGGTAAACTTTGTCGCCAGATGCATGGAGTGTCAGCTAGTCAAGGCTGAACATAGAAATCCTGCCAGACTACTTCAGCCTCATGCCATTCCTAAGTTGAAGTGGGAGATCATCTCCATGGACTTTATTATGGGATTGCCTTTGACCCGCAAGAGACATGGTACCATCTTTGTGGTAGTAGACACTCTCACGAAGAGTGCACATTTTATACCCATCAAGAACACTTATCAGGCCCCAGAGATTGCTAGAGTGTTCATTGATGAGATTGTACGACTGCACGGAGCGCCGAGGAAGATAATATCTGATCGAGAATCAGTATTCACAGGTCGATTTTGGACGAGCTTATAGGAAGCTATGGGAACACAACTCAACTTCAACACTACATACCATCCAGAAACTGATGGGGAGACTGCGAGAGTGAACCAGATACTGGAGGACATGCTGAGAATGTATGTGATGGATTAGCAGACCCGTTGGGAGGAGTTTCTACCTCTAGTAGAGTTCACGTATAACAACAGCTATCAGAGTTCGATACAGATGGCACCATTCGAGTTTTTGTATGGCTGACCCTGTTGAACACCCTTGAGTTGGGACAGAATCGAGGATAGGACTCTACTTGGACCTGAGGTGATTCAGGAGATGGAATAACATATGGCAGATATCCGTGCTCGACTGAAAGAAGCACAGAATTGACAGAAGAGTTATGCTGATGCGCATAGACTCGATAGAGAGTATCGGATTGGAGATCGAGTATTTTTGCGAGTGAGGCCACAAAAGAGTACCATCAGATTTGGGAAAGGGACGAAGCTATCTCCTAGGTTCGTAGGACCCTTCGAGATATTAGAATGGATAGGACCAATTGCCTATCGTCTTGCACTACCATCATCATTGCATAGGATGCATAATGTTTTTCACGTATCAGTACTTAGACATTACATTTCTGATTCAGCACATATCATTGACATGAGTAACTTACAGATAACGGACGAAGGGGCCGTGACGGCAGAGCCGATATGCATATTGGACCGTCGAACATGACAGCTTAGGCACCGTGTGATTGATTAGGTCAAGGTTTAGTGGGATAGCTATAGTCCCAGTTCTGCGACCTGGGAGGACGCAACTGAGATGTGTCGAGACTTTCCTCTTTTGTTTTGAACTTTGGGACGAAGTTTTAATAAGAGGGGGTGTATGTAATGACCGCCTCAGCACTTATGTTTGATTTGATTATTTTAGACTTATGATTGTCTAGATTATTTGAGACTTATGATTGATCAGAGTATTTTGAGAGCTACGATTGATTTAACTATTGACGGCACTGGTTTGAAGTGACACGGATTTATAAAAACTTGGACCATGAATGATTGCTTTAAATTTTATATGTGAAATGAAAATGGTTAGATAAATGATGATTGATGAATATACTCGACCGACTGAGAAAATGAAAAATGATGAAAATGCTTTAGAATGGAAAATGATGAATGTTGAAATTACTTGAAATAAACATGATGTATGCTCGATTGACAGAGACATAATGATGAATGTTGAAATTACTTGAAATGAAAATGATGATTTGTTTTATACTCGACTAACTGAGATAAAATAACGAATGATGAACATGCTTGACTGACCGAAGCATATTGTTAAAATGATGAATGTTTAGTAAACTCGACTGACTGAGATACTGAAAAGAATGATAAAAATGTTTTATAGTGCAGTGTTACTAATATGCGCTTGAGTGTGTGCCGTGGCAGGTAAGACGATTTACTGAATGAACCATAATGTAATTATAAGGGTGACAGGGTCGTAAGAACGGAAAGAACACCTAGGGGTACGACGACTGACTGTCGACCCTGAATTAGCAATCCACGCACAGGTGAAGCCGTTTCAGCTCACCTGGGGAAGCGTATGCCATACGGGTAAGGCCATGATGATTTGGTTGCGTACGATGAGTTTAGGGGCGCACAATAAGGAGAGCCTTATCCCTCAACCTCCCTTAGTCTCCAAGAAGCGTAGTTGAAAGATCGTGGTAACGATTCCCGGTCACTACGCAGTACTCCCCATAAGAAGAAATGAATGAAACTGTCAGGAGGGCCCGTCGAAGAGGCACCTGGACAAGAAAATATAATTTTATTTAAAGGAAGAAATTGAAAACTCATCAAAGATAAATTCATGTGACCTTAAATTAAAAAGACAAATTAAAATAAAATAATAGTCCTTATTTTATTTTATTTTAGAGAAAAGAAAAATATTAGAAGCGGAGAAAGAAACAAAACAAAAGCAAATGGTTTAGTTTAAATTAATTTATTTATCTACCTTGTGAAAAGAAGAGAAAGAAAAACTAAAATAGAAGTACTATAGTAAAGTCCTACTCAAAGTAGAATGCTTTTAATAGTTTAAACATCCAAGTTTAGAAATATTTACTTCATAAAGAATTTAAAAAATTAAAAAGTATTTATATATATATAAATATATTATAAACTTTTTTATTTAAAAAGGAAATAAATATTATTAAATAAAAGAAGCAAGCTCTCTTGTAAAGTTTTATTATTTAAAAGGAGTAAATTAAATAAAAACAACAAAATTACTAAAAAGGTATTTAGTAAACTAAGTAAGAACCAAAAGAGAAGTGGAACTCTTCTACACCTAACTCCCATTGATTTAGGGAATTAGGTGCACATTAGAGACATTGAGACACATGTAATTGAGAATACTTGAAATTAAAATATAAAATTAAATTAAATATGTGCATGAAACACATGGCACATAGGATTTTGCTATAGAATGAGGGAGGAGAAGGAGAGAAGAATCTCTCTTGCTCCCTAATGCTGGATGGGCATTGGATTATGTTATGATTCTTGAGAGTTGGGATTAGCTGGAACGGGGATTGGGATATCCTTTCGGGAAGCGTGTGAGTGTGTTCTTACGACCCCACTTGCTCGAGGGTTCGGGAGGAAGAAGATTACTCCCGATACGGTAGGAAGGTCAACCGAGAGGTCACTTGGTACTTCGTCAAGCTGGATTGATCGGACGCTACATCAACGTAATCGAACTGAATTGTTGGATCGACCGCAAACTCGGGTAAGAATATTGTTAAGATTTATGCATATTTTAATTACCCTTAATTACTGGATTATATCAAATCGAATTTCTGGAAATTATATTGTGTATGAAGATGTTATTCTGTTTAGTTGCATGCCTGAGTTGAACCAGAATTTGATATATCGATATATATATTATTTGATCTAATTGAAATTGGATTTTAATTGTGAGAATATCAGGGTATTCATCTTCAGTCCTGAATAGTATTTTTTTTAATATTGTATGTCATTTGGAACCTCATTCCCTTTGAATAGTTTACTCCCTTCTGAATCGTGTTCTAGTAGATGCTACATTATGTTCTAAAAATTGCATTTACTATGAATACTAAAACAAGGTTGTAAATCTGCTTAATCTGATGATCAAATCATATTTTTGGAAATTTATTTTTGTACTCAACTTGTACCCAGAATTAGTTTGTGATTAAAGATCTATGCACTTAGATGGATCTGCAATTTATTTCAAGAAAACTGGATTGGATCTATGACTCATCTCCAGATTTGATTTATACTTTGTTTACTAAATTGGTGATTTTCACTGAGCTATGTAAGATCTCAGATCTATCATACCTTACAATTGGGAACGCCGTGACCTATCTATTCTATTTCTGCTTGTTCTTTTTCCTTTTCCCCCACTCGATCCCTGTAGGATACTTGTGTTGTTGGTACCAGTACAAAGAAAACGTCAGAGACCTTGTGGACATCCCTAATATCTGAGAATCTCTGCTCGTACGGTTCTTATTCTCCTGAAATATGTATAATGTCTTCTAAAATCAAATTTGATATTATCTCCTGGAATCATTGAATTGGTTTATTATTTATTATTGTATTAATTTTAAATAATGTCTTAATTATTATAATCTCTTATTTTCTTTAAATTAATGTGAACATCCTTCTTCATTGGGAATATGTATGGATTATACGAATTGTCTTTTATTATAATCTCATATTGATTAGAGTGTAATAGAGATGCCTCCCATTGCTTGAGATTTGTATTATTGGAAAAAAAAATGCCTTTATCTTAAGTATGTTCATATTGTCTCTTGGAAACATTGGAGATGCCTTTTATTTATTATTACATAAATTTTAAATAAAGTCTTGTTTATTAGAACCTCATATTATCTTGTGAAAACAATGAGAATATCTTGCATTTTTGTTGAATTAATAATGTCTTGAGTAATTATAATCTCACATTATCGTGTGAAAATATTAGGAATATCTTTTATTATTTAGTGAACTTCATAGGACTTATCTTAGAATTGTTGAGAATGTCCTTTACCACTTGGAATATGTATGGGTGAATCAATGCTTTATTTTATTACTTTGTGAATCCTTTATTATCTTTAATTTAGGATATAATGTGTATCATGTATAATTGATGTCCCTAAAATGATAAGTTGGAAATCCACTAACTGGTTAGAAGAGATAAGTTAAGTATTCTTAGAAATCAATTGAGCTGTCTAATGAGTCATAGGTTATTTCCCGTCATAGTGGAAAACCTTTGGGAGTTACTACTTACAAAAAAAAAATTAGATGACTTTTACACTCAGGCATTAATCATAATCGCGACATCATTCAATAGATCTCATTATTGACAGAACCATAAATATGCGACAGATATAACAGTAAAACATTAATCACAGCAAGGAAACATCGCATCATTCATATCGCAAAATGCACTACCACAGATACACAATAAGTCATAAGGATTATGCTCAAAAGCTCTATTACTTTATATTAACTCCGCAAAAACCCAGATACAACAAAATAAACAGTCTTCTGCATCAGATCAAGATCTCCCAAACGTTAATATTTGACAATGCCTCCAAAACGAGATATCTCAACAACTCCCAAAGATGATTTAACACTTACAAATCTACATCTATTTATAGGCTTGCGCCTTTACAATGCTTGTCCACTTTCTAACTACTTCCTAACCGACACTTCAAAGTAAATGACCAAAAATCTATCTATTGTGTTCCAAATGACCTAAAAACCCGCATACTGTGGTTTGACTGACCCAACATTACATAAAATATTATCATTTGTGGTTGAATTCCCGCCTTCTACGGTATCTTTGGCCTTGCGTAGCATCCACAATGCTGCGATGCTGACTTGTCCAAACCTCCTGCTAACAACTGTGACGAAGAACCAATAGAGGTACTTTTCATGGCCTTTGTGGAAGAAGAAAGTAGAGATGAAAAGAAGAAGAATAGTTTGAAGAATACTCTGGTTGTG
The DNA here is from genome assembly GCA_027924585.1 of Larix kaempferi. Taxonomy (NCBI): domain Eukaryota; kingdom Viridiplantae; phylum Streptophyta; class Pinopsida; order Pinales; family Pinaceae; genus Larix; species Larix kaempferi. Next base: position 12,553,904 of record BSBM01000619.1, on the reverse strand, counting down.
CAAATCAAACCAGGATGACTAGACAAATACGTCATTAGAGGATCGTTCAAAACACCTCCAAAGCTAGTTACACCTCCAAATCCAGTTGCAGAAGTTAAGACATATAATCAATCTGAAGAAGAAGAAGATGTTGTAGATGTTGAATCGGAAGGTGAATTTATTAATTCCCTGGATGAATTAAATAAGTCAAGAAAGAAGAGTAAATTCCTGCAGGAGCAGCTGTCGAAGTATGAAGAACATGATAAGCTATTTCAAAAGTCTCTTTATACAAAGGTTTTTGAAAAGGTGATCAACTATGAGAAACAACTGATTTGAGGACAAGACAACGTCAAAGTGATTGAAGAAGATGAAATTGCATTAAAGGATTCTTTGGAAGAATTAGCGCAGATAAATAGGATGATGACAAATCAGCTTGAGGCGAAGAAAAAAGAGATATCTCATCTAGAAGACAAGATTGTTGAGATGAAGGGAAATAAACAAGTCAAGATCCCATAGTGAATTGCGCTCATCAAGAAAGCAACAAGACTATTGTTGAAGATAAAGTGAAGAATAAGTTCAAAGGCATCACATCAATTCTGAACAAAATCCTGAATGATCAGAGAACACATAAAGACACATAAGGTCTTGGTTATGAAAATGCATCAAAGAAGGTCCGCGATAGAGAACATTTCCTAAATCATGTTAAGTATTTCAGGTATGACAGTTCCTTCAACAATTACAATTCTTTCCAATATAATAATCAAAGAAGTATCAATAGGATGAAGTGCGCAAGATGCAATCACTTTGGTCATGTTGCAAAATATTTTCAAACTGTGAGATGCTATGCATGTGATGGTTTTGGACATAAGACTATGTACTGTCGAAGAGTAGTAAATTGTCCAGATAAAGACTTATTGCGCAAATACAATCACATTCCAAGGAATCATGGTGAAAAATTTCAAGTACAGAATCAAGATAGAAGTGCGCACAAGAAAACTTGGGTAAGGAAATCTCCTTAGAAGTGTGCAGAAGAAGCAGGCAATCTAGGTACATCCAAAGCAACAAGTAATTGTTGTTCCTCCTCCTAATCTTGAGAAGATCAGGTGAGACCCTTGAATTCAACATGATGCACAAGACAACCTTTAGAACACGGAATGGACGCTATGAATTTGTAGTGGTGCCATTTGGTCTCGCTAATGAAATTTTAGCAAATATTTGGACAAGTTTGTTCTTGTTTTTCTAGATATCATTCTTATTTACTCTAAGAATGAAGAGGAGCATGAAAAACATTTGAGAATGGATTTGCAATTTCTAAGGGAGCATAAGTTATATGTAAAGATAAGCAAATTTGTCTTTTACAAGATTAAAATTCATTATTTGGGTCACATTATTTCAGAGGAAGGAATATCAGTGGACCCTGAAAAGATTGAAGCCATTATGAATGGACCAACTCCAAAAAATGTGATAGATGTGAGATCTTTTATGGGTCTTGTTGGTTACTATAGAAGATTCATTGAAGGATTCTCCAAGGTTGCACGCCCAATCACTTCTTTTCAAAAGAAGGGAGCAAAATTTGAATGGACTCAGAAATGTGAGGAAAGCTTCTAACTTTTGAATAAACTTCTCACAAGCGATCCAATTCTGAAAATTGCAGACCCAGAAAAAATAATTTGTGGTGTGTACAAATGCATGCAAATAGGGACTTGGAGGAGTTCTTATGCAAGAAAATCATGTGGTGTGTTACAAGTCTATAAAATTAAAGGAGTATGAAAAGAATTATGCCACACATGATTTGGAAATTGCAGCCATAGTCCCCACTTTCAAAATGTGGAGGCACTATCTAATGGGCAGGAAATTTGAGTTAAGGACAGACAATTGTGGTATGAAATATTTATTTGAGCAACCAACATTAAATGTTAGGAAAGCTAGATGGCTAGAATTTTTATGTGATTTTGATTTTGAGATCAAATACATAAAAGGAAAAGAAAATAAAGTGGTTGATGCACTCATAAAAAAGATGCATGAAATGCATGTGGCAGCCATTACAACTTGCCAATCAGATTTAAGAAAACAGATTGTTAATTATCTTGCTAAAGATGAATTATATGTGCAAATAAAAGATAATTTACAGCAGTAGAATTTTGAAAAGTATGAAGGATATCATTTGGAAGAGGATGGACTTATTATTTATAAAAACAAAATTTATATTCGGAATGTGGCAGACTTGAGGAAAATTGTTGTGGATGAAATCCATAAAATGTCATATTCTACTCACCGAGTGTATCAGAAAACAATTGCTACGTCTATGAAACAATATTTTTGGTTGGGGATGAAGGAAGATATTGTTAAATATATTTCAAGATGTATGAAATGTTAGCAAGTGAAGTTTGAACATCAACATCCAGTAGGTTTTTTGCATCCTTTGCTGATTCCAGAATGGAAATAGGAAGTAATTTTCATGGATTTTATTACAGGTTTTCCAACGACTGTGAAACAACATGATTCTATCATGGTTGTGGTGGATAAATTGTCAAAATCAGAACACTTTATACTAGTTAAATACACATATAAGACATATTCCATTGCAAATATTTTCATGAAAGAAGTTTTTAGATTGCATGGATTGCCTAAGGAAATAATTTCAGACAAGGACAACAAATTTACTTCAAATTTTTGGAAAATTCATGTTGCATATTTGGGTACATAGCTGAATTTTAGCAATGCCTACCATCCACAAATAGATGGACAAACTGAAAGAGTAAATCAGATTCTTGAAGACATGCTTCGTATGTATGTGATGGACAAACCATCCAAATGGGAATATTATCTACACTTGGTATATTTTGCATATAACAATGGGAAACAAGTTTCGTTGGGCATGAGTCCATTTAAGGATTTGTATGGCAAAAAGTGCAAGACACCAATGACATGGGATAATCCAGTAAATAGAATTGTACTTGGGCCATAATTGCTTAAAGAGATGGAACAGGAGGTTGCAAAAATTAGGCAAAATTTAAAGGAAACCCAAGATAGACAGAAAATCTATGCAGATAAGAATAGAATGCATAGAGAATTCAATGTTGGGGATCATGTTTACCTTAGAGTGAGGCCAAAGAAGAGACCTTTGAAGCTTGGAAGTTGTGCCAAGTTGTCACCAAAATATTGTGGGCCATTTGAAGTGCTTTAAAGGATAGGGCCAGTTTCTTATAGAATTGCATTGCATGCTAGTACTAGAGCTCATAATGTTTTTCATATTTATTTTCTTAAGAAATATGTACATGATCCTAACCATATGATTGATTGAGATGTGATTCAAGTGGATCCCGAGGGAGAGTTCCAAACTGAGCCACTATGCATCCTAGACAGGAAGGTAACATTGCTCTAGAACCGGGCCATTGGACAAGTAAAGTTGCAATGGAAGCACTTCGGTCCCAATGAGGCTACGTGGGAGTTTGAGGATGTCATGAAAGAGGCATACCCATTTTTGTTCTCATTTTGAGCAAACACCGAGGACAGTGTTATTCCAAGGGGGAGGGGATTGTGATATCCCCAATTTTGACTTGGAATGTATTTAATCAAAATTAGGTAAATGATGTAAATATGCTAGTATGGATTCCTAGTGCAGAGTTCGAGGCAAAGGATCGACTAGTGAATGGCTAGGCATGTATGATGTATATATTTTTAGTTAGTCGACCATATGGTTGGCTTATCATGCTAATTTGAAATGTATGTAAATATTATGTTGGTAAAATAATAAAATGGTCCAAGATGGCTATGTAAAGAGCACTAGAGGGGCTATGATTTCACCAGAGGGGAAGAGGAAGGGGACCTATGGGGAAACCAAATCCAATGTTGCCAAGTGTCAACCTTAGAAATCATTCAAACTCTGCCATGTGACTTAAATGAGCCAATTACCTTCTCTTGACTATTAAAACCAATCATTGAATGCATATGTGAGGTTGGTGGGAAAATTCACTTCATGTAGTTATTGAAGCTTGGGGGCTGTGACAGTTATGTCAATCGTCAACAGTCTTATTTTTTCTATGGTAAGAAGCTATGTCAGTTATCTTTTCACACTTACCACAAATCCTTAGGATCAACACTCTTTTGATCGTTCTCTCATGCATATTCCTACACTACGTATAGTTTTCCTATTGTTGTTCATGTCCATTACCAAAATGTGTTTAACCCATAAATTCGAATTTGGAGACAGAGCTGCATTTTTGGAAGGGAAAATACATGGTTGTAGGCGAGCATGGAGGTTGGGCAAGCAAGGAACCTTTTCCCATTGAGTTTTGCTACTCTTGGATGCTTGAGAAGCCATGGATTAATGTTGTAGGAGGTTCTCCATTAGCATATAACAGGTTGGACTCTTACTACACACACTGGTAAGCACTGTAAGGGTTGGATTTCCTTAGGTAACTGTGGATTAGTGAAGGGAAATGTGTTCCTTGTGTTGTGTGGGGAAGTTGGAAGGAGTGCCATGGTTGTGATAGCTTAGAGAGACCCCTATAGAGCTCTGGTTGAGATATCGGCTAAGCATAGAAAGTGAAGTGGGTTGTGGGCTGAGAGAGAGAAGCATGTAGGTGTTTCCTTTGCCTTGGTGGCCTCATAGCCCAACTTGGGGGTGGCCTCTCAGCAGAAAGAGTATATGTTATATAGAGTGCCTATGGTTGGGTGTAAATCACTCGTACACAGCCAATTGCTTGGATCTTCTTTGTTTGAAGATAAGTATTCTTATGGATTTGATGTGCAATGATTTTTATTCGTATTCATGTGATAATTATGCCTGTAAATTGAATGTTGTGTTTGTGGATTGTGTTATTTTTGTTGTGTGTTTTTATTTCCATATATGCACATGCATTTTAGCTGTTATAAATTCGTAATTATGGTTATGGGGTGAAATTAAGAGGCCTTGAGTTAGTTAATGCCCCATCTACTAGCCAAATTGAGAGATGGGGACGTTACAAAGAAATTTTAGAAATTTGAACATATTAAATGCTAGCATTGCTCAATCTAATTGAGATAAGGTATTGGCGGGGGTGAATCCATTTATACATTAAAACCAACATTTCTGACAAAGATTGCATGGGTGGATTCCGATGATAAAAAAAATTCAATGTCCTAAAACATTAATCTCTCTCTCTCTGTATATATATATATATATATATATATATATATATATATATATATATATATATGAGGATGGGGGTGGGGGGAGATAATATGAAAAACACACACACACACATATATATTCTATTGGATGTTGCTTGGGTGGTTGGGAGGAATGGTAGTTACCCTCTCCACCTAGGTTCAATTCCGTGTAAGTGACGTGTTGAACCCTTAAAAGGGTATACTTGATGCTCTCGTTGAGTCACCTTCACAGCAACAATATCCGACCTTCCCACATTACCCGTGGAATACTGGCGTAGTTATTCGTGGGTGTAGTGATCACCAACCTCTGGTGTCGTGAACCACACACACACACACACACACACACACATATTTCCCTATTATCTTCTACCACCCCCACACTCATAAAGAAAACATAATGAGGGTGCGGTTGGGGGGGAAATAATAAGGAAAACATACCCTCATATGAGTGGGGGGGTTGGGCAAGATAATAGGGAAAACATAATGAGGGTGGAGGTGGGGGGAGATAATAGGAAAAATATATTATGTTTTCCCTATTATCTCCCCCTAGCCCCACCCTCAAAACCCACCCTCATATGAGGGTGGGGGTGGGGGTGAGGGTGGCGGTGGGGGGAGATAATAGGGAAAACATAGGGCGAGATAATAGGGAAAATGGGTGGGGGTGAAGAAAGATATTAGGGAAAACACAATATGTTTTAGGGTGGGGGTGGGGAGAGATAATAGGGAAAACATAGGGCGAGATAATAGGGAAAATGGGTGGGGGTGAAGAAAGATATTAGGGAAAACACAATATGTTTTCCATATTATCTTCCCCCACCCTCAACCTCACCCTCACACACACACACACATAGGGAGAGAGGATTAAATGTTTTAAGAATTTGAATTTTTTTATCATGGGAATCCACGCATGCAATCTTTGTTAAAATTGGTGTTTTTAATGTATAAATGGATTCACCCTCTCCAATACCTTTACCTTTATTTCAATTAGACTGAACAATGTTAACATTTAAAATGTGCAAATTTTATATAAGTTTTTTGTTAAAATGAAATGATCGCGTTAAATAGTCAATATCCCTCCACATTTTGACTGACAAAAAGAAAAGAAATTCCGAAAAGAAATTCCTAAAACAATTTGACAAATTAAATTTTGAATATTTAATTTACATAATAATAAAAAATTGTATCACATCTTATGAAATTATATCACATTAATCAAAGTTTTGTATCACAATTTATGAAATGATATCACATTTATAAAAGGAGATCAGAAAAAAATGTGTCACGTTGATGAGAAAAGATGCCTTCTATTTATGAGTAAAGCTTGTAAACTAAATTAAAGCAGAAATGTTGTATTCCAAAATCCAAGGTAATAAAAATGACCTTTTTTGAATTTTAACGTGATTGTGTTGAGAAGGACGACTCGAGAGATGGTGGCGCTATTAGCATCAATTGCACACCAAGCCCTTTCAGTTTGGAAAAGTAGGATGACCCACGAGCAAAGAATAATAAACCTCACCAACAATACAATCCGATTTTTTTTTTCGTGATACCAGTGAAGCTATACATCAAAGTTCAAACTGTTTAACCTAACATGAGTAGAGGTGCCTTCACAAACATAAAAGTAGAAAAATCAACATGTGTAGTTCTGATTTCAAAACAATTCAATATTCTAAAAAGATATGCATGATTGGAATAGGTTGTATGATGTTTTATATTACCTTATGAGTAGAGACATAGATGACTTGATGTTTTAGATTACCTTATGAGTATAGACCAAAGATCACCTGCACAACATTAGTGAAAACCAGACAAAATTGCTCCAAGTGGATATATGCTCAACAATATGAAATAGAAGCCATAATTCAATGAGATGAGTTATGTAAGGGTAAATTAGAAGTTTCAAAAATATTTAATTGTACATATACCAGCGTAGATCCATCTTAAACCCATATCTATCAAGCACCAAGAGGGATCCAATTTCTTGAGGTGTATTTCTTATTTTTAAATTTAAACTCAAGAAATTTGATCTCTCTTGAATGATAGATCCTGTTTAAGTTTTTAGTTTTTATTTTATAAACGAACATCTATTTTTTAATTACTTTTCATAATATTTTATTTTATGAACCAAAGTGGATTTTTTTAAAATACTTTCCATAATTTTTTTTATGAGTGGACATGAATTTTTTCAATTATTTTGTTAGTAACAAACATTGCATCACAAACGTTACAACATCTCCCCCATACTCACTTTACTTTACGTTACTTCTTTTTACTTTACTTTACTTTACTTGCTTCTTTTTACTTTACTTTACTTTACTTACTTCTTTTTACTTATTTTTACACCCAATCACCTTTTACGTTTTATTAGATGTAACGGTACATGACGTTAGAAGATCTCCCCCATACTGGGTTGTAGAGCACCTCGTTTCACTCGATGCAATTAATGGTTTTGAAGTTACTACATAAGTCACGATCCAAAGATAATAGCCAAAAACATTTAGAGGTGAAATAAGAAATTTAACCCATGGGTTCATTTTCCATGTTTTTTTTTCAAAAATAAATCCATCAATTTTCATTTTTTTTTCTAAAATGATTCGTCAAAATTCCACATGATAAATATATTTTACCCTAAACATCGTCAAAATTGTCCATAACCTATATAAAATCCTTATAAATTTGAATATTTTTACAAAAATATTGCCAAGCATTTTCTGGTTGGAAATTTAAGCATTAGTAAAGATTCACCAAGGTTTCTACACTTCAAAAAAAAAGTATGGATCCTTAAATTTTTCCTTGGACGATACATGTCATGACTACTACCATCTTTAGGTATGCTTCTATTGCAAACTCTTTTCTATTCAAAACTACCAGTCTTGTGGAGCAGCTTGATTTGGAAATCACAACCAAACATTCAACAAAGCTACAACCATAGTTACAACTTGGTGAGTGGAGTTAGTTGGGATTGGTTCCATATTGTCCTTTTGTTTTGAAGGTACATTAGCTCCACATAAGTTGTGGAGTTGGGAAGTGTAAATAATCAACCATCAAAACATCTTTTTATCTATTGACTTTTTTATCTAAATCCCAAACAAATTCAGATGGAAAGTTAAGTTACTTCTTAGGAATCTTCTAGAAAACATATCCTCCTTCCTATCACAAAATTGATAAAAATACTACAAAATATTCGGTGTGTGCAAAGTTCTACCATGATCTACAAATCCTAACAGTATTGTTCCAACATGCATGGATCTTGGATCACATTAGAACTTTACTCAACCCTTAAATTTGTGTAGAACTCTTATGAGATTTATTATAAAAAATAAGATCCATTTGCAAAAAAAAAATAACTCACTCCCTTTCTTTTTTAGTGATAATTGGTTGATGAGCCTTATTATTAAATTTATTGAAGTTGGAGAGCTAATTCTGGCTTTGCATTAAAGGAATAACACTCCCTACCCCCCTCTAATAGAATTGTAAAAGGTATGGTCGTACTAGGCTTAAATTCTTGGAAACTTTCATAATAACTTAGGACCATTCCATAAAATTCATTCTAGAAATTTTACGTTAAAGTATCTAGTGTAGATCCATCATAACTCTAGATATGCCATGTGCCGAGAGGGATCAAATCCCTTGAGGTGCAAACGAAAATTGCACCTCGGGGGATTTGATCCCTCTTAGTGCATGATAGATTTGGAGTTAAAATGGATTTACACTTGTTTTAGTCATGGGGAGGTGGTTGAATTGGAATTTTAAATGATCATCATTATGTATATGTATATTCTTTAAATGAATTTGGTCCTTTGAAATTTACAAAGTATCATCTATAATCTAGAGAGATATCAAGAAGGTCACTTCAAAAGTTACATAGGGAATAAGGTGAAGAGTAAGAAAGCATTAGGATGCATATAATAAATAACAAACAAATTACACGGCAATCAATCTCAGTCTATCTTCTTCAACTTTTCTTATAGCCACACTTGCTAGATTTCCCATATTTTCATATCAATCATATGAGAAAGGAGATTGAATCGAATACCTTTCAAATATTTAACTAGATGTATTGTAGTAAAGGTCATGCCATACCTCTCTTTCTTTCAAATATTTATAGTTTCTTTCACTAATGTCAATTTTTGCGAAGTCTTCATGAAGCCTCGAGAAGGACCCCACTCATGATACTGAAAAAAGAAGACAAGCATAAATAATACTTATACAAACTAAGGAAATATTATCTAATAAAAATTCTAGCACCCAAGGTTATACTTGGGATTCCTAGAAACTACCCCAACCTTTGATTTTTGAATTGATCATCTTGGAATTTTGAGTTTATGTGATTTCTTACTGTGAATAATTATGCATGTAGTCCAAGAAGACACTAGAGAAGTGGGACTTATATGACCTCCTGGTTTGGATTCTCATAATTTTGTCCTTTACAATTGAGATATTGCAATCATGTGACATCTTACTTTGTGATTCTAGTTTTATTAGCCTATGATTTGGATTTCATGTGAACCTTTGCCTTTAATTATTTTGTAATTGAAAACCTATAACAAATAGAGGACATAAAATATTTCGTCTATGCTAACTATTAAAAATAAATGATACATAACACTAAAATAAATGCATGAAAAAAATATTTATCAAATTTATCCATTGTATAAATATTGAAATCAACACAATATCCTAAGAGTAATGAAGTGTACAATTTAGTAGAATTGTATCAACTTTACAAACACGAAAATCTATGCAATATAATGAAATCATTGCAACAAACAACTTACATAATGAGAATGCAAAAACCAATTTTAATTTATGTTAGGTGCCCATTATGGAAAATAGCCTTAAATCTACACAAAGACATAAGGATAGGCATTAAAGAACTGCATTATCATTAATTAAATGTGTATTTATACAATGAGAATGCCTCTTGGGTTCAACTTCCTGTTAAGTCAGTAAATTTTTCTCCATTTTTGAGTTATTTTCTCCAATTTTGGTTTGTTTTTAAATCTACCTCAGTTAAATTTTTTATTTTGAGTTTTAGTTTTTGTCTTTTTAGAAACTTTATGAGTGATTGAATAAGTTTTGAGCCCAGTCTTTTTCAGATTTTATTTTGATTTTGGTGACTTTTTATATTGTAAAGGGGGTCAATGAGAGTCATATGTTCAAAGGTAGAATCATTAATGTCTTTAGAGATTGGTTAAATTGATTGCTTAAACCAAATAACTGCCAGAATCTCCGACAAATTAGCAAAAAGTTGAAAAATTGCTAAATTTTGGTCTAAAAGTTATTCTTGTAGCGCTATACCAAAGTTTAACAAAGAGCGCGCTACAGGAATATCGTGGCCTGAGTTTTTGTTCAATTTTCGATCTGTTTTCAATCATGATGCAGAATGGGAGTGTCTAATCACCTTGTGTGAAGTGTTCTAACACGTGTTTGTAGCAGTTTAAGCATGATTTTTGTTGGTTGCTCGTCATGAAGTAAAATAAGCTCATCATTGCATGGTATGCGGGATCAGTTGCACAGAAACCAGTAAATCCCGGTTTTGCTGTCAAATTCCTCTTGTTACATGCATCATTGCAAGAGAGTAGTGTTTGTGAAGGAGAGCTCACTGCTAAACGGTGGATTGTGTTGCTGAGAAAAAGAGACAGGTGTGTTTAATCGCCAGCGAAAATTAGGGCTTCTGAATTCATTCACCAGCAGTTAAAGAAACGATATGAGGACACTTGTGCTCATAAGAGGAGATCGTTGACACCCCGAAACGAAGCTGTAAGCCACGGCAGATAAGCAATTGACAGGTATTCCGTTATAAACCCTTACAGCTGGAAAATTTGGGTCTTTTTCACTGCACAATCATCTGAACCAATTGCTGGCTGGAAATGATAAAATAGATCATGAAATGAGCATTTCACAACAAAAATAACTATTTGAAGTTAGTATGAGCAATATGCATGAACAGAGCAGCGGAATAGTTTCAAATGTAAAGTATTCAGTCTGGGAAGTGCAAATGACAGTTTGAATGAAGATTTTTATCTTTTGTTCTCTTATACATTCAAAATTCTGGAAAGAACCTTAAAGAGGACTCGCAGTTTTTTCTATTATGCTCATTCTTATGCAGTAGGTGTGGTTGGTTTATGAAAATGGTTTAGACATTGTTGAAAATTATCAGAATTTCATGAAGTCACCTGCTTAGAAAACACATCCACTTAGTTGCCTGGTTGAGACAAGAGAATATTGAATTTAAAGGGTTGTTCAAGGGTCTGTAGAAAATTTCAAAAGAGCCCAAAGTATAGGAAATCAGTTTACAAAACAATTCTTGAAACCTAAGACAGATTGTGCATGTGTACTGAAAAGAAGATTATGGGAAAAAGTGGCAAAAGCGGTAAGGTCAACAGGGCCGAACCCACAGACTTAACATGGATTCAGAAACTCCCTGATTGTGCAGAGCTGTTTCAGCAGGCAGGCTGGTTGAAATTTTTCAAAAGGATAGATGGTTTTGATGCTCAGGGGTCCTGCAATTTTGCTAAGGGACTTAAAAATGAGATGATTATAATGGATACTTTGAGATTCAAACTGACTGTAGAATTAATAGCAGAAGCTACTGAGATTAGTAATGAGGGTGAGCACTGGTTTAAGAAGTCACCTTTCGAGTTTGATCCTCAAAGGTACTTATTGCCTAATGTGACTCCTGACTGGAACAAGGGTATTCTTATTCATAATTTCAAGAAAGAATGGATTGAGCCCATAAGGATACTTCAGAGTTATGTGACTTGTGAAGGAAGATACTCATTAGTGTTCAAATATCATCTCAGGTTCCTTCAACACATGGCAGGGGTTTCTAAAATGAATCTGCCCTTCTTTTTCTTTAAAAGCCTACAGAAAATGTCAAGCAAGATAAGACAGCATGATGATCACACTTCTCAATCACTTTTTCACCATGGTCTCATTAAACTAATCATCACTACAGTGTTGCAGCAGGAGGGAAAGACTTGGGACTTCTTTTTGTTCTGGTCAGGAATTCATCCTAAAGGAGAAGATCAACAACCAAAAAGACAAACTGACAAAGGGAAGGTAATGATGCAAAAGTTAGGCCATTCAGTCAAACCTGCAAGCAAGCATGACATTAAAGCTAAGAAGGTGACTAAACAGAAAGCAGAAAAGAGACAGGATGATAATCAGCTCCAAGAAATTCCAGACCATACTAAAAACAGGTTCACATTATTTGAAGACAAAAAGGAATTGCTTGAAAAGAAATCACCACCTGTACCAGATTCTCAGGAGGAGAAGAAAGTTGACATCAAAATAATTCCTGTAGCTAAAGAAGAAATCCATAATCAGCCAAGAAGCCCCATCACCATCCTTTCGGATGATGAAGGATATATGTTAGAAGAAGAGCAGTTTATTCCTGAGATTGAAGTTAAAGCTGAAATTAAAGAAGATCAAGTTATAGATGGCAAAACCACAAAGTCTAAGAAGAAAATCAAAAAATTGGAAGTGGTAGAGTTGGCATCTATTCAGTACCAAGAGAAGGAATTAAAAATGATGGGAGAGGCAGCTACTTTCTGGAGACCAAAAACTAGGTCGAAAAACAAACTAAGGTTAAACATGAAAAAGCTGTTGAATCCAAAATTGAAGACTGATAAGGTGACTATCTCTGATGAAGAGTCCATGGAGGAGGATAAATCAAAGAAAGATGAATTGCAGTCAGAGGTTAGGTCAATAAAAGTAACAGGTGAAGAAAGCTCTAAGTCCATCATCGAAGATAATTCTGGGAAACTGTTGACAGAGGAGATGAAGTCAGTACAGGTAACAAATGATTCAAACCTCGTCATTGAAGATACTGCTGAGAAATTATTGACAGAGGAAGCAATATTTAAGAAGTTTGACATGTTTTGCAAACCTAATGAGGAGCAAGATGCTGCAATAGAGAAATTGGTTAATTCTGATAAGAAGAATTTAAAGAAAACTGTCAAACAGTATAAGCATCAAATGAATTACATGCAGGAAGTTAATGATGGTTTAATGATGGCAAATAGAAGATTAAGAGAAGATCTTCAGGATTCCCATGACAATTTTCAGGAGTTAGTGGTTGATGCAAAGGAAGCACTCAGAAGGAAAAGGGCTGCTGACAGGCACTGTTTAGAACTGGAAAAGACAGTTGAAACTTTGCAGCATGAAAATGAACACCTTCAGAAAAGAATAGCTGAGTTGGAGAAGAAGCATAAAAGAATGAAGAAAAGATCCTCAAGTCCAGATGGCATATCTTTGCTTGTGGAGGCATCGAAAGAGATATGAAGCAGTTAGGTTCATTTAAGACATTTTGTTAAAGAATTTGCTATTTTTAGCAAAATTGTAATTTTGTAAAAATGTAAATTTTACTTTACCTAGTCTAGTCATTCGATGGAGAATTAGTAGGAAAAACCCTAACTGTTTTTTGAAAAGAAAACTATTTAGAGAGGAAGGAAAGACATTGTAAGGGTTCTGATTTTGGAGAGCATTAGGAGGTCTGCTAAGCTGCTTATACTTCCAGACTTGTTCAGTGATAGGTACTGTAAACTCTCATATACATTTTTTGATGAAACTATGAATATATGACTCATTACCCTATATTTGATCTGTGTTGGCTTCATTTTGAGCTTATTTAGTTTCATAAATGATAAATTCATTTCTGGTTTATGTGTAATTTTCCAGTGATGCTTGTCCTTTATGTGTGAATGTCATTTCAGTCTTTTGTTGGGATATGGTGATATATATACATCTTTATTGAGTTATGTGTATGATTTAGTTGTTGCCTATTTACTGAATGTATTCCCTTTATGCCTTTGAAGTCAATGACCAAAAACATATGAAACAAAACCCTAAACCCTAGTTTGAATTGATTTTTATTTTGAGATTGTGTTGGCTTGTTACCTTAGCCTTAGTAACAATTTCTGACACAAACATCTTTGGCGCCGTTGCCTGGGACGAAGCTGAAGCATATCTTCCCTGGGATACTCATCATTTTTCTGGTTTAAGAGGTGGACTTGAACCAGCAGTTTTTGAAGGTTATTTTCACCAGAAATTTGTCACACTGGCTTCAAACAGAATTGGAACCAGGAGCAGACCTACATCTCCATTACAGCTGGGTGTGACAGACCCTGAAAAGATTATAAAAACAGCAAGAAAGCTCAGCAGGTCTCAATCTTTACCAGCCTCTTGTGACTCTCACCAGTTGGATGAACCCTTAGACCCAGCTGAAACTTTACCTTGTGTAAAACCTATCATCTCTGATAGTACTTTTCAAGTTTTCACTAATCCTCGAAGCTTCTTGAAAGCTAAAACCTCTTCTCCTGATAAAATACCCATCTTTCAGTTAAAAGTAAGAAGAAATCCTTTTCAAAAAAGTTCTAGTCAAATTTCTTCCTCCTCAAAACCTCAGTCTAAAACTCAGACCACAATGGCAGCCCAAAATCCACCTATGGATATGATGGACAGAATGGTAGCATCTAGGTATGCACCATTAGTACTACCTAAGCCTTTACATGCCTTGCCTACACATGATTACCAAAAGTATATGCCTCGATTCAATGGACAAGGTGAAATAACTGCAGAAGAACATTGGGAAGATTTTGAGAGTTATGCAGATAATTAGAACATTGAAATTAAAGATGTATGGATGAGGGTATTTGTACAAAGTCTTGATGGAGATGTGAGAAAATGGTTCAGAGGACTGCCTGCTAATTCCATTACTATAATTGAAGAACTAAAAGATGTTTTTCTGAGACAGTGGGGAGACACCAAGGATCACACATATTACATAACTGAGTTTGGAGCTTTGAGAAGAAAGAAGGATGAGACTATTTCTGACTTTTCCAAAAGATTTAACAAGATGTATACTAGGATTCCTGCAGAAATCAAACCTACTGAAACATCAGCCAAGTTGACCTATGCAAATGCTTTTGATCATGAATTATCTTTATTACTTAGAGAGAGAAGACCTATCACCTTGATGAACATGCAAGAGGAAGCATTAGAAGTAGAGTCAAATTTGTTGGCTTCTAATAGGCTCAAGAAAGAAACACCTCAGCAGCAGTATGAAAGAAAGGGAAAGAAGGAAGCTGTTTCTACAAGTGCTGCACCTCAGTCTGCTGAAGCTAAAATAGATGAAATGGCTAAGCTTGTAAAAATTCTTACTGCTAAGCTGAATAAACTAGAATTTGAAAAGAACTCTGCTAAACTTGCCCCAGAAGCTGATCGAAATCCAAATAACCAAAATCAGTTCAGGAGGCAATTTGCTCCTAAATTCATGCCAAGAGAGCGCAGAAATAATGACATTCAGCGAGAAAGAAGGGAGAATGAGGATCAAAAAGTACCCCCACCTTTTCAAAATAATTTGGTGGATGAAGAAGAAATTGCTCAACAGTTATTGTTTGAAGAAACTGAAACAGATCAGGATCTAAATCATTTTGGAGATGGTTTATCTGGAAGTTTTGTAATAGAAGAAGATTTTCTGAATGCTGAGTACTATGATGCAGACTTGTATGAAGTTGAAGATGAATTGGAGTTTGAAAAAACTGCTATAAATGCTGCTGCTAGTCAGAATGGAATTAAAAAGACTCTTAATCTCAGATCTGGCCCGAAACAAGTAATCCAAGCTCCTAAGAAGAAAGCTGTTTTTCCTGCTCCAGTTATTCCTGATAAACCAGTTGCTGATCCTGTAGCAGAAAAGAAGCAACCTGCAGAAAAATCCAAGAAGAATACAGAATTTGAAGAGGTAAATAAATCAGGTCAAAATTTTAGTTTGGAAAATGAGTTAGGTAAACTAAAAATTCCTGTACCATTTTCTGAGCTTATAAAAAATCCATCATACAAGAATACAGTTTTGAAAGTGATGAATATGCCCAATAATCAGCCAGTTTCAGATACAGTGAATCTGCAGGAAGAAAGCCCAAGAATTTTTATTGGATCAGCTTTGGCTGAAAAGACTGAAAACGAAGCTGGTGCTTCTCCTCCCTTCTATATAACTTTGACTGTGCATGAGCAGATGATTCATAATTGCCTACTAGATTCAGGAGCATCCCATAATTTGATGCCAAAAGCTGTGATGGAAGCCCTGGGCCTTAATGTCACGAAACCTTATCATGATCTATATGCCTTTGATTCTCGAGCTGTAAAATGTCTAGGAGTGATAAAAGACATGGTTGTCAACCTTACTCAGTTGCCAATGAAAAGTGTAATAATGGATGTTGTGGTAGCTGACATCACACCCAAATTTAGCTTGCTTTTGTCTAGGTCATGGGCTAAGAAGGTTGGGGGAACATTATAGATGGACCTCTCTTATGCTACTATTCCTGTTTTTGGTGGAGAAAATAGGAGACTTTACAGAGAACTACAGCTTGCTTATATTGTCACAGATGATAAGAATCCCACTAATCACCCAGTTTACTCTGTGGATAAAGACCTTGGCTCATGCATGTTACAGTTTAGTGAAGAAGATAATTCTGCTGGTCTGTTACATGTGGAAAAAGATCAGCCAATAAAACATAGCATAGAGGAAAAAGATGCAGTGTGGCAGTTATATTTTGATGGATCTTCATGCAGAGAGGGTGCTGGAGCTGGAGTTTTGCTTATTTCCCCTGGCGGTGAAACAGTGAAACTTATGTATAAATTGGAGTTTGTTACAACTAACAACACTGCTGAGTATGAGGCTTTGCTATTGGGATTGAAAGCTGCTAAAGATTTGGGAATTCAGCAAGTTTCTGCATTTGGCGACTCCGAACTAGTTGTTCAACAGGTGAAGAACAAATATCAAGTAAAGCAGGGTTTGCTGAAAGTATATCGAAATGAGGTATGGGATATGATTGAAAACTACTTTATAGCATTTAATATCACTCATATTCCCAGGAATCATAATGAAACTGCAGATTCTTTAGCCCTAGCTGCCACATATTTTAGGATCCCTAAAATTACTTAGCTAAAGTATCCTATAGAAGTGAGGTATAGACCTTGTGTTCCTGACAATATAAAACATTGGAGGGTTTTTGAAGATGACATTGAAATAAAAAAAATTCTTGAGCTTGTAAATGAGTTTTCAAATATTCAGATTGATCAAGAAGAAGAAGGAAAAGATGAACAGTTAGATGAGTTTGCTGCAGAAGATATAGCAGGGCATAAAATCATTGAATTGAAAAGTAATTTCATTCCGAAAGGCTTAGTACCTTTGGAAAGAATATTCAGCAAGGATGATACACCTTCAAAGCCAGTAATTCAATCTTCAGAAGACAACGTAGAGGACTACAATATCGGTTCAGCAGAACATCCCAGAATGGTAAAACTTTCCAAAAACCTAACAGCAGAGCAAAGAAGTAGATATATTAAGCTGTTGAAAAAATATATAGATGCATTTGCCTGGTCTTACAAGGAACTAAAAACTTATGATACAGCAGTTATTCAGCACAAGGTTCCTTTGAAACCTAATGTCAAACCTTTCAGGCAGAAATTGAGAAGAATCAATCTAGCCTTATTTCCTGTAATTGAAAAAGAATTAAAGAAATTGTTGGATGCAAAGATAATAGTGCCCCTTAGGTATTCTTCTTGGGTGGCTAATTTGGTTCCTGTCAGAAAGAAGAATGGGGAGATTCGCTTGTGTGTTGACTTCAGAAATCTGAATCGATCATCATTAAAAGACAACTATCCTCTCCCCAAAATTGAACAGGTTTTGCAACAGGTAGTTGGAGCTCAAAGGATTTCTATGCTAGATGGTTTCTCAGGGTATAATCAGATTGCTATGCACCCTGATGACAAAGAAAAGACATCTTTTACAACCCCTTGGGGGACATTTATGTATGACAAGATGCCATTTGGTTTGATGAATGCTGGAGCAACCTTTCAGAGAGCCATGTACATTGCATTCGTGGGTGAAAAAGATAAGTTTGTAGTTATCTATCTGGATGATATCACTGTCTTCTCAAAGTCTGATGATGAACATTTGAAGCATTTAGAACAAACCTTCATAAAATGCAGAAAATTTGGCTTATCATTGAACCCTAAAAAATCACATTTTGCTGTGCAAGAAGGTAAGTTACTTGGCCACTTGGTATCAGCTGATGGTATCAGAATTGACCCTGAGAGAGTCAAAGCAATACTAAAGATTAGCTTGCCCAGGAGTAAAAAGGATGTGCAATCATTTATTGGCAAAATCAATTTTCTGCGGTGGTTTATTCCTAATTTTGCTGAAACCATTAAGCAAATTACAGCCATGTTAAAAAAGGACCAAGAAGTCAGGTGGACTATTGAATCAAAGGCAGCTTTTGAAAAAATTAAAGTAGCTCTGACTGAAGCACCTGTTCTGGTAAGTCCTAATTTTGCCAAAGAATTTCTTACATTTTCTTTTGCTTCAGAAGACACCATTGCTGCTGTCCTACTTCAGAAGAATGAGGAGGGATTGGAACAACCAATTGCCTTTTTTAGCAAAACACTTAGAGATTCAGAGCTGAAATACAGTATCTTGGAGAAACAAGCCTATGCTCTGGTGAAGGCTTTAAAATTTTTCAGAATTTATATTTTACATTCCAAGGTTGTTTCCTTTGTTCCAAATGCTGCAGTGAAGGATGTTTTGACACAGCCTGATAGTGAAGGAAAGAGGGGAAAGTGGATTGCCAAAATTATGGAATATGAAGTGGAAATCAGACCTACTAAGCTGGTCAAAGGACAAGGATTGGCCAAACTGCTGGCTGACTCAAATTGTCAAGCATTAGGATTACATGTTATGACAGAAGAATCAGCACCTGAAGAAAAGCAAGTAATCCTGGAAAAAGAAAAAATCATGGATTCTTATTCATCTTCAGATTGGTATGCTGATATTGTTCATTTTTTGTTATTTTTGCAATGTCCAGAACATTTAGACAGGAAAGCTGCCAGGTCTCTGAAATTGAAAACTACTAAATATTGTCTGATAGAAGGTCAATTGTTTTGGAAAGATCCAGCAGGAATCTTGTTAAGGTGTTTAGATCAGGCTGAAATAAAAGAAGTAATTTCAGAATCTCATGAAGGAGCTTGTGGAGGACATAAATACTAGAAAACAACAGCCTATAAAATTTTAAGAGCTGGTTACTATTGGCCTTCCCTCTTCTCAGATGTTTACCAACATGTAAGAACTTGCATACCTTGCCAAAAATTTGCAGGTAAACAAAAATTACTGTCTTTACCTTTGAAGCCTATTGTAGTCAATGCCCCTTTTCAGCAGTGGGGTCTGGATTTTATTGGAGAAATAAATCCAGCATCTTCAGGCCAGCATCATTGGATTTTGACTGCCATAGATTTCTTTACAAAATGGGTGGAAGCTATCCCCACAAGGAATGCTACAGATAAGGTGATTATGGATTTCATTGAAAATAATATTCTGAGCAGATTTGGTTGTCCACAAAGATTGATCACTGATAATGCAAAGCATTCAAATCCAAGGCAATGGTGGCCTTTTGTGAGAAAAATGGTATTATACTCAAACACTCAACTCCCTATTATCCTCAGGGAAATGGTCAGGCTGAATCATCTAACAAAAATATCATTCAGTGCATCAAGAAATTGCTCAAACAAAATAAAAAATCTTGGGATTCAATGTTGAAATATGCATTGTGGGCAGATAGGATCACTGTAAAACAAGCCATTGGTACTTCTCCCTTTCAGTTGGTTTATGGAACAGAAGCAGTATTTCCAATACAATTGGGAATTCCAGTAATGAAGTTCCTTCAAAATTCTCAAGAGGAACCAGATAATTTGCAAAGGAGAATCTTTGAAATGATTGAGTTACAGCAGAATAGAGAGAAGGTAGACAAAGAAGCACAGCTGTATAGAGCTAAAATGAAAACCAGGTTTGACAGAAATATCAAAGATCACATTTTTTCAGAAGGTGAGATGGTTTTAAGATGGGATGCAAGAAAGGAACAGAAGGGTAAGCATGGCAAATTTGATAATTTATGGTTTGGCCCTTTTCTGATATCTAAAGTTTTGGAAAATAATACATTCATATTGCAGTCCTTGGAAGGAGAGGAATTGCTCAGCCCTGTCAATGGGCGATTCCTCAAGCATTTCTACAGTTAAATGAGGATCATGGTCATTTTTCATTGTATATACCGGTGTGAGTAGGATTGAATAAAGACTCCATAGCCCAATGGAAGACAGAAGGCACTAGTCTACAGGTTCTTGAAGCCTCACAGGGAGGACTTCATCCCGCAGCTGGAGCCAGATGTTAAGTCAGTAAATTTTTCTCCATTTTTGAGTTATTTTCTCCAATTTTGGTTTGTTTTTGAATCTACCTCAGTTAAATTTTTTATTTTGAGTTTTAGTTTTTGTCTTTTTAGAAACTTTATGAGTGATTGAATAAGTTTTGAGCCCAGTCTTTTTCAGATTTTATTTTGATTTTGGTGACTTTTTATATTGTAAAGGGGGTCAATGAGAGTCATATGTTCAAAGGTAGAATCATTAATGTCTTTAGAGATTGGTTAAGTTGATTGCTTAAACCAAATAACTGCCAGAATCTCCGACAAATTAGCAAAAAGTTGAAAAATTGCTAAATTTTGGTCTAAAAGTTATTCTTGTAGCGCTATACCAAAGTTTAACAAAGAGCGCGCTACAGGAATATCGTGGCCTGAGTTTTTGTTCAATTTTCGATCTGTTTTCAATCATGATGCAGAATGGGAGTGTCTAATCACCTTGTGTGAAGTGTTCTAACACGTGTTTGCAGCAGTTTAAGCATGATTTTTGTTGGTTGCTCGTCATGAAGTAAAATAAGCTCATCATTGCATGGTATGTGGGATCAGTTGCACAGAAACCAGTAAATCCCGGTTTTGCTGTCAAATTCCTCTTGTTACACGCATCATTGCAAGAGAGTAGTGTTTGTGAAGGAGAGCTCACTGCTAAACGGTGGATTGTGTTGCTGAGAAAAAGAGACAGGTGTGTTTAATCGCCAGCGAAAATTAGGGCTTCTGAATTCATTCACCAGCAGTTAAAGAAACGATATGAGGACACTTGTGCTCATAAGAGGAGATCGTTGACACCCCGAAACGAAGCTGTAAGCCACGACAGATAAGCAATTGACAGGTATTCCATTATAAACCCTTACAGCTGGAAAATTTGGGTCTTTTTCACTACACAATCATCTGAACCAATTGCTGGCTGGAAATGATAAAATAGATCATGAAATGAGCATTTCACAACAAAAATAACTATTTGAAGTTAGTATGAGCAATATGCATGAACAGAGCAGCGGAATAGTTTCAAATGTAAAGTATTCAGTCTGGGAAGTGCAAATGACAGTTTGAATGAAGATTTTTATCTTTTGTTCTCTTATACATTCAAAATTCTGGAAAGAACATTAAAGAGGACTCGCAGTTTTTTCTATTATGCTCATTCTTATGCAGTAGGTGTGGTTGGTTTATGAAAATGGTTTAGACATTGTTGAAAATTATCAGAATTTCATGAAGTCACCTGCTTAGAAAACACATCCACTTAGTTGCCTGGTTGAGACAAGAGAATATTGAATTTAAAGGGTTGTTCAAGGGTCTGTAGAAAATTTCAAAAGAGCCCAAAGTATAGGAAATCAGTTTACAAAACAATTCTTGAAACCTAAGATAGATTGTGCCTGTGTACTGAAAAAAAGATTATGGGAAAAAGTGGCAAAAGCGGTAAGGTCAACAGGGCCGAACCCACAGACTTAACATGGATTCAGAAACTCCCTGATTGTGCAGAGCTGTTTTAGCAGGCAGGCTGGTTGAAATTTTTCAAAAGGATAGATGGTTTTGATGCTCAGGTGTCCTGCAATTTTGCTAAGGGACTTAAAAATGAGATGATTATAATGGATACTTTGAGATTCAAACTGACTGTAGAATTAATAGCAGAAGCTACTGAGATTAGTAATGAGGGTGAGAACTGGTTTAAGAAGTCACCTTTCGAGTTTGATCCTCAAAGGTACTTATTGCCTAATGTGACTCCTGACTGGAACAAGGGTATTCTTATTCATAATTTCAAGAAAGAATGGATTGAGCCCATAAGGATACTTCGGAGTTATGTGACTTGTGAAGGAAGATACTCATTAGTGTTCAAATATCATCTCAGGTTCCTTCAACACATGGCAGGGGTTTCTAAAATGAATCTGCCCTTCTTTTTCTTTAAAAGCCTGCATAAAATGTCAAGCAAGATAAGACAGCATGATGATCACACTTCTCAATCACTTTTTCACCATGGTCTCATTAAACTAATCATCACTACAGTGTTGCAGCAGGAGGGAAAGACTTGGGACTTCTTTTTGTTCTGGTCAGGAATTCATCCTAAAGGAGAAGATCAACAACCAAAAAGACAAACTGACAAAGGGAAGGTAATGATGCAAAAGTTAGGCCATTCAGTCAAACCTGCAAGCAAGCATGACATTAAAGCTAAGAAGGTGACTAAACAGACAGCAGAAAAGAGACAGGATGATAATCAGCTCCAAGAAATTCCAGACCATACTAAAAACAGGTTCACATTATTTGAAGACAAAAAGGAATTGCTTGAAAAGAAATCACCACCTGTACCAGATTCTTAGGAGGAGAAGAAAGTTGACATCAAAATAATTCCTGTAGCTAAAGAAGAAATCCATAATCAGCCAAGAAGCCCCATCACCATCCTTTCGGATGATGAAGGATATATGTTAGAAGAAGAGCAGTTTATTCCTGAGATTGAAGTTAAAGCTGAAATTAAAGAAGATCAAGTTATAGATGGCAAAACCACAAAGTCTAAGAAGAAAATCAAAAAATTGGGAGTGGTAGAGTTAGCATCTATTCAGTACCAAGAGAAGGAATTAAAAATGATGGGAGAGGCAGCTACTTTCTGGAGACCAAAAACTAGGTCGAAAAACAAACTAAGGTTAAACATGAAAAAGCTGTTGAATCCAAAATTGAAGACTGATAAGGTGACTATCTCTGATGAAGAGTCCATGGAGGAGGATAAATCAAAGAAAGATGAATTGCAGTCAGAGGTTAGGTCAATAAAAGTAACAGGTGAAGAAAGCTCTAAGTCCATCATCGAAGATAATTCTGGGAAACTGTTGACAGAGGAGATTAAGTCAGTACATGTAACAAATGATTCAAACCCCGTCATTGAAGATACTGCTGAGAAATTATTGACAGAGGAAGCAATATTTAAGAAGTTTGACATGTTTTGCAAACCTAATGAGGAGCAAGATGCTGCAATAGAGAAATTGGTTAATTCTGATAAGGAGAATTTAAAGAAAACTGTCAAATAGTATAAGCATCAAATGAATTACATGCAGGAAGTTAATGATGGTTTAATGATGGCAAATAGAAGATTAAGAGAAGATCTTCAGGATTCCCATGACAATTTTCAGGAGTTAGTGGTTGATGCAAAGCAAGCACTCAGAAGGAAAAGGGCTGCTGACAGGCACTGTTTAGAACTGGAAAAGATAGTTGAAACTTTGCAGCATGAAAATGAACACCTTCAGAAAAGAATAGCTGAGCTGGAGAAGAAGCATAAAAGAATGAAGAAAAGATCCTCAAGTCCAGATGGCATATCTTTGCTTGTGGAGGCATCGAAAGAGATATGAAGCAGTTAGGTTCATTTAAGACATTTTGTTAAAGAATTTGCTATTTTTAGCAAAATTGTAATTTTGTAAAAATGTAAATTTTACTTTACCTAGTCTAGTCATTTGATGGAGAATTAGTAGGAAAAACCCTAACTGTTTTTTGAAAAGAAAACTATTTAGAGAGGAAGGAAAGACATTGTAAGGGTTCTGATTTTGGAGAGCATTAGGAGGTCTGCTAAGCTGCTTATACTTCCAGACTTGTTCAGTGATAGGTACTGTAAACTCTCATATACATTTTTTGATGAAACTATGAATATATGACTCATTACCCTATATTTGATCTGTGTTGGCTTCATTTTGAGCTTATTTAGTTTCATAAATGATAAATTCATTTCTGGTTTATGTGTAATTTTCCAGTGATGCTTGTCCTTTATGTGTGAATGTCATTTCAGTCTTTTGTTGGGATATGGTGATATATATACATCTTTATTGAGTTATGTGTATGATTTAGTTATTGCCTATTTACTGAATGTATTCCCTTTATGCCTTTGAATTCAATGACCAAAAACATATGAAACAAAACCCTAAACCCTAGTTTGAATTGATTTTTATTTTGAGATTGTGTTGGCTTGTTACCTTATCCTTAGTAACAATTTCTGACACAAACACTTCCCAAGAGGTCTCTTGGACTCTTGAATGACTCTTCCCATTCACCTAGGAATTTTGGTCTTCTCACATGAATAGGGAGTTACTAACATAATATTTTCCTAACACCAAGGATTAGGTTCCATTAATTCCCCCCTTAATCCAAAGGAATGTATGTGAGTCCAAGAATTAAAGAGAGATAAATAACTAGAAGTGAACAACTACCACTTGCTGAACATTTCCAATTTTCCATCTTGAAAATATGAATTTCCAAGAAAGTTAGCATAAGCTAACATCTCCTACTAAATGCAAGTGCTCTCTGAAGAGGTGGATTTGGCTGACCACCAACCAAAGGGGCTAGAAAAAGTTGGAATATTCTACTATATGGGTGGTTTAAGGCTAACCACGAACTCTTGAACTTGGAACGAAGGCTCATAGGTTCTGTCTGGAACTTGGAAGAGGTTCTCTGGAGTGGTGGTTTGGGGACCACCATCTAATGTCTAGCAGAAGCTGAAATCTTCAGCTTCATGTGTGGTTTTAGGCTGACCAAAAACTCTGGAGCTCAATCAAACATGGTAGTTCAGGCTTGCTTGTTCCAGATCACTTGTTCTCGCTCGCTTTTTCTAATGGTCTTCATTCCCCCGCTATTAGGAACAATGTGAGGAGACGAGAGTCTAATGGTGTTAAAACTAGAAACATAACACATGAGTACTCTTAGACATGGTTCTCTTCTGTATTCATGTTACATATCTAAATCTGGCCTCCTAAATTGGTTATGGCTGAGGCTCACTTGATCTGGATCACTTGAGGAAGTCCATGACTGCTTGTTGTCAGAATGATAAGGCTTCAAAACTTGAATCTTGACATCATGTTCCCCCCGATCAGGTACAATATAAGAAGCAGTATAATATTATGATGCAAGTTTCACTCTTGCAAGTTTCTTTAGCTTCACACACCTCTATGAATAATGGTTACGGTTACCACAATGCTGATAAGGATGAAGATCAAAACATTGATCTTTCATTTGGCCAAATCGATCATAATGTTGGCATATGGAACTTTGAATAGTTTGTACATATTCTGAAAGTATTTTATTATTTGTTGGAAGTTGATAGGAATCATCTTCAACTTCAAATAAAGGATTGTTCTAAACAAACACTAGTTCAGAATGTTGATTCCTTTCATGTACATTGTCCTCTTTGGATTTCAAATTCTGCAGATGTGTGACAACATTCTAGATATTATCTTTATTAATTGTGATTGAGTCATCTACAATAGTAATTACTAGGGTGTTCAACAACTCTAATTTCTCTTTAGTTTGAGACATTGTGAGGACTGTTTGAGAACTCCTTGTGCAGGAAGGACCAAGTAGACTCAATCAGACTGAGGGATTCTTGCAACTCTACCCTTTACAAACAAGATTCAGCGGATTCAAATTCAAAAGGTGAGGGGTGTCGATCTCAGCCGAAAATGCACCCACATATAATGCAATTCAACTTTTATTCAATTTTGATATTGTAAAAAAACACACTTGCAAGTACCAAAAACATGCACTAGAACTTACAAAGAAACAACACTTTGCAAGTTACACTTCTAAATGTTGAATTGATCAATATGCTATACCTGAGTTTTTGAATGACGATGATTTGCTCTTGTAACTTCTTCTTTTGGAGTAGATGTAGAAACAAGCTGCAAACTTGCTTGGATCCTTCAAGTCATGAGATCACCAAACCAGTTCCAAATCTTCTATGCAAGGTTAGTATTTTCAGCCAACCATTTCTGAAATAGTTTGTGCAAGCTTCACTATAGTGAGCTTAATATCTGCTACACAATGCATAATTCAAGGTGTGGGTATTAAAGTCTCTGATACCTATTACAAAAATTAATCTCTTCAAGTTTCAATGCACAAGTGTAGAATGATTTTCACGTAATAGCTTTACCACATCTCCATAAAAATAGACTTCAACGTAGATGTTGATACCATTCATGCCTCCATAAAAAATTAGGGTTTTGATAATATATTGGTAAACTTAAATGCATCAATTCAAAGTGAAATATATTGTGCAGCAATATTTATTAGTCGGAAGCAACAACCAATATTCAATAATTTTCAATCAGTGCAGCAATAAAATGCAATAATAATACTCGTACGCACCATCCACCAAATTAGGGTTTCAAGGAAGTTTTCACATGAACTCAATAGCAAATGAGAGGTCACAACTTCAATTGGTCGCACCCACACAAGGAGAGGTCACAGCAATCACAGTTGTTATGTTCACAATGCTTCAACATGGAGGTCACTTCTCTTCAACATGGAGGTTGCATCTCTTCAACGTGGAGGTCATAGCTCTCAAGTGCACCAACACAACTCTAAATAGATTACACGTTGAGTTCGCAACAATAGTGAATGGAGAGACCACACAATGAGAGAGATATTGTAACTCTTTCATACATTTCAAACAATTCAACGCGGCCCTCAACATGACCACCATAGGTTGAGTAGGTGCCCCCAGCATGACTTCCAAAGGCTGGGTGAATGCCCCCTTGCTTTGGCATCTTCTTCATATTCTTCTTTCGTCTATTCCTTTTAGACTGCTGGTTACTAGTATTACTACTTTCACCACATGAGGTAGAAGGAGGAGGAGAAATTGTTACTAGCGAAGTAGGCATAGGGTTCTGATGCTCTTGATGTGAAATGCTTACTTGAGAAGCATTAGGAGCATGCAAGGCATTCGGAGTGGAAAACAACCAAACCGGTAGCCCTATAGTGAATCTAAGAAGATTCAAGGTAGCCATTAAGGGAGTACCAATGTTTCCAATGAATGGAAAAGCACAAGGAGCCCCTTGAACAGGGGTCCCTTGATTGGTGCCCACTGGGATGCTATCCATAGTTTCCGACTCAATGGGCCAGAAATCTCTAAGGCCAACTAAAAACAAGCAGCACAAAGATCACACCACTACAAATGTCCTACAGTGATCAAAACCAGGCAAACAAAGCTAATACTCTCATAAGCAAGTCTGGGATGATGAGGGCCTATAACAAACCAATAGAGTATCGATGGTCAGTTACACGACGTCCAATGGAGGTCCTCTGGGTGCAAGAGTTTGAATCACCAAACCACCCTCCTAGGATTACTGCAAAGGGTTACCTTCTGTGTCTGTTCGAGGAGCAGTGGAAATAGCCTTCCACTATACCTTTGAAGAGTCCTAGGGTTAAGATACTAAGGATACCACAAATACGAAAATACCTAGGGGAATAGTCATTAGCCTAGCCAATACGCATGGGCAGGGTAGCAAAGCCTGAAATCCAAAAGCACTTAAAAGTACTAGTGGACCCCCGTACATGAATCAGCTCTGGTTTATGTTTGAAAGGAAAGTGAGGGGGTATCCTTAGCAGTTCCAGTCGCACACAGCCTCGTGCTTAACTCTAGTTTGAGTAGAGCGTTCCCAGGATATTTTGATATAGGTGGGTTTACCTAAGAGATTGTCTTACTACGATTATTGAGTAATGAAACCGATTTTGGGTAGTTTAAGGTGATTTACCCCGAAACCCTAGCCTAAGCTAGTTGATGTTGTGTCATACCTAAAAATAAAAAGTTGCTAATTAATTTTATTAAAATTTATTTTTAGAGGCCACTTTTTACTCAAAAAGGGTAGTGAAGTGTGTGGTATGGTTTATGATATAAATAAAAGTGTGTACAAATGATGGCTTAAAACTTCACAAAGACTCTTTTTTTTCGTTTATGTTTTTCAAAATAAGAAATAGGCAATCCTAAAAAAAAAAAAAAATTTCTTTTAAATTTTCAAAGTAAGATAATCTATGCTACTTCGAAAAATGATGATAAATCTTAATACTAAGCTACTAAATTCAATTTTTAACTTTTCTTTTATTTTCAAAAGAAAATGAACTTGAAAGAAGGAACAAGCAAGATCTAACAAAGGTGTGGGTAAAGATAAAAGACCTAATGGCTTAAACCAATTGAATCAAAGACCGAAAAAGACTTGACCTACAGAGTTGTTTTGATGGAAAAAACTATGGGTTTAGAATAGGGTGTAAAAGAATGAAGGAAAACAAATGCATGCAACGGAAAATAGACCAAGAGGCTGCTCCTAAGCACCAAAAACCAAGAAAACACCCACCAAACAAACATGGTAGGAAAGCAAACCAAAGGTAACTCTACCGCCACACAAACTCAAAGGAAAATCTATCAAGAAGGCTTCAACTAACTCAAACTGACCTGAACAAATGTTCAGAAGGTACCTATACTATCAAAACATTCAAAAACACCCAAAAGACTTATAACTGAGATCAAACCCTAAAATGAAATCCAAACTCAATAAAAGTGCGCAGGTACTGCAACAGACAACAAGATTAGAGTGTGCAGGTCTGTATAACTGCAACATGCATCTAGGGAAAAAGATGCGCTACTGTGACTAGCAGGGAGTCGTGCACAGGTTCAAAAGACCTAGAAAGCAAAAAAGACACCTAAAACAAGTACTGAAGTGAGTGAAGCAATCTAAAGAGGACTTCCAAGAGGTTAAAACAAGACTCAAAAAGGATAAGGATGTCTCAACATCAGCAGAGAGGCAAATCAAAAGAAGGAACAAACCCAACATTCAAAAATCAAACCCTACAGCAAAAGGTTTAATCCTTCAGGAAAGTGCGCAGGTTTCAATACTGACAACCCGCTTACATTTCTAAAAGTATGCAGGTTTCAATACTGACAACCCGCATACATTTCTAAAAGTATGCAGGTTTCAATACTGACAACCCACGTACATTTCAGAAAATGCGCACCTGTATGCACAGGAGACCAGCGCACAGCGATTAAAAGGCAAAAGAAAGGGCTTTGCACAATCAGACTGAAATGAATCAAGATAAAAGGAAAAGCAAAGTAACCTATAAGAACCTCTCAGAAAACCAACATACTGTAAAATTGAAAGAAAACCTAGACAAGGTCCCCAGAGCAGAAACAATCGGTGCTCCCCAGCAGAGTTGCCAGTTCTGTTGTGCAGGAAAATACCTTATAGTGGGGGAGACGACACTACCAACTTACATGGGGTGACAGGTAAATACATTCATGTTTTGCATTAATTACTACAAATGGAAAGAGGTTAGGATTCCAAAAGTTGTACCTTTTTAACGATGGCTGGTCCTAGCTTTCGCCCACTCTTCCGCAATGAAGAACTTGCAAAACAAGTTAACCTTCCTTAGCGTATCTTGACTATAAATAGATAATGAAATTGAGAACAACTTAACATTAATCACAATCAAATATTCAATCAAATAGGCATTCAATTGGGACGGGAAGGGTATTTTAACCTTTTATTGTCAAAGAAATGTAGATAAGTATAGATATACCTGATCTATCCAGACACTTCTGCAACCGATTCCTGGGCTCCTACTCCTCACAAAGACTTAAGAATTCCTCCAGCGTAACAGCAGTTTCTTCTTCCTTCTAGGCCCCTTCCTCATGGCTTCCCCTTGTATTTATGGCCCAAGGCAGGAAGTTGGATTCGCGAGGTAGTTGGGAA
The DNA here is from genome assembly GCA_027924585.1 of Larix kaempferi. Classification (NCBI taxonomy): domain Eukaryota; kingdom Viridiplantae; phylum Streptophyta; class Pinopsida; order Pinales; family Pinaceae; genus Larix; species Larix kaempferi. The sequence goes on along the minus strand of BSBM01000619.1, from coordinate 12,524,044 downwards.
GTTGGGGGAGTTACAATACCAAACTCAACTAATCCCAATTCGTAATCTTAATATATTTTTCAATTTCATCTTAATATGTGTGTGGGTTCAACACTAGGAGACTTGTGCATGGTGCGTCGCTAGGTCTCTCAGCAACTCGCGCATACAACTTTTCAGAAATGTACGCAGGTTTTCTATAGTGAACCTGCATACTTTTAGGAATGTGCGCGGGTTGACAATTATAAGAGTAGTGCATTTCCAATGAAACATACAGAAAAATATAATTTTTAGCTAAAGATGTAAGATCTCAGTATCAAATCATTCAAGGTCAATCTAGCTCTTCCATCCATAGTGTCCTTTTGTGTGATCAACAGGGCAATGTGATCATGGACAGAGAAGTGCATATTTGACCTATAACAATATGTATCTCACTCTTCCACGATATGCAGTCATCCACCGCAGATTTCCACCACGATCTCTTCACACTTCAATGTAGCTTTCATGCAGTTCATCCACACATGGAGCTATCATTATCCAAGCACTCTATTGAATTCATATATCAATATTTTTGGCATTGGTGTATAAAATTTCAATGGAAACCAAGAGCTCACATCCACACGCTAGAGGAGAGAGAAACTACCATTCGCGGCTTGAGATACCATAGAGAATCAATATATCAAAGTTAGTAGAAAAATATATCAATATGCAGCAATATATCAATATGCATTAATATATATATCTGAGTATCTACCATTCGCAACAATATATCAATACACAAATTTTCCCTCCATTTGCAAGTAACCTCCAGTTACTCACTTGATGTGTTTTGAAAATTACAAATGCAATAAAATTTCATGTAGAGATTCCACAGTTTCTAGAGGTGAGATATGACAGAGGAATGAAGAACCACTAGAGACCGCGTGTGGGTGAGACCACCAAAGAGAGCAGTCTTCACAGGTAGAGAGCTTCAATGCTTCACCAAAAAATATAGAGAGCCCATTGCAACAGTTACCAGTTCACTGGTCAAGCTCCACATGCAAAAGGAGAGAAGGAGGAGCTAGGGTTTAGGCTCCACATAGTTGGAAGCCCAAGTCTTCTCACATTTTGAATGCAATAACAAAAATGGTGCAATATTTTCCATTCCTCACGCAGCAGAGAGAAGAGGAGTCTCTCTACAGTTCTTCCATGCAGTGTTAGACTGTATCACTGACCATAGCACAACTCCATATTCTCTTTACAAATCACCCAAGACAGACATCACAATCCTCATATCATGGAAGAAGAAAAACGTGTAGGCAGGTGCTTAAGGAGGGTGAAAACCCTAATCTACACTGAAGAGCAAGTATCTCATGCATCTCCACTTTAAAAACATGTAGCAATCGCAAGGCAAGTCATATCTTCATTTGGAGTCTTCAATTGGAATGACATCTCCACACGCAGCTAAGCTTCAAACGCAAATATCACTCCACTTGCAGCTCCACATTTCAACGCATGGGCTTCAAAAAATATTAGGATTCTTCATGTGATTGATATCAATAACGGTCTTCACCATGGGATAGGATTCATTGTGGTCTTGTGCACAAACCACAACCACATTATACAGGTAGCGATCAAGAAACAATTTCGTGGGAACTCCATGTTGGATGGAACCAGATATATTGTATCTGTGCAATGGATATAATTTCAGGGATGATATATGGTCACGCTTCATTCTCAAAATATCCTCCTATGAATTTTCTCCTTATGACGATACAAAATTTACCACCTAGGCTTGATTATATCGGCGATAGAAAACGGTCGACTATAGTAGGCAAGTAACTGTCAAGAGGAAGATGGCCAAAATTAGGGTTTGTAGTTGCAGTAGTTCTCAGAGATCGTACTCCATGCGGGACTTAAGTTACCCGATTCCAAAACTACTATGCAGAAATTGAAGAGATAAAGAGTAACGTACTACTAGCAAGGGAGGACAGAGCTGGCTGAGCAGATGCCAGAAATCACTCCAAAGAAAAAACGCCTTCACAATGGCAGGTTTACAATGGTTATGGAAAACTGGAAAAAATATGGCAGGCATAGAGAAGAGCCAGGTCTGATAGAGAATGTTGGTAGGAGATCAGGCCAAAGGTAATTCATGTGGATTTGATACCATTGTTAGGTTCCCATTAGAGCAAATAGGCAGAAATCCATAAAAAGACAAAAGGATAGGTGTCAAAGCACACCATTCTCATTAATTAAATTTGTATTTATACAATGAGAATGCCTCTTGGGTTCAACTTCCCAAGAGGTCTTTTGGACTCATGAATGACTCTTCTCATTCACCTAGGACTTTTGGTCTTCTCACGTGAATAGGGAATTACTAACATAATATTTTCCTAACAACAAGGATTAGGTTCCAACAATTTCAAATCTCTAAGGAATATAAAATACAAATATTGTCAAAACTCAAATCCCAAACCTCAAATTATTTCATTTCATCTTTTCTTAGTCCCATATAATCTAATCAATTAGTGTATCTAATCTAATCTGAGTATCTACCACCTAACTACCCTATTTAATAATATCTAATTCACTTTTACACTAGATTATAAACACTAATGGAGCATTATACTCCAACACCGCCTCTTAATGCTACAATATTAAGAATTACAACAAAAACATGAAAATAATAATTATTCTTAAACTTCACTCCTCCACAATTCAAAATCATGCAGGAAATCCATCAAGTTGTCTCGTCACCCTCATAAGGGTACTATTCTTGAATTTTTTGAGTTCATGGATTTTCGAGCTCCATGAATTCCCAAACTCCCAAATTAGTCTCATTCATTGGATTCCCAATCTCCTCCAACTCCCAAATGATTGAATCAATGCAATTCCCAAATTCTTGAATTGTTGGAATGAGCCATGTTGATTAAACATTTTCTAATTATGTTCTATTTTAAAGAATCAATCATTACGAGCAATTATATTTTGTCATTGTCATATATGATATCATTTGTTTCAGTGTGATAAATTTCATTTAAAAAAAACAATCATGTTTTGAAAACAAATAAATAAAATGAGATCAATATATTTGCCCCCTCTTCTTCTAAGGATTAAGAGTTCTATATAAGTATCTCTTAAGTGCCTTGAAAAAATCAATTTTTGAAAAATAACATGTTTTTTCTTTATATATATATTTGTAAATATATTTTTGAAAGGTAAATTTAGGCTCTTTTATTAGTGAGTAATATACCTTGAGGCATTTATGCATGATTTGATAATTTTTTATCTTTAATTCGGAAATGCAATAGTACTTGAAATCAAATAACAATCATACACATATGCAATCACATTCAACACATGAATTTACCTTGGGGAAACCCTCTATGGATTGAGGGAGAAAACCCCAGCAAAGCCCTCCTTAGTATATTGATAGATAGCAGAGAATGTATTTTACATCAAGCACTCATTGTGCAATTACAGAACAAGAGAAAGATAAAGAAGAGAGACTCATAGTAATATCATGCACAAAGAGAAGCACCTTGCCTTCAAGGGAAAAGATAATTTGCTTCACATTAAATTCATCAATCCTGTATAACATATTTATATATTCTTCACATGCACCGACTTCTATTTTTATCTTCTTACTTCATTATGAACTTGCCCTCCATCTAGATGTATCAATCTTGCGTGAAGAAGAGTTCCCCACTTCTCATGCAGTGCATTAACTCGTTGACCTGAGTCTTAGGATGAACTCACCCCTTAATTGAAAGCTTGCGCACTTAGTTAGGTGGCTAACTTAAGTGTCGTCATGCAAGTGTCGCAACTCAAGTGTCGTCTTTTAGTTTAACATAAGTGTCGTCATGCAATAACAATTAGTTAACTAGATATTCTTTGTTATTACGTAGTTAACTCTCTTAACCGATTTTTTCTTGTTAACATCACTATAGTGATCAATTCGAGTTCTCCTTTGATTTACTGAAGTATTCACTAAAGTTTAACAATTTGAAATCTCTCTTAATTAATTCGTTTATGTGCAATTTGAATTCTCTCATATCTTATCACTTCTTATCTTTATCTCTTGTCTTGTCGGCATGGTCCACATGTGCCATCTTAATTATCATATCAAATATACTAGGGATAATTTCCCAATGATGTGATCATATAGACCTACTATCATTCCAAGTGGTTATATGCTAATTTAATTCACTCCAGAGGTGGCCAATCTCTAGAGGATACTTAATAGCTCAACCATGGTTAGTAGTACACCACACACCATACATCCTTCGGCAGGCAAAGAATCACCTCAACACATGAGGATTTGTCTTGACACACAAGACCTTAACCTTGACTAGCAAGACTGTACAACATCGTCACTTTAACAAACAAAGCACTTGCCTCAACACATGAAGCTTAACGTGAGCTTAACCGTTCTTGAGTCCAACTCAATATTCTTCTCCAAGTTTCCTGAGTCCAACTCGGGCTCCTATAAGGAACTATCTTGACACATGAGCCTCAATCTTGACACACAAGATTGACCTAGAGAATTACTCATGATGGTGTAACTTTAACACTCCCTCTCAGCGAGGGAGGCATTCTCTACCATGTTAAGATTGTCTTGGAAGTACCTATACTTCGTCAAAAACATAGGTTTAGTCAACATATCTGCAATCTGCTCACTAGTAGCAATGTACTGAAGTATTATGACACCTCTATGGACCATGTCTCTAATGTAGTGATATGTCATCTCAATGTGTTTCAATCTGTCATTAAACACAGGGTTTTTTGAGAGCTTAATGTAGCTATGATTGTCAGAGCGAATGAATGTAGTCTCAAGCTTCTCACTGAACAACCCAGTGAGTAGATTCCTAATCCAAAAATCTTCTCGGAAGGCAGCACTAGATGCAATATACTATGCTTATGTAGTACTCTAGGCTACAGAGCCCTGCTTCCTGCTGGACCAAGAGATCATATTTGATCCCAATATAAAACAAAATATGGATGTACTCTTCCGATCCACAATATTACCACCCAATTTAGAGTCAACATATCCAAGTAACATCACTCCAACATTGGAAGCATATCTGAGTCCATAACCAATAGTACCTCAAAGGTATCTAAGCACATTATTGGAAACATCCCAATGTCTATTTCTTGGATCATACATGAACTGACTCAAGATACTCACTTCATAACATATGTTTGGTCTACTATGTATCAAATACATCAAGGAACCAATAAGTTGTCTATACATGGTAGGATACAATAGACCGATCTGGAATCTGACTCATGTAGCTTCTTTAGATTAGACACCATTGGAGTAGACATGAACTTACAATCCATCATACAAAATATCTGCAATACATCAACTGTGTACTTTCCTTGAGAAAGAAATATCTCATCTTTCCTTTGCCAAAATTCTAGACCAAGAAAATAGTGCATAAGACCTAAGTATATCACTTCAAACTTAGAAGTGAGCTCCCTCTTGCACTGAGCTATATGTTTCTCAGAAGTGATCTCCCTCTTCTTTCCTTTTCCAAACTTCTAGACCAAGAAAATAGTGAATAAGACCTAAGTATTTCATTTCGAACTCAAAAGTGAGCTCCCTCTTGCACTGAGCTATATGTTTCTCCTCTCCAGTAAGAAACAAGTCACCAACATAGAGAACCAATATCAATGGTTGGTTCTTCACAACCTTGAAGTACAAGTTGGTGTTAGATTCGCTTTTGGAGAATCCCAAGCTCAGAAGATAGCTATCAATCCTTGAATACGAATCCCTCAGGGCCTGCTTAATCCCATATAAGGATTTCTTAAGTTTTCATACATCGGAATCCTTCCCATGAATTAAAAACCCCTTAGGTTGTTGTATGTAAATCTCTTCCTCAACCTCACCATTAAGGAATGCGGTATTCGCATCCATCTGGTGAAGTTTCCAACCCAAAACTGAAGCAAGGGAAATCATGGTTCATATAGTAGTGTACCTAGCCACAGGAGCAAATGTCTCATCATATTCTTTCCCTTCTTTTTTGTGAGAAACAACAGGACACAAATATTGCTTTATACTTTTCCATACTTCCATCAGCTGCATGCTTGATTTTATAAATCCACTTAGAAGTTATAATTGACTTCCTGTCAGGCTTAGGAACCACTTCCCACACATCATTCTTCATGTTAGATTTGTATTCTTCTACCATGGTATATTTCCATATAGTTGTATCCTTCCAAGTATTGAAGTTCGAAGTTCCTTCAAGACAGTATTCCAGTCTTACTGAGATTGAATCTATAATTATTCAAGTACGATGCACACTCAGGATCTACATAGGCTCAAGCTTGATTGCTAAACTTATATATTTCACATCTTGAGCTCTGATACCATGTTAATTTTGTATCTTTAATTCGGAAGTGAAATAGTACTTGAAATCAAACAACAAACATACACAAAGCAATCACATTCAACACATGAATTTACACTGGGGAAACCCTCTATGACTTGAGGGAGAAAACCCCAACAAAAGCTTCCTTAGTATATTGATAGATAGCAGAGAATGTATTTTACATCAAGCACCCCCTGTGCAATTATAGAGAAATATAAAGCTAAATAAGAGAGAATCAAAATAATGTCCTGGACAAAGAGAAGCACCTTTCCTTCAAGGGAGAATAGAATTCACTTCACATTCAATTCATCAATCCTATATAAAATATTTATATATTCTTCACATGCATCAGCTTCTATTTTTATCTTTTGACTTCATGATGAACTTTCCCTCCATCTGGATGTATCAATCTTGCATGAAGAAGAGTGCCCCACTTCTCATGCAGTGCATTAACTCACTGAACTGAGTCTTAGGATGAACTCACCCCTTAATTGAAAGCTTGCACACTTAGTTAGGTGGCTAACTTAAGTGTCATCATGCAAGTGTCGCAACTCAAGTGTCATCTCTTAGTTTAACATAAGTGTCGTCTTTTAGTTTAACATAAGTATCATCATGCAATAACACTTAGTTAACTAGATCTTCTATGGTATCACTTAGTTAATTGTCTTAACTGATTCTTTCTTGTTAACATCACTATAGTGATCAATTCGAGTTCTCCTTTAATTTACTGTAGTCTTCACTGAAGTTTAACGATTCGAATTATCTCTGATAATTAACTCTTTTATGTGCAATTTGAATTATCTCATATCTTATCACATCTTACCTTTGTCTCTTTTCTTATATGCATGGTAGACATGTGCCAGCCTAATTGTCATATCAAATATACTAAGGATATTTTCCCAATGATGTGATCATATTTTCCTACTATCGTTCCAAGTGGTTATATGATAAAATAATTCACTCTAGAGGTGGTCAGTCTCTAGAGGAGACTTAATAGCTCAACTATGGTTAGTATTACATCACACAGCATACATGCTTCGACATGTAAAGCATCACCTAAACACATGAGGATCTATCTTGACACACAAGACCTTAGCCTTGAATAGCAAGACTATACAACATGATCATCACTTTGACAAACAAAGCACCTGCCTCAACACATGAAGCTTAACCATTCTTGACTCCAACTCAAGATTCTTCTCCAAGTTTCTTCAGTCCAACTCAGGATCCTATAAGGCACTACCTCAACACACGAGGCTCAATCTTGACACACAAGATTGACCTGGAGAATGAGTCATGATGTTGTAACTTTAACATGATTACTAAAAACCTCATGTGGAGTAATTTTGACAACTACCTTTATCCATTGTTTATTGTAGATGTTAGGCTTCCTTTTTGACATTGTTGTTGCTATGATAAAATGTTAGAAAATGATAACTCTACAGACTTGTCGCTCTATATTCTTCTTAGAATCCATCAAAATTATCCTAAACATATTTACCCCTAAAACATGTTATTTGAAACACCACAAATTCAAAAAATCTCCTCTACAATCTATATGCCTTTGTGGACTTAGAAATCCTTGGGCAAGTATCAAAGAATCTATGGAAAAACATTGTCACTTCCCATGTGTGTTATGGTCAGGGTCCTGTCACCAAATTTGTGGTCAAATACCTTTGTAATATCCCATTGGAATTCGACCATCAAGTTGTTTGTTCTGCTTATTTTCATTGTGCCTAGCCTTAAAACTTCATATAGGGAACATAGATTAGGTCACAAAATAAAAATAAAAATTTTTCCCTTATCTAAATAGAAGACTATAGTATTTTCTCATTCATTGGGATGTTGTATCTTCATTCTTGTCTTTTTATTATACTCAAATTTTGCACCCACACAGGATTGGATGCACTTCTACTCATCCCACAAGTTGTTGTCATCCAACTCCCTCCATCGATCTATGCAGCTAGATTTGAATTTATTACCAATTTATCACTACAATTTGTTCATTGTTCTTTTTGCATGTGGGTTGTATCTAGTATGGATAGGACTCAAATAAATATTTCAAAGCATGTTGAATTTTCCTTCCCATTGAATTTTACTTTGCATATGTTATCCTCGATCCACTACTTTGTCAGCTCCTCCTCATCAAGACATTTTTTTGTATTACTCTTTATTTTGAATATTTTTGCTCTGGTACCATGTTAAAATTTTAAACATTAAAAAAAAATATTTAGACATGACATGGTCAGAAACATACTCATGTAAAAGATGTGATTTTATTACAATGAAGTCATTTGATACAATGAGGTTGATTCCCTTTTATCTCGTTTGCTAGGTAATTATGATACCAATATAACCAAACTAACATATTTGATAATATTGTATTCACTTTTACGTTAGAATATAAACATTATTGGATTAATATACTCCAACAAAGGCAATGCCAACTTTTGGGTACAACAAATTGGGAAAAAACCAACTCCTTCATTGTTATTTTGCTCCCATGATTATCATACTCATTGTAAGTATATATGATCATGAGAACTCATATGCATGTTGCATTTTATTTCTTATGCTCTGAACAATGCTTGGTGAGGTGGCCAAGTGCTTAGAATGTTAGCAATGATAATTAGAAGGGCATCAAACAATCTAATGTAACCTACCCAACCCCTCTATAGCTTTATTGAGGAATAGGAGGCACTTTGTTTTTTTTTTTATCATTGGCTTAACCATTTTTTGGTTCCACTAATTCATTTTTCCCCTTTGAATGACCTTATATTGGCTCATTCAAAAGAACACATTCATATTCATTGACTTCATTAAAACAATGAATCAACCACTTTTAAATCATGTACACATCTAGGCCATCATGCCTCTTTCGAATAAACCACTGGGCATTTTTTAAAGAAATCATCATGAACTTCTAAAATATGTGTCTGTTGCATAAGCAAAGTACATCAACCTTATTCAAAAAACCCATCTTTGATATGATCTCCTCGATGTCTAAGCCATCGATTGGGCCAACTTGAAATATCATCTTGTGAGTTCCTCTGATAGAACATTGGGCCACTTTAAAAGAACAACATTCAACAACCCTAATAGGTCATTTGGCCAATACAAAAGAACATATTTCAAAAGGAAATGATAGACCATTGATATTCTCAAAAGAACATCTTTTGAAAGGCCCCAGTGAACTTTCGAAAAGATCAACTTCCAACCTTCAAAGAAAAGAAGAAATCAAAATTCATCTTGCCAAAATGCAATATGTCCCATCAACCATAATTCTAAAAACAACCTTTGAATTTCCTCAATAGGCTATTGGGACAATTCAAAATATCTTCTTTCGAACACACCCAATAATCCACCGACCAATTTGAAAGATTGTCTTTCAAACGTGTTTCAAACACACTCGATAGGCCACCTAATCGTTTCAAAAGATACTCTTTTGAATATGCCCAACATATCATCAAGTTGATTTTGAACAAAATATTCACTTAAAGGTATAAGGCCTTGGGCCTATTCAAAGTACATCCAAACTAAGACAAATGGCATAATCCCACTTCCAAGGCAATGCTTCTAAGAAAAACAAGCAAAGGCTTGAATGGTCACCATTCGAGTTTAACACTTACAAGAGGCCTAAATTTTGATAAAAGGTCCATAGGCTCTAAATGGCATTCAGAAATAGATAGTTTAAGTCTCATTCGAATGGCACTGCTCCATATTGGTTTTTAGCCTACAAATGTGTTGGTATAAATAGATGATTCTAATTGGGTCTATCCCATGGCATCCATCGTCGAATGCATAACATAATATTGAAAACACAACATGAACTCAATGCATACCATGATTTCAATCCAAATAAACTCTTAAGATATTTCAAATTCACCAAACAACAATTAAGAGATGCAACACCTCAAACATCCGCGAATTCCATACCAATTCATTCATAAGTGGAATACAATGTAGCAACACAATTAAACACAAATTCAAGCACATATATAGAACACTTATCTTCCAAATAAGTTGATCCAAGGAAATTGGCTACAGTCAAGAAATTTTCCACTCAACCATACGAAATCCTCTATTAATTCCACCCTCAAGTTGGGTTACGGGGTCTCTAGGGTGAAGGAAACCAATATCTGACACTTAGGTCACTCACCAATCCAATTTTTCTTAAGCTCAACCAAGTAATTCACCCTAAAAATTTCCAAGAAACACTAGCCAATGGAACCATGGCCCTTCCTTCACCACCCCACACAACACAAGGATTACATTTCCATTCTATGCTCAATAGCCTTCAAGAATCTACTTCCCTCCAACACTCTTTAATGTGTGCAGAAGGATCCCAGCCTATTGTCTACCTTTAAGATCAACTCAGCATAGTCAAATATTGGCTCTCGATCACAAATTTAGTAGTTATCTATATGGATAATGGGTATGGTTTCCTATACAACCAAGCCTTTATTATCTTCTATAGCCTTACATCTCTCTCTTCTCTATGTTCACAAATTTCTCTTCCACCTACCTGGTCACCTACAAGATCAAATTGTAGTCTCTAGCATAGAATGGGAACAACCATGCAAATGCAATCCCCCAATCCATGGAATGGATCCCATGGAATACCCTAGAATACATAATATCCAATAGAATTTCCCTCCCCACACTAGTATTAAATGTAAAAGAATTGAATGAACCCCTAGGAATGTTCAATTTGAATTGCATGAAGGGAGAGGGCATGGGAAAAAAGATGGTTTGAATATCCATGTAGTTTGATTCCCTATGGATATGGAGTATCTTACAGTCCTCTAGACTTGTACTCAACCCCAAAGCTTGCATAACTATCAAATGAAGACTTCCCCACCAACCACCACTTGCATTCAATGGTTGATGGTTGGGGGTTTAATAAGAAACGTGGTGAAAATATGAAGGCTAGCAGACTCAGGAAAATATATATTATTTATCAACCCCTTGGACCCCATTTTCTCTTCCCCTCTAGTGGACTCATAACCCCTCTCATGCTCTTCTGTAGTTAGCCTTGGAGCTTATATATTAACATTTGAAATAATATCTACATATATTGAGGATACAATGGTAAGTCTACTTCATGGTATCTGAAAAAACATATTTATTGAACATACATACCTAGACATTCATTCGACAATCCTTGACTTTGAGTTCAACACTAGGAATTCATACAAAATATTTACATATTTTACATATGAGATCATTTATATAACTCAATTCCTTTCATTTAAATACTTAGAACATAATTCGATCCAATACATTATGTTGCATCACATAATGGAATATCAAAGCTCTATCGATTTCATGTTCAGTGAAGTAAATTATCATAATCAGTAGTTTAGAGTTTGTTAATGGGATTAAGATGCCACAATATTGCAAATATTGTGTAGATGCATCTTTTAATCAGACATAAACACAACTCCTAACTAACTAGTACTCATATTAGTTGATTTATTAATCGTATCTAGTCAACCTTGGAATGTGCAATACCTAAATGCAAATTTACAATTTTAATTTTGAAAGGCATGAGAATATATGCTATTCTTAAATATAACCTTGAAGAAATGACAAAAAACATCTATTTATGGATATGTAAATTTAAAGTCAATGTAATGGCATCATAGTGAATCAACCCATGTATAGTTTGACCTCACATTTTTTCCATAGTACAAGGATCAAACTATGTATTGTTTTGTTTGGCCTTGCACTCTTTACCATAGTATAGTCAGAAATCATTGAATGTAATAATAATATATTGATTACTATTATTACTCTCTCTTTCTTTCACGGAAAAAAAAAGATCAATAACTTGATATTCTATGACGAATCAAAGTTATTTACATATGTCACTAAAGATTCCATTTAACGACATAGGCTATACAGAAACTAATACTATAGAAAAACATGAGAAATAACAATAAGCATCAATGATTCTACCTCACATGGGCCTACAGGAAAAATTATCACTACATCCAAACTATCCCATAAAATCACAAGAAACAGGAAGCATGCTGCATAAAATAACAAAAAGCAGAGCCTAGAGAAAAACAACCCAACTGACTGGAAGCTAGTATATAAAGAGGGATCCCTCATCCACCTTGAGGGAATCATAGAGTTCTTAAAAAAAAAGAACGCCCTATGTAGATCCTACTCCATGATTTGATAGCAAATCTGCCAACTGGTTGTGTTCTCTATATATATGCTTAAAATACGGACCTATAAAAAGAGACTTCAACAACATAATTTTGTCACACCAGTGTTCAAGAGATGCCACATGTAAGCCCGATCTTCCACAAGCCCATTCAAACACAACCTTTGAGTCACCAAAAACATGAAGGGAAGAGAATTTTTTATAATGTGCAAACCATAACAGATCCCAAAGGGACAATATTTATGCTCTTGAATTTGATCCTTTACCACAACCCATCCACATAAAATAAAAATGATATTCTCTAATTTTAAAAATCATGCCAAAACCTCCTTGAGAAGAGGATGATGCCCCATAAAAAAACCCCAACATCCCCACAGAAGGAAATATAGGAGCAGACATAAGACGAGGATTCTTCGAAGGACCAGGCTTGTGCAGGGCCTGAGAGAAACTTACAATCCTATGGCATAATACATGCACATTTGTCTCATCTCCATCAAAAATCTGTTTATTCTCGCCTTTCCAAATAAACCAAGAAATTATGCATGGGAGTTCCTTAAAAGAGGGACAAAGAGAGATCTAGTCCTGCATAGCATCTTCAAAATATGAGAGTTTCCATTCTTGATCTATGAGCAGAGCCTCCTTGGTGCCACTTCAAACAGATTTAGTGAGAGTGCAATGGATCAAGAGATGATCCACTGATTCTGCTTCTTTCTTGCATAAATAGCAAAGATTAGGACCCTCGAAACCTATGACAACCAAATTATCCCATGTGATAATTCTATTATGAAGGACCATCCAAATGAAGCAATGAATATTTTTTGGCACTTTCCACTTCCAAAGATGTTTATGCCACCATATGTTTACCAAAGCTCCCGATTCCTCCACCATTACATCGTCGGCATCTTTTTCCGAAATCAAACCACTCTTTGTATTCTTTGACCACACCAGAGATTCATCGGCTTCACTGAGCCTAAGTCCCAAATGCAGCATCCCTAAACATAAAGATTCCATTCAGTAGCTAGAACACCGTCCAAACCCAGGTCTTCAACACTAAGCCAATAGGAGGAGACATGATCAACAATATTCTTAACCTGGGTCAATCTAAAAATTCCCACAGTGTTTATCCTTTCAATAAGTTGATGTGACAGCTTGTAACATTCTTCTCCTCCGACAAAAGGGTCAATTCCCAGATAAACCAACATGCCATTACCCATCTTCCATGATAGACCCGATCCCAACCACTTGTAAACTTTCATGAAACCTTGCCATAAGTTTGAGGCTCAATGCACTGTATTATTGATAGACCTGATCCAAGAAGTGATTGGAATATTTTTTAAATATTTAGCATGCAAGATATCCTTCCAAAGTCCTTGACCAAATATCCCCCTCCACAAACTCTTAACTCTAAGTGCCTCACAAAACCAGCTTAGATGTTTCACTCCCCACTCCCCCTTAAGTTTCGGAAGAGAGATGCTTTGTCAATTTGACAAGTGGATTTTCTTTCTTTCCATACTACCATCCCACAGGAATTGAAGCGTCATTTTCCTCAATGTTGTTATGACATAAACTGGTATATTGGAAAGAGAGAACCAATAAACCAGGGTAATGGCCAACACAGATTTTAGGAGCGTGATCCTGCCACCTAGAGAGAGCCATTTAAAAACCCAACATCCAATCTTGGATTCCAACTTCTTAATCATTCAGTTCCAATATGATTTTAAGTAATTATTGGGCTTTAAGAAAAAACCCAGATAGTTGAATCCTTCCACCATAGGCTTGACATTGAAAGGAAGGACATGTAATATTCGATCCATAACCGAATCCTTGATTGCATGATGAAAAAAATAAGATTTTAGAGAGCTTACCTCCATACCAATGGCGAAACAAAAGAGCTTAATTAAATCATTCATATTAATCCATTCTTTGATTGTTCCTATACCAAAAAGCAGGACATCATCGACAAAGAGAAGATGATAAATTTCGTGAACAGCCAACACCTTCACACTAGATAATTTATGATCATGCTTATCTTGACCAAGGAGCATACTTAGGCCTTCTGCCACAACCAAGAAAATAACTGGGGAGAGAGGGAATCCATGCCTCAATCCCCTTGAGCTCCTGAAAAAGGGAGAAGGACACCCATTAACAAGGACATAAAATGAGGCCAAGGAAACACATGCCATAGTCCACTCAACCACTGAATTAGGATATCCAATATAAATTAGAGCAAGATGAAGAAATCCCCAATATACTTTGGTGTATGCCTTCGAAAGGTCTATTTTAAGGACAAGAGCAAGCATCTTTTTAAGTTTTATCGAATGAAGGAATTCCTGTGAGACATTGATCGCATCAAGGATATGCCTTTTATCCAAAAAATAAAACTGTTCCGGAGAGATACATTCAGCAAACTTGGACTTAACCCTATTAGCAATTATTTTGGCAATAAGCTTGTTAACTAGGTTACAAAGAGCGATAGATTTGAAATCATCATAAGAATAAGGCTTAGATATTTTGGGGATCAAGGCTAAAAAGGTAGATTTGAAATCCCTTGAAATTGAACCTTGAATTCTGGACTCCTCAATAGCCTACAATATGTCCTTTTCCATCATATCAAAAAAGCCAAGAAAAATTCGACAGTCCACCCGTCTGGGCTTGGGATTTTGTCCTTTTCCATAGACTTTAAAGTTGCCTCAACTTCATCAAGAGTAACCTCCCTATCTAATTGAATCCCCTGTTCTTCTGAAAAGAAACGAGGAATATTTTGAATCACCTTCAGTTGATCAGCAAGATTTACCCGCTTTGAGTCCCTCAAGATCTCAGAGAAAAAAGAGACTGCTGCATTTTCCAATTCCTTTTGTGAGTGTAAAGAAGAGACATCCCGATCCTTTATCTCCTAGATTGAATTTAAATTTCGTCTGTAGCTAGCATATTTATGAAAAAACTTAGTGTTAGAATCACCAAGTCTAATCCATATCGCCCGGCTCTTGAGACGCCACATCTGCTCCTATAATTTTAGTAGTTGTCCTTTCCTAGCTTCTAATTCCAACAGCCAGCATTTTTCCTCATTTGAGAAAATCATGGAGGAGTTGCTAGACAAAAGAGCATCTATTACAGCCTTCACCCTTACAAATTCCTCATCCTGATCCTTCTTCTTTTTTGCTTCCCACTCAATCACTTTCCTCTTTAAACCCTTGAGTTTTCCATACAAAATATCCATGGCAGGGAGAGCAGTGCCCATAGAAAAACCAGACTAGGAATCCTTTACGAAAGTGGAGAAAGAAGGATCTTTGAGCCATGCATGATTGAATTTGAAAGGAAAATGAAGGCAAGAGGCCTCCCACTCCAACTAAAAACAAAAAGGAGTATGATCAAAGATGTCTGAATGTAAGGGCCAAGACCGAAACCTACTCACAGCTTTTGTAAGAGATTCACAGATGAAAAAATGATCAAGTCTCTTTGATAACCCGTCCAAACCCGTGCTACCATTCCTCCAAGTCGGAACAGAAGGGAAGGTTGAGCATTGATCAGATTGGAGCCTCCAAATAAATGCCTAAAATATCCCTCTAAAGGATCCTAATGAGTTGTGTTCCCCCAAATAACAGAAGCAGCCATTGTGAGGTTCAAATTCCCCACAAGAATCAGGAAGTTCGTCTTCAAAACACCACTAAGCTCCACCTTGTACCTGTAATACCCCATTTTTCCCTTGATGTTTATTGGATTCTATGTCAATATTGTGTATATGTAGTGTGTGTAATTTCCCTAGTGTGGAGCTCAAGGCCAAGGCCCCACTAGTGGATGTTTAAGGATTATTGCTTAGGAAAGTATTTGGACAGTTTGATTATTCATGGGTTGTTAAGCCATGAAGAAATGTAAATGATGTAATTATTATTAATGAATAAAATAACCAAGAAGCTGGCTAAGGAGGCAACACATGAGAAGGGGCCACGTGTATCCAATAGGAAGAGGTGAGGGGGTTTTGGGATTGGTTTCCCATGTTTCCACATGTCTGACTGTGAACTCGTTTGAACTCCCTGATGACATTAATGCGGTGCAGAAGGTGGTTGAGAACCCTGTTGCTAAAGCCAATGGAGTATGAAGCATGCCTGCGATTTCGTATGGCAGGGCATGGCTCTGATTGCTTACCCTGGAAGACACTCAACATTTAGAGCTCGCTGAACCATTTTGGATTACCCATTCTAGTGAAGGGCATTCACACATTCGCGCATTCACCCATCATTCAATCTCGCACTTTCCCTCCACAATCCATCGCCCACAGAGAGAGATCTTGCTCATATGTTCCTGCATACACAGAGCTAATTGAGTGGTATAACCCGAATAACCGTGTTTCCCTGTGTAATAGAAATACCAGAGGTTTGATAGCCATGGAAACCGTGTGTGTGAATCCAGTCTGCCGATGACAGAGTGTCCATGACAGAGTGATAGAACCAGTGAGGAAACTGCAAGCTAAAACCGTGCAGAGAAACCGTGAGGTCTGGATATTGGATTGCAGAGGATAGATTGTGGAATAGAGCTCGTCTGCAAGTCGGAAGGAGTCCATCGTTGACTTGTGGAAGAAGGTTGGGTTGCTTGATAAACCCAGTGAAGGATGAAGTCTCATAGAACTAGCGACTGGACCTTTCTATGCCCATCTTGGAATAGCACTGGAAGGGAAGAGGCCTTGAGGGCTTGTGAAACATAGAAGAGGGTCTTCCTTTTGTTGGACGTGGTAGGTAATGTGGTTTCTAGGTCAACTGAGTGTTGAGATGCCTGCAGCTCTGTGGTTGAGCTCACTGGCTTAGCAATGCCTCCCTTGATGTCCTTGTTTTCTTGATAAACCCATTGTCGGTTGGCTTAACATGATCAACTTGTCTGATATGTTTGATAAACCCAACTGTATGTTGGCTTGGCATTCCCTTGCTGTTGGTATGCTTGATAACCCCAACTGGAATTTGGCTCAGCATGACCAGTGTGTCCCTGAATGCTTGATAAACCCACTGTAGGTTTTCTTAGCATGGGTAGGTTCCCTGGAATGCTTGATAAACTCAACTACATATTGGCTTGGCATTGGGATGGAACCTTGACTGTGAGAGAACCTGATAGCATCCTTAGTTGATACACATCCCAGCTCAGGGGTGATCTCTTAGCTAAAAGTGTACAGGATGGACAAAGATCTAAGGTTGGATGGAACATTGCTCTCACTTAGCCAGTTGCTTCGAAATTCAAAGATAAGTACTCTTGTTATGTTAAATGAAGATGTTTCATTGTTATGAATGGTTTCTTATGTGCAAATGTGGAATTGTAGAATGCATGTTTATATGAATTGAATGGACATGAAGTCATGTGCAGACCTGAGTAAAGGGATGATTCCATTGTTATATGAATATCCTTGTATTGCATGAGTTCAATGCATTATAAGTTGTGCATGTAATAGATGTATTTGTTAGACCTAGTTTAATGCATTTGACATGTTATGATGTGTATGATTAACTTGGAAATAAGTTGTATGCTTACATCTGATCCTTGGGAAGGAGGGGAAATCCTGGAAGTGTTTCAGAACCGTATGTGAGTCAAATGGGAAGGAAAGTCATGACAGGAAGAAGCCTTAAGTCTCTTTTTGGTAGAGTTATGGACATAACTTCAGTGGGAAACTTGATAGGGAAGGAGTGCTCATATGGGGCAGGGATTTCACAATTGGATAGAGCTCTCCAAGAGCTTTCCAACAGCACCGACCTTGTCTCATTTGGACCAAGGATGGAGAAGTTATGCATCTCTGAAGTTTGTGTGTAAAGTTGTCATTACAGGGGTATGGTTTTGCATGCCCGAATCTGCAATTGCGGATTGCAGATTGCGGAAGTGACCATTGATGGAATATGAGATTTGGTGCTTCTGCATCCGCAATTGCGGATTGCGGATTGCAGGTTCGCCATTGTGGATTGTGCATTGCAGAAAGGTAAGCTTTTCAAGTATGAGGTTTGGCACTTCCGCAACCGCAATTGCGGATTGCGTCTTAGCCGTTGCAGGTTGTGGATTGCGGGTCTACCATTGCAGATTGTGGATTGTGGAAAGGTAAGCTTTCCGAGTATAAGGTTTGGCACTTCTGCATCCGCAATTGTGGAATGCGGATTGCGGGTTGTGGATTGCGGATTCATTGTTGCGGGTTGCAGATTGTGGATCATTCCAACTGTGTGTGTGTATTCAGTCGAATTTGAAAACAAAATGTATCAGGGTCTCTCATGGCCATGGAGGTCAGTGGGGACGTGACAGAGTGGTATCAGAGGTTCAGTTGTGACACTAGGAGTTGTTTGGGCCAGACCATGCATGATTTGGCATGATTTGTTATGAATTGTTGGTCGAGAGATGCGCCCATGGTGTGGTTTTGATGAATTTATTTGATTAATCGTTTGTTCAAATGAATAATTACAGGTTTGAATGGGTATGATAGAGTTGATTTGCATGCTTTTGATATCTAATAGAATGTATATGTTATGCACAGAGATAGCAGCAGCTGTAAGACGCATCGTATCATAGTGCAGCGCACATAAAGGTGTAAGAATGGCCAGTTTAAACGATGCGCAGGACCCGTTTGGACCAAAAGATGATGTATTGGGTGAGAATGTGCAAGAAGCGCATACATAGGTCGATTCTGATAGAAGAAGGGAGCAAGAAACGCACCCAAACTTGGCTGATACTATGGTGAGTTTTAATGAGCGGATGATGAAAGCGCAAGAAGAGCAACATCAACTCAATGCATCCATTTTGCAGAGTCTTACATACTTATAGAAAAAGATTAACGGTGGTTCTAACCCGATCCACAGAGGTCGAGAGGAAAGGAATGTAGAAAGTCAGTCTAGGGGTCGTTCTATGAGAAGAACTCCAAACCCTATAAGGGGTTCTGTGAGCAGAAAGCACAGGACGCCCTCTCCTAAGTTTTCTTCTAGCAGGTTAGATGATTCTGAGGGTTCTCAGGGGAGCCCAAGACGCACTGCCATCAAGAGTAAGGGCAGAAAGAGGCACCAAGGTATTCCACAGGGTGAATTTAGGAAGGAAAGACCTCCCACTTTTGATGGTGAAAGCAAAGAAGGTCAAGAAGCGAAGGCATGGCTTCTTGGAATGAAGAAGTGCTTCAGAATGCATGAGTATTCAGAGAATTAAAAGGCTAAGGTTTCTATTTATAACCTTAGTGGAAGAGCTTCTATTTGGTGGGATCACCTCGTACAAGTGAAAGGAATCAGTGAAAGAAGAGTCAGTTGGGAAAGGTTTCAAAGATATTTCTAGGAGAAGTACCTATCAGCTAGGTATTATGATAGCAAAAGAAAAGAGTTCAATGAACTCGGACTAGGATAGAACACCATGGATGAGCATGTACACAAGTTTCTAGAGCTACTGATGTATGCAGACTACATCAAGGATGAAAGAGTGAAGATCCAATGCTTCCTTAGTAGTCTACCACAGAGCTACAGAGATAGAATAGAGTTTGTAAATCCACCAAGCTTGAATGAAGCCATTAGAATGGCAGAGCATTGATATGAGCAGGGTAAAGGTAAAGCAGAGGCGTAGCCAGCATGGAAAGGTAAACCCAAGGGCCCAAGGGAATGTTTCATCAAAAGAAAGGTGAATTCAAACCCCCATTCAGAAATCGGCCTAGGATATTTCCACAAGGCCAACAAGCAAGAAGAGATTTCAAGCCGGCAATAATAGCGGATAGAACATCAATGGGGCCACTTCAGTGTTAGGGTTGTGGGAGAACCACATGCTCAGATATTTCCCAACTGCAAAGAAGAACCCCAAGAGCTTTCACAATGTTAAAGGAGAAGCTACAGCAGGGGACATGGCAAGAGCAACGCCTAGGATTTATCCAACATTGGATGATCATCAAGCAGACCATCAATCGGCAGTGGTGGAGGTTGCAGGTAATATTGTTGAGTAGCCTATTTCTGTTTTGATTGATTCAGGGTTTGCTCATAGTTATGTATCTCCTAAGGTAGTTGAAATTTGTTCTCTTGGTAAAGTAAATCATAGAAAGACTTGTCTAGTTCAATTAGCCACTGGAAGCAAGAGAAAGGTGAGTGAAGGAGTGAAGGAGTGTCCTATAGAATTGAATGGACTCCTCACACATGCAGAGTTAAATGTATTATCATTGGGATCATATGATGCATTAATTGGAATGGATTGGTTGGAGAGGCATAGGTCCAAATTAGACTGTAATGAGAAAGCATTGGAATTCCTTGATGATGAAGGCCAACCAAGGTTGGTTAAATGAATTCCAAAGCATGTTTCAGTAAGGCAGATTTCAGCTCTACAATTGAGGAAGTTTTATAAAAAGGGTTGTCGGTTATATGTTGTGCATATATCAGATTCAGCAGAAGATAAGGGACCTAGGATAGAAGACTTCCAGATATTGCAAGAGTTTCAAGATGTGTTTCCAGATGAAGTTTCGGGATTTCCACCCAAGAGAGATATTGACTTTTCCATTAATCTTGTTCCTGGAGCAGCACCCATCTCCAAAGCTCCTTATAGAATGAGCACGTCGAAGTTGGTAGAATTAAAGATGCAATACAGGAATTAATGGACAATGAATATATCATACCGAGTGTATACCCATGGGGTGCACCAGTGTTGTTTGTTAAGAAGAAGGATGGAACATTGAGGCTGTGTATTGATTACAGGCAACTCAATAAAGTGACAATTAAGAACAAGTATCCCTTGCCAAGGATTGATGACTTGTTTGATCAAATGAAGGAAGCTAGATTGTTTTCAAAGATTGACTTGAGGTCTGGGTATCATCAAGTGAGGATAAAGGAAGAAGACATTCATAAGAAAGCCTTCGGGACTAGGTATGGTCATTATGAATTTACAGTAGTAGCTTTTGGTCTTACCAATGCGCCTGATACGTTCATGTGTCTCAGGAATAGTGTCTTCAACGAGTATTTGGATAAGTTTGTAATTGTGTTCTTGGATGATATCCTTGTGTATTCAAAGAATGAAGAAGAACACGATGAACATTTGAGAATGGTATTACAAGTACTTAGGGAGCACCAGCTGTATTCCAAGCTGAGTAAATGTAACTTCTATCAAGAGAAGGTGCAGTATTTGGTTCATATTATATTAGTATAGGGCATTGCAGTGGACCCAGAGAAGATTGAGGCCATCATGGATTGGTCTACTCCAAGGAATGCAGTAGATGTTAGATATTTTATGGGCCTTGTTGGTTACTATAGGAGGTTCATTGAAGGCTTATCTAATATATCCCATCCAATTACTTCATTGCAAAGGAAGGACATCAAATTCACATGGTTTGAAAAATGTGAAAGAAGTTTCCAGCAGTTAAAGAATTTTCTTACTAGTGCACCTGTTTTGAAGATTGCAAATCCAAGTAAGGATTTTGTAGTATGCACTGATGCTTGCATTGAAGGACTCGGTGGAGTGCTAATGGAAGAAGGGTTTGTGAATTGTTATGATTCAAGGAAGTTGAAGGAGCATGAAGGGAACTATGCCACCCTTGACTTGGAGCTAGAAGCCATAGTTCATGCTGTCAAGAGATGGAGGCATTATCTCTTGGGAAGAAGATTTGAGCTCAGAACCGATCATATGAGTTTGAAATACTTGTTTAACCAGCCAAGTATGAATGCAAGGAAAACTAGATGGATGCAATTTCTTTGTGAGTTCGATTTGGAGATTAAGCATGTCCAGGGTAAGGAGAATAAGGTTGTTGATGCACTCAGCAGGAAATTCCATATTGCAGCAATAAGTAGGTGTGAATCAGATTTGAAGGCAAGAATTCTAGAGGCTCCAGATAGTGATGAGGTTTACCTTCATATCATAGAGAAATTGCAGCAGAATGTTATAGAGGATAAGTATGCAAGATATTAGCTGGGTGAGGATAATGTTCTCATTTACCAGAACACCAGACTGTACAGTGAAAATTTAAAGAAGTTGGTGATGGATGAGATGCATCAAAGACCATATTCAGGGCATCCAGGATATCAGAAGACTATAACAGCAGCAAGGAAATAGTACTTTTGGCTTGGTATGAAGAAATACATAGCTAAGTACATCGCTAGATGTCAAAAGTGTCAACAGGTCAATGCAGAGCACCAACATCCAGCAGGATTGTTGCAGCCATTGCCCATTCCAGAATGGAAGTGGGAAGTGATCTCTATGGATTTCATAACTGGTTTGCCAATGACAGTGAAGAAGCATGATTCAATCATGGTGGTGGTGGAGAAGCTATTAAAGGTAGCTCATTTCTTTCCAATCAAGTCCACCCACAAGGCTAATGGCATTGCAGAAATCTTCATGAGAGAGATATTCATATTGCATGGATTGCCTAAGGCAATAGTTTCAGATCGTGACACGAAGTTCACATCCAATTTTTGGAAAGGATTGTTCCAAGAGTTGGGAAATCAGTTGAAATTTAGCACAGTCTATCATCCTCATACAGATGGTCAGACTGAGAGAGTAAATCAGATCCTTGAAGATATGTTAAGGATGTATGTGATGGATAAGCCATCTAAGTGGGAAGACTATTTGCACTTAGTGGAATTTGCTTACAACAATGGACATCAAGCATCATTGAAGATAAGTCCTTTTGAAGTGTTGTATGTCAAAGGATGCAAACTCTAGTAAGTTGGGACAGCCCAGTGAACAGAGTAGTGCTTGGACCAAAAATGATTGAGGAGATGGATCAGGAGATTGTGAAGATTGGGAAAAATTTGAAGGCAGCATAGGACGGGCAGAAGAGTTATGTAGATCTGAAAAGAATGCATAAGGAATTCCTGATTGGGGATCATGTCTACTTGAGAGTGAGACCAAGGAAGAGTTCCATGAAGTTGGGAAGTTGTGTCAAGTTGGCACCCAGATATTGTGGGTTGTTTGAAGTCCTTGATACGAAAGGGCTAGTGGCATATAGGATTGCATTTCCTACTAACATGAAAGCTCATAATGTTTTCCATGTATCTTTGCTTAAGAAATATGTATATGATCCTAATCATATCATTGATTGGCATGTGATAGGGGTGGAACCAGAGGGAGATTTCCAGGTGGAGCCTACATACATCCTCGACAGGAAGGTTACCTTGCTCCGGAACTGGGCCATAGGGCAGGTAAAGGTGCAATGGAGGCACCTTATCCCAAAGGAGGCCATGTGGGAGTTGGAGGATGCCATGAAAGAGGCATTCCCATTTTTGTTTAGTTTTGAGAACACCGAGGATAGTGTTATTTTAAGGGAGAGGGAGTTGCAATACCCCATTTTTCCCTTGATGTTTATTGGATTCTATGTAAATACTGTGTATATGCAGTGTGTATAATTTCCCTAGTGTGGAGCTCAAGGCCAAGGCCCCACTAGTGGATCTTTAAGGATTATTTCTTAGGCAAGTATTTGGACAGTTTGATTATTCATGGGTTGTTGAGCCATGAAGAAATGCAAATGATGTAATTATTATTAATGAATAAAATAACCTAGAAGTTGGCTAAGGAGGAAACAAATAAGAAGGGGCCACATGTATCCATTAGGGAGAGGTGAGGGGGTTTTGGGATTGGTTTCCCATGTTGCCACATGTATGATTGTGACCTCATTTGAACTCCCTGATGACATTAATGTAGTTGCAGAGGGTGGTTGAGAACCTTGTTGCTGAAGCCGATGGAGTATGAAGCATGCCTGCGGTTTCGTATGGCAAGGCATGGCTTTGATTGCTTACCCTGGAAGACACTCAACGTCTGGAGCTCCCTGAACTGTTATGGATTACCCGTTATAGTGAAGGACATTCACGCATTCGCGCATTCACCCATCATTCATTCATGCAATTTCCCTCCACGACCCATCGCTCACAGAGAGAGAGTTTGCGCATACGTTCCCGCATACGCAGAGCTAACTGAGTGGTATAACCCGAATATAACCATGTTTCCCTGTGTAATAGAAATACTAGAGGGTTTATAGCCATGAAAACCATGTGTGTGAACCCATTCTGCCGATGACAGAGTGATAGAACCAGTGAGGAAACTGCAAGCTAAAATCGTGCAGAGAAACCATGAGGTCCAGAGCTTAGATCGTAGAGGATAGATTACATAATAGAGCTCATCTGCAAGCCGGAAGGAGTCCATCGTTGAACTGTGGAAGAAGGTTGGGTTGCTTGATAAACCCAGCGAAGGATGAAGTCTCATAGAACTAGCGACTGGACCTTTTTATGCCCATCCTAGAATAGCACTGGAAGGGAAGAGGCCTTGAGGGACTGTGCAGTAGAGAAGAGGTTCTTCCTTGTGTTCGATGTGGTAGGTAATGTGGGTGTCAGGTCGACTGAGTGTTGAGATGGCTGCATCTCTGTGGTTGAGCTCACTGGCTTAGCAATGCCTCCCTTGATGTCCCTATTCGCCTGATAAACCCACTGTCGGTTGGCTTAACATGATCAGCTTGTCTGATATGTTTGATAAACCCAATTGTATGTTGGCTTGGCATGCCCCTGCTATTGGTATGCTTGATAAACCCAACTATAAGTTGTCTTAGAATGACCAATGTGTCCCTGAATGCTTGATAAACCCACTATAGGTTGTCTTAGCATGGGTAGGTTCCCTGGAATGCTTGATAAACCCAACTACATATTAGATTAGCATTGTGATGGAACCTTGACTATGAGAGAACTTGATAGCCTCCTTAGTGGATACACAACCCAACTCGGGGGTGATCTCTTAGCTGAAAGAGTACATGATGGACAGAGATCTAAGGTTAGGTGGAACATTGCTCTCACTTATCCAGTTGCTTCGAAATTCAAAGATAAGTACTCTTGCTATGTTAAATGAAGATGTTCCATTGTTATGAATGGTTGCTTATGTGCAAATGTGGAATTGTAGACTGCATGTTTATATGAAGTGGATGGACATGAAGTCATGTGCAGACCTGACACTAGTAGATTTGAACCCAAAATCCGACGAGCAAATCCAACGACCTCCGACGAAATGGACTGTGTCGTCAGATTTTTCTTTGAAAATTACTTTTTTTTGTTTTTTTTAATAAATTTTGAGAGGTGCCCCTCGGATATCTGACATATTTTTGAATATCCGACAAGGCTGGCTAGCTGGCTATCCAACGGCTCTGCTAATATCTGACGCCTATTCAGATATCTGATGCTTTAGATGTGGGATAACCGACTTCATTTTGAACCCGAAGAGGTCGGATAACCGACAGATTTTTTCCCAATGGTCACTAGATTAGTGTAGTCGGATATCCGATGTAGGTTTGACTTTTTTACTTTTACAATTTATAAATATGAAACCATTCCGACATGTTTTCCATACCAGCGACGGTTTGCGGATGTTTTTTTTGTTCGGTGGACTGTTTTTCGTTGTTTTTGTTATTCAAGTGAGCAAAGTACTCTGGAGCATCATTTTCTAAGATCGATAATCTTCATTTAATCTCTTTACGAGAAAATGTCAACTACGAATATTCCTGATCCAGACAAACAAAATCGACAATTGCTTGCTATATTGTGGGAAGGAGTTGAAAGAAGGGGTGAAGGTAAATGCTATTGTCCATGTAATCAATGCAGAGGCTTTAAGAGGAGAATAATTTTGATCACAACAGCCACAAAACATTGTAGGGAGCATGGGCATGCCGAGGGGGGACATGAATACCATCCATTTGTAAGTTTGCATTATATATGTTTTTATTTTGATTGCTTTTGTAAATTGATGTATTATTATAATATTTATTATTTTTTACCAACAGTACAATTGGTTGTTGTTCTTTGTAACTTTTATCTATTGATTGTTTCATGTAATTATAAAGGAAAGACATCCTATGGCATATCGTCCGGATTAGCAAGTGCTTCCAGAACAAGTACAGGAGGAACATGGAGCTATGAATATTAATGGAGAACAAGTTAATGATCACATTGAAGAAGATGATCATACTGATAACATAGTTGAAGATGATGTTACAAATACTTTGATCCATGATTCATTTAATGTTGGAATGGATGATGATGATGATCATGAAAATGATGAACATTTTGATGATATTCATGGTATACCTCTTCTTGACAAGGCATACGAACCCCTTTATGATGGCTCCAAGACAAATCTTCTCTCTGCTATATTGTTGGTAATGAATGGTCTTTCAAACATATTAGTCACATGGATGTTAAGGTATGTAATATATTCCATCACAAAATATATATGATTGTCATGTATTTTATTGTTAATTCATATATAAGTCAAATTACTACGGATGAAATTTGTTTCATTAATATTATTTCTATATTATATTAACTAGATTTTTATTTTGATTTGTTGTAGCATGATAGGTGAATATTTGTTTCCACCTTCAAATATTTTACCTCGCACATATCGAGATTTATCTGCCATCATGAAAGAAATTGGAATGCAATATGAAGCAATTCATGCATGCCCCGATGATCATGTTCTTTATTACAACCAGCATGAAATTGCAACAGAATGTCTTGAATGTCATATCAGTAGATATCGCACAGATCAAGTAACTATAAAGGTGCCTCGCAAGGTTCTACATTATATTCCCATTATTTCCCGTTTGCAACGACTGTTCAGGTGCAAAAACATAGCGCAGTTTATGGATTACCATGCACAGAACAGAAGTCAAGACGACATTATTCGGATGCCTGCAGATGGGTCTGCATTTAGAGATATGGAGGAAAAATTGCCTCACTTTAAAGACGAACCTCGTAATCTTAGGATTTCTTTGGCAGCAGATGGTGTCAATCCTTTTGCAGAGATGAGATCTGTTTACTCGGTGTGGCCTATTTTTGTTATCAACAACAACAATCCTCCATGGTTGACAGTAAAGAGGGAGCACATAATGTTGTCGATGATTATTCTAGGTACGAACACTGCAGTTTTTTTTTATTGCAGTGGTATATTCTCATTTGTCGTTTTTTGTCTCATAATGTTATATATATATTTAAAGTTTTTCTATTGTGAAATATGGTTTATATATCTAAACGGTACGTCTCATAATCAGAATATTTATTTTATATGTTCAAATCAATCAGGTAAGTACCAAGTCAAAGCTATGAATGTATATATCGAACCTCTTATTGACGAGCTACTGAAGTTATGGAATGGCATCACTATGTATGACTTATCTAGACCAATACGACAAAGACAATTCCAATTCCATGCAATGCTTGTATGGACAATACATGATGCCCCAAGGTTAACCCATTTCTGTGGTATGTAATTATAAGTTCCACTTTAGTTGCATTTAATTTTACAAACTACTAGTTAATATAATACGCATGCATGTTTTTCTAAATAATTCAGTCATTTTTTATATAATTATAATAGACATTAATATTGGTATTCCATCTTTTTATTTAGGTCTTCATACAAAGGGGAAATTTGTATGTCTAGTTTGTGGTCCTAAGATCAAATCTCGTCGTTCAAAAATCTTAGGAAAGGAGGTGTTTGATGAGTATAGGCACTTCCTCTCCAAGAATCACAAGTATCGAACTACCGAAAAACATCTTTTCAATGGCAAGCAAGAGACTGCATTAAAACCAAAGAGAATGACACCTCCGCTATGGAAGTTGCAATATAATAGAAATCGTCAAGGTACGTATAATCAATCATTGTATATGATCATATTGTATTTTATTATATTGTGTGTTGTTTAGTGTAATTGACATTGATTTAATATTTAATTTCATCATTGTCGTTCATGTGATCATCATGAAGGCATTAATGGGCTTCCACGAGGAATGAAAATTTATCCTAGACAATTTAGTAGGTTTCCCTATTATGAGCACCTACAAATTGCTCATCTATTTGATACAATGCATATCGGAAAGAATGTGACTGAAACATTATGGTGAATATTGGATGGAAGGAGTGACAAAGAAAAAATTGTCAAAATTTGCAAAGACATTCAAGATAACAACCATGCAATGAAAGATGTCATTCAATTTCATAGCAACAGAGAGCAAATTAATATAAACTCACTTCCATGGATGTTAACGGACCAGCAAAGTAATGTTGTAAAAGAAGTCATTCGAAAAATTAAATTTCCCACCGGATTTTGTGTGAACATGAAGAATATCATAACAAAGAAAGGTGATTTCGCGGGGGTGAAAACGCACGATTGGCATGTCTTCATGAAGGTAATAATTAATATGGTATGCATTTAATAATTATTATTTTTCTTTTTCTAGTACTCTTTTTCGATATACTGA
Organism: Larix kaempferi; assembly: GCA_027924585.1. Lineage (NCBI taxonomy): Eukaryota > Viridiplantae > Streptophyta > Pinopsida > Pinales > Pinaceae > Larix > Larix kaempferi. The sequence continues at coordinate 12,495,344 of BSBM01000619.1, read as the reverse complement.
AACTATTTGGATATTATTGTTACAGTATGTTCTACCTCTCTCTATCCCGGACAACTTTGACAACAATGTCAAGCAAATAATATATAGTCTCGGGAAATACATGAGGTAAGTGGTGATTTTTCCATGTGCTTACTGTTTGTTTAATTCAACATAAAACTTATTCTTAATTTGATTTTCATTCTCTACTTCATGTTACATAATATAATGACTTTTTTCTTTAATCTCTTGATTGGTCGGTTGTCATGTCACTTGTAGATGGTTGTCATCTAAAGAATTCCATAAAGAAGACATAAAGTATTGGAGGAGAGAAATTCCTCGTCTCATGTGTGAAATGTAGAAGCATCTACCTTCAGCATTTTTCAATGCATAGGAACACTACCCCATACACCAAGTTGAGGAGATTGAACTGTGTGGACCTGCGCACTCAAGGTCCATGTGGATGGTTGAGAGGCACTTGAAATTTATGAAGGGTTTGGTCAGACAACGAGCATATGCTGAGGGTTCTATGATGGAGGGATATATGGTATACCAAAACATGTTGTACATTAGTGAATATCTTCCTATATTGGCGTCAAAGCTCAATTTACGTCGCATTTGTGATCCAGACTCCAAAAACGATTTCGAAGGGGAGTACCCGAAGGGGAAAGGTAGATCGAGGAAGGTGAAAGGTAATATAACACATTTCACTAGTGATTTTTATGTTTATATATCATACATATATCCCCTATTTTTTTATTTAGTATTTTTCATCATTTTATATTGTAATTATATACTTTTTTAAGTGACTAATATACATTTTCATTGAATTTTAATTTTATTGTCATCAAACAGTTGGTCGAGAGTGGGATATGATTCATTTATACATCGCAAACAATCTTGACTGGATGAAGGTATGGATCGAAAAATGTGAACAATCTGGTCATGGAATATCATGGGAAGGTGTGGCTTCATTGGTTAAAGCTGCACATAGCAATGGAGACACCAATGTAACACAAAGGGAAATCGATTTAGCAAGAGGTTTAAAAGATAAACAGGTGAGCATATTAATCAACGGCACTATTTATTTATTTCTTTAAATATTGTCATTGTACGTCACCCTGGTTATTTTCATTTTATGGCATTATAATAAACATACACTACTTTATCATAAATATGGTGTGATCATTATGTAATCTTTTCTTGTATGGCTTGTTGTACTAGGTAAAACACCATAAGGCTATGTGGTGCAATGGATGTAGATATCGCATCAAAAAGTTGGATGAAACAAAGAAAACATCTGATTGTGGGATATCTGCAGTCTTTGAGGTGACCAATGTTTCTTCTAGAAGTGACAGACATCCAAAACTATCTGAAAATCGATACTATGGGTATCTGGAAGACATTCTTCAGTGTGACTTTAACTCCTTCAAGGTATTTCTGTTCGTTGTCAAATGGTACAGGTGTAGATTGAATCAACGTGATGCCAATAGAGCAATTATTGAACATGATAATGGTTTTACCATGGTAAATACAAGGTTGTTTGAGCCAGGAATGGAGCCCTATGTTCTTCCAACCCAATGTGAACAGGTATTTTACTCTGAGGTTCCAGGTAGAGCGGGTTGGTCATTTACTGTGAGACACGATCCAAGGGGAAGGCCGGTAAAGTATAACGTTGATGAAGGTAATGAAGATGTTCTCGAAGAAGAAGACGCCACAAAAGATGATCATGATCAACATGAGTTAGATGATCATGGTCCAGAAGAAGATGTTGAAGAACTTATTGAATTAGATGATGTACTATTAGACAATGTCCATGAAGATGATATCGACGATGACATGTTGATCGTAACTGACATTAACGACGAGGATGATATGGCCAATCCTTACAATGTTGAATCTGGATCATCGGATGATAGTACAGATGATGACCCAGATGAAGAAGATGATGAAGACCATTGAAGTTTACGAGGTATGCAGTAATAATAAATTAATTGTTTCGTAGTGAGTTTCCATTTTTCTATATGATATAATTAGAAACATTGTTTGTTTTAGAGTATGTCAAAAAACACATTTAAAGTTTCTAGTGTACATAGATATTTTTGTCGGGTTATGGGGAATTGAGAGTGATGTGAGGGGGGGGAGAGGCCATAAGAGCTTCCGCCTTCACGTGGTTGGCCCTGTTTAGTAGAGAATATTAAATTATTCTTGAAACAAAGAGAAGCTTAGTAAGGAAATGCACAATTATCAAGACTCAAACATCATCATCATCATCGTCGTCGTCGTCGTCGTCATCGTGATCATCTTCATCATCATCGTCATCATCATCGTCTTCATCATCATCATCATCATCTTCATCATCATCGTCATCATCATCGTATTCATCATCATCGTCTTCACCATCTTCATCATCGTCGTCATCATCGATCGTCTTCATCGTCATCATCGTCATCATCGATCATCATCATCATCATCATCGTCATCGTCGTCATCGTCATCATCGATCGTCTTCATCATCATCGTCATCATCATTTATCGTCTTCATCATCATCGATCGTCTTCATCATCATCGTCATCTTCATCATCGTCATCATCATCAGCAGCAGCATCATGTTTATCGTCGTCGTCACGGCCACCATCATCATCATCATCATCATTGTGATCAGCATCATCGTCATCATTCTCACCATCATCATCATCATCATCAGCAATATCTTCATCATTATCATCGTCATCATCGATCGTCTTCATCATCGTCGTCGTCATCATTGATCGTCATCATCATCATCATCATCGTCATCATCATCGTCATCATCGATCGTCTTCATCATCATCGTCGTCATCATCAACCGTCTTCATCATCATCAATCGTCTTCATCATCATCGTCATCTTCATCATCGTCATCATCATCATCATGATCTTCATCATTCTCATCATCATCATCATCAACAGCATCATGTTTATCGTCGTCGTCACGGCCACCATCATCATCATCATCATTGTGATCAGCATCATCATCATCATCCTCACCATCATCATCATCATCATCTTCCTCATCATCATTAGCAATATCTTCATCATCATCATCGTCATCATCGATCATCTTCATCGTCATCATCGATCATCATCATCATCATCATCATCGTCATCATCGATCATCTTCATCATCGATCATCTTCATCATCATCATCGTCCGTCTTCATCATCATCGATCGTCTTCATCATCATCGGCATCTTCATCATCGTCATCATCATCATGATCATCATCGTTATATGATATCCGACGCAGCTATTACCTAGAAAAACCAACGGTGTTTGTCGTCGGTGATTTAGCGATCTCGTCGGATTCTTTTGAAGTCAAAAGTCTGATATTAGATGCATGCATTGACGATGTGGGAGGGTTTCAAGACTCGAATGAATGACACTCACCATTGCAGCATCAGAAACCATACCAATAAATTAAATAATGTGATATATGGGGCCAACGTTGAAATTTTTTAAATATGTGTTGGCTTGGACTGAAATTTGGCATGGTTAGACTAGATGCATGCATTTACGGTGTGGGAGGGTTTCTAGACTCAAAAATGGCTGACACCAACCATTAATGGAGCATTAAAAACCATGTAATGATACTCAACAAGGAGTAATTTGATCATCATGGTTTCACTCTGAAATAACTTATTCTTTCGTGGACTCGCTAGTACCATTGCTTATGGACCCTCACAAGGAAATCCTCTTAGGTCGTTGATTGTGTTGGGATAAATCATCACTAACTTGTTTGATGGACCTAATGGTCCCATGATAAACACTCATAACATGTAAACTATAGAGGACATACACAAAATTGTTGATTCTCTCACCCAATTAGTTAGCAAAATGGAAACCAAGAATCACTTCTCATTTTCTGGCCCTTCCAATAGTATGACGCCTCATTTTTCTAAAGTAATTCTAAACAATTTTGGCGGGTCAGATCCGATTGGTTGGTTCGATCGATCAAATGAAGCACTAACTTTTGTAATATTTTATTACCTAATGAAATTCATTATAGGAGTCATCAAAGTTCATTTGTTTTTTCATAAAAATTAAATGATTATTTTTTAAGCAATTCCTTATTAGTGGTCTTAAAGAGGAAATTAAATCCCACTTAGAGGTGAACCACCCAACTACTTGGTTGGAGGACAATAATATTTATTGTCATGCCTGTGTTATATCCTATGCTCAGTCCAAAATCCCCAAATTTATTTCATTTCCTTTCCCCAACTATGGTGGCTCTTCAACAACCTCTTCCACCTTTCAAGGTCCATAAGTTGGCATAGGACAAAATGGAGGAACATCAACTTAAGGTTCTATGCTAAAATTGTAATGAAAGATATTCTCTTGAGCATAGATGTAAGGAACATCAATTATTTGTGGACATATTTGAGGAAATTTATGATGATGAACTTGATGGAAGAACTCAAAAGGAATCCCCTCCCATCATTGAGGAAGTTTTTCTTCCTAACCCTGTGAAGAACCCTATTTCTCCCTTAATTATTTGACTAGTATTTATTTCTCCTCATTAATGTTCAAATGGGTGATTACTCCTGGAAAACTAACATGTTTTCCATTGAAATGGGTGGGTGTGATATTGTTCTCGGTGTGAATGGATAATAAGATTATGTCATATCACCATGGATTTATTGGAATTACAAATGAGAGAGCATGATCATAGCATCTCATTGCTTCATCGACGTATCTTCCCATCCAATGTGTGATCATATTGTCATACTTTTGAACAAAATAATATATGAAATTAAAAATATTGTATCGTTGTTTTTAAGCCCCTTATATATAACAATTAAAAAAAAACATTATATATAACAAAAAAAACCAATTAAAATTTAAAAAATGAATATATAATAAATAGAATTTAAACATTAATAAAAAAATTACAACATAAATATATAACAATGGTTTTTTAATTTGTTATTAATTAAATATATATATATATATATATAACATTATATATAACAATTAAATTTTAATTGTTATATATAATGTTATATATATATTTAATTAAAAACAAATTAAAAAAAACAAAACATAAAAATTACATAACATATATATTCAACAAATATAAAAGCCGGCGGCCATATGCATTTCACAAACCTGCGATTTGGATTTGGAGTGACCTCGACTGACCTCGATTTGGAGTGACCTGCGATTTGGAGTGACCTCTATTTGGAGTGACCCTCGATTTGGAGCCGCGCCTCTGCGATTTGGACCTGTGCCTCTGCGATTTGTGTTGGACTGTTCGGACCTGCTATCGATTTGGAGTGACCTCGACTGACCTCGAATTGGAATGACCTCGATTTGGAGTGGCCCTCGATTTGGAGCTGCTATTGATTTGGGTTGGATTGTTCGATTGTGGTCGGAGAGGCGGTTTGTGATTGTGGCAGGGGAGAGGAAGTGGCCCAATGACTAAGCAGTGGGAGTGACCCAACGAGCAAGCATTGGGAGAGGCGGTTTGGAGTCCAAGCAAATAAACTATAAGAGCTAGAAATGCCTCCCACATCCATGAGTACCAAGCCCTAAATTGTTTTGATTTGACAAATTTATTAATTTGGTAGCAAATCACTATGGTTTAATTGCTAATTCGATCTTCTATGAGGGTTTCATTGCTAATTCAATCTACATTGGGGTATTTTTATCTTATTGCATCTACTGTTTTTTTTAGTTTGATGGGTGAATGGGGGGGGAGGGGGCTATTACTATTGACCTCGATAAAGCAGAGTTACCAAGCTCTCACTATGACTGATTACTTGTATTCACACAGGCTCGAGTTAAGGTTTCCATTATTGCATTAAAGCACCAATCCGAGCTAACAACAAATAATCCCAATATCAAGAAGCACATCCTTTCTATCATTTCCAAACTCTACCGTTAATGCTACCAACCATCGATTCTCTTTAGTATCATCAGCTAGAAAGACAAAAAATTCTACCACAAACAAGCACCAAAATAATTTACTATTCAGTCCATCTTTTGCAGCTAATAAATTAGTCCATGCAACATGATCCAAGACATTTAATGTAGTCTTGAGATGTTCCTTCACATGAGCACAAAATACCCTTGCAAGGGCAACTGAGTGTTGTTGTGTGAATGCTTTGCAAACTGCAACCATGTGCACAACTACAGACATCCCTTTTGAAGATAGCGGAATACTTGGAAGAGTCAAGAACCTCATAAGGGCTTCAATGCCCTTTTACTCAACAAATATTCTACAAGTTTCAGGATTTTCCATTGCCAAATGCACAAACACCATGGCATGTGAAATGATTAATTTTAGAAAGCGTTCATTACTCATATTTTCAAGAGACAATCCACTAGTTCCAACCCCATCATTATGCTTATCTTTAGAATCAGTATCCATAGGAACAGGACTATCCAAACTGTCTTTGGCCTCTACTCTGAGCCTATGGGCCTTACTGGGGCATACGTTGTTGATCCCTGGTGGCTGTCAGCTATTGCAGAAAGGGTTTATTGAAAAATATATATGATTATAAGGAAGGTCTAAACCAGCATTACTGATGCTAGTTGTTAGTTCTGTTTAACTTAATCATTACTTTATTAATGCTGTTGTTATTTATTGTCCTTGTCTACTTCAACTTTAACACAGGGACCTTTGGGAGTGTTAAAGTTGAAAGAGATGAAAATTATGTTTAAATTTATATTACCTTGTCACAACTGTACTATTTTGTTTCTAGCATTGATTTAGGAATTTATTTATGCATTAAAGTATAAATATTTTAATTTTTTGCTCCAAACCCTAACCTAACCCAATTTTCAACTCATATAACAAGCTGTAACCTCTCCTGAGCAGACCTCAGTCCCAAAACAGTCCCCAAGTAGTAATTTTTGTAAACTAAAAACCATACTTTGAAATTTCCTCAAGTCTCGGCATGGAAGCAGCCTCCATCTCTGATTTTGAAATGGATTCCTCAGCCTCCATCAAATTAAATGAATGCCACAAAAATTTGTTGTGAATTGGAGGGATGTTAAGTTAACCAACCAAACCGTGAATGCAAAAAGCAAGACTTAAGGCCACCCACATTGTAGTTTTGAAGGTTACTTGTGTTATTATTGAAGTAGCAGTGAATCCAGATATGACTTGGAGTTTTTTTCATGGGGCCTGTCAAGGCTCCATAGAGTAGTGCAAGATCAGGTTTTCTCTATATATATCCAATAGCCATTTCTTCATAGATAAATCCTACTTGGGGGCTAGGAAAAACAATATGGGTGAGTTCAATTTGCTCTTCTATCTTTTGAAAATTGTTGCAGAATTGGGTCTCACCCAGATTCAAGTCATACGATCTGCGTGTTAAATAACTCAGCAACAAATTAAAGATCAATCTGGTATGGATGTCAACCAAATCATCATCCTCTTTAAATTGCCCTGTCTCTATAAATTAGATTGCCCTGATATGCGAAGGATTAGGTTGATAACTATACTACGGCTAAAAATTGCCCTGTCTATAAATTAAATTGCCCTGTCTATAAATTGACATATCCTTCCATGTAGATTATAAAAATTTCAATTAGGTCAAGTTCTCCTTACATGGTTTGGATAAAATTGAAAGCTGCAATTTTCATACAACTAGAAAAGTTTGGGCAGTGTAGAATGTGAGGAATGAGAATGTATCAATCATTGCCACCATATGAGTTTTGAAAGTAAGATTAATTGGCCCCATCCCATTATGAAGTAGAACCATGTGAGATAGATCCTATAACACCATTAGCATCATGATATAAGCAAAATCGAAGTTCCGTTTTCCGTCGAGGTTGCTTGTAGATGATAATTTCCAGAAAGTGGCCCCAGGGTACAAAGTAACGAAACATTTGACAGATTGGAAACGTATATATATAAAAGGAACAAAATTATATAGGCCTAAAATTGCGGTTGGTGCCATTGCGGTCAAATTTAAATCAATTTGTAAGCCACCTCGACGGAAAACAGAACTTCGATTTTGATTACCCATTTTTGTTGTTCTGGTTTAGGAAGTACTTCAGGTTATTATGGTTTGTTTTAAAGTCTTCATCTTCTTAAAATTGGCTTTCATTGTATCATTGATCAGGGTTAGTAAATTCATAAAAGGTAAGCATGAATCATCATACTTCAAACTTCAATCAAACCATCATGACTTGGATTGTGACAATTTTAGTCTTCAACTAGGGTAGTACTGTAGCAGCTTTAACACTTAGAATATAATAGCTTGGGGGAATTCATGTCAAGGTACTCAATGCAAGTTAAAGGGGAAATGATTAGTATTGCTCATGATGTAACAGTAAAGGATGTATTGCTCATGATTAGGATACTCTTGTATTTATAGTCATAAAAAAACAAGTTGTGGTATAGCTTCCCCAGTTGTGGTTACTATTTTTTTATTAAGCTCATGAAGATTTATATGCAGTTTATTGTTTCTACTATCCCTGTGTTTTTGTGAAGAATGATTGAAGAATGTTATAAGTGTTCCTAGAGAATTATGAACATGGATATGTACAATTCCTTATATTTATTATCACTTTGTTTTATGTGATGAATTCATTTGCATGACTTGAGTATATCTGAAGCTCTCCTTGAGGTCCCATGAATGAACTTGAACACTTGTTGCATTCATTTAATTTGAAAGAGTAGTTATAGTTTGAAAGAACTCTCTCCTTACCTTAGCTAGCATTCATTGAAAGGAAAGGCTTATTTTATTCATATGAATTTGCATGGTTTGAGTCAGTCATCACACCACGAGTTTCACTTCCATCACCCGATTGAGTAATACAACCACTAAAATTTACACCCCCTAACTAAACACACCATAACCTCACTTGAGGAAATCAAAAGAACTTGGTAGTTAGGTAGGACACCGGGGATAGGCATCCAAATAATTCCCCCTTGTCATTATCATCTGAGACATAGTTGTTGTCCTCTAGGGAACCAAAATCCTCTAGTATTTGTTGACATGGTCATACACCAGTTTGTGGAGGGGCCTCCTGTTGTTTCAAGGGTTAAACCGCCGCAATATCGAGAACCGGACGGACTATGTGGAATGCCACACTCCACTTAGCCCTAAGGCAACATCGATCATTGTCTTCCTTGTCTTCTCCGTCCACCATACTAGTGATACAAGGGTGATAAGGCAGAAGTGCCAAAAAACTTTTCCGACGTGTCATGAACGAGGTAGCTTAGTGACTTTCTACTAGGGCTCTTTTACCCAGGATCCCTTTCGGTAGAGGGATATCCTTCAAATTCGGTCTCTCACTTCGTATTGTTTGACTTGGATTTCATCACCTTGCGAAGGATACGATTTGTCGAGGTCTCCAACTCCTAGTTAGGAAGTTTTCTTGCATTTTCACCGTTTTAGAGGGTTTTTTTCTTTTTAGTGCTACTTGTTGGCATTCTGGCCACTCTTGTTTCATCTCGCTTACTGTGACATCAATCCCAGTATAGTTTTTTGAGCTTGTTTTTTTGGCCTGCGAGCCTTGTCTTTTCATAGCTCCCCTTCTACACGCTCGGTTGCTTTAGGGTTTTTGAGTTCATACACGGTAGTTACCAATACTTATTTGATGATGTGTGATGTCCTCTTATCCTAAGTCTTCGAGATGGTTGAGTTAGATGGTCTTCTGAAGGGACTGAACACCCCTTCATGGAGCCTTTAACGCTTGACTGTAGGAGTAGTCTAGAGGACCACATGATCACATCACCCATGTGGAATTTTTCGTTTACTGTGATGATGGTCTTTCAAGTTATATGGAACAATGGTACATTTGAGAGAGAGATGAATGGTTGTATCCCACCTTAGTCGATTGTCTTATGGCCTTTCATTTTGTCGATAATATTTTTGTGGTACCTTGCCTTTTACCTTTTGGGTTTTTTACTGATATTGGGATATCATTTGATTTGTACCACCTTTTATGTTTTAGGTCTTGTGGGTACTATGGTAGTTTGTCCACATTTGACGTACACCCACTTTCTCCAAATTGTTATGTGTCTTTATACCCACTTCGTACCACCCTCCTGACCTTAGTTTGGAAGATTGCATGCTATCATACCTTTTGGTGGTACTATTTGAGTTTCAAGAGGTAGTTACAAGGAGCTATTGCATAGATGAGGTAGTTACAAGGAGATATTGCATATATGAGGTAGCTACAAGGAGATATTGCATGTATTGATTTGGACCGCCTTTTATGTTTTTGGTCTTGTGGTTATAACTATGGTAGTTTGTCCACATTTGAGGTAGTGTACACCCCCTTAGTCCCAAGGGTTGTGAGTCTTTATACCCATTTTTTTTTTTTACTTGTACCTTACTGGATACCACCCTCCTAACCTTAGTTTGGAAGATTGCATGCTATCATACCTTTTGGTGGTACTATTTGAGTTTCAAGAGGTAGTTACAAGGAGCTATTGCATAAATGAGGTAGTTACAAGGAGATATTGCATATATGAGGTAGTTACAAGGAGATATTGCATATATTGATTTGGACCGCCTTTTATGTTTTGGGTCTTGTGGTTATAACTATGGTAGTTTGTCCACGTTTGAGGTAGTGTACACCCCCTTAGTACTAAGGGTTGTGAGTATTTATACCCATTCTCTTTTTTTTTACTTGTACCTTACTGGTTGGTTTTTTTACTGATCCTTTTTACTATCATTGAATTTCTTTGATTGACCGTACCATAGCTCAGTCATCTCTCTCTCTCTGGTTTGTACTAGCCCTATCATAGGGTCACTTGGTTCCTAGAGTTGACTAGCCTCTAAGAGGCACAGTCATTTCTGAAAGTAACTCTTCTGAGTATATTACAGGAAACGTCTACACTAAGGTAATCAAATATGTGGTAAATAGTTTTCATTAAGTAGCCAGGACTTTTAGCATTAGAAGAGATCCTGTAACGTGTATGTGTAGTGTTTCATGTGTGCTACATGTGTGTTACATGTGTGATGTAGCATTAAATCAAATAGTAAAAAACAACTCATAAATATTGCATGACTTTCTACTCTTAAGAAAGATAAATTGGTCGTCTTCCAATCATCACTTGAATGCCTACATGTTGAAAAAGGGATTGAGGATCAAGTAAAATTATAAAAGGCGATACACGTCAACTTTTAAGAGGCGCTATGCCTTGCGGTCGAATATAAACTTTTTTCCAATGGTGCAAGTAGAACCAAACAGGTATTTTTCTAATCTGTCTTCCTCGAGCGAGGGGAGTTTAGGAAGGCTAGAGGAAAGTGAGACATCCAGTAGGTCTAGAAGAATTGTATCAACTAGATGTCAAAAAACCAAAAGAAGATTCCATAGACGCAATGACTTTTTCACGGTCAAGGGGGGGCATGTTCCTATGGTGATGAGACAAAAGACAATGAAGAGGTGCCCTTGAGGTATAGACATTTAGTGAAACAATGGGTATCGAAGGATCTTCCTCCACCGAACACTGATTTTTGTGTGAACGAGAGGAGATATCGAATTGCACCGTCGTTGATACATGGTTTCGGGTTGTTTTCCATGGATTGCATCTTGGTTGGTTACGGGACATATACAGAATTGATGGAGTATGTTGGACCCATATACAACTACAACGATTAGATGCGCCTTGTCTAATATACAAAAAGTATGTGTAGTTATGGATTGTCAACAAACTATTTACAATTGAAAGACAAAAATCAAAATAAAGGAGGAACGTTGTACATGGACAGAAGGCCAAAGGCCATGGGGAATATTGCGGGGTTTATAAACAGTACACAACCAGGGTCTACAATTAAGCAACCAAACTGCGAATTTGAGGGGCGTGAAGGAAACCTTGTTTTTGTAGTTGCTATTAAAACAATATCTGCAGGGGACGAGTTGCTTATTAATTACTCTGTCAACCGAGTAGATACAAACAAGGTTACTATATAACATTTTACCCAATATTTTAGTAATAAATTAAACATCATAAGGATTTTTTGTTAGTTTATTTCGTTTAAATTTCTCATATTTACTTCGCAGGCCAGTGATCGGTATAAATCCCTGCCAACAAATGGTTGGAGGAGAACTTCTTCCTCGACGGAACAGGGATACATATTTCTAATAGTACAAATATAATAAGAGAAAATAGTTTTTATTTGCTTTGTTTTTCCATTATTAATAACTTGGTTTGTTTTATATAATGAAATTTATATTTGATGTAGAACGTTGATCAGGAAATACACCCGTCGAATGTTGATCAGACGACAACACCCTCAGGGCAATAGGTAGACCTGATTTGAGTTGTAGAATTAAAATATGTCAAAATGTTTTAGCATTATATTAATGTTTCAATGAATATTTTGGTTTCGTTTACGTAATTTTCTAGTCTATGTTTTTGATGCAGGCCGGTTTCGTAAGGTCGGCCACACCAGGGTCCGTGCAACAGGTATACATCTTTGTAATATTAAAAATATAATATGAATAATAATTCTTTTGATGTGTTTTCTCATGAATAGTTTTGGAATCGTTTAGGTGACTTTCATTATGTTTTTTTATTAGGGTGTTGTTAGGGGCAGCTCCCAGATATTAGCAGATCGGGGCAAGTCACCTATGACCATTGATCCAATGAGTGGATCGCGATCCTCGAGGTCATGGGTATAATTCATTTCAATTGTACCAATATAATACGTAGCATAATGTTAATTTTGTTATGTATTTTTCGTGTGATATACTGGTTTCGTTATGATAATGTAAACCGTGTTGTAATTTTACGAATCTATCATGATAGATGTGTTATATACGTTAATATAAAATTTGGAATCTATCAGTAGAGAACTCAGTAGTGCTTTATATATGTTTGTTGCAGCCCACTAGTGAATCGCAGTATGAATCAGCATCGCAAGATTTTCCGTTAGACCCTGAAGTGGCAGAGGTGCTTCACGATTGCAAAAAAATTGGTGAAGCCGCGCACCCGCTAAAGATGGTAGAGAAATTGTTGAATAGATATACTGCAGAAATCCTTTCTCTAGTAATCCAGGTTCCGCAGACAAGCGCAATTAAAGAAAGGATTGCATTGTTGGAACACAAATCTAATAACTTGCGAGTAAGTTGAGGAATCTTGAATCATAGAATAATTCGTTTAAATATTTATAATGTTCTCTTTTATATGATAGTATTGAATGTATAAGACGTGGTGTGTATTTACAGAATTATAAGGGACCACACAATATTGGTCAAGGTGGTGTTGGCCCCAGCGAAGCTCGTGGAGAGACTTCGCATCACGACCAAACAACTCCACATAGTTCGAATCCTTCGCCATTGTTGTCGACCGAACAATCGGCAACACGTTCCGAAACACCATGGACCCCCGCTGTGAGCGCAACAGTTGCTACTGACCAACACACAATGGATCCTCCACAAGAAGGGGTCGACACCGAGTCCCCTATCAATTTTTATGTCGAATAAGCTACATTTCCAAGATCTTCCCGTGTCAAAAGCACGGGAACACTGGCGACAACATTTTTGGTGGACGAAGATCTCGTCCCAATAAAGATACTGACGATCCCAGGCAATTAATCATAGTTGATCAGGTTAATTAGTGTCTATAATTTCATTGTAATATACCGATAAAACGTTTTTAATCAACTAATTATGATCATGGCATGATCGTTGTGCAGGAAACAATGTTTTCTATAAACATATGAATGACTTTTGCTTGGAGATCTTCGGGCCCACCATCCGATCAATGTGGGATAGACAACCGAAACATTTAAAAGATGAACTCACTAATCGGTTGGTTGGCCTGTTCGGGGATAAAACCTTCATTCATGTTAATGTCTTGAAAAAGGCTTGTCAACATGTGAAGGTTGTCTGAGACCAATATAGGACACACCTCGAAAGAAACCATAGGTATGAGCACCCACCAATGATTCCAGTAATGGAGTGGAGAGCTCTAGTGGAAGATGGAAAGGAAAAGGCTCTGAGATGAGAAGGCAAGCTAACACCAGGCACAGGGAGGTATGCAATACTTTCCGCAATGTAATTCTAAACCTTATTATCCTTGATTTCTACATCGAACTTGGAACATCTAACGTATTTCAACACTTGCATAGGCTACCAGACACATCAAAGGCCACAAAGGCAAGACTAGAAAAAGTAGGTCAGCACAAGCTTGGCCCTGGTGGTTATTCAAATTTGGTGGCATGGTTTGTAAGTTTCGAGAAACCAACAATGAATACAAATAATAAATTGAAAATTATTTTTTGTTTTATTGCACCATAAAATGTTAATTAATGACGATAAGAAAATATGCAGGCCGATCGATTCAATGAAGTACCCACAGAGGAAGACATGAAGCTTGGCTTCCAGGAAGGCTTTGGAGTTGTTGTTGAATGTAGAAGAAGCTTATCTGGGCAAACAAAGTCTTGTGGTACCAATCCATCCGGTGCACAGGTATATAGAATCTATATAGTTTAATGAAGATTTGTCGCTTGTGGAATATTTTTGTTCCAAATTCTTGATGTAAAATATTGACTCTATTTTTAACAAGAAAGTAATGATCCCATTAGTGTCGAGGAGGGACAACAACAAATCGATGATCAAGCTTCAAATCCCGGTAATGAATTTATTCATATGCTACAATTTTATGTATAGCATTGCAAATAGTGACCATTAATTGTAGTTCACCGTATTTCAACTACAGAGCATGTAGACGGTGAAACTGTATAGGTTGAGACTGGACAAGAACATCAACAACATGATTCAGTCACACCTGGTAAAAAAACACCTTCGTAATGAATTTTTCTAAATGAAAAACTTGTCATTAGAATAGCAAAATATAACGATGTAACATTTTCACATTGTTGCAGCAAATTTGAACCCCTTGCCGCAAAATCCAGGTCTACAACAACAATCAGCTAGGATATTGCAAACATCACCAAAAGCGCCTGCTAAAGAACCAAGAACTGGAAGAGAAAGTCCAGATGATGTAGATGGTCCTCTCATAGATTATATACCACTGATCAAGAGAAGAAAAACTTATAAAAAGAAGGACGGGAAAAACAGCGTCTAAATATTTTTGATAACAATATATCGTCCACTATTTTTGGTCTAATGAATGAATGAATGGTTTAATGAATGTTCTAATGTTTTAATGATTCAGTGTAGTAAACTGTTACCTTCATTGAATTTCAACTTTTATTGAATGAATGTGTAGAATGAATGATTAATGAATGGTGTATTGAATGTTATCTTTTATTGAATGAATGTGTTGATCGACTGAAATGATGGTTTAGTGAATGTTAGCATTTATTGAATGAATAATGGATGAAAGTTCATGATGAAATATGGATGAATTTGCACATTTTTTTTCAAGTACATGCATTGGGTATGGGTAATTGAGAGTGATGTGAGGGGGGGGGGGACCATAAGAGCTTCCACCTTCACGTGGTTGGCCTTGTTCAGTAGAGAATATGAAATTATTCTCGAAACAGAGAGGAGCTCAATGAATGGCTACGATGCTTGCTTTCTACAATCCACTCGCGTGTTGTCTAAATTTTGACAATTTTTTGGAGCTTGTTGTGATTTTTGGTTGCTTCTCATAACCAATTTCCAGTTTCCACAACATCAAAGGTTGAATAAATGATGCACTGGAATCAATATCCTTAACCTTCTCTTTAATTTCCTTGGAATCAATATCCTTAACCTCACATTAAACCCTTCCAAATTGGTATATTTACCATTCAAGGCTGGCTTCTTCTGAAGCATGATATTTGCAACTAAGCTAGCATACACCGACAACAATTAGAGACATGCTACTTGTTGTGAATGTTCATCTTTTTTTTAGGAATGCAACTTTACCATAATGGCTCCTCCTACGCTAGGGAATTAAAGTCAACAAAAAATTAATGAAAAAATATAGTTTGCATCGAAAAAATAACAGGGTACGAACTGAACTAAGGAGATCCGAACCTTAGACCTATGTCTAGTCCCAAGGCTACCACCTTCAAGATTGAAGTGCAGCTGGCAAGGGCGACCACCTATAAGCTCGATTCATTCTGCATGCATTTCACAATGGGAGATGGCGGGCTACCACATTCAACCGTGATTCATTATGTATGCATTTCACTATGCAATCGTCTCAGATTCTCGTTGCGTTTTCCCTCTATTAATTTATCAATTCGGTATGACCCATGCCCATTGTCCGAGGAGTGTTTCCGCGGTTTTGAGTTCCAGCCTGACAACGGTGACGATTCATTCTATATTTACGTTTCCCTTAAGCTACAATATGGCAAACTCATAGTTCACTATCAAGATTTCTTTGACCGTTAGCTTTGTCAAACAAACCTTAATAGTGAACTATGAGTTTTTCATTTGCAGTCGAAGGGAAACGCAATACCATGAATCGTCAACCATTTCCAAGCTGAAACTGAAGACCACGGAAACACTCATTGGACGGCGGACGTGGGTCATACTGAATTGATCAACTAATTGATGGAAAACGCAATGGGAATTTGAGACGGTTGCATAGTGAAATGCATGCAGAATAAATGAAGAGTAGGACTCGAGAGAAATGGTTTTGGGACGTCGTATGAGAGGAAATGGCGATGGGAATTGATTGATAAGGTCAAGCTTGAAGGTGGTATCCTTGGGACTAGACATAGGTCGCAAGTTCAAATCTCATCTAAATATTTTTGATAACAATATATCGTCCACGACTTTTGGCCTAATTAATGAATGAATGGTTTAATGAATTTTCTAATGTTTTAATGATTCAGTGTAGTAAACTGTTACCTTTATTGAATTTCAGCTTTTATTGAATGTTATCTTTTATTGAATGAATGTGTGTATCGACAGAAACAATGGTTTAGTGAATGTTAGCATTTATTGAATGAATAATGGATGAAAGTTCATGATAAAATATGGATGAATTTGGACATTTTTTTTTTCTTCGATTGCATGCATTGGGTATGGGGAACTGAGAGTGATGTGAGGGGGGGGAGGGGCCATAAGAGCTTCCACCTTCACGTGGTTGGCCCTGTTCAGTAGAGAATATGAAATTATTCTCGAAAAAGAGAGGAGCTCAATGAATGGCTATGATGTTGGCTTTCTACAACCCACACGCGTGTCGTTTAAATTTTGACAATTTCTTGGAGCTTGTTGTGATTTTTGGTTGCTCCTCATAACCAATTTCAAGTTTCCATAACTTCAAAGGTTGAGTAAATGATGCACTGGAATCAATATCCTTAACCTTCTCTTTAATTTCCTTGGATCAATATCCAGCTTAACCTCAAATAAATATAAGTGAACAAAAGAAAATGCAAGAAAGAGATTAAACTTGCAAAATTTAACACTTGTATTAATAAATTCAAAAAGAGAGAGTAATGTTCATGGGCCTCTTGGAGAGGATGAGCTCCTTTGAGCAAAGCTTCAATACAATACCAATCTTTGACAAAACAATATACATCCTTCTAGTGCTATAAATAGTTTCTTAATAACTACCAAAACCCTAACTACATGCAATCTCAAAATTAATGACTACCAACCACCTACTGGTTCTTATTTAATTAAAATGAGCCTTTTACATTAAGTAACTACCCATTAACTATCTAATGAGCCTTATTCAAATAATATGATCTCATACATGAATATACAGACTCCTCAGTATACCAAATTAGAGAAGTTAGGTAAGAGTACCTTGACACAATGGAAGCACACTACCAACTCTTTGTGACGAATATGCCACAATGTTACATAACTTCCTAGTCCTTTTATTCTGCTACGTGGAAAGCCTGTAGTCCATAAAGTAAGTTCCATAGACACTAGCACTTGAGACTTAGAGTACAGTCTTTTGTGCCACCTTAATAGGAACCCACTAGCCTATAGGTCCACTTGAATAATGATTAACTCCGCCGCTTAATACAATGACTCTAATACAATGGCTTTATTACAACGGCTCTATTCCCTTAGGCTACTCCGCTGCTAATATAATGGGAAGAGCATAATGGGGTTCTCAGTTATATATATATGTAATTATTCTACATATTTCCACAATAGAGATAGAATATATTGATTTCCTGTATTTTTTTTTGAATGTATTGGGTAGTCGGTTAACCGACGACATAATAACGACGACCCTAGGGTAATATCCAACGGTGTTGCAATACTACCGACGGCTCGGAACGTCGGTTCTGTTTTTTTTGCTATGTTGTCCACGTCGCTTAACCGATGACCTTTCCGACGATAGCATGGTGATATCCTACGATTGTGCTATACTTCCGATGGCTCGGAAAGTCGGAACTGTCTTTTTTTTTGGCAAGCACGTCGCTTAACCGACGCCTTTTTCGACGCATAATCGACGGGGAAAGGATGGAATCCGACAAATATTGCAAGTTGATGTTGTCGCTTATCCGACTTCCTGTGAAGTTGGAGGAAGTCGGTTAACCGACGTGTTTGCTAGTCGAATATCCGACGTCTTGAACTATGTCGGATTTTAGCCGATATCCCACCGACGATAAAAAAAATACTGGAATTGTCGGATAGTCGACCATAGGTTGTAGCAAATTTGACTTTTTCGTCGTCAGATTTTGGGTCAAAAAAACTTAGTGTGAGTAAATGTTTGATTCCATTGTTATATGAATATCCTTGTATTGCATGAGTTCAATGCATTATAAGTCTTGCATGTAATAGATGTATTTGTTAGACCTAGTTTAATGCATTTTACATGTTATGATGTGTATGATTAACTTGGAAATAATTTGTATGATTACATATGATCCTTGGGAAGGAGGGAAAATCACTGGAAGTGTTTCAGAACCCTATGTGAGTCAGGTGGGAAGGAAAGTCATGACAGGAAGAAGCCTTAAGTCTCTTTTTGGCAGAGTTATGGAAATAACTTCAGTGGGAATCTTGATAGGGAAGGAGTGCTCAAATGGGGCAGGTATTTCACCATTGGATAGAGCTCTCCAAGAGCTTTCCAACGACACCGACCTTGTCTCATTTGGACAAAGTATGGAGAAGTTATGCATCTCTGAAGTTTGTGTGTAAAGTTACCATTACAGGGGTATGAATCCGCAATTGCGGATTGTGGATTGCGGAAGTGACCATTGACAGAATATGAAATTGGGCGCTTCCGCATCCGCAATTGCGGATTGCAGATTGCAGATTGAGGGTCCGCCGTTGCGGATTGCGGATTGCGGGTCCGCCGTTGCAGATTGCGGATTGCAGAAAGGTGAGCTTTCTGAGTATGAGGTTTGGCACTTCCGCTTATGCAATTGTGGATTGCGGGTTTTCCATTGTCGGTTGCGGGTCTGCCGCTACGGATTGTGGATTGCGGAAAGGTAAGCTTTCCGGGTATGAGTTTTGGCACTTCTGCATCTGTAATTGCGGATTGCGGGTTCACCATTGCGGGTTGAGGATTGTGGGTCCGCCGTTGCGGATTGCGTATTCGCTGTTGTGGGTTGCGGATTGCGGATTCGAGTCATTCCGAATGTGTGTGTATTCAGTCGATTTTGAAAAACAAAATGTATCAATGTCTCCCATGGCCATGGAGGTCAGTGGGGACATGACAGTACCAAAAAGAATCTCGATATGAATAGGGAGCGTACACATTTAGAATTTTTATGGGATGCTTGAAGTCCATCAAAGTGCCTTCGAACAAAATACCAGCCTCCAAAGAGAAATCACTAAGGTGGGATTTAAGCGGGTTCCAAATTGTTAAATTTTCAGAATTTACTTCAATCTGATCTAGGATCTTAACTGAGAGAACAACATGTACAGCAAATCTACAGCATATCAATCATGGACACAATAATGCAAGCACACAAGAGACATAGAGTTTACTTGGGGAAAACCATAAAGGTGAAAAACCCCAATAACTTCCTTAGAGATAGATAGAGCAATGATACAACCATAATACAAGAGATAGTCTTCTCCTAGCAGCAAAGCCTCCTCCTCCACAAGTGCGCCACTCTCCCAAGTGTGAGTGAGAGAATAGAATGTGTAAAATGAGAGAGACACACTCTCTATTTATACACTAACTTGACTTGACCTTTACTCAACTAGGTCGGCCTCAACTTAACCACTTAACATAATGTTGACTGGGCCGACCCCCACTAGGGTGGTCTAATAACCCTTTGACCCACATGGTCGACCCCCAATAGGGTGGTCTAATAACCCTTTGACCCGCATGACTTATACAGGTCTGACCCCAACAAGGTGGTCTAATAACCCATCAAGTATAAGTTACGACACTTACAATATAAATGACGACACTTCCGTATAGAGGAATAATAACATCTCTATAGGAATACAATATACAAATATGTGAAATACATTCTGAAGTTACATATACATCAACACTCCCTCTTAACTAGGAAGGTATTTCTCGACCCAGGTCTTCTAGCACAAGTCTTCTTCTCTGGATCATCGTCACTGGATAATCATCATCGAGTCATCATCATCATCACTGCTGCTGCTATCTCAATCAATATCTGAATCTACTCGTCATAGGAAGTTCTACAGAGCCAGTCCTTTTTCATACTGGATGTAGGCCCACCACCTGTAATTCTTCGTCATCACTGGCCATACTGTGGAATCCTCAGGACTTATTACGTGCGTCACAAAACCTTGAAAGAGCATCCCAGGCTGTTACGAGCACACGGCTCTACTTATGGGATCTCCCAGGGCCATATTATATGTGACCTCACCACAAAACCTCGCAAGAGCATCCCAGGCTGTTACGAGCACACAGCTCTACCTATAGGATCTCCCAGGGACAGATTATATGTGGTCACCACAAAACCTCGCAAGAGCATCCCAAGCTATTACGAGCACACAGCTCTACCTATAGGATCTCCTAGGGACAAATTATATGTGGTCATGGAAAAACCTCTCAAGAGCATCCCAGGACTTATTACGGGCACACAAACCAACCTATCGGATCTCCCAGGGACATATTATATGCCATAGGAAAAAACCTCGAAAGAGCATCTGCCAGATATCCCAGGGCCAGATTATATGCCATAGGAAAAACCTCGAAAGACTATCTGCAGATCTCCCAGGGCCAAATTATATGTTCTCCCAGAGCAAAACCTCGAAAGAGCATTTGCCAGATATCCCAGGGCCAAATTATATGCCATAGGAAAAACCTCAAAAGACTATCTGCAAACAGGGCCAAATTATATGCTCATCTGCACAAGCTGATCCACGGCCATAGAGTATCAACCTGATACTCACCATACATCATCCTGATGTATACATGATCATCCTGATCATCATCACTGCAACATCCTGCTACAAGTCATCTGGAGCAACATCCTGAAGCTCGTCATCCATGATCATCCTGATCATATCATGCATCTACCTGATGCACACCAAGTATCTACCTGATACATATCATCATACATGATCCACCTGATCACACAGTGTATCCACCTGATACAAATAAAAATACATGATACATATCACCATACATGATCCACCTGATCATACAATGCATCTACCTGATGCATACCAAGTATCTACCTGATACATATCGTCATACATGATCCACCTGATCATGCAATGCATCTACCTGATGCATACCAAGTATCTACATGATACATATCATCATACATGATCCACCTAATCATATAGTGTATCAACCTGATACAAATACAAATACATGATACATATCACCATACATGATCCACCTGATCATACAATGTATCCACCTGATACATATACAGATACATGGTCCAAGCATCCAACATGATGCATATACAAAATACATACAAATGATCCAACCGATCATATCCAGCATCCAACATGATGAGTACATACATATACATATAAATGATCTAACTGGTCATATCCAACATCCAACATGATGCGTACATATATAAATGATCCAACTGATCATATCCAGCATCCAACATGATGCGTATACAGAGCAGTAACTGGAGCATCATCCTGATGCTCATCATCCAGTGCTTACATCCACAGCCATGTGAAGGATCCTCCTTCCAACATTCCTGGAATGGCTTCTGCAAATGTGTCCATCACTTCTTCCTCGAAGTGTCATCAATCTGAAGAACACCAAGCCTCTCCCTGAAGTACTCGAACTTCACCCTGGCTAGTGGCTTCGTCAGCACATCTGCAATCTGCTCGTCCATCACAATGTACAAGAGCTTCATAGCTCCTCTCTGCACCATATCCCTGATATAGTGATATTTGATCTCTATGTGTTTCGACCTGTCATGAAACACTGGGTTCTTGGACAGCTTCACACAACTCTGGTTATCACAAAAGATACCAGTAGCATCCAACGGGAGATCAAATAACTCAAAAAGTAGCTTCCGTAGCCATACTGCCTCACAACTAGTTGAATAGGCTGCAACATACTCTGCCTCAGCTGTACTCAATGCTACGCAGGACTGCTTCCTACTGAACCAAGAGATCACACCTGATCCCATACTGAAGCAGCACCGAGATGTGCTCTTCCTATCTGCAGCATTTCCTGCCCAATCTGAATCAACATAACCCTACAGGTTAAACTTTTGATTCGCTTCATACTTGAGCCCATAATCCACTGTACCTTTCAGGTACCTCAGAATATGCTTTACAGCAACCAGGTGAACACTCCTCGGATCTGTCAGGAACTGGCTCGTGTTCACCGCAAAGCAAATATCTGGTCTCATGTTCGTCAGGTACATCAAGGACCCAATCATCTGACGATACATAGTGACATCAATTGGTTCAAATGAAGCATCACACAGAAGCTTCAGGTTCGATGCCATAGCCTCGCAGTCCATCATCCCGAACCTCTTTAGGATCTCTACTGCATACTTCCCTTGTCCAAGGAATATTCCATCTGCACTCTGCCACATCTCCATACCTAGAAAGTGGTGCATCATACCCAAGTTATGCACATATATGACTCCCTGTCATGTGTCTCAGAACCAAGTGGTTGCTCCACATACACTTCTTCTTCAACTACACCATTCGAGAAAGTTGTCTTAAAATCCATCTGGTGTATCTTCTATTTCATCACTTTTATATTTCTCTATGGAAGTCATAACAAACTTCCCTTCAGGTCTTGGGACTACATCCCAAACATCATTCTTCATGATTGACGGATCATGGCATTCTTCCCATATTCTGGGAACTTCAATATCTTCAATAGATAATTTTGTTGTTAAACAAATGTTGTAGTTCTTCTTTTTTAGGTGATGGCATACGATCTTTCCTACACAACAAGTTAAATTGCATGATTAGAAAACATCTCATAGTTTTCAAAACAAATTCTTACACATAAAGAAATATGTCATACAGTCATGCAATTATCTTAGCCAATGCTTCAATACAACATTTATCCATATCCTGTAACTTTCTAGATGCCTTCCAATCTCTACCAGAACATTGTTAAGATTGTGCACAACTCCCAACATGTCAGCAAAGAGGTTTCATTCTAGATAAGTAGCAATGGAATGTTGTACAGTGCCATAGGCCACTTACCCATGCATATTAGTAGTATATTGTTCATCAATGCAACTATTCTAATATGCATAATACACAACCCAATTCTAGGAACATCAGTATATACATTATTGAACAGTATTATTTAAACAATAAAATATGCAAGTAATGACAATTCAAATACTTATCTTTGTTTCTTTGTTGGGTTGACTCCCTCTCAGTCTTTGCTTCTTTCTGCAACTCCATTCTTATGTGGATTGTGAGAAGTGGTCAACTCCCTCTGAATATCTGCATCCTTGCATAAACTACTGAAGTGTGCTCCTTTGCTTTCTTGCAGGAACAACTAGAGTGTGCTCCCTCTTGATCTTTGCTTCCTGGATTACTTGTCCTTGAACTTACATCCATCCTTAATCACTATGCATGCTTATTAGTATCATCATTGTGTTATCCTTGAGGTCTCATACATAATCACACATTTATTAGTATAATCACAATAATCTTAAACATGTATATTCATGATCATTCACAGATAATAAACATTAGTATTCAAGGTTTCAGGGAAGTCTTCTTTTACTCATACATATTCTTATTTGATCATAGGACTCTTCTGGTTAGTTGAATCATCAATCAAGATAAGAGATATAATATGCATAAAGCCCGTGATTATTCAAGCCTATACCTTCATGATTCTTCTGGTTAGTCATATCATCAATTATGGTAAGAAACATAATATGCATACAACCATGACTATTCAAACCTATGACTTCATGAATAATCATTATCAACAACACAACAGTATAAGATCCTAACACAAGGTAGGATTCTAGCTTGATATAGGAAAAACATACCTGGATTAGCATGCTAGCTAGTTATGTCTAAAATACCCGCATAATGTCTTTTGGTTCTCTTCAGTGACTTGTGCTAGTAACCTGCATGTCTCATAAGTTAACCATTGTAGAACCAAGTTATACATACCTCGAAAGTAGATCTTCTATGTGATCCATGACAATGGATGATTCTAGCTTGATATAGGAAAAACATACCTGGATTAGCATGCTAGCTAGTTATGTCTAAAATACCCGCATAATGTCTTTTGGTTCTCTTCAGTGACTTGTGCTAGTAACCTGCATGTCTCATAAGTTAACCATTGTAGAACCAAGTTATACATACCTCGAAAGTAGATCTTCTATGTGATCCATGACAATGGATGAATCTTTGTCTTCATGTCACCATGAGCATATGTTCTTGAAGTAGAACATGATTTGACTTTCTTGGTGTACCTTTTGTGTTAGCAAACAACATAAACCTCATACAACATCACAATTCATTAGTACAATCATAAGTGTCAAAACCTTAATCAATGAATATCTTCTATTAAGGTGATATGACAAGTCTAGTAATTAATCAAGATCGTACTGTAATGATATGAAGACAAACATATGATAAACTTAACCATGAAACATACCTGTAAGCCATACCTGTCAAGATTGCTTATAATCTTCTTATGGAAGGCCTTAGCCTCATCTCCCTCTGAGACAGGAACTTCTTCACTTATGAAGGTGATCTTCTTCTAGGATCAACCCAATCCACTTGATTTGCAAAGAACTGGACCTGGAGCTGAATTAGGGTTTGTCAAAGAAACCCCAAAAATTCAAACTTTGAATTTCAAACTTTTGAAAGGATAGAAATATGCACCTTGATGAGCTGATCAAGTTGGTATATTCAGAATTTGAAAACTGCAAAGTTTCACCCCTCAAAATTGCCTTTTAGATTTATGGATTCATTAGGGAGGACCCTGAATTAGGGTTTGAGTTTCCCGGAGCTTCACCCAACCAAAAGATTTGATTCAAAACTCTAAGCTTCTATTTTTCTGAGGAGCTTCCAGCAGTGGTAACAGATTTCCAAAATTCTAATTTTTGCAGAAGCCCTAATTTTCCATCTTTCCGATCAAAGTTCCGAACTGGGGTTTGATCAAGCCCGGCCTTCTGCCCAACGAAAAAATCTGATCTTGGTCTCTAAATTTCAATTTTGATGAGTAGCATCCAGCCGTGGTCTCTGATTACAAAAATTTAAACTTTCTTCGAAGCCCTAAATTCCGGAAGCCATGAATGAAGGTACTCAAAAATAATTCTGTTTTGACAGAAATATGTACCTGATTGTTTCTGGTGTAACTCCGAACTTTTTGATCCACATGGTCTGAAAACATTTTTTGAGATAACTCGACCTGTTATCTTTCCATCCCGATAGGTCTGACCTCAATTGGATTCTCTGAGAGAGAGTTATGCCACATGTCGCAACGTGACCTTTTTATGGGATAATATAGGAGAGCGAACTTGTACGACATGCCACGTGTCACTGTTTCAACTTCGGCCTCTGAAAAATTTTCCTGAGATAGCCCGACCTGTTATCTTTCCATCTCGACAGGTCTGACCTCAATTGGATTCTCTGAGAGAGAGTTATGCCAAGTGTTGCAACGTGACCTGTTTATGGGATAATACAGGAGAGCAAACTTGTACGGGGTTCCACGTGTCATTGGTTCAACTTTGGCCTCTGAAAATTTTTCCTGAGATAGTACATTCTATGTACTACCTTTCACTTTTTATGAAATTTCATTTGGAGCTTCCTAGCCCAAGTTATGACCTTTTTCCCAAGGTCACCTGATTTTGACTCAGATCTGGAAGAGGCAGAAACCCTATATTGTATAGGTCATAAATCACAAAGTACAACAAATTAGAGGTTTTCCTTTGGACACACGGTACATGGGGATCTGATCTTCGACCTGTAAAAGTTTCAGATTCGAAAACTTCTCCAAAACGGATTTATAGAGAAAGTGCTACGATGACTGGTTTTTGCAATATCAAGCCCTAGCATCGTGAGTGCAACAAGTGTCATACATGCCATATCATGCCTTCTTTCAGGCTAGCTCTGATACCATGTTAAATTTTCAGAATTTACTTCAATATGATCTACGATATTAACTGAGAGAACAACATGTACAGCAAATCTACAGCATATCAATCATGGACACAATAATGCAAGCACACAAGAGACACAGAGTTTACTTGGGGAAAACCATAGGAAAACCATAAAAGTGAAAAACCCCAATAACTTCCTCAGAGATAGATAGAGCAATGATACAACCAGAATACAAGAGATAGTCTTCTCCTAGCAGCAGAGCCTCCTCCTCCACAAGTGCGCCACTCTCCCAAGTGTGAGTGAGAGAATAGAATGTGTAAAATGAGAGAGACACGCTGGGTTGACCCCCACTAGGGTGGTCTAATAACCCTTTGACCCACATGGCCGACCCCCAATAGGGTAGTCTAATAACCCTTTGACCCACATGGCCGACCCCCAATAGGGTGGTCTAATAACCCTTTGACCCACATGACTTATACAGGTCCGACCCCAACAAGGTGGTCTAATAACCCATCAAGTATAAGTTACGACACTTACAATATAAATGACGACACTTCCTTATAGAGGAATAATAACATCTCTATAGGAATACAATATACATATATGTGAAATACATTCCGAAGTTACATATACATCAACACAAATAACCAGCAGACCGCCAAACATCCATGTGGCGTCCAAGGCACAACATTCCCAACCTGGAAAAAGTTTCAGAAAATAATGGATGGCCTTATCACTGCTACTCATCATTTCTTGTACCATAAGCAGATCAACCCCAAAAGAGAAAAAAAGACATTTCAGGGCATTGAATTTGGTCCTTCCCCCAATACCACGGATATTATAAGAAATACAGATCATTGAGAACCCATAACAGGGGACATCCTAGCTCTAAGGACTCTAGAAGAAACTCCCTCATTAAGTTGGGTAGACAATGTCACATAATCCCCCGAACCCCCTCCCAACCTAGAAATATCCTTCTTATTATTTTTCCTCCTAATGGTTACATTTTCACATCGAATTAAAGCATAATGATCCACCTCTGACCTAGCCGGTTTTTGCAAGCAAATTGGAATCAAATTTTGAATAAGATCCTCCTTGTATGACAAACCAATAGATCTAAGAACCCCATTGTTAAAAGTAAGGGTTTCCAAGGGATATTCTGACATAGGGTCTACCATGGCATTCATGTTCAAAGAGGGAAAATCCCTTGCAGAGGAGATAGAACGGGGGCTTCACTAGAAGGCAATATAATATCACTCTCATTCATATTGTGGTATTTAATATTCATGAAAACCTAAAAATTATATTGCTTATATATTAAGGGGCAGAGGGTTTTTTTTATTTAATGTAACAATACAAAAATACTTTGGGGTCTTTTTTATATGGGTGTGCTGACAAATATCCACCAAATGGAGATGGCGGGATCACGGCCGGATGAGAAATCGGGTTGAGACAAGGCTCGGGATTACTAGTACGCAGGGAAATCACGTCTTGAGGCATGCTTGAGGCTAGGGGTTTTGTGGTGAAGTGGGTTTCCAGTCGATCATAGTCGAGAGACAGTGGTCATTAATAGCCAATTGTTACCAATAGCACTCAACCAGTTATTACCAATAGCCTTGGGAGGCTCTAAGTCTCCAGGGCCTGTTATAGGCCCTCGATAGGCCTTGGGGGCTTGAATACCCAACCATTGATGCCTATTACAGGCCTTGGGAGGTTTAGTCAGCCTCCTAGAGCTTGTTACAGGCCCTGGGGGCTTGGATACCTAGCCCACAATAGGCTTAGTCAGCAATTGGGGAACTGCAACATGCAATCTAAATGTTGTACTATGCGCATTGGCTCTAGTGACATACAAGAAGTGATCTTCTATCTCTTCATTTGACCATTAGATGTTGCAAATCATAATGATATGTGGTTGAGTAATTGCATTGTGGGTGAAGTAATGTGCATCCACAATATACATTGAAAGAAGCAAGGTGCATTGTAGAATGCATGTGGGGTCATAAGAAGGGTATCATATCAATATACTAGGTAGAAATATAAAGGGGTATAAAAAATGTTAATGAAAAAATTGATACATACAATATCTAGTGAAAATAGGGGTTTTTTAAAATTGGGAAGGCATATTTGGAGGGGGTTAAAAAAAAATGATTTTGGAAAGTATTTTCCAATATTTAGTGAAATTAGGGGTATTGTTTCATATGCCATGAATGAACGTGGTATGATAGGGGTTTATTGAGTGAAGCCCTATGGGTGACAGACTCCTAGGGATGCGATGCCCCCATAGGAGCATCAAATACAGGATTCTCCAAGCTTCCCAAAGAAACACCATCTACTACAGAAAGAACAGAGGCTTCAAGCTCAACCGCTAATTAGAACTAGTAGGACTGAAGTTTAACTATTGGGACGTAAATTTTTGAACTACTAATTGGACTAGTGATAGTCAGGCTTCGCGGTAGCAAAATAGTCATTGTTAGAACTACAGAGTGATAGTTTTAATGTAATGTGAAGGCTCAACAGCTAGCTACAACAAGGCGTTTATCGTGTTTCTATGAGAGGAAAGCATAACCTCCCTGAGCATATGTAATCCCCCCCTAAGGGTCCTGACTTCCCCTTACTTATATTCTTCCTAAAATCGTAAAAATCGAGTTTATATGAGTATCGCAACTCACAAGGAATAAACATGCATTTACCCCTCTAATGAACCATCGCATTTGGTTCAACATTATTTAAATGCACTAGGCCCCAACTCTCCATTGATGCCACAAGAACCTGACACCGGAGGAATATCCAACTCGGCAAGAGGACTTAGACCATGAGATCCCTCAAGATACCCTCCTTTAGACTCCAAGGGAAGAGGCCCCCAAAGAGGGGATTCCTTAACAAGCTGAGCCACAGAAGAAGAGTTCACAATACCTTCCACCCTATCTCTAGAAGAAACCTCCCCATCTGAAACTGAGCCCAGGACCAAATTTAACTAAATACTATTTTTACTCTCTATAGGAGTAGATAAATATACATGTACATAGTTTAAGATAATATGCAATGTTTTCAAAATTATTTTTTTCAAATTCTTTGGCTTGGATTAGAAAAATACATAGTATTTGTTTCTTTATTTTCTAAATTGTTATTAATTCATTTGAATCCATGAGCATGGGGTTCTATTGAATTTTGGTAAATTTTATGTTGCAAATAATTTTTTCCTTCTTCTTAAAGGTTATTTCAAATGAAATGAAAATATAATTATATTGTTATTTAATTATTTATAAAATGAATAAATCGATGTCTTATTTTGGATTCATGTCTTTGTTTATTGGATCTTTATATTTAGTTGTAATATAAGTCCTTAGGGAGGAAGGAATTTACAAAAATAGAACATGGGAGAGATCTAACCAGGCTATTAGACATAGAAGTTGCTCCTCACTCTGACTAGCCACAAATCGAGTGTGTGTTTTATGTGTTGGTGACATCATAGGGCCAACATAAGAAGCAACAAGCCTTCACGCTTTGCATGCATATACTGGTGTCCAAATTGGCATGCAAATTGATGTGATGCTCTAATAAGTGTTTCATATTAAGACTATAGTATGTGTCCTACAACAAGTCCATCAACAAAGTTGTTAGCTCATTAATTCATTCTAATAAATATTTAGAATGCACTTTTGAAAGTAGTAGAATGTGAATTTTATTAAAGGTATATAATGGGATGCCCAATAATGTTTTGTTGTTTATCCATGTTATAAGAAATATGGAATTTTTTATTTACACTTGTTCTGGAATTCATGGAGATGCAAACCCTTCCATAATATGTTAACCACAAATTGTAAAATATTTTATATACACTTGTTCTAGAATCCATATAGGTGCGAACCCTTCCATAATATGTGAGCCACGTGAGCCACGAAATGTAGAGAGATACAGAACGTTTATAAATTTATTTACTTGCAAGATTAACTTATTTAATTCAATTTGGAAAACATCATTCTTCTTAAATTTATGTTGAGGATCACACAAGTTGAAAGTATATCCTTTTTCACTTTTTCTCTTCTTATTTTTATCTATCTTAGTGATTTATTTGTGATCGTTGGAGACTCAAATATTGTTATATGCATTGCATTTTTTAGATTGGGAAAAGGGGTCAGTTCCCTCTTACGAGAGAATAATGGTGAAATGCCATCATTAGTAAACAGTTAGAGTATTGTTATAGGATAGATTTTATTTAGCAAATAAGTGGTTCCAGATCCATGTTTAATGGAGACTGTTGAGCCGCTCTTTCACTATATATGTAATCGATTTGCCAGTAATAAGAAGTGTGGTGTGTTGTGTGTAATGTCTGCTCTCATAGTTTCTAAATTGGTATCAGAGCGGGTCTTGGCCTAGCTCCCTCACGGGAGGGCCAAGGAGAATGATATAGATGTGAGAGCCGTGATATCTAATTCTCTGTAAATATGTAAGAGAGTAGAGTGTATTTCCATGAGTGATTTTTTTTTATGGGTGATTGTTGGAGTGTTGAAATTTGTTGTTTGTATGTAGATCACTGAAAATAAGTCGACATTTTCAAGAGAGCTAACTCAAGCTTCCGGTGAAGGATCCGCGATTGGTGAGCAAGCTATGGAGATTCCTACCTGCTATCTATTGCTACCGTCAATTGATGTGGGAATTGATCCTACGGTATGTTCTGTAGTGGTATGCATTTTTTCCTACGATTTGTTGTTCCTCTTTCATTCATGTTCACGCTACATCCAAGCTCTAAATAGTATGCACCATTCGAGCATGATCCTAGCTGAAAATAGGCGCTAAAAGGACAAAGGCATGCAAGGTTATGGTGGCATGTTCTAGGAGCAGCCCAACCTGATGTGTATAAATGAATCTACAGAGGTATATGAGGAGATGACTTTCCAGATGACCCTTCATTTTCATATCCAACGAATTTGGCATTTCTGCTACATGTCCGAATTGGTGCAAGAAATTGTGCATCTGATTTATGACAATAAGTTTGAAGAGTCACAGATTTCACAGATCTGGATAATGCAACAATTATTGGAGCATGAGATTGTTGGTGCATGTCCATTTTTCCAGTCGTATTGAGTGCCAGGTCGATATTGTTCTAAAGACTGATGTGCTCCTCGTTGAAGCATGACCAGAGCCCATATGTGAAAAAGTGTTGTGTGTTTGTACCATCTTTGGGGTATAAGTGTGGAACTTGTTGTTGAGTGTGGGGTTTGAAGTTTTTATTTATTGTTTATAAAAATATATTTTCAAGAACCAATTTATAGAGCAGAGTAACATAATTCAGTCAATGGTTCTTGACGTCCTTCGGTGCCAAAAGAACATATCGTTGATTTGAGTATGTCTACAGTTTGTTAGAAGCTGGTGTTTCTTGTTCTGCTTCGGACTTCGAGAACAACAGTTACCGGCTATGTTTTGTATGCTTGTATGTGTGTTTAAAAGGTCAAGTTGTATAACTGACTTCTGAATACATTCCGTACCCAAATCACTTTCCTATATAACTGTTGAAATTTTCTCTTTGGAGGGATTTTACAGATGGAAGTGTATCTATAGGATGATTTAGTATCGAGATTGTCCTTCGGGAGGTCAAGAAGCATCAATTCTACAAGTACATCAATGATGGTCAGAAGCGGTTACGTCTTAAATGGGTCAAAAGGGAAGCTCAAAGTTGTGGAGAAGAAAGAGCATGCACCGGAGATTTCAAAGTGGATGTAAACTCTAATGAAGACCAGATAGACAAAGAGTTCAAGAATGTTTATTATTATTGTGTATCTCATTTCTCCATTAAGGGGGAGTGTTAGAGAATAATGGCGAAATGCCATCATTAGTAACCAATTAGAGTATTGTTATAGGATAGATTTTATTTAGCAAATAAGTGGTTCTAGATCCATGTTTAATAGAGACTGTTGAGCCGCTCCTTCACTATATATGTAATCGTTCACTATATATGTAATCGATTTTCCAATAATAAGAAGTGTGGTGTGTTGTGTAATAACTGCTCTCATAGTTTTTAAATATAAAGAGATGTTATCTAACATATGCATTAGCTAAATACTTATAATAAAGAGATTTTATCCAACATATATGCATTAGCTAAATTCCAACATATATGCTTTAGCTAAATAATGTCAATATTATCTTTTAGGAAGCAAGTTTCAAATCAACAAAGATCACAATAGTGTTAAATACCTCTAAGAGCATAAAACATTAATGATAAAACAACAAAAATGGATAGAGATGATTGCAACATTTGTTTCATTATTTGAATTATTTAAATCATGCCTCCTCATCATTCTATAGAGATAATCATGCAAGCACTGCTTGGTCATATCTATATTCAATACATATCAAATTTATGTTGATATATATTTGAATATATCAAATCTATGATTTAGATGTTGTTATCTCTGTAATTATTCTATTTTATTATTTTAGAAAATAATATATAAAATAAACATTATTATTTCATATAATAATTCAATTTTATAAATAATTTAATAAAATATGTATATTTATTTGTTATATATATATAAACAAAATATGTATTATATATATAATAATATATATATATTTATTTGTTATATATATATATATGGCATTATATGAGATGGAGAGATTTCTTTCAGGGGGGTCAGTTTTGGTGTTAGGAACCCATGTCTTTACTTTGTTAGTATATTGTTGTTGGATGCATATGCTTTGTAAGTCGTCCCGTAGTATTTGTTGATCCATAGTTTGTGTTATTGTTGTTTGGCGCATATGCTTTATAAGTCGCCCATAGTATTGTTGATCCATAGTTTGTATTGGCCCATGGTTTTGACCCATAGTATTGGCGCCTAGACTTACTATATAAGTGTGTGTTGAGGCCTATGAAGGCACTGTGAAGTTATTTGTATTGAGCTTGCTCAAAGGAGATTGCCCCCTCGAAGTGGCCTACGATCAATAAAAGTGATTCTGAGTTCTGTTATTTCTGTTATTTCGCATATTCTCATTGATTAATTGTTGCAGGTTCTTCTCATCTGGTATCAGAGCACTTTCTTGGGATCGTTGGGTGGAATTTTTGCCAAAAAAAAAAAACACATCTGTTGCAAGTTCAGATCTAGGAATAATCCCTATCCGCTTAACTGTGGGAAGTACTTGGGCATAATCCCTAACACTCATTGTGAGGAGTACCACAGGAACCCCAAAGTAGCTGGCTCATTAAGAGGACTTGCCAGTGAAACGGGCAACGACCCCTACCTGATTGACTAGTTCCCACCCATGAGGTAAACCAAGAGTTGTCGTTTGTGGCAAAGCGTTTATCAGTTTTACCTGAGCCATGGAGTGAGGGGTACTGCCCCAATACGCAAGCCATTAGATAGCATTTGTGGCCAAGTGAAATCTCTTAACTATTAGGAAGCCGCACATACCTGGGGTCCATATCTATTTCAGCTGAACTCTTGCCAATCACTGTCGCGCCGTTTCAAATCCATTCTGAAAGTCGTTCCAGATCTAGTCGTTTCAGATCTATTTCAGATCCAACCATTTTCTATCCATTCGGCGTTGTCTCATATCCCTCTATTTCTGATCACTTCCGTGTCGTTGCAAATCTATCTGTTTCAGATCCCTTCCATGCCGTAGCAGCTCCATTCTGGATAAAAAATAAAAATAAAAATAAAAAATTTCTCCATATCTCCCTTGTTTTCACTCCGTTAAAAAAAAAAAAAAAAACAGTTTTTTCTCCATATCTCCCCTGTTTTCACTCTGTTTCCCTTGAAACTTCCCTAAAACCCCTGTAATCCCATTCTGCATATTTCATTCCTGAGGACCCTATCCAAAATTTCACTTCCCAAAGCCCGAAATCCCACATTTGTCTATTTTTAGGGTTTGCCATAACTTCCTCAAATTTCACCCAATCACCTTCAAATTTTACCACAGATTTCATTTCCTAATTCTGCTTCTTTGTCCCTCTCTGCCAAATTTTCCCATTCTTTCACCCCGCTTCTGAAATCCTCCTTTTCTTCTTCCCTATCCATTCGATAGTGTCCAAAACCTAATAAAACCCCAATTACCCTTCATATTTTTTCCCAAATCCAGATTTTCCTTTACCGAAACAGTTTCTGTTTTTGTTTTTCTACCCACTAAAAATAAATAAAAAATCTTGGTTATGGTTGTCACCCGCGCAAGAGCAAAAACCATGGAAGAATCACTTGCAGCCATCCAAGCCAAACTCCAGGATCTTGATGCAAAATTTATTGGCCTCCATCTTGGGCATTCATCCATGAACAACAAACGACAGTCCGAGTCTTCATCAAACAATGGGTTCTCTTCTTCCAACAATTTTCGTGGTCCGAAGATTGATTTTCTTCGCTTCAATGGTACTGATCCGATTGGATGGATCTATCGTGTAGAACAGTATTTTAGTCTGCATAATACTTTTGATGTCAACAAAGTTCCACTTGCATCCTTTCATTTGGAACAGGAAGCTCTTCAATGGTACCGTTGGTACATCAAGGCTCATGAAGAGCCAAAATGGACAGATTTTTGTCAGCTCCTTTTGCAACAATTTGGTTCCAGTAGTTTTGATGACTTCACAGGAGCCCTCACTAAACTTAGCCAAATTGTCACTATGAGAGAGTACGAAACCGAATTTGAGAAACTAGCCAACCACACTGAAGGATTGCCCAATGACTTCTACTGGAGTTGTTTTATCAGTGGTCTAAAGGATGCAATCCACTCTGAGGTCAAAATGCTATGTCCCAACACAATGATGGAAGCCATAGGGTTGGCTAAGTTGGCAGAAGACAAGATTGCAGCCCAACAGCACTCCAAACCCACTTTTGTTCCCTTCTAAAATATGGGTTCTCAATGACCTCCCATTCCGTCAACTCCTTGACCAACTCCTATCAAGCATTTGTCTGAAACTGAGATGCAGGCACGTAGAGAAAAAGGGATTTGTTATAATTGTGATGAGAAATTCACTCGAGGACATAGATGTGTTTAGAAAAAGCTCTATCTCTTGGATATGGAATCTCCGCCTGCATTTGAAATTGGTGAAGAAGCTCCAGATACAATGGATGCTCAAGTCGACATTCTGGAGCCGCCTATTGACCCTCCGTCTCAAGATGACCAGCCAAAGATATCTCTTCATGCTTTAGCTGGAATCACCACCCCCCAAACCATGTGAGTCAGGGGTTACTTCAAGAAGCTTCCTCTTACAATACTCATTGATTCTAGCAGCACTCATAATTTTATTGACCCTCGGATCACCAAACAGGCTGATTGTTTTGTCCATCCTTGCTCCAACTTTGAAGTCATAGTTGCTAATGGGGGCACCTTACCTTGCAAAGGGAAGTGTCATAATGTGCATATCTCTATGGGAGATTATAACTTGCGCTCTGACATGTTTTCCTTGACCTTAGGCGGATGTGATGTGGTTTTGGGTGCTCAATGGCTACGCACACTTGGCCCCATCTTATGGGATTTTGCCGAACTTTGGATGCAGTTTTCCCCCAATGGAAAAAAACACACATTGACAGGCTTACAACCAGGGTCTCTCAGCATCATCAGCTCACATCACATGGAAAAACTTCTTAAGGAGAATTCACATGGTGTCATCGCTCAAATCCATTCCATTCAGATGCAACCATCAGCGGTCTCCACTACTCCTTTGGATCTACAACATATTCTGGATTGATATACCGGTGTCTTTGTTGAACTAGTGGGATTGCCACCTTCAAGGCCAGAGGACCATTGTATTCATCTCCTTCCTGGAAGCGTTCCTCCCAACATCATGCCCTATCGCTACCCATTTCACCAAAAAACAGAGATTGAAATGCTCGTCCGGGACTTACTGAAGCAAGGTATTATTCGCCCAATCACTAGTTCCTTTTCTTCACTGGTTCTTCTCATCCACAAAAAATATGGGTCGTGGTGCCTTTGCATTGACTTCCGAGCACTTAATCACCTCACTATCAAGGACAAGTTTCCAATTCTTGTTGTTGATGAGCTTCTTCATCAGCTTCATGGTGCTCAATTTTTCTCCAAGTTGGATCTTCGTTCTGGGTATCATCAAATTCGGGTTCATGAGGATGATATCCCTAAAACAACTTTCCGCACACATGATGGCCACTATGAGTTTTTGGTCATGCCCTTTGGCCTCACTAATGCTCCTTCCACATTCCAGGCCTTGATGAATAAAATATTCTGGCCCTACTTGCGGAAATTCATTCTGGTATCCTTTGATGATATCCTCATCTACAGTAAAACCTAGGCTGAACATCTCCAGCATCTGGATCTTGTAATGAAACTTTTCTCTGACCATCATCTCCATGCCAAACAGTCTAAATGTGTTTTTGGACAACAGCAATTCGAGTATCTCAGACACATTATCTCAATAGAAGGGGTTCGTGTGGATCTTGCCAAAATCGCTACCATGAACAATTGACCGCATCCTCAGACACTCAAGAGCCTTGGTGGTTTTTTGGGGTTGACTGGCTACTACCGCAAGTTTGTCAGGGATTATGGGAAGATTGCAGCTCCATTAACTGCTCTATTGAAAAATGATGATTTTACATGGACACGTGTTATTGAGTGTGCATTTGACAAACTGAAACAAGCTATGTGTACTACACCTGTTCTAGCTATGCCTGATTTTTCCAAGCCCTTCACTATTGAGAGTGATGCTTGCAGCAATGGACTTGGTGTTGTTCTCCTTCAAGATGAACACCCGATTGCGTTCACCAGCAAATCCCTTTCAGGTAAGAATTTAGCTGCCTCTACATATGAAAAGTAAATGATGGCTAGTTTGCATGCAATACAGAAGTGGCGCCCATACCTATTAAGGAATCATTTCTGCATCAAGACTGATCACCAGAGTATGAAATATTTCCTGAAACAACGTGTATCCTCCCCAGCACAACAGAAATGGATTAGCAAACTCATGGGTTATGACTATGAGATCACTTACAAGAAGGGTAAGGACAATATTGTGGCAGATGCTCTTTCTCGCACACTTGATGACCAAGGTTCTCTTTTAGTTATTTCTATGCATGTTCCAAATTGGTTGCAATTTGTTCAACAGGGCTATGACAATGACTCTTCATTATCTCAAATCATTCAATGCTTGGCCAACAACCCCTCTGTTGTACCACATTACTCTTGGGATGGTGCTTCCCTGAGATACAAAGGTCGTCTGGTGCTTCCCCTGAACACAGATATTCAACAGGTTGTCTTCTATGAACTCCATGCTTCTCCATCGGCAGGGCACTCTGGGTTCCTCAAAACGTATGAGCGGGCACGGCGTAACTTATTTTGGCAGGGCATGAAAATGACAATTCAACAGATGGTGGGTGAATGTGATACCTGCCAGCGTAATAAGGGTGAAACAACACTCCTTCCGGAATTGCTTGAACCCTTTCCCATACCTACACGGATTTGGATAGATATTTCTATGGATTTCATTGAAGGACTCCCTGAGTCTGGAGGGAAGATAGTGATTTTGGTTGTGGTTGATCGCCTCTCCAAATATAGTCATTTTTGTGCTCTCAACCATCCCTATACAGCCTCCTCAGTCGCTCAAATTTTCCTAGACCAGATCTCTCGTCTTCATCGCATCCCTTCTTCCATTGTCTCGGATCATGATGCGACTTTCACCAGTCATTTTTGGACAGAACTATTTCGCCACACTAGCACTAAACTGAAGATGAGTTCAGGGTATCACCCACAAACAGATGGTCAGACTAAAATTATCAATAAATGCTTGGAAACTTATCTTCGTTGCTTCACCTCTGAACAACAACATCAGTGGGCAAAGTGGCTCCCTCTCGCTGAATGGTGGTACAATACCTCTTACCACACTGCCTCTAAAATGACCCCATATGAAGCAGTCTATGGTCAGGCACCGCCAGTTCTTCTTCCATACACCCCCAACAGTTCACCAATTTAGGCAGTTGACACAGTCCTTTGCAACCGTGATCAGATTCTTCGCATTTTGCGGGACAATCTTCACATGGAAAGAAATCGCATGAAGCAACAAGCCGATCAACACCGTTCTGAGCACACTTTTCAAGCATGTGATATGGTTTTTCTTCGTCTCCAGCCATACAAGAAATCCTCCCTGAAACTCAAATGGCGTCATAAGCTCGCTCCAAAGTTCTATGGGCCATATCGGATTCTTTAGAAGATTGGGTCCGTTGCTTATAAATTGGAACTTCCTCCTTCTTCCCGCATTCATCCAGTATTTCATGTTTCTTGTCTAAAGAAATTTCTTGGCACCAACATCAGAGGACAAACTATTTTACCTGAACTGGATAATGAAGGATCCATACTTTTGGAGCCGGAGGCCGTCCTCAATAAGCGCACTCATCAGCTTCGCTCTCGCTCTATCACAGAGGTCTTAATTCAATGGCATGGCATGCAACCATAGGATGCTACATAGGAACCACTCCTTCATATTCAACAACAATTTCCACATCTAAAGCTTTGAGGACAAATATTTTTCTAAGGGGGAGGGGATGTTAGGAACTAATGTCTTTACTTTGTTAGTATATTGTGGTTGGACGCATATGCTTTGTAAGTCGTCCCATAGTATTTGTTGATCCATAGTTTGTGTTATTGTTGTTTGGCGCATATGCTTTGTAAGTCACCCATAGTATTGTTGATCCATAGTTTGTATTGGCCCATGGTTTTGACCCATAGTATTGGCACCTAGACTTACTATATAAGTGTGTGTTGAGGCCTATGAAGGCACCGTGAAGATATTTGTATTGAGTTTGCTCAAAGGAGGTTGCCCCCTCGAAGTGGCCTGCGATTAATAAAAGTGATTATGAGTTCTATTATTTCTTCTATTTCGCATATTCTCATTAATAATTGTTGTAGGTTCTTCTCATTTGGTTCAGTTCGAAGCTCGCGAATCATTTCTCGAAGGTCGAAGAAACGTATTAACTCATTTTTAATTTTCTTGTCCTTCCATTGCATTTCTTCCTCGCTACCTTTTTTTCGGCTCATTTCTCCATCCCAGATCCACGTGCCCTTATCCCTCCGCGCCTCGCTTATCTGTGTCATCCATCTCCCTCGGCTCCACGCACCCCCTTTCCATCCTTTCTCTCATCATCCTCCCGTCACTCACCCTGCTCCAACAGGATGGAGCTGGACGAAGTTGATTATCAACCGTCCCCCGCACATGACAACATCTTTTCTGATAATAAAATTTATAGAAACAGTACGAAGAAGTTAATCGAAGTGACGGAGCAGAGGCCGATTCTTTCGGTTGATAATGGTACTGGATTTAACACCCCACCCTCCCATAATGGCATATGTACACCTCAACCTTTCATTGCAAAAAATGGATGACATAAGATAGGAGCTCGGGCTAAAAAGGTGGCAGCATCGCTGGTCGTTGATAGAGAAATTGGTATCGAAGAAGTCTCGGATTATCTCTCCACAGCTTTGGTTGGCAGATTCTACAACAAGCTAGTCAGTGAACAATCCCTGAGGAGCTGGATGGAGACAAATTGGAATAACGTGTTGGACCAGATGCCTACCTTCCATATTTTATCTAGAGGGTGGATTCTTTTCAGGCAACAATCAGAACTCGATCGGCGAAACCTGTTAAAGCAAACCTGGAATTGGGGTCCGTCCGGATTAATTCTAAAAGAATGGAACGTTGATTTTGATGCTAGAAGGGAGCCCCAAAATGTTCAGCAAGTCTGGGTTATCCTTCTAGGTTTGTCGATTATGTTCTGGCATAAATAAATCTTATAATCCATTGGAGGTAAACTAGGCCGTTTCATTTTGATGGAGGATAATTGGTACTCTCAGGTTGACAGAAGATGTGCGAGAATTTTGGTGGAATTAGATTTACGAGATGGTCTCTATGAAGAATTGAAAATTGAAATGTTTGGAACCATATGGAATCAAAGTTTGGATTATTGGAAAATCCCTTTTAGATGTTATGGGTGCAGACAAGTTGATCACCTGGATCGAGGCTGCTCTTCCCTTAGTCTTCCTGTTAAGGGGAAAAAATTATGGGTTAAGAAGGAGGTGCAACTTAATCCTAACAATGTAAGTTCGAGCAAGGAATCCTCAGATCTCGGAACAGTGGGAACAGCTGGGACGAGTACAATGGAACCGGATTCTGGAAAAGCGCCAGCAATTAAGCTTGGAAATGAACTGGGATGCATGCCTTCTTCTCTCGGTAAGATGGTCACTTCTCCTCCTCTTTCTATTCCTTCGGTTGACTTTTTTCTATTGTGTCATACCCTACTGTTATGACCCTTAACCCTCCTTCTGATGAGCCCATGTCCTCTTCCCCGGTGAAACTGGTCGTCAAGCCTCCAGCTTCATCTCCTATTTCCTCCTCCAGACTTATCCCCATGAAGGTTTATAACACTCGGTCCAGATTAGCCTCCCAGGAAAAAATTATTATTAAAAAAAGCTTCGATGAGCTAGATGGGGGCTTGGAAATGGATCCTATCCCCAAAATTTATTTAGGAAGGAATTCGTTTTTTACCAAGGCAAAGAAGCAAGATGTATTGGAGATCAAAGCCGGAAAACAGTCTACTATCAATGGGGCCCTTAGAGCAGGAAGTGCCCAGCTTAGGGGCCCTTAATGTTAATTCTCTCCTTCAATTGTAGGGGGTTAGGGGGGCCCTCCAAAAAAAATGCCCTAAAACGGTTGATAACAACCGTGAAACCATCCGTAATTTTACTGCAAGAAACCATGATAGAAGGCTCCAAGGCCCAAGGGATTCTAGGCCATTGGTTAAAAGATTGGAATTTTGATACTCTTGACGTGGATGGCCACTCAGGCGGTTTATTAACTGGTTGGAGCCTAGGATTGGAAAGTGTTTTGTCTACCTGCTATACCTCAGCTATAAAATCAGTCTTAAAAGATTCCATGACAGGGATATAATTCTCTCTTGTAAATGTCTATGAACCCTTCATGAATCGAAGAGATTTTTGGGAGAATATGGTGGCTTTGGGAATACTAGCGGATCATAATTTAATTGTGGGGGGAGATCTCAATCTTCCGGTCTCAAAAAGAGAAAATTTGGGGAAAGCTTGCAAGACCGAATTCATTAAGCAACTTCTTGATCTCGTTGTTTGAAGCTTCCAATCTTACTGATGTCACCCCATGCAAACTTGAACCCACCTTGCATGATAGAAGAAGCGGGGACCAAGCAATCTCTAAAAGGCTGGATAGATTTCTAGTCTCAGATCATTTTTTGGACAATCATCTATATGTCTCTTCACGGGTGGAGGAGGGCGGTCTCTCAGACCATCGTCCCATCCTCCTTAAAATTGTGAAAGATGACAAGCCAAAATCACCCTTCCAATTCCATCCTCTATGGCTTAAAGAAGAGAGCTTTTTACAGCTGATCAAAAATATGTGGGTACCCATAAACCCTAAGTCTCAAGATTCGTGTATGAAACAGTTAATGGACCATTTACACAGAGCAAAAAAAGCTTCTAAGCAATGAGATATAATTTATAACAAATCTCAACAAGCTCGTTTAAAAGAGGTGGAGGCAGATATTTCGTCCCTTTATAAGAACAACCTTCCCAGAATTTTCTCCTCAGAAGAATTGGAAAAACTAAAGGATCTTGAAACTACTAGAGCGTATTTATTAGCCAAAGAAGAGTCCTTTTGGAGAATGAAAAGCTGAGCTGTCTGGATTGTTGAAGGAGACAACAACACCAATTTCTTTCATCGATATGCCTCCTATCGACGTAATTTAAACACTGTAAGTGAAATTCAAAACGAGGAGGGAATCTTGGTCTCAAATTTTAAGGATAAAGCTGAGGCAAGAGTGGGTTTCTTCAG
The DNA here is from genome assembly GCA_027924585.1 of Larix kaempferi. NCBI lineage: Eukaryota > Viridiplantae > Streptophyta > Pinopsida > Pinales > Pinaceae > Larix > Larix kaempferi. The sequence goes on along the minus strand of BSBM01000619.1, from coordinate 12,453,216 downwards.
CTCCCTTTTTAAATAAAAGGAGGGATGTCACATACAAGAGATCTTACAAGTCCTCCATATCTTTCCAAGATCCATTACAGATGAAATGAATCAAGCCCTGATGCAGGAAGTCTTTGAAGAAGAACTGAAATCTACCGTATCTTAATTTCAGAAGGGTAAGAGTCCAGGACCAGATGGGTTTTCAATGGAATTCTTCCTGGGTTTTTATGATCTAATAAAATCTAATCTCCTGCTAGCAGTCATGGAATCCCAAAAATATGGGGAAGTGTTGGGCTCTATCAACTCCACTTTTCTAGCCCTCGTTCCAAAAAAACAGAAGGCCCTTTCCTATGGCGATTTCAGGCCAATTTCTTGCTATAATTTGGTATACAAACTTATTTCCAAAGTTATTGCTCTCAGATTGAAGTTGGTCCTAAGCGAAATTATATCATAAGAACAGTTCAGCTTCCTATTTAATCGACAAATTCACGATGTTGTCTCTTTGGCTCAGGAAACTCTTCACTCAATAAACAAAAACAAAGAAAGAGCCTTCACCCTGAAATTAGACTTGTCAAAGTCTTATGACAGAGTTAACTGGACCTTTCTCAGACTCCTTATTCAAGTCGGTTTTTTAGTGGATCTAGTGAATTGGATAATGGGATGTGTTTCTTCAACCTCCTTCGCTATCCTCATTAATGGATCCCTGTCTCCTTTCTTTCGCTCCTTGAGAGGTTTGAGACAAGGATGCCCTCTCTCCCCCTTTCTTTTCCTACTCATCGTTGAAGCCCTAAGTAAATTAATGCTTCAAGCTAAGAATTCGGGATCTTTCCAAGGGATACAAGTCTCAGATTCTGCTCTCCTTACTCATCTTCTGTTCGTAGACGATGTTCTTCTCTTAGGAAAGGGCATGGAGGAAAACCTGAGTTCATTAGCCAAGATGCTTTCCTTATATAAAAAAAGCCACAGGTATGGAGATAAATGTCGATAAATCAAACCTGGTATTTTTTGGTTTTCCTGAAGATCTTCGTCTTAAAGCCACCTCCCTCCTGTCCTTCCATATCTCCCCTTTCCAGGATGGTTTTAAATATCTAGGTTTTCACTTAAAACCAAATGCATATTCATTCAAAGATTGGCTTTGGCTCTACAAGAAGGTGGAAACTAGAATTTCTTGCTGGGCTAATAGATTCTTGTCTAGAGGAGGACATTTAACTTTGTTGAAGGCAGTACTACAAAGCATCCTGGTATACTGCGCTTCGATGGCCTACATACCCAAAAGGATTTTGGTCAAAATCCGGAAGAAGTGTCTTTCCTTTCTCTAGACAGCAAGCAATAAAAGAGAAGGAATTCCTCTGGTTAAATGGTCTACAATCACAAATTTAAAAGAGTTGGGAGGCTGGGGGATTAAAAACCCTCTCACCTTCTGTCAAGCCCTAGCTGCAAAATCACTGTGGAGACTATCTCAACATCCTTATTCCCTCTGGGGTAAAACTATCATCTCCAAATACTGGCCAAACGCTTATTTAGTAGACTGGTTCAGGTGCGGAGAAAAATCACATAAAGGAGGATCAATAGGGTGGAATGCTTTTGTCCTCTCTTTCCCTCTTATTGGGAATTGGACAGCATGGAGAATTGGTAACGGGAGATAGGTTCGTCTAGGCACAGACCCCTGGGTTGGGGCTGGAGAAAAGTATCGCCTTTCTGAAGGTTTAGTCCAGAAGTTAAGATGATACAATTTAAATGTAATAGCAGATGCGAAAGTCATGGACTCGCGGGTCTGTAGATGGAAATCATCAAAAGAGATAGGTTTAGTTGATGAAGAAGCGACAGAATGGTCTCAATTAATGGTCTCAGGACGCAAGTCAATCTAGTGGAGAGTATGAGAAATCAGGTATTAATAGTGTGAGGAGTAGAGCTAGAAAGAAAAGACTACTAATCCAAGGTCGGCTCACGGAATTTAGGCTTTATAGTTAGGTTATTTTTTAAAAAAATTAATTGTTCCTAATTGTTTAAGTATAGTTTTAATTATGTAAAGTTTTATTTAGACCTATTTAGATATTAACACAAAAATTAAATAGAGTAAAGTATTAGGTTAATTTTAATTTTAATTTTACAGAATACATATAGATAATGTAAAGTCTTAAAAATCTTATGCCAAGTATCTACTGAAACCTCCTCTCACTTATTCTCCTCTTCTAATTATGCTGAAGCGGGGTTGGTCTGGACCCAGTCGCTGCCCCTTGTGCCAAGTATCTACTGAAACCTCCTCTCACTTATTCTCCTCTTGTAATTATGTAGAAGCAGTATGGAAGGCCGCCACCAAGTCACTCTCTAAGAAAGATATCCCTCTGGAACCAAATATAGAGAGCTGGTGTCGAAAGTGGTGGCAAGGAATTGTCACCTTTCTTGAGACCTACGTCCTTGCTGAAGTTACTTCAGCACTTATTGTGCAGTGGACCAAGGAACACAAGCATGAGAAGGACCGAAAAAACAAAGAACTCTCACTCATCCTTACATTGACAAAAGTGTCCCATGGGCATATTTCGACGGTGCTAGCCAGGGCCAACCACCACTTGGTGGTGCAGGAGGAGTAATTTATTTAAATGATCAAGCGAAATTTATCATCCTATATGGCACTGGGCATGGCAATAACAACAAAGCGGAATTTGCAGCACTGTGGGATGTCCTCCACACTGCTCTCAGTCATCAGATTTCTAATCTTCATGTCCTTGGAGATTCAAGGATGGTAATTGACTAGGCTAATCAGAGGTTACAGATCAGAGCTCCGCACCTACAGTCCTTGTTGTCTCAAATTCAGGAGTTGATTTCTCTCTTCAGCTCAATTTCTTTCAGCCATGTCTGCAGGGAACTAATTCAGAAGCGGATTTACTCTCAAAAAATGCATTGCTAATTCCACCAAGTGAAATAAGGGTGGAATTTCAACCTTTCCTTCAATCAAATCCAATGGTTTAATTTCAACAGAGCTCAATCGCAACTGTGGTTATATTTTTTGTGTGTAACAATGGATGGGAGGGAGATCTTCTATTTCCCTGTGTACAGTTTCATGTAATCAGAATAGTTTGAAAAATTGTAAAGCATATGGGGAAAAGAACCATCAGTCCTATGACTATGTTTCTTTTTTTATGATAAAACCACCAAGATGGTATGACACGGTTTTTTTTAAACATCACTCTTGTATTACAGTGTTCTGAAATGTAGTCCTCCATGGACAGTTTATGATCACTCTTTAGTTAGAGTGATAGATATTTTCCATATAAAAGATATACATATATAATAATAAAATCACTATTACTCTAGTTCAAACTTAAAAATAAATTTGATTTAATGAATATTATACCAATTTCAAATTAAATTTGAAAAGAGTGTGCGACTAAATCCAAATTAATTTAGTGTATATAAAATACATGAGTTGCCACGCTCATTAAAAATCTATATATTTTGTCATCTATATACATTGTAAACGAACACGAACTTAATTATTTTAATAAAAAAAATTAAAAACAAAGTCTAGATAACATTAATTTTTTGAACTTATATAAGTAACATGGAAATTAACAATCTTATTTTAATTAATTTTAATTATATATAACATGGAAATTAACAATCTTATTTAAATTAATTTTAAAAAATAATTAAAATTCGATTAATTTTAAAAATCATAATATCTCTTTTATAAATTTTGTATAACTTTTAAATTTTGTTGAAATATATGATAAAAACTTTAATTAAAAATAATTTATTTTACATAGAAAAGGAGGGGAAGAACAAAAATTTTAAAGTCTTTTTAAGATGGCTATTTTATCAAAATTAGTTAAATTTAGTATGAACTCTTAAAGTGATATAGGAATGTTTTCTTTTACACTTAACATACAACCTCAATATAGCAAAGATTATAGTCATTTACTCACTATTTAAGAACAATATTATAATCTAATATTATAGATTATGGAGCTTACTCAATTTTAAAAGTTGCCGCATGGATCTATATCTTATTATTCCATTATTAAAAAATATAAGATAAGACAACTAGATTCTTGTTGACTTTCAAAAGATTGTTTGATGTTGAGTCTGGTACAAAATACAAAGCTATGATTTTAATTGGTGTACATATTACTTACTTTTTCTCAATTTCAAATGTTAAGAGAGATCACTCTCTTTATATTCCATCATAGAACTTTGTTCAAATTTAGTTTTAAAAAAGAAGGAACCATGCCCAACAAGATTATATTCATAGTTGAAACAAGGTTATACTATATTTATAGATTTGGAGACAATAAGAAAACTTTTATATATATATACAAAAAATAGTAGTGATGGACAACGACAAGGTTACGGGTTTAAATCAATTAATGAATTTAAAAGGAGTAAGAAAATATGGACAACTTCAACAAACACAATAAGATTAAAGTGCAAAATTACTTAACGCTTAACATCCTATAGCGTGAAAAATGGGTAATAGCACAACTAAAAACCAACATATACGAGTTGAGATGTGAAACTTGTCGACAAGAACAACCCAAAAAATCATGAGAGGAAAGTTTATACCAAGTATTTAGAAATGGGGATGTAGAAACTAAGCAGATCACTTTATCCTACATTTTACCACCTAATAGCAAATTAAGGAGAACTCAAATCGACATATTAGGTGCAGTGAAGTTGGTTGATATACTCAGTAGGAACAAAGCAAATGGTTAGAAATAAAATTAGCATGGCATCTATCTCGTTATGCAAAGTGAATGAGACCAAATTGAATGGAGTAAGTCAATCGTTAGACTATTTGCACTTTTTTGGCAATCGGAATCTGACATCGCGATTTTTGTTGAAATCATTATTTTCATTGTTAGAATTTGATTGCAAAAATGGATTCAACGCCCTTCAATTACCCGTAGGCACCTCGATTATGCAATTCCAACAATTTCAGCCATATTTTAGCTTGAAAAATCATTAAAAAGTGAGTGCAAATCAACTAATGCTTAGTTTATTCCAAATTGAATTGACTACACCAAGTCCATTATTTTGATTTTTTTATTATGCCATTAACTCTAATTATCATAATTTTTTAATTTATTCTCTCAAAAAATACGACTCAAAATATAAACATTTTTTTTTGTTATAAATATCTAATTACATAAATACTTTTATAAAATAAATATATCTATATATATCCCATACCTTTAGTATAAACTTATAGATTCTATATAAATATAATGTACAATGGTAATAAATATTGAGTAAATTAATTTTAAAAGTTAGTTTAAGTAATAATGAGTGAGATGTAAGAATTTTTTTCTTAAATTTAATAATTAAAATTTATGATTTACAAAATGTTAATTTTTTTTTTCAGAAGAAAAAAACGTATTATTGCTATTCATTCTTGAATCAAATAGTACAAAGATCTGTCTCATCTCATAGTTTCAAGACATTACAAAAACATGACTTAAGCTCACAGGCTTATCAAAATAACAAAAAAGATCATAAAACAGTTATATATACTTTTACTTCTACCCTACTACATATGAATAATCATCCTCAGAGATCCCAAAAAAAATAAAGGGCACCCTTGTCCTGTACCATTTGCTCATACCATTCTTCCCATATGAGATATCCAACATCTCCATCGAAAGCTTGTTTTGACAGCTTATCTGCTAAGTCATTGTGTTCCCTATATATATGTTCAAAAGTAATTTGCTTGCATTGTCAATTTTTGCCTTAGTGCGCAAACACCAATGACGAAGAGACAGCACCTTCAAACTGTAGTCACCAGTGGCCCATTTTATTGTAACCCTAGAATCACCATATACCTTCAAGTCAACAAGCCCAAAAACATTTGCAGTCTTCAGGACACACCACAAAGCTAATAATTCCGCCTTCATGTTTGTTCCAGCTCCACAATTGAGTCGAAAAGTATAATAGTGATTTTTGTTCAAGAAAATCACACCACCAGCAGCACACAATCCATGTTGGGCTGCCCCATCAAAGAACAGAACCGGCTGGTCTACCGTGAAGGAGAACAGACCAATTCTTTTAGTACCCTGCATCACTTTATCATTTTTGTAAGTCTGAGCCATATTTAACATAGTAATCCCACATGATTTTACCTCAAGCATTCTCCCCTGAAAAGTTGCACAATTTCTAGCATACCATATCACCCAAGACACGAAGATAGGTAAGAGAAAATAAGGATTTGCACTCCTGCACTAGTTAAAGAGACAAATCCCAAATTCACCTACTTCCCACATATCACTGAGGAACAATTTGCTTTTTTACTTAACAGACAAATTCATGATGTTATTGGTGTCTCTCAGGAGCTCATGCATTCCATTAAAACCAGGAAGCAACAAGCTCTGCTATTAAAAATGGATTTAGAAAAGGCGTATGACCGGGTGAATTGGTCATTTTTAAGACTAGTAATGATTCAGATTGGGATTCCTCCTATAGTTTTAAACTGGATAATGAGCTTAGTAACTACGGCAAGTATTTTATCATTTTACCATTAATTAAAAAAACAAAACAAAAGTTACACCAAAATATTAAATCTTTTAATTTTGATTTTTCTCGTATTCTTGTTATTTTTATTTTATTACCACTTAATCACTAATGGTGACCCATATTAACAATCAATCATTTTAAGGATAATACTGTAATATGATATAATACGTGTTTTAGTTCAGCGTGTGAAACGTTTCTATTACTATTTATATCTTGTGAAGTGAATGTAGTCTTTATTTGTTATTTTGGTAGGGGTGGGGTCTACTTTATTGCTTGCCAACATCCTTATTTAAAATGTTGGATATTTGCATGTTGTCCTTAATATGGTTAGGTGATCTGTAGAATATTTTGTCTTCTTAAATATTTAAGAATTTATATTTCCTTAACACATGTGGAAAGTAAAGTTTGAAATAATATATTTTTTAATTTTATTAAATTAAATAAGATGTACAATAAGAGCATCAGTAACTTTAGCTTGACTAGTTGAGTGTTATAAATTGTAAGCAAGAGATTATGGGCTCAAGTACCCAGGTTGGTTGCCTTTGTGAATATTGTGGGCTTCGGTTGCCAAAACTGCAACCGAATGATTTACACACAAAATTTGTTGAAGTATACATTGGATCTAATACTAAAGTAATTTTATGTAGATCTTCTCCCAGAAATGTCATGACCAAATTTTCATTTCTGTAACTTCTTGTTTTGCCCTAAAACCCTATGTTCTCTCGTAGGAGTGAGGCAACATTATATGGGAGGCACATTCGTTCGAGGTTGTGGGTCAATTTGGTGTCCATAAGACATTGGTTTTGTTATAGAAGGATTTCTATTACCTTCACCTTCATGTTGGCTTCGAAAAATATATCAAGGGATGTGTTCCTTATGTGATTGCAAAACTAACCAACATGAAGCAAGGGTTATATACACCTCTACCCATTCCTTCGCGCGTCCATGAGAATCTATCTTCATGATTTTTTTGTCAAGGTACCTAGCCACATTCCACCACCATAATGCAATTTTTGGTCAATTAATTCTCAAATATGGTAATCCTCATGTCATGCACAAAACACCATGAGACACTTCTTTGTGTATATTTGGGTATATTTGAGTTGTCCACATCCATTTTCAATGAAAAAGATCCCAAATTCATTTTTGTATTCTAGAAATCTCTTCAGGGTCCACATGACACAACTTTGGACATATCTATAATGTTCTATCCTCAATTCAACAAACAAACAGAAGGTGTTAATTGAACACTTACACACTTGATTTGCATGTACAATCACAAGCATCAATGCAAATCTAATGAAACATTGCTTTCATTCATTGATAGCTACAACCACGCTCAACATAGTGTGGCACGATGTATCTATTTTGAAATCTACTTTGGATTTCAATCTATGATGCCAATTGACATTGCCTATTCAACACGTGCAATGGTGGGCACCTTTGTGTCTACATAGAAAGACTTCAACAAAGCAATACGCTTCATCAAGCACATTTAGAATGCCCAGTGCCAAGTAGATTAGATTCCACGACAAGCCTTGATGAAGTACAACCAATTACATGACAAGCACAATGTCTCCAACAATTTCTTAGTTGGGGAAAATGTGTGGCTTCTTCTTTAGAAAGAAAAATTCAAGACCTAATAGTGCAAGATCCTACCACTAAGATATAGTCCATACAACATCACTAAGTAGTGTCATGATAAGGAATTCAAGCCCAACTTGCCACCATACCTTGGGATGCATCAATCTTCAATGTTGAGTACATATGACCTTTCAGTGCTCCAATACTTTAGTAGAGTACAACATAGCGAGAGCCTATGATGAATAGTGATCTATAATTCAATTGCTAATGACTTATAATCATGTCAATGAATATATAATACACCATACGCACCATGAGGCTACAAGGCTCTTTAAATTATTTAACATTAGCTAGTTCCTTGCATATAGCAAGTAATTCACACTTGACCAAGTGTGACAAAAGTTTCTACATTTAGTGAATGGTGTCCTAGAACTTTCTTCTTCAATAAAGATTTACGATGGCACAAGGACCAATAGTTCTATGTCCAACTCAATAGGGATCATTGCTTCCCGAGGGGGTCTCCCTTGCATGCGAGTGAATCGGGCCCCTTCACCAATATGGGAGAGGTAATATGTCACATTGACAAATGGGGATTACTTTGCATTTGCAAATGGGTGCTACCTTGCATCCCACACCATCTCACACTGAAAATGTGTGCCTTTGTGTGATTTTGGTTTGTGATGAGCCCCTCTCAATCTTTAGTGTAGCAAGTACCTACGTCTCATCACAATTGCACTAATATATGTGAAAAAACCCTGTGCCTTATTTATAATGCGCCATCAATGTGACAACACCTATTATTCTTGTGGTGCCTTCAACATATTAGCACTCAAAACTTCGTGTGCCATCTCAACTCCAAATTCTTTAGTGATCATTGATCTCAACGAGATCTTAAAGTTGGGAAAATTAGCATGTTTGCCATTTCAAAGAGATTAGAGTTCACCAAGCTTACACCAGTGTCAACAAATTAGGAGTGAGTGCATTCCAAATAATACTTATTTCTGGAAATCACAGGATTTTATTTCCTTGTTTAGCATCTACCAAGCAACTTTGTGAATGCCTCATTAATGGCAACTTATCACTTCGTATAGTATACAATTGACTAATTTCTTTGCGTTTTTCATGATTTGATTTGGGATTGTTCATTTCTTTGTATTTTTCATGATTTGATTTGGGATTGTTCATTTCTTTGTATTTTTCATGATTTGATTTGGGATTGTTCATTTCTATTGTTTTTATATTCATGTGCCAATGTTCACACACTTGATCTCAAGTCTTTAATGCATTTGATGTTAGCTCCCAAAATAATCTGTACATTCATACTGACTTTTGTACCCATACTTGTTAAATTGTGTTTTCATGATTTGATTTGGGATTTGTTCATTATATTGTTGCATATTCATGTGCCAATGTTCACACACTTAATCTCTCAAGTTTTTAACGCACATATGTTTTGAATTTATTTTTAAGACTCCAAAATAATCTGTACATTTCATAATCACTCATGTACCCATACTCGTTATTAAATTGTGTTTTCATGATTTGATTTGGGATTGTTCATTTCTATTGTTGTTATATTCATGTGCCAATGTTCACACAGTCTTTAATACACTCTATGTTTTGGATTTATTGTTTACGATTCTCAAAATAATATGTAGATCTCATAATCATTTTTGTACCCATACTTGTTAAATTGCTTGAGCTTTTGCTAGATTTAATTGTTGTTCACAATGATTCACCACCTTGACATGTCTAAGTCAATGTTACTAGAATCAGAACTAGCAATAAATCGGAAGCTAAAAGAGTCAAAGTTTTGAATTGGATTGGAAAAAAATTGGCAAATACAAAAAATTAAATATATACACATATTTTGAATTTAAAATATTTAAAAAAATCAGTTTCCATTGATATTCAAAGTAGCCATGTCCATATACTGCAAAATATCAATAGATGTCCAAAAGATATCAATAGATGTCCAAAATATATCAATCCTCATCCATAAGACAAGTCTAGATAGATAAACCATTGCTTATATTAAGATCATATTCATCAATAGCACCTTGTGCCCCCTCCTCTAGGCTCTAGCCCTTGCCTCTACCTCGAATCTTGAAGTTGATTCTCCAAGTACTTTAGTCAACAACCTACAATCTTGATGAAACTTCCTAATCGAAGCATTTAAAATAAGGTATAATTAGAAGAAGAAAAATCCCATGCTTAACAAGTAATTTTGCTTGACTAAAGGGTACATTTTGATTAAGGTCATGACAGAGGAGTTCAACAATCAACACCACCGACATCAAGGTACATAGAGAGGTTGATGTGCTTGATTAAATGTCAATCCCTCATCCTCATACATGATAGAATCTAGTGGAAACAATGCAATATTGAAATCCTGAAAACTGTTAAATCTATTGAATTTTGAATGGGATCTAAAATTCTACATTTTGCATATGAAATTTGATGAGGCTAGAACCACTCTCAAACATCCTGAAACAATTAATGGTAATGTTATACCACTTTTACTTTTAAGAATTTAGCATTACCATTACTATTGAATACCTCCAACAGGCAAACACCCCTCCAACAGGAAAACACCCCTCCAACAAGCAAAATAATGACCAAACACAATCAAAATTGGACTTAAAAGCTTTACCTAGACAAGTGGTTCAAAAAACGGAGTTTAAATCGCAAGTTAGGAAAAAAATCATGAGTTTGACTTGCATTGACCAAGCCAAATTGAATCAACACAAGTTTGACTCGACCTGATCCAAATCAACTCGTTCTGAGGGCGCTCCAAGTCGAACTCATGATTTTCCGAGTTTGACTCACGATTCATGTTACATTGGTCTAACTCCCTACAACCAACTTGGTTGTTGTGTTTCACTGCAACCAAGTGTTATTGCTCAATTTCTCACACTCAATCAATCTCGCCATAAACCAAAAGGGAAATGTACAACTAAGTTCCTCTTCTGAAGATCAGTTTTGTTGGGATTTTCACGATCATAGAAACAATAAGACTTTGTCTTTTATATGTTTCCACAATTACATCACCACTAATAAATTCTTTCACTAATCCCTCAACATGAAATGGATAAGTTGTTACTAACTTTAAAATAGAGTTCAAGGGGATAAATGTGATCCTCAAAACCATGCGCATAATTTGTTTAAGATATTCCTTTTAAGTGCTTTTGTTAAGAACTCTTACACAAAGATGATTTAAAGTGATTGAGTGGTTTTGTCACCAGCTCTTGCTAAACCACAAAGATGATTTAGAGTGAAAAGTGGTTTTGCCACTTTTATGAGAAGGCAATTTAAAGTAATTGGGATGGTTGTCATTATGATTAAAAATTTGAAAGCAACTAGTATAACTCTTTACTTTCAGACCCTAAACATTAGGCTGTGTCAACTTTAAATTTATTTTATATATATATAATTAGTTGCAGGTATGCATCACACAACTGGGAGTACTTTCAGACCCTAAACATTAGGCTGTGTCAACTTTAAATTTATTTTATATATATATAATTAGTTGCAGGTATGCATCACACAACTGGGAGTAGTCAGTATTAGTACAATCCTTAGAAGTTTATCTTGTGTAAGGGACCCTCACTGTTGTGTAATGGACCCTCACTGGGGATTCATTCTTAATCTTAGAATTAAAGGCAAAGGAATTTCAACCACAAGCAATGGTGTCCACAACATCAACAAATATCATTGGTTGATATCACAACACATGGTCAAGGTAGCTTTTTTAACCGAAAAGAAAGGAACGCGAATAGACTAAAAGTCCCATCAAAGGGCCCTCAAATTTTATGAAGCGTGGACATAGAATTTGGTAAACAATGGCCAGTCACTCTTGCTAACAGCTTTTACATTCCTAAAATGAATTAGCTGAGAAACATAAGAAGAACTGAAACAAAGCATGCAATGGCCAGTCCTTTCTGTATCAACAGTAGTTATTAGTAATATCAGTTTTGTGAAGTGATCTGTTTGCTTCTTAGGATAGTGACACTCCAGTTGCAGTCAAAAACAGGTTTGTTGTGTACAACATATATGTTGGATATTTCAGATAACTTGTTCTACAAGGTAGTGTTGGCCAATAGCCATGCTAATGTTACCAGCATTGAACTTCAGAGATTTGGAAATAGTTTACCAGGAATTCTAGCATTGAACATCATAGATCTAGAAAGGTTTTACTGTTATGGATTCTAACAAAGCTGCATTTTGTTAATATTGACTCTTGATCTTAGAAATAGAGAGCATGATCATATTAAGGAGCTGTGATGTTTTAATAAAAATCCTGACCTCGGGTTATGAAAGAAAATGTTTTTAAAATTGAAGAGGTGACATAACATTAGCTTTTGGCGTGGGATAACAGACCATCAAATCACCCCATTATTCCAGTTAGCTTTTGTTGTGGGATAACAAACCATCAAATCACCCCATTATTCCAGTCAAAATTTCCCTGGTCTGAAAAATCCAATTTAAAACAAAATGTCCAATTTTTGGACAATTTGGACAATCATATGGAAATCCAAATTTTTGGACGATTTGGACAATCATATGGAAATCCAAAATTTTGGACTGACTCAATGGCCATCAAGACTTAAGAGTTATGGAAGAACTATACTTTGAAAGTTGAATACATGAAACTATGATTAGCATCCCATTTTCTTATTTTTTGGACAAAAACCATTGCTCTATTGTCCTTTCAATTGGGGTCAACAAAATGATAACAAATACTCTATTGTCCTACTTTTAGTCGAGGCCAATAAAATAATAACAATAATCTGTAAAAATAGCTAGAGTATTTCACAAGTTCCCAACAAAATAAATTTTTTATAGAAGGGGTTTGAATAATCTTAGAAATGCCTGCAAAAGAATGTTGCATTAAATGCAACAGATACTGAAAACAAAAACAGATACCGAACAAAAGAGTGAACAAAAACAGATACCGAACAAAAGAGTGAGCAAAAGACAAATGAAGGATCTCATTTCGATACCAAATACATACATACAGGCAATAGCTCGCAAGCTATGGAGAGGCTTTGCTACTGTTGATATGTTGATGTCAAATTAAATGTTGATTTATTAAAAGGGATCAACATTTTGCAAGTTAAAATTAGGTTCATAATTGTACCCAGAGAAATTAAGTGTTGCATTTATGAAGAGGTGTCACATTAATGAGATGGAAAACAGATGTGTTTCATTTATTGGTGAATAAAACCACTTTGCTACTGTTGATATGTTGATGTCAAATTAAATGTTGATTTATTAAAAGGGATCAGCATTTTGCAAGTTAAAATTAGGTTCATAATTGTACCCAGAGAAATTAAGTGTTGCATTTATGAAGAGGTGTCACATTAATGAGATGGAAAACAGATGTGTTTCATTTATTGGTGAATAAAACCAAAGTTTGAAGTCCAACATCTAATATTGTTAGATAAAAGCAAAGGTTGATATCCAACATCTAATGTTGTTAGTTTAATGTGATTGTGTTGACAAGGACGACTGGATAAGATTGTTTTGAACAATCAGAATTTAGCATCAACAACATGGTACATGATAACTGCACCATCAGCATTAATTGCACAGCAAGAGCTCTTCAGTTTGGAAAAAGCAGGATGATCTTAGCCAAACCAGAAGGTCCAGAAATTTTCTTTCTCAAGATGCCCAATGAATCTACACTTCAAAGGTCAAACTATTTGACCTGATAAAAATAGAGGAGCCTTTACAAACAAAAATGTACAAAATTCAACATGTGTAGTTCTAATTTCAAAACAATTCAATAATCCAAGAAGATACTCGTACTTGGAATCAACTTTGTGATGTTTTAGATTACCTTATGAGCAGAGGCCAAAGCTGACCTGCACAACAATAGGGAAAACTAGACAAAATTGCTCCAGGTGCACATACGCTCAACAGCATGAAATGCCTTCATTCAATTATCATATATGGGCTGCTGCTTTATAATTATCTTATATGATGGTCTTTCAAATCTATGGAAAGAATAGAAACCATCATTCACATAGATGAACCTAGGCCTACAGGGCTAAATTACAGGCATCAAAAGACTAAATAATACATATATTAACGATTTTGAAGTTAATACGTAGATCTATTATCCAAAGAGAATAGATGCCATGATTACTATCATCTTGAGGCCTGTTTCTAGTGCACGACCTGTGCCGATCAAAACTGCCTATCCTGTGAAGTAGCTTGATACTTGGAAATCACAGAGTCATTCGGTCAATGGTGTTGTTCTTGCTTACAAACATGGTAGCAAACAGCCACCCAGAAAAATGCCATTTGAACAAGGCCTTATTTCTGTAAGTATTTACCCCTTGAGTGCCTTGAAAAACCTTATTGAAGAGCAATGGGTGTTGACAAGAGCATCTTAAGCAGAACCTCCTTTCAGGACCATGGCCAACATTCACCACGGCCCCAAAACTAATGGTTTGAATCAAGATTAGACCCTAGATCTCGCCCCACTGATGTTTACTATTCAAGCTAAAACCACACTAGCAGTCTGCAGTTATCTTTGTAAATCAGCTTGATGGGTTTCTAATTTACATTCCTCTTGTTACATTCCTTGAATGTTTCTCCATGATTCTCAGCTATAGCTCTTTAGTGAAAGACCGGGGCCCCATTTCAGTTTTAAAAAAAAACTGAATTTCAGCCGGCCCAAATTTGAGAAGTGGCTTCACTCCATCCTTCAGTGCCAATTGCAGCAGGTCTCCATTTGAGAATATTATATGCCGTTTTAAATATTTTCTAACAATCCTTTGACATGAACCATTTTCACTTGTTGTTTCGTGTAGTTCCATCATTTCTCATTTTTTGGAATAGGGCTACACTATGCTTGCAAGTGACTGCAACAAAAGTTCTTCATTACTTGTGAAAAAATTTACAAGGTAAGTAAGTTGGATTATTTTACAGCGCACAATTCCTTCTGTGCTGGTAAAGTAATCCCATCTCAAAGTTCCTAAGACTTTTGAGGGAACTTCACCTTTCTAGATGATACCAGTTTACAGTGCACAATTCCTTCTGTGCTGGTGAAGTAATCCCATCTCGAAGTTGCTAAAACTTCTGAGGGAACTTCACATCTCTAGATGATACCAGTCAAAATAGAACTAACTGGGATATTATTATCTGCAGCTTCTCTATAGATATTACAAAGATGATTGGCATTTGAGATGAAGCCTCCGAGAGCTGGATTGTTCATGGCATGCTATCTATGGCTAGGATCTGCTACTTTTCTTAATAATGCAGCAGTTAGTTGTTCCTGCGTATATACAATACCTGTCATATTCAGAATAACCGTTTGAATCATCAACTCCTTCACTGTGGATACACTGGCATGATGGACTTCAAGTTCAAGCTCTTTAAATGCAACCATCAATCTTGCAACAGGATGATTCTGCTTGGGGCACTGAACTCTGACCATGGCCTCTCGACCGAGGATTCGAACTTCAAGCTCAACATTAGAACACTGATTTTTCAAACCAAAGCCTTTGACATCGAGGTTTGAAGGATCAGAAGATGGATTTTTTAGCAAACCAAAATTACTGCCAGAAAATCCAGCACTCGATTCTCTTGTTACCAATTCCTTCTTCAAGGCCTCGAGTTGAGACTGCAAGTCTTTTTTATTGGATTCCGAATCCTGCACCTTGATTCGGAGCTCATTAATGTAAGAAATGGCATCACCCAACAGAGAAGCCTTATCCATCTTGGACACATTGGGAACCACAGCACGGAGAGCATAAAACCTCTGGTTCAACTTCTCTCGCCTCTGTCTTTCAGCTTCTACATGATTCAGAGGCTCTTCTCTACCATTGGCAGGCTTCCTTCCCCGTTTCCGAGGTCTCCTTTCAACAATGGCCTGGCTGCATTCGGCCTCTTTAAAAGACGCTTCTACATCCGAATGCTCCGATTCAACACTAGATCTCACTCCAGCGGCACCATTCACAGGCAAAGCAACAGCAGCAGCAGCAGGGGCAGAAGCAGAAGCAGAAACAGTAGCTACTTCAGAAGAAAAACACAACACACCACTACCGTCTTCGTTCACATTCCTCACGGGCCTCTTCATCTTCTCATCACCCCAACCCACTAAACCCTGATTAACATAGGGGTTTTCAAAGCTCAGAGTAATCCCATTAGTACTAGCCCTTTTTCCAGTTTGAAACACCGGAATATCCACAACTTCAGTCTTGCAGGTAGTCTGAGCCTGCCAGTTCTGTTGGTAAAAAACCTGAGAACCAGTCAAGCCCTGAGATGATTTATCTTCTTTCGGCCCACACTCCTCAACCACAAGCTTCTGCGACGTGTTTTCTCCCTCGCCATTCGAAAACCCAAAGTCAGAAAACCCTAATTCATGAGGAAAAAAGCTATGAAGAGCTTCAGTTTCCGTATTGGGCATCTGCTGTTGCTTCTTTTCCGAGTCCGTTTTAGGCTCAGCTGGGGGTTCAGTCAACCACAGAGCCGGATCAGAATCATTTTGGATATGATTTTCTTCCCACAAACTATCCGGAAATGCAAAAGTAAATGAATTTCTAGCCGTCTGCATCAAATCCCAGTTCTGAGGGATCATATCCGTGGAACCCAACTCAACAACTCCGTTAGGTGTCGGAATACATACCATAGTCTGAATGCCGAATTGCTGAGCCTGATGAGCGCGGTCACAGTTGTAGCCCTGCAGCCTTTCTGAGCCAATAATCCAAATAGGTGTGGCACTGGAAAATGCCTGCCCTGGAACCCCGCATCCATTAACAAACGACTGCATCATGGATACCAAGTAAAACCACTCGGCATCCGTGACTTCTCCATCTACAGTAGCGTCGTCTCCTGAAAACTCAGCCGGATCGGTGTCTCCAGTGCTATTGGGATTAATGAGCGCATGCAGATCCCGCAGTACCTTCTTCCTGAGCTCCTGGTCAGCGGCCGTGGCATCCACACTGGCGGCCTTTTTCGTGGCTCGCTCTTCTTCTGACATTTCGCGAGGGCCCTTGTAGTAGCCATCGCCCCAGCCAAGCACCGAGCTGCCACTGGCCTCGGACGATAGCTGCCAGAAAATAGCATAAGTCCAGCTCTCGGAGGCGCCCTCCACAAGCGCAAGCAAGCGTTGTTGCAGCGTGTCCTGGTTGAAGGGCGTAGCAATAGCAACGCTGGCAGCAGAAGACGGGAAGTGGGCCGGCGAGGGTAGCGAGGAGGGATTGGCATCGATGCCATTCCAGGGAAACGAGTAGTTGTAATCCAGGTTCCCCATGAAGGCCTCGATCATGTTATTATTGTCATCGCCCCATAACCGCATAGACGCCGCGCCTTCGTTGCCCATAATCCCATGCACCGACACAAGCAGAAAATCCCCTCCAATGCCGACTACCGACACAAGCAGAAAATCCCCTCCTATGCCGACGACCGACACAAGCAGAAAAATCCCCTCCAATGCCGACCACCGACACAATCTTTGACACTCGCGGCCAATAAAAACCAGTACGAGGGCTGCCCGCTTTCGGCTCCTGTCGACCCACAGACACAACGATTCAGATTTCTTCGGTGGCGCGTGTGTGGAGATTCCAGATAAGAGAGAGCTTCAGGTCGCCATGGCTGGCTGTTAATGTGTTGCTGGGCTCTCCTGCCATTTGCATTTCGCCTGAATTTCCTTGGAATTTCTATTTCATTTTGGGCGTCATTTCAGTGAATTTGAGTTCCGACAATTTAGATTCCAGCCTTGCTTTACGAATTTAATTAATAAGATTGGCGTTTTCGTCTTGGTCTGGCATCTTCACTCGTTTTTTTTTTTCTCCGCAAGTGACAGTGGACGAAATTAAATATGTAGGAAAAGATAAAGCCACATTGTGCACGTTATCGATAGGACCCCTTTATTTCCCACTTACTTCCATTAACCATAGTTACAACTTTCGTGAGTGGAGTTAGTTGGGGTTGTTTGCAGATTGTACTTCAACATTGGTTTCACATTTTGGGAAGTAAGTGGAGTTAGTTGGGGGTTGTTTGTAGAGTCTCTTTCAACATTGGTTTCACATAAGTTATGGATTTTTGTGAGGGCCTGAGGTTGTGGGTTAGTGGTAGGCTTCAGGGTTGTCTAGATGGAAGTTTAGGTTTAAATTTGTGAGGGGGATTGTAGTTCTTTTTTGTGGGGGAAGCTATTGTTCTTTAAGACCCTCTCCACTCAGGATGACAATTAATTATCCTATGACCAGATTTCAATAAGAACAAAATAAAACAAAAAATATGGTGCACTCAGGATAACAATCAATTATCCTATATCCGTATTTCAATAGAAACAAAATAAGACAAAATATATACTCGAAAAGATTGAAAACTTAGAATATTTAGAATATATATAAGAAGTAATTTTATTAAGTAATTTAATAATGGATATATAATATTTATACTTTTTTTGTGGTGAATTCTTCTATATATTGGAAAACAATTTAATGGAAAATATAATTCTTTTCATTTTTAGAATAAATTAATCTTTAAACATTTTTTTTTAATAAATTTAATAACACTGTGGATTGGGTGGATGTAAGCCTTAAACAAGATTAAAAGAGATGAGCTTTGCGTGCGGGTTTAGATCGGCCCTTCGACGATTCGCAAGGGAAATCATGGTTAGGATTTGCAGCATTAAGGAGGTTTATAGTAGAAATCATTGTGTCGGTAGGCACCTCACTTCATAGCTAATGCATTTGGGAATTGCAAGCAAGTGGTTTGGCTCTAAGGCAATAGTTTCAAACTATCAACGGTTTTGTCTCAGCTCCTTCGTCTATGTTTCATTCTTCCTTCCAATTCCAACAATTTTGATTCGTGGCTTTCAAAATAGGGGGTTCGTAATCTGCTTGGTCCTCTATTTAGACTTCCCTCTAGTCATATCTCTTTGCTCCACTAGCCATCTGTTATTAGCATCATCTTCTACCAGTTACCAGTCTCGACCCTTGCCCCCAAGCACCTGTAACTACCTCCCTAGTTCCAAGCATGGCAAGAGGTCCCCAAGTTAGAGACCCCCACAAAGGAAAGAGCCTTATCTATGAACCAAGGGTTTACAAGGAAATTGTAGACCTCAAGACTTCCTACTTTAGACTCACCTGTGCCCGTATTCAACAGGATCTCACTGACAATGAGGAATGGATGAGAATTGAACACGACTACACTAAGGATGTGGTTATCCAAGAAAACATGGGCCCTTTTGTTCCCAATCCTCAGAATACAATAGCCCCAGAAACTGAATAATTCAGGACTATTGCACTTCACTGACAAATTAAAACACTATTGGGCAAGGTTTTATTGGACACCAAGGAGGAGCAAAATGAGTTGGTCTTAATGATGGGGAAATTCCTTGAACATAACAATAAAATCCTGGCCCAGAATCGAAGGATGGAGACCACGCTGTATGTTATCTACAAGGCCACCACAGGGCTAGCTTTCGCCTCAGTGGACTCTCAAAGCACTGGTGAGAAGAAGGTCCTCAGTGAGCTACTCTCCTTATGACTATGTCCTAGACTAAAACTAGTTTCTTTCAATCTAATTTTTAAGATTGTCATAAATATATTCAGGTTAAGGTAACTCTGTCTAGATTTAATTTTACTACTCTTTGTAAACTCAATTGAGGTACTAGAATGGGGAATGTTCAAATTTTGTTCAATATATAGTTCAGATTTCTTTTAAACTGACCACAAAAACTGATACCATAACTTTATAATTTTTTGTGATTATTAATAAAAATACTAACTAATTTATAAATAAAATAAAATAAAAAATTAGATATAATCATACGATTCCAACTATTAAAGAAAACTTTACTACAAAATTAAACGACTCTCTCAAAATTTTATTAAGATTAAAATTTTGCTCAAAATTCACACTAAATCACAGTGACAGTCTCTATCATGTGATCTTATTTCAACATAAATAAAAATAAACAATTTAAGTACACTTTAAAACCTCTAGAACGTTTTTTTTCCTTTTTTAATTAACAACGAAAAACATGTGACGGAATGGTAATAGTCGTATTAGACTCCAAGTCTCGGATTTTTACACTAGAGAGACAGTTCCTTAAAGTCATCCTACACATTTTACCTTTAAAAGTAAATTACCTTTTGTGTCCAAAACACTTTCTTATTTCGAGTAATATGATTAATTATATTGTCAAGGTACAAGCGTTTCAACCTTTTTGGAATCTAATGGACTTTATCTTTATTTGAGTTTAAGTTTTAATATTTTGATCTTTACAAGAGTATATAAGTGGGTTTAATGGTTAAGAACATGTGTTATCTTGGTGGAGGTTACAGGTTCAAAACCGACAGGGGTTAGGGTTGCTCATTGGCCCGTTGTGACAAGGCACAAAGGGTAGGCAACTTCTAGGATAGAGGCTCTCCCCTGGGATAATGGGTCTCGAGACGTCTTGGCTCCTGCTGAGTCACAAGTTACTGGTATATCTGGCTTGCCGGCTATGGGATATACCCTTGGGAGGATATACCCTTGGGAGGTTGTTGTTCCCATGTTAAAATATATATATATATTTTGATCTCTACAAACTCAAATTTAAGATCGGTATTCAATTTAATATCCTTTAACTAAGTTCAACTATCTAATTATAAACTTTATTTGTATAATGTGAGGTAATGGACATCATCTAAAATCTTCTCTCCTATTATTGAGATTTGATGATTAAAAAAAATGCCCTTCATTTTGGTACTCTAGTTGAATTTTCAACAATCTAGATCGATGCAAAATTACACAAAACCCTTAAAAGCATAATTCCACCACACACAACTTGAATGAACATGAAACTATGTTTGTGCCTAAATTTATGTTGGATTCTCATCATATTAATAACAAAAAAAATAGAATCATTTTGCTACAAAATCAACTTAATATTAATTCATTTAGGAATAAATCATTTTTTTAATTTTACGGTTGAGAAACTTACAAACTAAAAGACAATGTTATTTTAACTTTTTCTTTTCCTTATTTCTATCTTTTTGGCAATTAATTTGTAATCGATGGAGACTCAAACATTGTTATATATAGATTAAACAAAAAGGTCAATTCCCTTTCCCTATCGAAAATATTTGATTCATGTGTCCTCTTTTCCTCAAAGAGATAATCATGTGAACTCCTCACTCTTTCAATCACACCCTCAAAAAAATTGCAAATATCCTTTCACATAATTTACATACTTAAATGCCTTTGCATCTTTCCTTTTGAATATTCATCTTTAAATTTTGTTATTCATATGATTATTATTCCCCATTTTAAGAACTCAATTAAATTAATTAAAATACTATAATTTTAAAAAAAAATCAACTTTCCCCAAAACCATGTTCCCTCCTCCTACCTCTTTCAAGGGTACCATATTTCCCTCCTCCTCACTATTTCATTTAACCCTTGAGTTTTGTTAAAATATTCATTAAAAATCAGGTGAAACATCTATATCTCAATAGTATCCTATCCATTTCGTAAATCACGTGCATAATGATGAAAAAAAAGCATTCAAAGAATTCTAAGTTACTTAGGAAACTTAAAAGTAAAAAATCACATGTATTTTATGACATGAAAAGTAATCATTCAAATATTTTAAATTTAGAATTTAGGTGAGAAATTTGTTTTTTTTCTCTTTAGAACAAAGTTGATTGATTAAGATTCATAATTATATTGTAAACAATTTGAGTGGTCCTAATGATTAAGAAAATAGGTTTCTTCTTAGGAGGTTATAGGTTCAAATCTAGAAGGGGATAGGGTATACACATCTCCGTAGATTTTCACAGTCAAATTGTTGTACGGAGGGGGTTCTTTGTCCCACAAACAAGGGGGTCTCATACGCCAAATTGGTGTCTGACTTGATTGTGACCTTAATATATGTTTTTTGTCAAAAAATATAAATAGTTAGTTTTCTTATTATTAGATGTTTTGGGTTTATATCACGATAAAATAGACCATCAAAAAATCTAATAATTAGATAACACTAATAAAAACTAAATATTTGTTTTTCTTTTCATTTGATGACTTACGCTACTAAAAGTTGTTACATATACTCATATTTAATTCTATATAAGACCACCTATCTTACTTCAAGAGATTTCACCCGTATCAAATCTCATTTACAATGCAAAACATGCATTCTAATTAAAATATAGATTCACTACAACATATTATTCACCTTTTTTCATCCTCAAATGTTAAGAGAGACCAACACCACCATATATATTCCTCAAGAGAGACCATTATCATCATATTTCCTTGTAGACCTTTGTTTAAGTGTAGACTTGTACAAGAAGGCACTCTACACAACAAGATTTTACTCTTTGTTAAAAGTGGACTATACTTAATAGAATTGGAAGCACTAAGAAAATTGATTTTATATTGCCCAAAAATGGCAACCATAGACAATGATATAATTCCAGTCAAAGTGACAAAAATTAGCTAAAAATGTGGAAGAAAACATGGAACTAGTAGTGCAAAAAATGGTTAGAATAGTGGGATACAAAGGAAAATTGGTTGGCAATTATTTGTAGCTCGAGTGGTTGTGAGGAAAAGTTGTTAGGGTGGGAATTTCAAATCTCACTTTCTAACATGTTTGCTCTTAGTGAGTTGATTGTTGATGAGCTATATATTATCTATTCATCGGGAGGTTTCCCTTAATCATTAAAAAGTCGTGCATAAGAATGTTATAGGAAGAAAAAATGGAGGAAGTGTGTTAAAAGACAACAACAATACTACATAGACAACTTCAACAAACATGAAGAGATCAAAGTGCAAAACTACTTGAAGATTAAGATTCCATGGTGTAAAAAATACCCAAAAGGGTTACATTCACCGATGAGGAAAAAGGATTTTTTCATTGGTGACCAATGTTCAATACCCACGAGGGCATCTAGCCCCTGATATTTCCATAGGGACACCCATAGGTAGTGGTCAAATGTGTGAGGTTTGCATTGCACTCCTTGTGCATACATAAGTCGATTAAATCCCACCTTCTTATCATCCTTAAGATCATACACTAACCGCTATGGTATGTCACTATAGACACAATTTTAATGGGTGGCATGTGTTGGGGTGGCGGGTCCTCCTTGATCTATATAGAAACTAGGATGAAACTTATGAATGGGGATTGGGTGAGGCAACAAACAATCAAGGTGAGACCCTGGCATAATACCAAGGGATAAAAATTATGGATCCAAGGTGTATCGGGAATGTTTTAATCATAGGGGATTTGACCATTGTCATAATAATTATTAGCAAATCAACCCCTTTTTTTATGGAAAACTCGCCAAGATCATTCTTAGGATCCACGAAGAATACAATAGACTTAGGGATCATAATAGAAAATCCAATGACTTAGCCAATAAAGCCTCTAGAATGGAGTATGAAGTATTAAATTAGTTCAAAGGGGGTCTCCTTCTACCTCATTCCATAATCAATTATGATGTCAAAGTTAAGTTCTTGCATGCCCTCCACGTATCGCATCAAATAACTGTTAATTTTTTTATCTTTAATTCAGAAATGCAATAGTACTTGAAATCAAATAATAATCATGAACATAAGCAATCACATTCAATCACATTCGACACATGAATTTACCCTAGGGAAACCCTCTATGACTTGAGGGAGAAAACCCCAACAAAACCTTCCTTGGTATATTGATATATAGCAAAGAATGTATTTTACATCAAGAACCCCCGTTGCAATTACAGAGCAAGCGAAAGATAAAGAAGAGAGTCTTATAGTAATATCCTACACAAATAGAAGTGCCTTGCCTTCAAGGAAGAAGAGAACTCACTTCACATTGAATTCAACAATCTTGTATAACATATTTATACATTCTTCACATGCATCGGCTTCTATTTTTATCTTCTGACTTCATGATGAACTCGCCCTCCATATGGATGTATAAATCTTGCATGAAGAAGGGTGCCCCACTTCTCGTGCAGTGCATTAACTCACTGAACTGAGTCTTAGGATGAACTTGCCACTTAACTGAAAGCTTTCCCACTAATTTAGGTGGCTAACTTAAGTGTCGGCATGCAAGTGTCGCAACTCAAGTGTCGTATTTTAGTCTAACAAAAGTGTCATCATGCAATAACACTTAGTTAACTAGATCTTCTTTGTTATCATGTAGTTAACTCTCTTAACCGATTCTTTCTTGTTAACATCACTGTAGAGATCAATTCGAGTTCTCCTTTGATTTATTGAATTCTTCACTGAAGTTTAACAATTTGAATTCTCTCTTAATTAATTCTTTTATGTGCAATTCAAATTCTCTCATATCTTATCACATATTATCTTTATCTATTGTCTTATGTGCATGGTCCACATGTGCCATCTTAATTATCATATCAAATATACTAAGGATATTTTCCCAATGATGTGATCATATTTTTCTACTATCGTTCCAAGTAACTGTTATATGCTAAAGTAATTCACTCTAGGGATGGCTAGTCCCTAGGGGAGACTTAATAGCTCAACCATGGTTAGTAGTACATCACACACCATACATGCTTCGACATGCAAAGCATCACCTCAACACATGAGGCACCACCTCAATACATGAGGATTTGTCTTGACACACAAGACTTTAGCCTTGACTAGCAAGATTGTACAACATCATCACTTTGACATACAAAGCACTTGCCTCAACACATGAAGCTTAACCGTTCTTGAGTCCAACTCAAGATTCTTCTCCAAGTTTCCTGAGTCCAACTCAGGTTCCTATAAGTCACTACCTCAACACATGAGGATCAATCTTGACACACAAGATTGACTTGGAGAATGACTCATGATGTTGTAACTTTAACAAGAACAAGGTGGCTCAATTGGGACTATGCTTGGGTTAATACATTTTGGAAATACTAGAGAATGGAGAACATGGGCTATGATTCCCACCTTGGTCATTGCCCCCTTTGCGAAAAACTATGAAATACATAGGATCTTGAGGAGACATGAGGATCTCATCTTTGACAACAAAACTTCAATCTTCACTGTTAGTATTCAAGTGCATGGACAAGAAGAAACCCATAACACTAAACATGTTGTAATAATGGAAACCTTCTTCAATGGAAGAAACAAACTCAAGCCCTAGAAGCAGAATGCGACTAGCTTTGCCAATTGTTCATAAATATGAACAAGTAAACTAAATCTACTACATCCAATGTTAGAATGTGATGGGATCCGGACTTCGGGAGCTCAAGGAGTAAGAAATTGGCCACAAAATGCCTGCTAATGTGGACATGGAAAACCAAGAATCTCAACTCTCACTTATTGTTTAGGATGGAGCATATAGCAGTCGTGTATTTCACTAAAGCTTTGTTTCCTTTATGTTCTGCAAAGTGGGTTTGATATTAGGTGTTTTTTTTCTTTCTTCTGAATCTATACTGGTAGAATTTTTTGGATATCCTTTGTGAATGATAGTACTACATTTTGTGAACTAAGCATACAAGTTTTTGGTCAAGTGTTGAATATCAGACTATGTGATGTACCTCATTTTTGTGTTACTATGTTGATCAACATGGTTGTAATTGATTTCTAATACAAAATATATATGTTTTGTTTAAAGAACAACAACAACATTCCATGGTGTGAAAAACATGTAATGGCGCAACTAAGGACCACCTCACATAGGTGAGACATAAAACATGGAGATGGGAACAACCTAAGGACTATGTGGAAATTGTGAGGTAGAAACTGAATAACACTTTCTCCTACACTATCCAACATACTTGTAGATTAAGGAGAGCTTAAATTTGCATATTAAAGACTTGGATTCAACATTTCATGGGGATATATTAGTGAGAGGTACAACAAGGTTCACTTAGAAAATGATGGAGTTAATATACATATGATTGAGAGTAAATTCAACTGGGAAACTAGCCTATGATGTAGAGTGCAGGAGACAAATCTAGTTGAGTAAATAAAATCCATAATTTAAATTCTACATCACACCACTAACTCTATTTACAATAATTTCTTTCTTTATTCTTTTAAAAAGTATTACACAAAATGTAAAACAATATTATTGTATATCATCATCCAAGCTCATAAGCACTTTAATAAAATATATTTATTAGTCCATGCCATAACAACTATGGAACTATACCTTTTGGTTTGGGACAACCTTTTGACTTTGCATTAGTTGGTGCATTTTACATAAATTTCCATGAACTTTCATTATTTTCTTTGTATATATATATAATCTTCAAATTTTAAAAATTGAATTTTTTTATTGGATAAGGACACTCTTGATGAGAGGGGAGGAAGGTACAGGAAGGGTAATTTTTTACCGTGGAGGAAAAAAGATCAAATCCTTTGCATGGGGTCTAGGGTAGAGGACGAACAATCAAGCAGAATGGGTGGCATCAATGCAAGGTATGGAAACAATGTGTGAGTTAAACATAGATTCCTTCCAGGTTTTGGGTGACTCGTGGATTGTCATTCAAACAATGCAAAACATCTAGTTTGGCAAAGGGAAGGAGGCAAGTAAGGTTCAAAAAATAA
Organism: Larix kaempferi; assembly: GCA_027924585.1. Lineage (NCBI taxonomy): Eukaryota > Viridiplantae > Streptophyta > Pinopsida > Pinales > Pinaceae > Larix > Larix kaempferi. The sequence goes on along the minus strand of BSBM01000619.1, from coordinate 12,426,636 downwards.
TTCTAACCTTTTCCCTAGACATCTCAAAAATTCAATTCTTTCATGTAAGGCATCAGAACAACAAAGGATCTAAAAGGATTTCCAATATCGGTGCTAATATTAGGCAAGAGGAATTGATGATCAACAATAATTTAAGGCCCATTGTCAAATGGACAAATTGTTTCCAACTATAGTATCCATGTATCGACTTAATCCTCTAAGGTTAATTAATGGTTCCATGTCTTGTTATATGTGGAGATGGGACACAGGCGGCATTTGTGACTTGGATTTAATGAAGAGGGGGACATATGGTACACAGAGGTGCTGGGTGGGTATGAGCATTGTATGCTCTAGCCTATTTTCCATCATCAGTGCATTATTTGTTCGAATTAAATATTTGGGCTCTCGGGTGATGGTTCAGTGCTAGGATATGGAGGTTCCTTCACACCTATCCAGTCATGTTCTTTTAGGCAGCATTTAGTCTCTCTTATGCTACTTGAACGTTTCCTGGAGAAATAATAGAGGGGTGGGTTTGAAATCCAAGAGGAGTCGTTGTTTGAAGGAAGTGACAATGCAATGGAGAAGATATATGTAGTGACTTCTTCTACGGAGGAAAAATCCATAGAAAAAGTCCTAGAAGAGGTTCAGGATCTTAAAAATGATATGGTAGACTATAGAAAAATGTTGAGGTGTGTGTTTGAGGTCTCAAAGGCGACCTTGGAGGAGAACAAGAGAATATCGTTGGATATATTTGGCATTGACTCGCGTGTGGACGACTTAGAAGGTGGGTACCTCGTACCAGGTTCAAGTTGGCGAAGTTGAAGACATCAAGCGTGGCTTGTAGGAAATTGAAAGGTCGTTAAGTTCCAGGCATGAGGAAATGCATCAGGTTGTTGTTGATCGGAAGCGTTCCCACCAGGATCAGAGAATGTGTGCAAACGAGTGAAATGAAGCATGTTTCGTCCAACTGAAGGAAATATTGGAAGAAATGCAAGCAGATATCAATGGGATGAGTAGGGGAATCAGCGGACTATCTCATGAATAGATTGAAGCCTCCCCAAGGGATGAAGTTTCCACCATTCAGTCAACCACGGATAAAGACTTGGGTCAGGAATGAAGTCTCTTGTCTTTGTTTTAGTTTCTTATTATGTTTTTTTGTCGATATATATGTGGACATTTTATTAAAGTATACACAGTTAGAGGAAGTAGAATAATTTCTGGAAAGCAATGTAAATTTGTATACTAGATAGAGCATGTTGTGGACATGGATTGTATGGATCTATCATGCACATAACTCTTTTCAAAATCTTTTTTTGATACCCTAGGGGCGACATGTAAATTATGTTTTAATATATAAATATAAATTCTCATTCTTGTTAAAAAAGGACACTCTTGATGAGACATAAATCCCTGCAGGAACGATATAAATTGTCAGAAGAAAAAATAAAATAAAAATCAACTTTATTTTACTTTTTAAATGACACGTTACCTCTCATTGAATGCAAATGCCAGGTTTTCAATCGATGTTCGCTCCTCCTCCTCTGCAAGTAACAATTCAAGTCTATTATTTATTTATTTATTTATCTTTTTAGTTTCGCAATGATTTGTTCTATTAGATGTCTGTCGTCGTTCACAAACAACACATAGATTGTTTTGCTTATTTTAAAAATATACATGAACATTTTGGGTTAAATGAATCCACTCAAATCATGTTCGTAGATGCAAAATATGTTCAAACGAATTGATTACTCGAAATTTCATTCAAGACTACATAATGTTTCTAGAATCCAGAGTCCAAACATAGACATTTACGTTATTGACTAGAAAAAGTTTATTTAAATTATCCTTCATAGATTTGAACGTTTGAACACTTCAAACTTCAGAACTCATCTTTTATTTTGCTAAAATAATCATTAAATTTCACTCTAGGCTAATTTTTCTCCCTTGTTTCAAGCTTTAAAAATATTTTTTTGAATATTCAATGAAAATATGCAATCTCTATTAAACTATTTAAAAACTATATATATATATATATATATTTGAATATTCGATGGAAATATGCAATCTCTATTAAACAGATTGCATATTTCCATTGAATATTCAAATATATATAGATATAGATATATATATAGATATAGATATATAGCCCAATGGGTTAGCTCAAGTGGTTGAGTGTTGTAATCGCAAGCAGAAGGTCTCGAGGTCAAATCCTAGGGTGGCTATGCAGGGCCTCACTTGATGTCCCCACCGGATTAGTCCCTGTAGTCAAGGCCGGTGGTTTACCTTGGGTACCATCCTCGAAATAAGAGGAAGTACCTTAGGGTTTCCCATGAAGTGTTCCATTGATATATATATATATATATATATATATATATATATATATATATATATATATATATTCAATGGAAATATACTATCTCTATTAAAATATTTAAATTATATATTTGAATATTCAATGGAAATATGCTATCTCTATTAAACTCTTTAAATTATATATATATATATATATATATATATATATATATCTTTTACTTAGCCCGATGGGCTAGCTCAAGTGGTTGAGTGTTGTAAGTTGTACGCAAAAGGTCTCGGGGTCAAATCCTCGGGTGGCTATACATTGCTATATAAGGGCCTCACTTGATGTCCCCACTGGGTTAGCTCCGTCAAAGCGAACGGGGTGCGGCCCCTTTGGGTGGGACCCATGTAATTTCTTACCGTGGACATAGCAGCCCCACTGGGGGTTTGTGAACCGTATGTGAAAAAATATATATCTCTTTTACTTGTTATTCTATGGTAAGATACAGATTCCTTGAGTAATGCTTATAAGTTGTGACTATAATTGTTGCAGTTTCCTCTTGATCTAGGTATTTCACATTCCATTTGGGTTATTAGTGTATGGAACACGTTATCACCACACTTTTAATTTTTGTGCCTATTTAAAGACAAGGCTCTAGAAACGACTCGGTTGTCATTGGAACTGAAGTCCAGGTAAGTTAAACATCAGTTTTATTAATAGTTTCCAGGATTTTTTTCACAGTTTTTCAAGTTTCTAGTGAGTGATTTGGAATTCAGGATATCATTCTTTAATATTTAAATTTAAAATTGGTTTCTTCTAAGCAAATTTGTTGGAAGAGTTTTATATTCTTAGAGCTTTAGGCGTAAATTCAGAGTTCTAAAACAACCCAACATATATTTGAGTTATAAAACATATAAATCGACCACACCCATTTTGTCACAATCTGAGTCAAAATGTTGTGTAGTATTTATAAGCATGCAACCATACAAAATCTACATCGTAGAAATAGGAAGCAAAGATGAGATGCAAAAGAAGTCATCCAATATTGCACTTTGCCAAAATATTAGTTCCCAAGGAATGAAACAATTGTTAAAATAACTAAATGTTTTTACCACTTTGCAGGCTTGAGGAATAGAATACATCTCACTAGTTCTTATGTAGGAGCGATAATGGCCATGGTGAATTATTTTGGATTTGTTGAACTAGCATTTTTATATTCAAATTTGTGATAATTCATGTAGTCATTGTTGTTCAATAATACAATTATCTACCTCTGGATCTGAGATGTCATCTTGGTAATAAGAAATCTCCAAATGGTGTACAATAGAAATGTGGATTTTTTTCTTTGCTAACAAAGAAATAAAGTGTTGCAAATGTTTAGATTAATCTTATCGATAGTGTCTCTGGATTTCATCTTGTCAATAAGAACTCTCCAAATTGCGTATAATTGAAATGTGGATGTTATTGGCTACATACTAAGAAATAAAGTCCTGCAAATAGTGTACAATGGTAATGCTACTAATAATTGAACTACTTAAATATTTAAAGCCCTGTCTTTATTGGATTAAGATTGACTCAGTCATAGAGCAAGTTAATCGAATTTGGTTATTGTTGTAATAGACCCATGGTGTTGGGAGATCTGCCCATGGTATTCTTGTGATGTAAGCCTATAAAGAGGTTGGTCGTACTCCATTGTAAAATGAGTGCATGTCTGGAAGCTCACTTATGGTTGAGGGTACATGTGGTGGTAGAGCCATTGTCGACCATGCCTTGGTCAGATTTGGCCAAGGGACATAATGAAGATCTTATGTTGGTTTTTCACAAGTTAAGGGGTTTCCAAGATAAATCATGGTGTGTAGATGTGCATGAGGTTATACACATCTCCGTAGATTTTCACAATCAAATTGTTGTACGGAGGGGGTTCTTTGTCCCACAAACAAGGGGGTCTCATATGCCAAATTGGTGTCTGACTTGGCTGTGACCTTAATATATGTTTTTTGTCAAAAAATATAAATAGTTAGTTTTCTTATTATTAGATGTTTTGGGTTTATATCACGATAAAATAGATGATCAGAAAATCTAATAATTAGATAACACTAAGAAAAACTAAATATGTGTTTTTCTTTTTATTAAATGACTTACACTACTAAAAGTTGTTACATATACTCATATTTAATTCTATATAAGACCACCTATCTTACTTCAAGAAATTTCATCGGTATCAAATCTCATTTGCAATGCAAAACATGCATTCTAATTAAAATATAGATTCACTACGACATATTATTCACCTTTTTTCATCCTCAAATGTTAAGAGAGACCAATACCATCATAGATATTCCTCAAGAGAGACCATTATCATCATATTTCCTTGTAGACCTTTGTTTAAGTGTAGACTTGTACAAGAAGGCACTATACACAGCAAGATTTTACTCTTTGTTAAAAGTGGACTATACTTAATAGAATTGGAAGCACTGAGAAAATTGATTTTTTATTGCCCAAAAATGGAAACCATAGACAATGATATAATTCTAGTCAAATTGACAAAAATGAGCTAAAAATGTGGAAGAAAACATGGAACTAGTAGTGCAAAAAATGGTTAGAATAGTGGGATACAAAGGAAAATTGGTTGGCAATTATTTGTAGCTCGATTGGTTATGAGAAAAATTTTTTAAGGTGGGAAGTTCAAATCTCACTTTCTAATATGCTTGCTCTTAGTGAGTTGATTGTTGATGAGTTATATATTATCTATTCATCAGGAGGTTTCCCTTAATCATTAAAAAGTCGTGCATAAGAATGTTATAGGAATAAAAAATGGCAAAAGTGTGTTTAAAGACAACAACAATACTACATTGACAACTTCAACAAACATGAAGAGATCAAAGTGAAAAACTACTTGAAGATTAAGATTCCATGGTGTAAAAAATACCCAAAAGGGTTAGATTCACCGATGAGGAATAAAGAGTTTTCCATTGGTGACCAATGTTCAATACCCATGAGGACCTCTAGCCCCTAAGATTTCCATAGGGACACCCATAGGTAGTGGTCAAATGTGTGAGGTTTGCATTGCACTCTTTGTGCACACATAAGTTGATTAAATCCCACCTTCTTATCATCCTTAAGATCATACACTAACCGCTATGCTCCGTCACTATGTACACAATTTTAATGGGTTTCATGTGTGGGGGGGTCCTCCTTGATCTAGATATAAACTAGGATGAAACTTATGAATGGGGGTTGGGTGAGGCAACAAACAATCAAGGTGAGACCCTAGCATTATACCAAGGGATAAAAATTATGGATCCAAGGTGTATCGGGAATTTTTTAATCATAAAGTATTTGACCATTGTCATAATAATTATTAGCAAATCAACCCATTTTTTTATGGCAAACTCGCCAAGATCATTCTTAGGATCCACGAAGAATACAATAGACTTTGGAAGCATAATAGAAAATCCAATGACTTAGCCAATAAAGCCTCTAGAATGGAGTATGAAGTATTAGATTAGGTTAAAGGGGGTCTCCTTCTACCTCATTCCATAATCAATTACGATGTCAAAGTTAAGTTCTTGCATGCCCTCCACGTATCGCATCAAAGAACTGTTAATTTTTTTATCTTTAATTAAGAAACACAATATTACTTGAAATCAAATAATAATCGTGAACATAAGCAATCACATTCAATCACATTCGACACATGAATTTACCCTGGGGAAACCCTCTATGACTTGAGGGAGAAAACCCCAACAAAACCTTCCTTGGCATATTGATAGATAGCAGAGAATGTATTTTACATCAAGAACCCTCGTTGTAATTACAGAGCAAGAGAAAGATAAAGAAGAGAGTCTTAGAGTAATATCCTACACAAATAGAAGTGCCTTTCCTTCAAGGCAGAAGAGAACTCACTTCACATTGAATTCATCAATCTTGTATAACATATTTATACATTCTTCACATGCATCGGCTTCTATTTTTATCTTCTGACATGATGAATTCGCCCTCCATATGGATGTATAAATATTGCATGAAGAAGAGCGCCCCACTTCTCATGCAGTGCATTAACTCACTGAACTGAGTCTTAGGATGAACTTGCCCCTTAACTGAAAGCTTTCCCACTAAGTTAGGTGGCTAACTTAAGTGTCGACATGCAAGTGTCGCAACTCAAGTGTCGTCTTTTAGTTTAACATAAGTGTCATCTTTTAGTCTAACATAAGTGTCATCATGCAATAACACTTTGTTAACTAGATCTTCTTTGTTATCACGTAGTTAACTCTCTTAACTAATTATTTCTTGTTAACATCATTGTAGTGATCAATTCGAGTTCACCTTTGATTTATTGAATTCTTCACTGAAGTTTAACAATTTGAATTCTCTCTTAATTAATTCTTTTATGTGCAATTCAAATTCTCTCATATCTTATCACATATTATCTTTATCTATAGTCTTATCTGCATTGTCCACATGTGCCATCTTAATTATCATATCAACTATACTAAGGATATTTTCCCAAAGATGTGATCATATTGTTCTACTATCATTCCAAGTAACTGTTATATGCTAAAGTAATTCACTCTAGGGGTGGCCAGTCCCTAGGGGAGACTTAATAGCTCAACTGTGGTTAGTAGTACATCACACACCATACATGCTTTGACATGCAAAGCATCACCTCAACACATGAGGCACCACCTCAACACATGAGGATATGTCTTGACACACAAGACTTTAGCCTTGACTAGCAAGATTGTACAACATCATCACTTTTGATGAAGATCGATCCAAGGTTCATTAAATTATTGAACCTGTGGGTTATGGGCCCACAAAATGAACTGAAATGTGTCCATAGCAGCAATATCATTCTACAATGGTCTGGATTACAATTCTTAGCATCACCCAGGTCCAACAATTTACCTACTCCTGTGTCCACACAATGGTTGCATCAACTCTTCGTGCTCCTTCGGCGATCCTTCCTCCATACGGTTGCAGTGTTCTCAGGCCTCCACGATATCGTTGCTTTATGGATCACCATCGATCCATTCTGTGATCGATGGTGAAATACCAACGACACCATCTAACACACGTTCTCTCACATGGGTTTCACGCTCGGGCTTATACAATTTCACAAATTTTCTACACACATATTTATGCAAGAAATACAGAAATTGAAACTCAATAACATAAACTCAAATCACATGTGTTTTCATAAAAACAAATCAAGCTTGAACTACATCACAGGGCCTCTATGGGCCTAGCTTCCTCTGGCCCTAGTTTTACATTGTGCCTGGCCTAAATTTTACATGGTGTAGGCCACCTTCAACTCCCCAGGCTCACACTTTAAATAACAAATACAATGTGGATCGGATCACTGAAAGGATCCGGTCTCTCCTTAACTAAGTCATGAATATCGCTAATAAAACAGAAATATCATAACAACCCCATGAAATTCAATCGATTCGCATCCTTTGTCCACGTCTGTCCACCTCCTCGAGTTCTGGAAGGTCATGAGTCGATTTGATTCAAGTAGGCTAGATGCTCCTGCATCATAATCTCACGGTACAAAATTTTTATGACCTCCTGGTCATATGTCTTCTGTTGCTGCTTCCATATTCAACTCGGTCTTATTCCTTCCTCATGCATCACTGAGCTTCTCCTCAATGCTGAACAGTGAGATGCAACCAAGCCTCTGCAGTAACAAGTCTTTTCCACCTTGCTACAAAACACCTCGCCAAATTCCTCTCCTGGACTTGGCCTTTTGGTATTCTTTTGGTTCTGTCAACTTAGAACCCTTTGAGCTTCTTTGCTCTTGTAGGCTTTTGCATCTAACCCACCTTCTCCAACACGCAGGAATCTTCTCGCTCTGATACCACTTGATGAAGACCGATCTAGGGTCCATTAAATTATTGAACCTCTGGGTTATGGGCCCAAAAAATGAAATAAAATGTGTCCATAGTAGCAATATCATTCTACAATGGTTTGGATTACAATTCTTAGCAGCACCCAGATCCACAACTTTACCTGCTCCTGCGTCCACACAATGGCTGCATCAACTCTTTGTGCTCCTTCAACGATCCTTCCTCCATACAGTTGCAGTGTTCTCAGGCCTCCACGATATCGTTGCATTATGGATCACCATCGATCCATTATGTGATCGACGGTGAAAGACCAATGACACCCTCTAACACACGTTCTTTCACATGGGTTTCACACTCGGGCTGATACGATTTCACAAATTTTCTACACACATATTTATGCAAGAAATACAAAAATTGAAACTCAATAACATAAACTCAAATCACACGCGTTTTCATGAAAACAAATCAAGCTTGAACTACATCACAGGGCCTCTATGGGCCTAGCTGCCTCTGGCCCTAGTTTTACATTGCACCTGGCCTAAATTTTACATGGTGTAGGCCACCTTCAACTCCCCAGGCTCACACTTTAAATAAAAAATACAATGTGGATCGGATCACTGAAAGGATCCAATCTCTCCTTAACTAAGTCATGAATATCGCTAATAAAACAGAAATATCATAACAACCCCACGAAATTCAATTGATTCGTATCCTTTGTCCACATATGTCCACCTCCTCGAGTTTTGGAAGGTCATGAGTCGATTTGATTCGGGTAGGCGGGATGCTCCTGCATCAACTTTGACATACAAAGCACTTGCCTCAACACATGAAGCTTAACCGTTCTTGAGTCCAACTCAAGATTCTTCTCCAAGCTTCCTGAGTCCAACTCAAGGTCCTATAAGGCACTACCTTGACACATGAGGCTCAATCTTGACACACAAGATTGACTTGGAGAATGACTCATGATGTTGTAACTTTAACAAGAACAAGGTGAAATCCATAAAGTGTATCGTCACGGACTTCATCATTAATACAGTGTAGGTTTCATCAATTGTTCATGGCTATGAATTAGTTCACATGTGGGATAATGGATTTAGAGGATGTTTGTGTAGTTAGCCTAAGCAAGGCCATTTAGGGATTGCAAACACATTGCTCTAATTGAGTGCATTTTAACCTAATGGTTTGCCTTCTACTCTTCTTTTTCAATTCGGTAAGCTTGAAATCCTTTGAATTCTCATTCTATTTGAATGTATATTCTATAGATGGTAATGTAGTATTGCAGAATGGTAGGGATCTGATAGTGGATTAGGGTTGAATTGTTGTTCCTATTGGAAATCATGGAAAATTAAAGTGTGAAACTGGGAATGGAAATTCCATTTCTATTGGGACTGGTGAGTCTTTGGAAACTATATATTTTCTAAGAATAGTGATCCCCCTCTTGTTGAATTTGTTCTTTATATAATTCCCAGGCCCTGTGTCCTCTGTGCTTTGGTTTGGTGAAGTGAAAAATGTTTTTTTCAATAGGAAGTATACTCATATTAAATATACAAAACACAGAGTGTTGTGGATTTTCTATTGACTTAGGTGGCTCAATTGGGACTATGCTTGGGTTAATACATTTTGGAAATACTAGAGAATCGAGAACATGGGCTATGATTCCCACCTTGGTCATTGCCCCCTTTGCGAAAAAACTATGAAATACGTAGGATCTTGAGGAGACATGAGGATCTCATATTTGACAACAAAACTTCAATCTTCACTGTTAGTATTCAAGTGCGTGGACAAGAAGAAACCCATAACACTAAACATGTTGTAATAATGGAAACCTTGCTTCAATGGAAGAAACAAACTCAAGCCCTAGAAGCAGAATGCGACTGGCTTTGCCAATTGTTCATAAATATGAACAAGTAAACTCAATCTAATACATCCAATGTTAGAATGTGATTGGGATCCGGACTTCGGGAGCTCAAGGAGTAAGAAATTGTCCAGAAAATGCCTGCTAATGTGGACATGGAAAACCAAGAATCTCAAATCTCACTTATTTTTTAAGATGGAGCATATAGCAGTCGTGTATTTCCCTAAAGCTTTGTTTCCTTCACGTTCTGCAAAGTAGGTTTTGATATTAGAGGTTTTTCTTTCTTTCTTTTGAATATATACTAGTAGAAGTTTTTGGATATCCTTTGTGAGAGATAGTACTACATTTTGTGAACTAAGCATACAAGTTTTTGGTCAAGTGTTGAATATTAGACTATGTGATATACCTCATTTTTGTATTACAATGTTGATCAACATGGTTGTAACTGATTTCTAATACAAAATATATATGTTTTGTTTAAAGAACAACAACAACATTCCATGGTGTGAAAAACATGTAATGGCGCAACTAAGGACCACCTCACATAGGTGAGACATAAAACATGGAGATGGGAACAACCTAAGGACTATGTGGAAATTGTGAGGTAGAAACTGAATAAAACTTTCTCCTACACTATGCGGCATACTTGTAGATTAAGGAGAGCTTAAATTTGCATATTAAAGACTTGGATTCAACATTTCATGGGGATATATTAGTGAGAGGTACAACAAGGTTCACTTGGAAAATGATGGAGTTAATATACATATGATTGAGAGTAACGTCAATTGGGCAAGTAGCCTATGATGTAGAGTGAAGGAGACAAATCTAGTTGAGTAAATAAAATCCATAATTTAAATTCTACATCACACCACTAACTCTATTTACAATAATTTATTTCTTTATTCTTTTAAAAATTATTACACAAAATGTAAAACAATATTATTGTATATCATCATCCAAGCTCATAAGGACTTTAATAAAATAAATTTATTAGTCCATGCCATAACAACTATGGAACTATACTTTTTGGTTTGGGTCAAACCCTTTTGACTTTGCTTAGTTGGTGCATTTTACATAAATTTCCATGATCTTTCATTATTTTCTTTGTGTATATATATATATATATAATCTTCAAAATTTAAAAATTGAATTTTTTGATTGGCTAAGGACACTCTTGATGAGAGGGGAGGCACGTACGGGAAGGGTCATTTTTTACCCTGGAGGAAAAAATTCAAATCCTTTGCATGGGGTCTAGGGAAGAGGACAAACAATCAGGCAGAATGGGCAGCGTTAATGCAAGATATGGAAACAATGTCTAATTTAAACATAAATTCCTTCCAGGTTTTTAGTGACTCATGGATTGTCATTCAAACAATGCAAAAAATCCAGTTTGGCAAAGGGAAGGAGGCAAGTAAGGTTCAAAAAATAATTCTAACATTTTCCATGGACATCAAAAAATTCAATTCTTTCATGTAAGGCATCAGAACAACAAAGAATCTGAAAGGCTTGTCAATAGTGGTACTAATATTAGGCAAGGGGAATTGATGATCAACAATAATTTAAGGCCCATTGTCAAATGGACAACTTGTTTCCAACTATAGTATCCATGTCTCGACTTAATCTTCTAAGGTTAATTAACGGTTCCATGCCTTGTTGTATGCGAAGATGGGACAGAGGCGGCATTTGTGACTTGGATTTAGTGAAGAGGGGGACAGATGGTACACAGAGTTGGTGGGTGGGTATGAGCATTGTATGCTCTAGCCTATTTTCCATCATCAGTGCATTCTTTGTTCGAATTAAATATTTGGGCTCTCGTGTGATGGTTCAGTGCTAGGATATGGAGGATCCTTTAGACACATCCAGTCATGTTCTTTTAGGCAACATTTAGTCTCTCTTATGCTACTTGAACGTTTCTGGGAGAAATAATAGAGGGGTGGGGTTTGAAATCTAAGAGGAGTCTCTGTTTGAAGGAAGTGATAGTGCAATGGAGAAGATATATGTAGTGACTTCTTATACGGAGGAAAAATCCATAGAGAAAGTACTGGAAGAGGTTCATGATCTGAAAAATGATATGCTAGACTATAGAAAGATGTTGAGGTGCGGGTTTGAGGTCTCAAAGGCGGTCTTGGAGAATAACAAGAGAATATCGTTGGATATATTTGGTGTTGAATCTCGTGTCGACGACTGAGAAGTTGGGTACCAGTTTCAAGTTGGCGAAGTTGAAGACATCAAGCGTGGCTTGCAGGAAATGGAAAGTTCGTTAAGTTCCAGGCATGAGGAAATGCGTCGAGTTGTTGTTGTTGATCGGAAGCGTTCCCACCGGGATCAAAGAATGTGTGCAAACGAGTGAAATGAAGCATGTTTCGTCCAACTGAAGGAAATATTGGAATAAATGCAAGCAAATATCAATGGGATGAATACGGGAATCAACAGACTATCTCATGAACAGATTGAAGCCTCCCCAATGGATGAAGTTTCCACCACTTAGTTGACCGCGGATAAAGACATGGGACAGGAATGAAGTCTCTTGTCTTTGTTTTAGTTTCTTATTATGTTTTTTTGTCGATATATATGTGGAAATTTTATTAGAGTATACACAGTTAGAGGAAGTAGAATAATTTCTGGAAAGCAATGTAAATTTGTAGACTAGACAAAGCATGATGTGGACATGGATTGTATGGATCTATCATGCACATAACTATTTTCAAAATATTTTTTTGATTCCCTAGGGGAGACATGTAAATTATGTTTTAATATATAAATATAACTTCTCATTCTTGTTAAAAAAAGGACACTCTTGATGAGACATAAATCCCTGCAGGAACGATATAAATTGTCAGAAGAAAAAATAAAAATAAAAAATCAATTTTATTTTATTTTTTAAATGACACGTTACCTCTCATTGAATGCAAATGTCAGGTTTTTTATCGATGTTCACTCCTCCTCTACAAGTACTAATTCAAGTCTATTATTTATTTATTTATCTTTTTAGTTTCACAATGCTTTGTTCTATTAGATGTCTGTCGTCGTTCACAAACAACACATAGATTGTTTTACTTATTTTAAAAATATACATTAACATTTTGGGTTAAATGAATCCACTCGAATCATGTTCAAAGATGCAAAATATGTTCAAAAGATTTGATTACTCAAAATTTCATTCAAGTGTTGATGTATATGTAACTTCAGAATGTATTTCACTTATATATTTATTGTACTCCTATAGAGATGTATTATTCCTCTACACAGAAGTGTCGTCATTTGTATTGACAAGTGTCGCAAGTATGTTAACTTGCCGATGGGTTATTAGACCACCTTGTAAGGGGTCGACCCGATATAATGTAATATGAAGTTATTGTACCTAGCTAGACAAGTCAGCCCCATGATGTTATTGGGCAAACAGGACAAGTATAAATAGAGATCGGGAGATCTCTATTTGGATCACTTCAGAACTCACACTTCCTTCACTCGGAAAGTGGTGCACATGTGAGGAGGAGGATCAACTACTAAGAGGAGTCTATCTCTTGTACTTTGGTTGTGCTATTGCTCTATCTATCTTTGAGGAAGTTGTGGGGTTTTTCACCTTAGGGTTTTCCCCACGGAAACTCTGTGTGTCTATTGTCTCTCATGCTTTCGCTTCTTGTGATGATTGACATGCTTGTTATTATTGATATGCATTGATATACTGTACATGTTATTCTCTCAGTAAAGATCCTAGAGTATTGTGAATTAATGCTCAGAATTTAACATGGTATCAGAGCTAACCTGAGAAGAAGACATTGTGCAGTGATGGAAACCAAGATTTCTTGCTTATTAGGTTTCTCTCCACAGATTTTGGAAAAGCAGTATAGTAGATTGACTCTACTCATCAAGGCGAATCTATCTGTCCAATCATAATTTAATTCTGAGCATTTTCAGATTTGGCCCTAAAAATTAGGGTTTCCACAAAAATAAGAATTTCTGAAATCTGAAGACATAGCTGGAAGCTCCTTGGAAAAATCAAAGTTTATAGCTTTGGATCGAGATTTTTGGCTGGGTAAATCTCCAGGAAACTCAAACCCTAATTCAGGGTCCTCCCTAGTGAATCCAGGAAGACTAAAAAGCATTTCTGAAGGGTGAAAATTTGTAGATCTCAAATTCTGAATACACCAAGCTGATCAGCTCATCAAGGCGCATCTTTCTATCCTTTCAGAAAGTTGAAATTCACATTTTGAATTTTTAGGGTTTTTTCGACAAACCCTAATCCGGGACCAGATCCAGTTTTCAGCAAAACAAGTGGTAAGACCTAAATCTCTTCTATTTCCATTTGAAGTACTCTTTAAGATGTCTCACCACACCAAGCTTGAGGATAAGCTTGAAGGGGCTAATAACTTCCGAGCCTGGAAGTATAGGATTGGGTTAATCTTGGAAGAAAATGAATTGGACTCCTACATCAGCTCTGAGGTCCCTATCCCAGAGGATGAAGAGGCTAAGGTATTGCATAAGAAGAACTTGGTCAAGGCAAAGAGAATCATTGTTGATTCTATCAAAGACCATCTCATACCACATGTGCCATCTCTAAAGACACCCAAGGAGAGGTTTGACTCCCTGACCAAGTTATTTGAAAGGAAGAACATAAATCGGAAGATGACTCTGCGGAATCAATTGAAAGGGGTCAAGATGTTGAATGGAGAGACCATTCAATCTTACTTCTCCAAGGTCTCTCAGATCAAGGAACAACTTGAAGCTGTGGATGAAGTAGTGGACAATGGTGAAGTTGTTATGACCACTCTAAATGGCCTACTTAGGTCATGGGACTCCTTTATTTAAGGAATCTGTGCAAGAAAGAAATTGATCTCTTTCAGTAGACTGTGGGAGGAATGCTCTCAAGAAGAAGCTAGGCTTGTGGCACGAGAAGAAAATATGGGGAATGAAGATCAAGCTCTCACAGCTCACACCAAGGGACGCAAGGTTAAGAGGGAGAAATCTCATAACAAGAAACATTCTCACTCTTATCACAAGAAGAAAGATCTATCTCATGTTCGATGTTTTGAATGTAATGAAATGGGACACTTTGCTTCAAATTGTCCCAAGAAGAAGAAAAACAACAACCTCAAGAAGAAGAAGAAGAATAACAAAAGAAGATATCATGCTCATGCTGTTGAGGATAATGAAACTCCCAGGAAGAAAGCTAGAGCAGAAAGTGATGATGATGCTCATCAAGCGAAGAAGAGTATGTTCTAATCTCTGCTCTCACAGGTACTATCTCTCATGGTTGTAATGATTGGTTAATTGACAGTGGGGCTTCCAAACACATGACTGGGTTTAAAGAATCTTTTGTAAACCTATCTGAACATGAATCACCCCATAAGGTGAAACTTGGGGATGATTATCAATACCCTATCAAAGGAAGTGGGGAAGCCTCCTACAACCTAGAATCTGGAAAATCCTTGAAGATGAAAGATGTGTTATTTGTACCCAGACTCAAGAAGAATCTACTCTCCATCTCTGCATTAGATGCAAAAGGTATAAGGGTTGCATTTGTAGATGGCCAAAGGGTAAAACTATTGATGATGTAATGGTGATTGGAGAGCAAGAGGGAGGATTGTATAAACTGAAGGGACAACCTGAACATGCCATGGTGCATGAATCCATGGAGCCAAGTGAACTTTGGCATAGAATACTTGCACATGTATACTATAGAGCACTACCAATTGCAAGCAAAGCTGTAGAGGGTCTTCCTGAAATCAAGACCAAACATGAAGGTGTTTGAAAAGGACGTGCAAAAGGAAAGAACATAAAGAAGGCATTTCCAAGCAGTGAAAGCAAGGCAAAAGATATCTTGGAAATTATCCACTCCGATGTATGTGGTCCAATGTCATCCAGTTCTCTGAGTGGGTATGTTTACTATGTCTCTTTCATTGATGACTTCTCCAGGAAGACTTGGGTTTACTTCTTGAAGAAAAAAGATGAAGTGTTGGATAAGTTCAAGGAATTAAAAACCTTGATGGAGAACCAAACTGATAAGAAGATCAAAACATCCAGATCCGATAATGGTGGAGAATTCACCTCAGGTGACTTCAAGAAGCTATGCAGTGATTCAGGGATTAAGAGGGAGTTGACTACTCCTTACAATCCATAACAGAATGGAGTTGCAGAAAGAAAGAATAGAACAATCATGGAAGCAGCAAGGGCAATGTTGCATGACCAGGATATACCTATGCATCTATGGGCAGAAGCAACTAGGACAGCTGTATATGTGCAAAACAGAACGCCCCACAAGATATTGGACAACAAGACACCAGAAGAGGTCTTCTCTAGTAAGAAACCTGAAGTCAGCCATCTCAGAATATTTGGTTGTCCAGTATACACTCATGTCCCAAAAGAAAAGAGGACCAAGCTAGATCCTTCAGGAAAGAAGGGTATCTTTGTGGGTTACAGTGAAAGCTCGAAGGCTTATAGAATATACTTTCTAGGGTTCAAGAAGATTGATGTCAGTAGGGATGTGACATTTGATGAAAACTTAGCATTTGTCAAATCAAGAAAGACACATGTTGAAGTTTATGAAGAACCTAAGGAAACTAGATTTCAAGACACTACCATGACTGAAGCAATTCCAGTTGTTGATCGTGAAATTGAAGATCCGCAACAACCAGTAGATCCACCCCGTGAGGATAACTCTCACAAGAGAAAACCTGCATGGGCTAGAGAGCTCATTCAAGATGCAGAAAGATATGGCATTCCAGAAGAAGAACACAGAGCAAAGAAGAGAACCAGATCACATACCAGCTATGTTGCTTTACTCTGTGATATCATGAACAATGAACCTTTCAGTTATGAAGAAGCAACGGAAAAGAAAGAATGGAAGGATGCCATGGTCGAAGAATACCAATCAATAATGAAGAATGATGTTTGGGATCTTGTCCCAAGACCTGAAGGGAAGTCTGTTGTGACTTCCAAGTGGATCTACAAGATCAAGCATGCTGCATATGGAAACATAGAGAAATACAAGGCAAGATTCATAGCTCATGGCTTCTCTCAGAAAGAGGGAATAAATTATGAAGAAACTTTCGCTCCTGTATCTAGGTACACTTCCATCAGATCAATACTTGCCCTAGCTGCAGCGATGAAATGGAAGATACACCAGATGGATGTCAAGACTGCTTTCTTGAATGGTGTAGTTGAAGAGGAAGTATATGTGGAGCAACCACTCGGTTTTGAAACACATGACAGGGTGTCATATGTGTGCAGATTGAAGAAAGCCTTGTATGGCTTGAAGCAAGCTCCCAGAACTTGGTATGGTAGGATGGACAGTTTCCTATCTAGTTTGGGCTTTACCAAGAGTAAAGCGGATTCCAACCTTTACTACAAGGTTGAGGAAGTAAATCCTGTGATACTACTCCTATATGTAGATGACCTATTTGTAACAGGAGATGATAGACTGATTGCTGATACAAAGAGGAAGCTTGCTGTCGAGTTCGATATGAAGGACTTGGGGATGATGCACTATTTTCTAGGTATGGAGGTATGGCAGAGTGCAGATGGGATCTTCCTTGGACAAGGGAAGTATACAGTAGATATCCTGAAGAGGTTCAGGATGATGGATTGCAAGGCCATGGCCACACCTATGGCATCGAACCTGAAGCTTCTATGTGATGCTTCATCTGAGCCGGTTGATGTCTCTATGTATCGTCAGATGATTGGGTCCTTGATGTACCTAACAAACACGAGACCAGATATTTGCTTTGCGGTGAACACATTGATCTAGTTCCTGACGGATCCAAGGAGTGTTCACGTAGTTGCTGTAAAGCATGTTCTGAGGTACCTAAAGGGTATAGTTGATTATGGGCTCAAGTATGAAGCGAATCAAAAGTTTAACCTGCAGGGTTATGTTGATTCAGATTGGGTAGGCAGTGCTGTAGATAGGAATAGCACATCTGGGTGCTACTTCAGTATGGGATCATGTGTGATATCTTGGTTTAGCAGGAAGCAGTCCTGCATAGCACTGAGTATAGCTGAGGCATAGTATGTTGCAGCTTGTTCGGCCAGTTGTGAGGCAGTATGGCTTCGGAAGCTACTGTCAAAGTTATTTGATCTCCCGCTGGAGACTACTGGTATCTTTTGTGACAACCAGAGTTGTGTGAAGTTGTTTGAGAACCCGGTGTTCCACGACAGGTCGAAGCACATTGAGATCAAATATCACTATATCAGGGATATGGTGCAGAGAGGAGCAGTGAAGCTCTTGTATATTGCGATGGATGAGGAGATTGCAGATGTGCTGATGAAGCCACTAGCTAGAGTGAAGTTCGAGTACTTCAGAGAGAGGCTTGGCATTCTTCAGATCGACGACACTTTGAGGAATAAGTGATGGACACATTTGTTGAAGCCATTCCAAGCACGGTGGAAGGAGGATCCTTCACATGGCTATGGATGTAAGCGCTGGATGATGAGGATTAGGATGATGTTCTAGTTTCTGCTCTATATGATCAGTTGGATCATTTATATGTATGAATGTACGCATCATGTTGGATGCTGGATATGATCAGTTGGATCATTTATATGTATGTATGTACGCATCATGCTGGATGCTGGATATGATCAGGTAGATCATGTATTTGTATATGTATCAGGTGGATACTTGTATGATCAGGTAGATCATGTATTTGTATATGTATCAGGTGGATACTTGTATGATCAAGTAGATCATGTATTTGTGTATGTATCAGGAGGATGCATATCAGATGGATGCATTTGTATGATCAGGTAGATCATGTATGATGATATGTATCAGGTAGATACTTTGTATGCATCAGATGGATATACTGTTTGATCAGGATGATCACAGATGACGAGCTTCAGGATGTTGCTCCAGATGATACGCATCAGGTTGATGGTATGATGATGTCCAGGTTGATCATGTGATGATGTACATCAGGATGATGTATGGTGAGTATCGGTTTGATACTCTATGGTCGTGGACAGGTTGTGAAGGTAGCATAGAAAAGACCCTTTAAAAACCGGATAGGTAGAGCGGTGTGTTCATAACATCCTGGGTTTCTCTATCGAGATCCGGACAGGTAAAGCGGTGTGCTTGTAACATCCTGGGATTCTCTGAGTAGGTTTTGCTACAGGTAGCATAGAAAAGACCCTTTAAAATCCGAACAGGTAGAGCGATGTGCTTGTAACATCTTGGGATACTCTATCGAGATCCAGACAGGTAGAGCGGTGTGCTCGTAACATCCTAGGATTCTCTGAGTAGGTTTTGCTACAGTTTCGAATAGAAAAGATCCTTTAAAAACTGGACATGTAGAGCAGTGTTCTCGTAACATCCTGGGTTTCTCTATCGAGATCCGGACAGGTAGAGCGGTGTGCTTGTAACATCCTGGGATGCTCTAAGTAGGTCTTGCAAAATTTCACATAGAAAAGATCCTTTAAATCCGGACAGGTAGAGCGGTGTGCTCATAACAGCCTGGGATGCTTTATCGAGATCTACACAGGTAGAGTGGTTTGCTCGTAAGATCCTGGGATGCTCTGAGTAGGTTTTGTGAAGGTCAACATGTAAAAGAACCTATAGTCTGCACTAGGTTTTGTTGACGCACGTAATTAGTCCTGGGATCCACAGTATGGCCATTAATGATGAAGACCCGTAGGTGGTGGGCCTACTTCCAGTATGAAAAAGGACTGGCTCTGTAGAACTTCCTATGACGAGTAGATTCAGAGATTGGTTGAGATAACAGCAGCAGTGACGATGACGATGAATCAAGGACGATGCATCGATGATGACGATCCAGAGAAGAAGACTTGTGCTAGCGGATCTATGTCGATAAATACCTTCCTAGTTAAGAGGGAGTGTTGATGTATATGTAACTTCGGAATGTATTTCACTTATATATTTATTGTACTCCTATAGAGATGTATTATTCCTCTATACGGAAGTGTCGTCATTTGTATTGACAAGTGTCGCAAGTATGCTAACTTGCCGATGGGTTATTAGACCACCTTGTAAGGGGTTGGCTCGATATAATGTAATATGAAGTTATTGTACCTAGCTAGACAAGTCGGCCCCATAAGGTTATTGGGAAAACATGACAAGTATAAATAGAGATCGGGAGATCTCTATTTGGATCACTTCAGAACTCACACTTCCTTCACTCGGAAAGTGGCGCACATGTGAGGAGGAGGATCAGCTGCTAAAAGGAGTCTATCTCTTGTACTTTGGATGTGCTATTTCTCTATCTATCTCTAAGGAAGTTGTGGGGTTTTTCACCTTAGGGTTTTCCCCACGGAAACTTTGTGTGTCTATTGTCTCTTATGATTTTTCTTCTTGTGATGATTGACATGCTTGTTATGATTGATAGACATTGATATACTGTACATGTTATTCTCTCAGTAAAGATCCTAGAGTATTGTGAATTAATGCTCAAAATTTAACATCAAGACTACATAATGTTTCTAGAATCCAGAGTCCAAACATAGGCATTTACATTATTGACTAGAAAAAGTTTATTTAAATTATCCTTCGTAGATTTGAACGTTTGAACACTTCAAACTTCAGAACTCATCTTTTATTTTGCTAAAATAATCATTAAATTTCACTCTAGGCTAATTTTTCTCCCTTGTTTCAAGCTTTAAATTTTTTTTTTTGAATATTCAATGAAAATATGCAATCTCTATTAAACTATTTAAATTATATAAATATATATTTGAATATTCAATGGAAATATGCAATCTCTATTAAACAGATTGCATATTTCCATTGAATATTCAAATATATATATATATAGCCCAATGGGTTAGTTCAAGTGGTTGAGTGTTGTAATCGCAAGCAGAAGGTCTTGAGGTCAAATCCTAGGGTGGCTATGTAGGGCCTCACTTGATGTCCCCACCGAATTAGTCCTCGTAATCAGGGTCGGTGGTTTACCTTGGGTACCATCCTCGAAATGAGAGGAAGTACCTAAGGGTTTCCCATGAAGTGTTCCATTGATATATATTCAATGGAAATATGCTATTTCTATTAAAATCTTTAAATTATATATTTGAATATTCAATGGAAATATGCTATCTCTATTAAACTCTTTAAATTATATATATATATATATATATATATATATATATTACTTAGCCCGATGGGCTAGATTAAGTGGTTGAGTGTTGTAAGTTCTAAGCAGAAGGTCTCGGGGTCAAATCCTTGGGTGGCTATAGATTGCTATATAAGGGCCTCACTTAATGTCCCCATCAGGTTAGCTCCGTAATTAGAGCGAATGGGGTGCAGCCCCTTCGGGTGGGCCCCTTGTGATTTCTTACCGTGGACGTAGCAGCCTCGCTGGGGGTTTGTGAACCACATGTGAAAATATATATATATCTTTTACTTGTTATTCTATGGTAAGCTACAAATTCCATGAGTAATGCTTATAAATTATGATTATAATTGTTACAGTTTCTTCTTGATCTATGTATTTAGAATTCCATTTGGGTTATTAGTGTATGGAAGACGTTATCACCACACTTTTAAGTTTTGTGCCTATTTAAAGTCAAGGCTCTAGAAATGACTCGATTGTCATTCGAACTGAAGTCTAGGCAAGTTAAACATCAGTTTTATTAATAGTTGCCAGGATTTTTTTCACGTTTTTTCAATTTTTTAGTGAGTGATTTGGACTTCAGACTATCATTCTTTAATCTTTAAATTTAAAATTGGTTTCTTCTAAGCAAATTTGTCGGAAGAGTTTTATATTCTTAGAGATTTAGGTGTAAAATCAGAGTTCTAAAACAACCCAACATATATTTGAGTTATAAAACATATAAATCGACCACATCCATTTTGTCACAATCTGAGTCAAAATGTTGTGTAGTATTTATTAGCATGCAACCATACAAAATCTAAATCATAGAAGTAGGAAGCAAAGATGATATGCAAAAGAAGTCATCCAGTATTGCACTTTGCCAAAACATTAGTTCCCAAGGCATGAAACAATTGTTAAAATAACTAAATGTTTTTATCAATTTGCAGGCTTGAGGAATAGAATACATCTCACTAGTTCTTATGTAGGAGCGATAATGGCCATGGTGAATTATTTTGGATTTGTTGAACTAGCATTCTTATATTCAAATTTGTGATAATTCATATAGTCATTGTTGTTCAATAATACAATTCTCTACCATTGGATATGAGATGTCATCTTGGTAATAAGAAATCTCCAAATGGTGTACAATAGAAATGTGGATTTTTTTCGCTGCTAACAAAGAAACAAAGTGTTGCAAATGTTTAGATTAATCTTATCGATAGTGTCTCCGGATTTCATCGTAGTAATAAGAACTCTCCAAAGTGTGCATAATTGAAATGTGGATGTTATTGGCTACAGACTAAGAAATAAAGTCCTACAAATAGTGTACAATGGTAATGCTACTAATAATTGAACTACTTAAAAGATTTAAAGCCCTGTCTTTATTGGGTTAATCTTGGATCAGTCATAGAGAAAGTTAACCAAATTTGGTTATTGTTGTAATAGACCCATGGTGTTGGGAGATCTGCCCATGGTATTCTTATGATATAAGCCTATAAAGAGGTTGGTCGTACTCCATTGTAAAATGAGTGCATGTTTGGAAGCTCACTTATGGTTGAGGGTACATGTGGTGGTAGAGCCACTATCGACCATGCCTTGGTCGGATTTGGCCAAGGGGCATAATGAAGATCTTATGTTGTTTTTTCACAAGTTAAGGGGTTTCCGAGATAAATCATGGTGTGTAGATGTGCATAATGTTATGGTTTCTTTATTGTTCTATATTTCCGTTGTGTATAATTATTTTTGTTGCATTCTAGAACCAATATTTGATATCAAATCTTGGTATACACTCTCTCCAACGAGAGTTGTCTGATCAAGTTCGAGTTACCTGGATCTACATGGTAGAATGTATATTGAGTCATTTTTATGTGAGGTTGGTTGAAGAAATTTTTTAGACACCTAGAATTGCATGGTGGAGTGTGAATCGGTGTGGTCGGATCCATTGGCATGATGTGTTGGCCTGAGAAGTAATAGAAGTGCTAGTTCTGAGGTATGCAAAAGAAAGATGGAGTGCGGGTATACAGATCTGATATCCACCAAACCGAAACATGTTGTTTTTGGGTACTCTCAAGATAGTTCTAGATCAATGAATAAATGACCAGTATGTGTTGTTTTTTTCATCCATTGAAAAATGGCGTTAAGTTGGCGATTGGAAGAATCGAACCATGGAACGCATGATCTAGTTTGAGTTTGCATGGAATGCTTTAGAAGGTTCAAATATGAAGGGATAGAAACGTGGTTTAAGAGGTCAAAGTCGACAAGGGTCGTAGTGTCAACTCGATGTAGCTGATGGAGTGGTCGGATTCGTGGTCTTCTGGTATGGTCAATTAAATAGTTAAAGTCGACTTGCCAAATCGATAAAGGTAATTAACCAAGCGGACGAGTTGGACAGATGGATCGACTAGTGGTAAATGGAATGTGAATCAACTTAGGATCAATGAGAACATGGATCAACTGGTGGTTGACAGCTCGACAGATGGTCAATAGTAATTGGGTCAATCAAATTGGTTGACTATTTGACTAGGTTGATTGAGCATATGGTCGACTAAATTGATTGAGCATATGGCCGATTGGGTCAAATGAGTATTGTGTATTGACTCGGGTTAATAGATGATTCAACACTAAGACATTCGAGGTCAAAATAAACTAAGGAGTCATCAAAGGTCGATTGGGTAGACAAGCTCAAGTCGATTGATTAGTCGTGGTGAAGATCGACTAGGTAGTTGACTGATTGATTGATCAAGTACACAATGGATTTGTTTGGCTTCAGAGGGACACTTGCGTTGCTAAGGATTAGAATTTTTTGGGAACTATTGTGATTCCTGATGTAGATGCAGACGTGATCGAGGGGACATGCTAACGGTAACCAAGGAAATAATTGGAGTAGCATGAAGAAAAATCAACTGGAGAAGACAATGGAGTCTATAATCCAATGTTCAAATACAGTTCAACTGGAGCAGAGGGTGGAATTTGTAGTCAAATATGCAAAGAGATCGACTAGAGCAGACATTGGAGTTTGTAGTCAATTGTGCAAAGAGATTGACTGGAGTAGCCAGTGGAGTATGTAGTCAATTATGCATACAATTTGATTGGGTGGTTGATTGAGAAGAATAATTTGAGTACCTAGTTCAAGAGTGCTTGGTTTATTATTGTGTGAGAAAGTAAATGCTTAGAAATGTTTTGTAAAGAAATGTTTAATTAATGGAGTTGTAATCACTGTAAATGGGTATATGGATGTAAGATCAATAAAATCATGCGTACCCCTATGTTAATTTGAAGGGTAGGGAAGCATGTAATATTCTCTGTTAATAAAGTTGAGTGGAGGGGGAGGCCATCATTCCCAAGTCAATTTTAAGGGGGTAATTTTGGATTAATATTGACTCTATCATAGAGCAAGTTAACCGAATTTGGTTATTGTTTGAATAGACCCATGGCATTGGGAGATCCTCCCATGGTATTGTTGTGATGTAAGCCTATAAAAAGGCAAGTCGTACTCCATTATAAAATGAGTGCATGTTCAGAAACTCACTTATGGTCGAGAGTACCCATGGAAGAAGAGCCATGGTCGACCATGTCTTGGTTGTATTTGGCCAAGGGGCATAATGAAGATATTTTGTTGGTTTTTCCCCGATTGAGGGGTTTCTAGGATAAATCATGGTGTGTAGATGTGCATGATGTTATGGTTTTCTTTATTTTTCTATATTTTTGCTCTGTATAATTATGTTTGTTGTGTTCTGGAACCAATAGTCTCTTCCTTCTGTGTGAGGTGTGCATGCAATTACCCCTTGAATGTAACTCAATTTCAAAAAACCAACAAAGAAACTGAAACAAAGGATCTCTATTGCATGAGATTCTTTTGAAGGATAACATTTTTATCTCAAATATGTCCCTCCTCAATTCCAAGGAAACGAGAACACAAGCTTCAAAACCCTAGACATCAATATGTGTTCTTCAACAACACCACAAATCATTCGAAAGTAAAATTGCGTTCCAATTGAAGTTCTATTATAGTTGAAATATAAATTTAACTTAACAAAATTTTAAAAGTGATTCAACGCCAAAATTTAACAAGAAGCCAAGTCACCCAAAAATAATGAAAATTACTCATGGATTTGGGATGTAATTGCAAGCTAAATACACATGGATTCTGAATGTAATTGTGGGCTCTGGATGTTATCTAGAGGTCCACAAAATTGTTAAAAAAATTGATTCTCTTTAGTGTTCTTCTATCCCATATTTTTGATGGGAAGTATTAAAACTTGGTTATGCTTTAAAGATTAAAAGCAAATTGCATTCAAATTTAAGAATTTCTATTATATAGTTGAAATAAAATTTTGATTTGACCAAATTTTAAAAGTAATTCAACATCAAAATGGTAACAAGAGTAAGGATCAAGGTTACCCAAAAGTAAGATAAATACTCACAGCTTTGTGATATAATTGCATGCTTTGGATGTTATATGAAAGTCAACAAAAGTTGACTCTCTTCAAAAGGACTACAACAATAAACATTACAACCACGTGATAATAAATAGTTAAGGGATGCAATAATAAACATTACAGACACCTACGTATCGCAAGTCTAAAGAGTTAAGGGATGCAATAAATTGCATTCCTTAACTCTTTACACTGTTAACACAATTAAATTCTACCACACCCAATATTCTCAAACTTTTCCCTTAATTTCGCAAGGATCTCCAATGTTAACATAATGTCTGATCCGCAATTGTGTGGTAGAAGCCACTGGAATGATCTTGATTTGTTAGCTTTCACAAAACAATTAACGACTTTCCAACCAATACGTTCATCCATGCCCAGTTGCAATGATGAAATGAAAAATGTTCAAAATAAACATTACAGCCACATTGTTCGCTCTTCGGTGTGATGTATCACATCCCTTTACTCTTTATACTTGTGATACTTTGGTGTCCACCCGAGTATTGGAAGTCTAAATATTTTAGGGATGTGATACATCACATCCCCAAATAGTCATGTTGTTGGCAATAAGGTGTGATGTATAACATTCATTTACACTTTAAACTTGTTGTTATGCACCAAATTCCCCAAAAGAGAATAAAATAAGACGGAGAGAGTAATACAATGCCTTAAGAATGAAGAAAATAAATGAATAAGAAGCCTCTTCAAGGCGGTAACTTCCTTATACAATATAACAAATACACAAGACAACATGAGATGATTGTACAAATGAATCTTCTTTATCATAAAGATGCGATGAAGTGATCATTACGTAACATAATACTAAGCCAACCTAACCATAATTAATATACTAATAATGAACGATGGTTAAGGCCTTAACATATTCCCCCTCTTTAAAAAAGCTTTTCCCACAAAGCTTGTAATTGAGGGTATTTCATAATGAATTGCTCATCTTACCATGTAGCTTCTTCTAGCGGAATATTCTTCCACTTTATTAGGTACTCCATAAGTTTCTATTCCGAAGAGATAGAGAACACCTATGAATAACGTTTTCTAGTTCTAGAGTCAACTCCCCTTCTCCATCTAATTATGGTAGTTCCGTTCGCACTGGCATAGTATGTCCCAAAACATTTTTCAAGAAAGATACATGACAAACCTAATGAATAAGGGAGGAAGGAAAATCTAACTCATAGGCCACTTCTCCAATATTGTGAATAATCTTGTAGGGTCCACAAAATTTTGAAGCTATCTTTTTTATGCTTCTTCTATTTGAGAGTAGTTTTATTATAAGGTTGTAGTCTCAAATATACCTAGTCACCCTCCTCAAATTTTCTTTCACTTCTATGTTGATCCACTTGTTGCTTCATCCTATTTTGAGCCACTTGAAGGTTTTTTTTAAGGATTTCCAAATTTTATTCAATATTTTCCATATGTGCATCTACTACATGTACTTTGGAATGGTCCTACAAAAAGGATGTGATACTAGGATTTGGATAACCATAAAGAGCTTCAAATGGAGACATCTTTGTAGATATGTGATAGGTGGTATTATACCACCATTTTTCTAAAGGAATCCACTTGACTGATTGATATTGCTTGTCTAAAGAAAAGCAACAAAGATAACACTCTAAAAATTTGTTAACAATTTAAGTTTGTCCATCTATTTGTGGGTGATATGTTGAACTCATAGCCAACGTTATTCCCATTATTTTCCATAACTCTTTCCACAACATTCCTATGAATTTTGGATCTCTATCATTAATAATTACTTTAGGGAATCCATGTAGTCTATGAATTTCCTTCATGAACACTTCATCCACTTGGATTGTAGTATATGTACTTTGAATTCCAAAAAAGTGATTATATTTTGTGAGTCTATCCACAATCACAAAAATGGCATCCTTACCTTGTGATTTTAGTAAACCTATAATGATGTCCATTGATATCTCTTCCCATATTTGATTAGGCATGTGTAAAGTTTGAAGTAACCCTCAAGGATTGAATGTCTGAACTTTATTTATTTAGCACACCTAGCATTCTCTTACAAATGTTCGAATATCTTTCTTCATTCCTTTCCAAATTTTTTTTTTTTTGATCCTTTGATAAGTTTTAAGGAAACTTGAATGCCCTGCCATCAGAGAGTTATGATACTCCCTTGATATGTTTTCTTTCAACTTTGATTGAGGGCATTAAAATATTCTACACTTGTACCAAATAATATCTCTCTTCCATTCCCAATGTTCCATAGATATCTTCCCTTCTTTTCAACACTATATTTTTTGTCTAGTAGTATAATCTTCTTTGCATTCATCGCGAGCTTCTTCCAACCACACAGGAAGGAATGGGAGATGTCATGCACATAGGATTATTTTATTCTAGAAAGGGCATTTGATACCACATTTTCTTTCCCTTTTTGGTAGATTATTTCAAAAGGACACTCTTGATGAGACATAAATCCATGCATGAACAATATAAATTGTCAGAAGAAAAGAGAAAATAAAAAACAATTTTATTTTATTTTTTAAATGACATGTTACCTCTCATTGAATGCAAATGTCTGGTTTTTGATCGATGTTGGCTCCTCCTCCTCTACAAGTACCAATTCAAGTCTATTATTTATTTATTTTTTTAGTTTCGCAATGCTTTGTTCTATTATATGTCTGTCATCGTTCACAAAAAACACATAGATTGTTTTACTTATTTTAAAAATATACATGAACATTTTGGGTTAAATGAATCCACTCGAAACATGTTCGGAGATGCAAAATATGTTCAACATATTTGATTACTTGAAATGTCATTCAAGACTACATAATGTTTCTAGAATCCAGAGTCCAAACATAGGCATTTACATTATTGACTAGAAAAAGTTTATTTAAATTATCCTTCGTAGATTTGAACATTTGAACACTTCAAACTTCATAACTCATCTTTTATTTTGCTAAAATAATCATTAAATTTCACTCTAGGCTAATTTTTCTCCCTTGTTTCAAGCTTTAAATTTTTTTTTTTGAATATTCAATGGAAATATGCAATCTCTATTAAACTATTTAAATTATATATATATATATATATATATATATATATATAAAATTTAAATAGTTTTATAGAGATTGCATATTTCCATTGAATATTCAAATATATATAATATATATTTGATTATTAAATGGAAATATGTAATCTCTATTAAACATATTGCATATTTCCATTAAATATTCAAATATATATATATATATCCCGGTGGGTTATCTCAAGTGGTTGAGTGTTGTAATTGCAAGCAGAAGGTCTCGAGGTCAAATCCTAGTGTGGCTATGCAGAGCCTCACTTGATGTCCACATCGGGTTAGGCCCCGTAATCAGGGCCGGTGGTTTACCTTGGGTACCATCCTAGAAATGACGGGAAGTACCTGAGGTTTTCCCATGAAGTGTTCCATTGAAATATAAATATAAATATAAATATAAATATATATATATATATATATATATATATATATATATATATATATATATATATATCTATTCAATGGAAATATGCTATCTCTATTAAAATCATTAAATTATATATTTGAAAATTCAATGGAAATATGCTATCTCTATTAAACTCTTTAAATTATATATATATATATATATATATATATTACTTAGCCCGATGGGATAGCTCAAGTGGTTGAGTGTTGTAAGTGGTAAGCAGAAGGTCTCAAGGTCAAATCCTCGGGTGGCTATACATTGCTATATAAGGGCCTCACTTGATGTCCCCATCGGGTTAGCACCGTAATCAGAGCGAACAGGGTGCAGCCCCTTCGGATGGGCACCCTGTGATTTCTTACCGTGGATATAGCAGCCCCGCTAGGGGTTTGTGAACCACATGTGAAAATATATATATATATATTTTACTTGTTATTCTATGGTAAGCTACAGATTACTTGAGTAATGCTTATAAGTTATGACTATAATTGTTACAGTTTCCTCTTGATCTATGTATTTAGCATTCCATTTGGATTAGTGTATGGAACACGTTATCACTACACTTTTAAGTTTTGTGCCTATTTAAAGTCAAGGCTATAGAAATGACTTGATTGTCATTCGAACTGAAGTCCAGGTAAGTTAAACATCAGTTTTATTAATAGTTTCCGAGATTTTTTTCATAGTATTTCAAATTTTTAGTGAGTGATTTGGACTTCAGACTATCATTCTTTAATCTTTAAATTTAAAATTGGTTTCTTCTAAGCAAATTTGTCAGAAAATTTTATATTCTTAGAGATTTAGGTGTAAAATCAGAGTTCTAAAACAACCCAACATATATTTGAGTTATAAAACATATAAATCGACCACATCCATTTTGTCACAATCTGAGTCAAAATGTTGTGTAGTATTTATAAGCATGCAACCATAAAAAAATCTAAATCATAGAAATAGGAAGCAAAGATGAGATGCAAAAGAAGTCATCCAGTATTCGACTTTGCCAAAATATTAGTTCCCAAGGCATGAAACAATTGTTAAAATAACTAAATGTTTTTATCAATTTGCATGCTTGAGGAATAGAATACATTTCACTAGTTCTTATGTAGGAGCGATAATGGCCATGGTGAATTATTTTGGATTTCTTGAACTAGTATTCTTATATTCAAATTTGTGATAATTCATATAGTCATTGTTGTTCAATAATACAATTCTCTAGCGCTGGATATGAGATGTCATCTTGGTAATAAGAAATCTCCAAATGGTGTACAATAGAAATGTGAATTTTTTTCGCTGCTAACAAAGAAATAAAGTGTTGCAAATGTTTAGATTAATCTTATCGATAGTGTCTCTGGATTTCATCTTGGAAATAAGAACTCTCCAAATTGTGTATAATTGAAATGTGGATGTGATTGGCTACATACTAAGAAATAAAGTCCTGCAAATAGTGTACAATGGTAATGCTACTAATAATTGAACTACTTAAAGATTTAAAGCCTTGTCTTTATTGGGTTAATCTTGAATCGGTCATAGAGCAAGTCAACCAAATTTGGTTATTGTTGTAATAGACCCATGGTGTTGGGAGATCTGCCCATGGTATTCTTGTGATGTAAGCCTATAAATATGTTGGTCGTACCCCATAGTAAAATGAGTGCATGTTTGGAAGCTCACTTATGGTCGAGGGTACATGTGGTGGTAGAGCCACTGTCGACCATGCCTTGGTCGGATTTGGCCAAGGGGCATAATGAAGATCTTATGTTGGTTTTTCACAATTTAAGGGGTTTCCAAGATAAATCATGGTGTGTAGATGTGCATGATGTTATGGTTTCTTTATTGTTTGATATTTCCGTTGTGTATAATTATGTTTGTTCCATTCTAGAACCAATATTTGATATCCAATCTTGGTAGACACTCTCTCCAACGAGAGTTGTCTGATAAAGTTCGAGTTACCTGGATCTACATGGTAGAATGTATATTGAGACATTGTTATGTGAGGTTGGTTGAAGAAATTTTTTAGACACCTAGAATTGCATGGTGGAGTGTGAATCGGTGAAGTCAGATCCATTGGAATGATGTGTTGGCTTGAGAAGTAATAGAAGTGCTAGTTCTGACATATGCAAAAGAAACATGGAGTGCGGGTATACAGATCTGATTTCCAGCAGAACGACGCATGTTGTTTTTGGGTACTCTCAAGATAGTGCTAGATCAATGAATAAATGACCAGTCTGTGTTGTGTTTTTCATCCATTGAAAAAGGGCGTTAAGTTGGCGATTGGAAGAATCGAACCATGGAATGCATGATCTAGTTTGAGTTTGCATGGAATGCTTTAGAAGGTTCAAATATGAAGGGGTAGATACATGGTTTAAGAATTCAAATCCGACAAGGGTCGTGGTGTCGACACGATGCAGTTGATGGAGTGCTCAGATTCGTGGTCTTCTAGTGTGGTCAATTAAACAGTTACAGTTGACTTGCCGAATCGATAAGGGCAATTAACCAAGCGGACGAGTTGGAGAGACAGATCGACTAGTGGTCAATGGAATGTGAATAAACTTAGGATCAACGAGAACATGGATCAACTGGTGGTTGACAGCTCGACAGATGGTCAATAGTAATTGGGTCAATCAAATTGGTTGACTACTTGACTGGGTTGATTGAGCATATGGTCAACTACATTGATTGAGCATATGGACGATTGGGTCAATTGAGTATTGTGTATCGACTGGGGTTAATAGATGATTCAACACTAAGATATTTGAGGTCAAAATAAACTAAGGATTCATCAAAGGTCGATTGGGTGGACAAGCTCAAGTCGATTGATTAGTCGTGGTGAAGATCGTCTAGGTAGTTGACTGATTGAATGATTGAGTACACAACGGATTTTTTGGGTTCAGAGGGACACGGAGTAGCTGATGGAGTGTGTAGTCAATTATGCATACAAGTTGATTGGGTGGTTGATTGAGAAGAATAATTTGAGTACCTGGTTCAAGAGTGCTTGGTTTATTATTGTATGAGAAGGTAGGTGCTTAGAAAGTTTTTTGTAAAGAAATGTTTAATTAATGGAGTTGTAATCACAGTAAATGGGCATATGTATGTAAGACCAATAAAATCATGCGTACCCCTATGTTAATCTGAAGGGTAGGGAAGCATGTAATATTCTCTGTTAATAAACTTGAGCGGAGGGGGAGGCCATCATTCCCAAGTCAATTTTAAGGGGGTAATTTTGGATTAATATTGATTCTATCATAGAGCAAGTTAATCGAATTTGGTTATTGTTTGAATAGACCCATGGCATTGGGAGATCCTCCCATGGTATTGTTGTGATGTAAGCCTATAAAAAGGCTAGTCGTACTCCATTGTAAAATGAATTTGCATGTTCAGAAACTAACTTATGGTTGAGAGTATCCATGGAAGAAGAACCATTGTCGACCATGCCTTGGTTATATTTGGCCAAGGGGCATAATGAAGACATTTTGTTGGTTTTTCCCTGATTGAGGGGTTTCTAGGATAAATCATGGTCTGTAGATATGCATGATGTTATGGTTTTCTTTATTGTTCTATATTTCTACTATGTATAATTATGTTTGTTGTGTTCTGGAACCAATAGTCTCTTCCTTCTGTGTGAGGTGTGCATGCAATTACCCCTTGAATGTAACTCAATTTCAAAAAACCAACAAAGAAACTGAAACACGGGATCTCTATTGCATGAGCTTCTTTTGAAGCATAACATTTTTATCTCAAATATGTCCCTCCTCAATTCCAAGGAAACGTGAAGACAAGCTTCAAAACCCTAGACATCAATATGTGTTCTTCAACAACACCACAAATCATTCGAAAGGAAAATTGCTTTCCAATTAAAGTTCTATTATAGTTGAAATATAAATTTAACTTAACAAAATTTTAAAAGTATTCAACACCAAAATTTAACAAGAAGCAAAGTCACCCAAAAATAATGAAAATTACTCATGGATTTGGGATGTAATTGCAAGCTAAATACACATGGATTCTGGATGTAATTGTGGGCTCTGGATGTTATCTAGAGGTCTGCAAAACCATTAAAAAAATGATTCTCTTTAGTGTGCTTCTATCCCATATTTTTTATGGGAAGTATTAAAACTTGGTTATGCTTCAAAGATTAAAAGCAAATTGCATTCAAATTTAAGAACTTCTATTATATAGTTGAAATAAAATTTTGGTTTGACCAAATTTTAAAAGTAATTCAACATCAAAATGGTAACCAGAGTAAGCATCAAGGTTACCCAAAAGTAAGATAAATACTCACAGCTTTGTGATATAATTGCATGCTTTGGATGTTATATGAAAATCAACAACACTCTGATCAACAAAAGTTGACTCTCTTCAAAAGGGATACAACAATAAACATTACAACCATGTGATAATAAATAGTTAAGGGATGCAATAATAAACATTACAGACACCTACGTATCGCAAGTCTAAAGAGTTAAGGGATGCAATTTATTGCATCCCTTAACTCTTACACTGTCAACACAATTAATTTCTACCACACCCAATATTCTCAAACTTTTCCCTTCATTTCGCAGGGATCTCCAATGTTAACGTAATGTCTGATCCGCAATGGTGTGGTAGAAGCCACTGGAATGATCTTGATTTGTTGGCTTTCACAAAACAATTAACGACTTTCCAACCAATACTTTCATCCATGCCCAGTTGCAATGATGAAATGAAAAATGTTCAAAATAAACATTACAACCACGTTGTTGGCTCTTGGGTGTGATGTATCACATCCCTTTACTCTTTATACTTGTGATACTTTCGTGTGCACCCGAGTATTGCAAGTCTAAATATTTTAGGGATGTGATACATCACATCCACAAATAGTCATGTTGTTGGCTCTTAGGTGTGATGTATCACATTCATTTACTCTTTAAACTTGTTGTTATGCACCAAATTCCCCGAAAGAGCATAAAATAAGAAAGAGAGAGTAACACAATTCCTTAAGAATGAAGAAAATAGATGAATAAGAAGCCTCTTCGAGGGGTTAACTTCCTTATACAATATAGCAAATACACAAGACAACATGAGATGATTATACAAATGAATCTTCTTTATCATAAAGATGAGATGAAGTGATCATTATGTAACATAATACTAAGCCAACCTAACCATAATTAATATACTAATAATGAACGATGGTTAAGGCCTTAACATATCCCCCCTCTTTAAAAAATCTTTTCCCACAAAGCTTGTAATTAAGGGTGTTTCTTCTTGAATTGCTCATCTTACCATGTAGCTTTTTCTAGCGGAATATTCTTCCACTTTATTAGGTACTCCATAAGGTTCTATTCCGAAGAGATAGAGAACACTTATGAATAACGTTTTCTAGTTCTAGAGTCAACTCCCCTTCTCCATCTAATTATGGTAGTTCCGTTTGCATTGGCATAGTATGTCCTAAAACATTTTTCAAGAAAGATACATGACAAACCTTATGATTGAGGGAGGAAGGAAAATCTAACTCATAGGCCACTTCTCCAATATTGTGAATAATCTTGTAGGGTCCACAAAATTTTGGAGCTATCTTTTTTATGCTTCTTCTTTTTGAGAGTAGTTTTCTTATAAGGTTGTAGTCTCAAATATACCTAGTCACCCTCCTCAAATTTTATTTCACTTCTATGTTGATCCACTTGTTGCTTCATCCTATTTTGGGCCACTTGAAGGTTTTTTTTAAGGATTTCCAAATTTTATTCAATATTTTCCATATGTACATCTACTACATGTACTTTGGAATGGTCCTACAAAAAGGATGTGATACTAGGATTTGGATAACCATAAAGAGCTTCAAATGGAGACATCTTTGTAGATATGTGATAGGTGGTATTATACCACCATTTTTCTAAAGGAATCCACTTGACTAATTGATATTGCTTTTCTAAAGAAAAGCAACAGAGATAACACTCTAAAAATTTGTTAACAATTTAAGTTTGTCCATCTATTTGTGGGTGATATGATGAACTCATAGCCAACGCTATTCCCATTATGTTCCATATCTCTTTCCAAAACATTCCTATGAATTTTGGATCTCTATCATTAATAATTACTTTAGGGAATCCATGAAGCCTATGAATTTCCTTCATGAACACTTCATCCACTTGGATTGTAGTATATCTACTTTGAATTCCAAAAAAGTGATTATATTTTGTGAGTCTATCCACAATCACAAAAATGGCATCCTTACCTTGTGATTTTAGTAAACCTATAAAGAAGTCCATTGATATCTCTTCCCATATTTGATTAGGCATGTGTAAAGTTTGAAGTAACCCTCGAGGATTGAATGGCTGAACTTTATTTATTTAGCACACCTAGCATTCTCTTACAAATGTTCGAATATCTTTCTTCATTCCTTTCCAAAAAAAATATTTTTTGATCCTTTGATAAGTTTTAAGGAAACTTGAATGCTCTGCCATCAGAGAGTTATGATACTCCCTTGATATTTTTTCTTTCAACTTTGATTGAGGGCATTAAAATATTCTACACTTGTACCAAATAATATCTCTTTTCCATTCCCAATGTTCCATAGAGATCTTCCCTTCTTTTCAACACTATATTTTTTGTCTAGTAGTATAATCTTCTTTCCATTCATCGCGAGCTTCTTCCAACCACACAGGAAGGAATGGGAGATGTCATGCACATAGGATTATTTTATTCTAGAAAGGGCATTTGATACCACATTTTCTTTCCCTTTTTTGTAGATTATTTCAAAAGGACACTCTTGATGAGACATAAATCCCTGCAGGAACGATATAAATTGTCAGAAGAAAAGATAAAATAAAAAACAATTTTGTTTTATTTTTTAAATGACACATTACCTCTCATTGAATACAAATGTTTGGTTTTTGATCAATGTTTGCTCCTCCTCCTCTACAGGTACCAATTCAAGTCTATTAGTTATTTATCTTTTTAGTTTCGCAATGCTTTGTTCTATTATATGTCTGTCGTCGTTCACAAACAACACATAGATTGTTTTACTTATTTTAAAAATATACATGAACATTTTGGGTTAAATGAATCCACTCAAATCATGTTCGGAGATGCAAAATATGTTCAATAGATTTGATCACTCGAAATGTCATTCAAGACTACATAATGTTTCTAGAATCTAGAGTCCAAACATAGGCATTTACATTATTGACTAGAAAAAGTTTATTTAAATTATCCTTTGTAGATTTGAACGTTTGAACACTTCAAACTTCATAACTCATCTTTTATTTTGCTAAAATAATCATTAAATTTCACTCTAGGCTAATTTTTCTCCCTTGTTTCAAGCTTTAAATTTTTTATTTTGAATATTCAATGGAAATATGCAATCTCTATTAAACTATATATATATATACATATATAATTTAAATAGTTTAATAGAGATTGCATATTTCCATTGAATATTCACATATATATAATATATATTTGAATATTAAATTGAAATACGTAATCTCTATTAAACATATTGCATATTTCCATTAAATATTCAAATATATATATATATCCCGGTGGGTTAGCTCAAGTGGTTGAGTGTTGTAATCGCAAGCAGAAGGTATCGAGGTCAAATCCTAGTGTGGCTATGCAAAGCCTCACTTGATGTCCACATCGGGTTAGGCCCCATAATCAGGGCCGCTGGTTTACCTTGGGTACCATCCTAGAAATGAGGGGAAGTACCTGAGGTTTTCCCATGAAGTGTTCCATTGAAATATATATATATATAATGGAAATATGCTATCTCTATTAAAATATTTAAATTATATATTTGAATATTCAATGGAAATATGCTATCTCTATTAAACTCTTTAAATTATATATATATATATATATATATTACTTAGCCCGATGGGATAGCTCAAGTGGTTGAGTGTTGTAAGTGGTAAGTAGAAGTTCTCAAGGTCAAATCCTCGGGTGGCTATACATTGCTATATAAGTGCCTCACTTGATGTCCCCATCGGGTTAGCTCCGTAATCAGAGCAAATAGGGTGCAGCCCCTTCGGGTGGGCCCCCTGTGATTTGTTACCGTGGACGTAGCAGCCCCGCTGGGGGTTTGTGAACCACATGTGAATATATATATATATATATATATATATATATATATATATATATATATATTACTTGTTATTCTATGGTAAGCTACATATTACTTGAGTAATGCTTATAAGTTATGACTATAATTGTTACAGTTTCCTCTTGATCTATGTATTTAGCATTCCATTTGGATTAGTGTATGGAACACGTTATCACTACACTTTTAAGTTTTGTGCCTATTTAAAGTCAAGGCTATAGAAATTACTCGATTGTCATTCGAACTGAAGTCCAGGTAAGTTAAACATCAGTTTTATTAATAGTTGCCGAGATTTTTTTCACAGTTTTTCAAAATTTTAGTGAGTGATTTGGGCTTCAGACTATCATTCTTTAATCTTTAAATTTAAAATTGGTTTCTTCTAAGCAAATTTGTCGGAAGATTTTATATTCTTAGAGATTTAGGTGTAAAATCAGAGTTCTAAAACAACCCAACATATATTTGAGTTATAAAACATATAAATCAACCACATCCATTTTGTCACAATCTGAGTCAAAATGTTGTGTAGTATTTATAAGCATGCAACCATAAAAAAATCTAAATCATAGAAATAGGAAGCAAAGATGAGATGCAAAAGAAGTCATCCAGTATTGCACTTTGCCAAAATATTAGTTCCCAAGGCATGAAACAATTGTTAAAATAACTAAATGTTTTTATCAATTTGCATGCTTGAGGAATAGAATACATTTCACTAGTTCTTATGTAGGAGTGACAATGCCCATGGTGAATTATTTTGGATTTGTTGAACTAGTATTCTTATATTCAAATTTGTGATAATTCATATAGTCATTGTTGTTCAATAATATAATTCTCTAGTGTTGGATATGAGATGTCATCTTGGTAATAAGAAATCTCCAAATGGTGTACAATAGAAATGTGGATTTTTTTCGCTGCTAACAAAGAATAAAGTATTGCAAATGTTTAGATTAATCTTATCGATAGTGTCTCTGGATTTCATCTTGGCAATAAGAACTCTCCAAATTGTGTATAATTGAAATGTGGATGTTATTGGCTACATACTAAGAAATAAAGTCCTACAAATAGTGGACAATGGTAATGCTACTAATTATTGAACTACTTAAATATTTAATGCCTTGTCTTTATTGGGTTAATATTGAATCAGTCATAGAGCAAGTTAACCAAATTTGGTTATTGTTGTAATAGACCCATGGTGTTGGGAGATCTGCCCATGGTATTCTTGTGATGTAAGCCTATAAAGATGTTGGTTGTACTCCACAGTAAAATGAGTGCATGTATGGAAGCTCACTTATGGTCGAGGGTACATGTGGTGGTAGAGCCACTGTCGAAAATGCCTTGGTTGGATTTGGCCAAGGGGCATAATGAAGATCTTATGTTGGTTTTTCACAAGTTAAGGGGTTTCCAAGATAAATCATGGTGTGTAGATGTGCATGATGTTATGGTTTCTTTATTGTTCGATATTTCCGTTGTGTATAATTATGTTTGTTCCATTCTAGAACCAATATTTGATATCAAATCTTGGTAGACACTCTCTCCAACGAGAGTTTTCTGATCAAGTTCGAGTTACCTGGATCTACATGGTAGAATGTATATTGAGACATTGTTATGTGAGGTTGGTTGAAGAAATTTTTTAGACACCTAGAATTGCATGGTGGAGTGTGAATCGGTGTGGTCGGATCCATTGGAATGATGTGTTGGCTTGAGAAGTAATATAAGTGCTAGTTCTGAGGTATGCAAAAGAAACATAGAGTGCGGGTATACAGATCTGATTTCCAGCAGACTGAAGCATGCTGTTTTTGGGTACTCTCAAGATAGTGCTAGATCAATGAATAAATGACCAGTCTGTGTTGTGTTTTTCATCCATTGAAAAAGGGCATTAAGTTGATGATTGGAAGAATCGAACCATGGAATGCATTATCTAGTTTGAGTTTGCATGGAATGCTTTAGAAGGTTCAAATATGAAGGGATAGATACGTGGTTGAAGAGGTCAAAGCTGACAAGGGTCGTGGTGTCGACACGATGCAACTGATGGAGTGGTCGGATTCGTGGTCTTCTAGTGTGGTCAATTAAACAGTTAAAGTCGACTTGCCAAATCGATAAGGGAAATTAACCAAGTGGACGAGTTGGAGAGACGGATTGACCAGTGGTCAATGGAATGTGAATCAACTTAGGATCAACGAGAACATGGATCAACTGGTGGTTGACAGCTCGACAGATGGTCAATAGTAATTGGGTCAATCAAATTGGTTGACTATTTTACTGGGTTGATTGAGCATATGGTCGACTACATTGATTGAGTATTGTGAATTGACTGGGGTTAATAGATGATTCAACACTAAGACATTCGAGGTCAATATAAACTAAGGATTCATCAAAGGTCGATTGGGTGGACAAGCTCCAGTCGATTGATTAGTCGTGGTGAAGATTGACTAGGTAGTTGACTGATTGATTGATTGAGTACACAACGGATTTGTTTGGCTTCAGAGGGACACTTGCGTTGCTAAGGATTAGAATTTTTTGGGAACTATTGTGATTCTTGATGTAGATGCAGAGTTGATCGAGGGGACGTGCTAACGGTAACCAAGGAAATAATTGGAGTAGCATGAAGAAAAATCAACTAGAGAAGGCAATGGAGTCTATAATCCAATGTTCAAATACAGTTCAACTGGAGCAGAGGGTGGAAGTTCTAGTCAACTATGCAAAGAGATCGACTAGAGTGGACAGTGGAGTTTGTAGTCAATTGTGCAGAGAGATCGACTGGAGTAGCTGGTGGAGTGTGTAGTCAATTATGCATACAAGTTGATTGGGTGGTTGATTGAGAAGAATAATTTGAGTACCTGGTTCAAGAGTGCTTGGTTTATTATTGTATGAGAAGGTAGATGCTTAGAATTTTTTTTGTAAAGAAATGTTTAATTAATGGAGTTGTAATCACTGTAAATGGGCATATGGATGTAAGACCAATAAAATCATGCATACCCCTATGTTAATCTGGAGGGTAGGGAAGCATGTAATATTCTCTGTTAATAAAATTGAGCGGAGAGGGAGGCCATCATTCCCAAGTCAATTTTAAGGGGGTAATTTTGGATTCATATTTACTCTATCATAGAGCAAGTTAATCGAATTTGGTTATTGTTTGAATAGACCCATGGCATTGGGAGATCCTCCCATGGTATTGTTGTTATGTAAGCCTATAAAAAGGCTAGTCGTACTCCATTGTAAAATGAACTTGCATGTTCAGAAACTAACTTATGGTCGAGAGTACCCATGGAAGAAGAAACATGGTCGACCATGCCTTGGTTGTATTTGGCCAACGGGCATAATGAAGATATTTTGTTGGTTTTTCCCCGATTGAGGGGTTTCTAGGATAAATCATGGTGTGTAGATGTGCATGATGTTATGGTTTTCTTTATTGTTCTATATTTCTGCCATGTATAATTATGTTTGTTGTGTTCTGGAACCAATAGTCTCTTCCTTCTGTGTGAGGTGTGCATGCAATTACCACTAGAATGTAACTCAATTTCAAAAAACCAACAAAGAAACTGAAACACAGGATCTCTATTGCATGAGCTTCTTTTGAAGCATAACATTTTTATCTCAAATATGTCCCTCCTCAATTCCAAGGAAACATGAAGACAAGCTTCAAAACCCTAGACATCAATATGTGTTCTTCAACAACACCACAAATCATTCGAAAGGAAAATTGCTTTCCAATTAAAGTTCTATTATAGTTGAAATATAAATTTAACTTAACAAAATTTTAAAAGTATTCAACGCCAAAATTTAACAAGAAGCAAAGTAACCCAAAAATAATGAAAATTACTCATGGATTTGGGATGTAATTGCAAGCTAAATACACATGGATTCTGAATGTAATTGCGGGCTCTGGATGTTATCTAGAGGTCTACAAAACCGTTAAAAAAAATGATTCTCTTTAGTGTGCTTCTATCCCATATTTTTTATGGGAAGTATTAAAACTTGGTTATGCTTCGAGGATTAAAAGCAAATTGCATTCAAATTTAGGAAGTTCTACTATATAGTTGAAATAAAATTTTGGTTTGACCAAATTTTAAAAGTAATTCAACATCAAAATGGTAACAAGAGTAAGGATCAAGGTTACCCAAAAGTAAGATAAATACTCACAGCTTTGTGATATAATTGCATGCTTTGGATGTTATATGAAAATCAACAACACTCTATCAACAAAAGTTGACTCTCTTCAAAAGGGATACAACAATAAACATTACAACCACGTGATAATAAATAGTTAAGGGATGCAATAATAAACATTATAGACACCTACATATCGCAAGTCTAAAGAGTTAAGGGATGCAATTTATTGAATCCCTTAACTCTTTACATTGTCAACACAATTAATTTCTACCACACCCAATATTCTCAAACTTTTCCCTTCATTTCGCAAGGATATCCAATGTTAACGTAATGTCTGATCTGCAATGGTGTGGTAGAAGCCACTGGAATGATCTTGATTTGTTAGCTTTCACAAAACAATTAACGACTTTCCAACCAATACTTTCATCCATGCCCAGTTGCAATGATGAAATGAAAAATGTTCAAAATAAACATTACAACCACGTTGTTGGCTCTTGGGTGTGATGTATCACATCCCTTTACTCTTTATACTTGTGATACTTTGGTGTGCACCCGAGTATTGCAAGTCTAAATATTTTAGGGATGTGATACATCGCATCCCCAAATAGTCATGTTGTTGGCTCTTAGGTGTGATGTATCACATTCATTTACTCTTTAAACTTGTTGTTATGCACCAAATTCCCCAAAAGAGCATAAAATAAGAAAGAGAGAGTAACACAATGCCTTAAGAATGAAGAAAATAGATGAATAAGAAGCCTCTTCGAGGGGGTAACTTCCTTGTACAATATAGAAAATACACAAGACAACATGAGATGATTATACAAATGAATATTCTTTATCATAAAGATGAGATGAAGTGATCATTATGTAACATAATACTAAGCCAACCTAACCATAATTAATATACTAATAATGAACGATGGATAAGGCCTTAACATATCCCCCCTCTTTAAAAATCTTTTCCCACAAAGCTTGTAATTAAGGGTGTTTCTTCTTGAATTGATCATCTTACCATGTAGCTTCTTCTAGCGGAATATTCTTCCACTTTATTAGGTACTCCATAAGGTTCTATTCTGAAGAGATAGAGAACACCTATGAATAACATTTTCTAGATCTAGAGTGAACTCCCCTTCTCCATCTAATTATGGTAGTTCCGTTTGCACTGGCATAGTATGTCCTAAAACATTTTTCAAGAAAGATACATGACAAATCTTATGAATGAGGGAGGAAGGAAAATCTAACTCATAGGCCACTTCTCCAATATTGTGAATAATCTTGTAGGGTCCACAAAATTTTGGAGCTATCTTTTTTATGCTTCTTGTATTTGAGAGTAGTTTTCTTATAAGGTTGTAGTCTCAAATATACCTAGTCACCCTCCTCAAATTTTATTTCACTTCTATGTTGATCCACTTGTTGCTTCATCCTATTTTGGGCCAGTTGAAGGTTTTTTTTAAGCATTTCCAAATTTTATTCAATATTTTCCATATGTACATCTACTACATGTACTTTGGAATGGTCCTACAAAAAGGATGTGATACTAGGATTTGGATAACCATAAAGAGCTTCAAATGGAGACATCTTTGTAGATATGTGATAGGTGGTATTATACCACCATTTTTCTAAAGGAATCCACTTGACTGATTGATATTGCTTTTCTAAAGAAAAGCAACAGAGATAACACTCTAAAAACTTGTTAACAATTTAAGTTTGTCCATCTATTTGTGGGTGATATGATGAACTCATAGCCAACGTTATTCCCATTATGTTCCATAACTCTTTCCAAAACATTCCTATGAATTTTGGATCTCTATCATTAATAATTACTTTAGGGAATCCATGAAGTCTATGAATTTCCTTCTTGAACACTTCATCCACTTGGATTGTAGTATATGTACTTTGAATTCCAAAAAAGTGATTATATTTTGTGAGTCTATCCACAATCACAAAAATGGCATTCTTACCTTGTGATTTTAGTAAACCTATAAGGAAGCCCATTGATATCTGTTCCCATATTTGATTAGGCATGTGTAAAGTTTGAAGTAACCCTCGAGGATTGAATGTTTGAACTTTATTTATTTAGCACACCTAGCATTCTCTTACAAATGTTCGAATATCTTTCTTCATTCCTTTCCAAAAAAAATATTTTTTGATCCTTTGATAAGTTTTAAGGAAACTTGAATGCCCTGCCATCAGAGAGTTATGATACTCCCTTGATATTTTTTCTTTCAACTTTGATTGAGGGCATTAAAATATTCTACACTTTTACCAAATAATATCTCTCTTCCATTCCCAATGTTCCATAGAGATCTTCCCTTCTTTTCAACACTATTTTTTTGTCTACTAGTATAATCTTCTTTCCATTC
The DNA here is from genome assembly GCA_027924585.1 of Larix kaempferi. NCBI lineage: Eukaryota > Viridiplantae > Streptophyta > Pinopsida > Pinales > Pinaceae > Larix > Larix kaempferi. The sequence goes on along the minus strand of BSBM01000619.1, from coordinate 12,383,177 downwards.
ATCGTGAGCTTCTTCCAACCACACAGGAAGGAATGGGAGATGTCATGGACATAGGATTATTTTATTCTAGAAAGGGAATTTGATACCACATTTTCTTTCCCCTTTTTGTAGATTATTTCAAAAGGACACTCTTGATGAGACATAAATCCCTGCAGGAACGATATAAATTGTCAGAAGAAAAGATAAAATAAAAAGCAATTTTATTTTATTTTTTAAATGACAGGTTACCTCTCATTGAATGCAAATGTCTGGTTTTTGATCGATGTTCGTTCCTCCTCCTCTACCAGTACCAATTCAAGTCTATTATTTATTTATCTTTTTAGTTTCACAATGCTTTGTTCTATTATATGTCTGTCGTCGTTCACAAACAACACATAGATTGTTTTACTTATTTTAAAAATATACATGAACATTTTGGGTTAAATGAATCCACTCGAATCATGTTCGGAGATGCAAAATATGTTCAACAGATTTGATTACTCGAAATGTCATTCAAGACTACATAATGTTTCTAGAATCCAGAGTCCAAACATAGGCATTTACATTATTGACTAGAAAAAGTTTATTTAAATTATCCTTCGTAGATTTGAACGTTTGAACACTTCAAACTTCATAACTCATCTTTTATTTTGCTAAAATAATCATTAAATTTCACTCTAGGCTAATTTTTCTCCCTTGTTTCAAGCTTTAAATTATTATTTTTTGAATATTCAATGGAAATATGCAATCTCTATTAAACTATTTAAATTATATATATATAATTTAAATAGTTTAATAGAGATTGCATATTTCCATTGAATATTCAAATATATATAATATATATTTGAATATTAAATGGAAATATGTAATCTCTATTAAACATATTGCATATTTCCATTAAATATTCGAATATATATATATCCCGGTGGGTTAGTTCAAGTGGTTGAGTGTTGTAATCGCAAGCAGAAGGTCTCGAGGTCAAATCCTAGTGTGGCTATGCATAGCCTCACTTGATGTCCACATCAGGTTAGGCCCCATAATCAGGGCCGTTGGTTTACCTTGGGTACCATCCTAGAAATGAGGGGAAGTACCTAAGGTTTTCCCATGAAGTGTTCCATTGAAATATATATATATATATATATATATATATATATATATATATTCAATGGAAATATGCTATCTCTATTAAAATCTTTAAATTATATATTTGAATATTCAATGGAAATATGCTATCTCTATTAAACTCTTTAAATTATATATATATATATATTTTACTTAGCCCGATGGGATAGCTCAAGTGGTTGAGTGCTGTAAGTGGTAAGCAGAATGTCTCAAGGTCAAATCCTCGGGTGGCTATACATTGCTATATAAGGGCCTCACTTGATGTCCCCATCGGGTTAGCTCCGTAATCAGAGTGAACAGGGTGCAACCCCTTCGGGTGGGCCCCCTGTGATTTCTTACTGTGGACGTAGCAGCCCCGCTGGGGGTTTTTGAACCACATGTGAAAATATATATATATATATCTTTTACTTGTTATTCTATGGTAAGCTACAGATTACTTGAGTAATGCTTATAAGTTATGACTATAATTGTTACAGTTTCCTCTTGATCTATGTATTTAGCATTCCATTTGGATTAGTGTATGGAACACGTTATCACTACACTTTTAAGTTTTGTGCCTATTTAAATTGAAGGCTATAGAAATGACTCGATTGTCATTCAAATTGAAGTCCAGGTAAGTTAAACATCAGTTTTATTAATAGTTGCCGAGATTTTTTTCACAGTTTTTCAAATTTTTAGTGAGTGATTTGGACTTCAGACTATCATTCTTTAATCTTTAAATTTAAAATTGGTTTCTTCTAAGCAAATTTGTCGGAAGATTTTATATTCTTAGAGATTTAGGTGTAAAATCAGAGTTCTAAAACAACCCAACATATATTTGAGTTATAAAACATATAAATCAACCACATCCATTTTGTCACAATCTGAGTCAAAATGTTGTGTAGTATTTATAAGCATGCAACCATAAAAAAATCTAAATCATAGAAATAGGAAGCAAAGATGACATGCAAAAGAAGTCATCCATTATTGCACTTTGCCAAAATATTAGTTCCCAAGGAATGAAACAATTGTTAAAATAACTAAATGTTTTTATCAATTTGCATGCTTGAGGAATAGAATACATTTCACTAGTTCTTATGTAGGAGCGATAACGACCATGGTGAATTATTTTGGATTTGTTGAACTAGTATTCTTATATTCAAATTTGTGATAATTCATATAGTCATTGTTGTTCAATAATACAATTCTCTAGCGCTGGATATGAGATGTCATCTTGGTAATAAGAAATCTCCAAATGGTGTACAATAGAAATGTGGATTTTTTTCGCTGCTAACAAAGAAATAAAGTGTTGCAAATGTTTAGATTAATCTTATCGATAACGTCTCTGGATTTCATCTTGGCAATAAGAACTCTCCAAATTGTGTATAATTGAAATGTGGATGTTATTGGCTACATACTAAGACATAAAGCCTGCAAATAGTGTACAACGGTAATGCTACTAATAATTGAACTACTTAAAGATTTAAAGCCTTGTCTTTATTGGGTTAATCTTGAATCAGTCATAGAGCAAGTTAACCAAATTTGGTTATTGTTGTAATAGACCCATGGTGTTGGGAGATCTGCCCATGGTATTCTTGTGATGTAAGCCTATAAAGATGTTGGTCGTACTCCATAGTAAAATGAGTGCATGTCTGCAAGCTCACTTATGGTCGAGGGTACATGTGGCGGTAGAGCCACTGTCGACCATGCCTTGGTCGGATTTGGCCAAGGGGCATAATGAAGATCTTATGTTGGTTTTTCACAAGTTAAGGGGTTTCCAAGATAAATCATGGTGTGTAGATGTGAATGATGTTATGGTTTCTTTATTGTTCGATATTTCCGTTGTGTATAATTATGTTTGTTCCATTCTAGAACCAATATTTGATATCAAATCTTGGTAGACACTCTCTCCAACGAGAGTTGTCTGATCAAGTTCGAGTTACCTGGATCTACATGGTAGAATGTATATTGAGACATTGATATGTGAGGTTGGTTGAAGAAATTTTTTAGACACCTAGAATTGCATGGCGGAGTGTGAATCGGTGTGGTCGGATCTATTGGAATGATGGGTTGGCTTGAGAAGTAATAGAAGTGCTAGTTCTGAGGTATGCAAAATAAACATGGAGTGCGGGTATACAGATCTGATTTCCAGCAGACTGAAGCATGTTGTTTTTGGGTACTCTCAAGATAGTGCTAGATCAATGAATAAATGCCAAGTCTATGTTGTGTTTTTCATCCATTGAAAAAGGGCGTTAAGTTGGCGATTGGAAGAATCGAACCATGGAATGCATGATCTAGTTTGAGTTTGCATGGAATGCTTTAGAAGGTTCAAATATGAAGGGATAGATACGTGGTTTAAGAGATCAAAGCTGACAAGGGTCGTGGTGTTTACACGATGCAGCTGATGGAGTGGTCGGATTCGTGGTCTTCTAGTGTGGTCAATTAAACAGTTAAAGTCGACTTGCCAAATCGATAAGGGAAATTAACCAAGCGGACGAGTTGGAGAGACAGATCAACCAGTGGTCAATGGAATGTGAATCAACTTAGGATCAACGAGAACATGGATCAATTGGTGGTTGACAGCTCGACAGATGGTCAATAGTAATTGGGTCAATCAAATTGGTTGACTATTTGACCTGGTTGATTGAGCATATGGTCGACTACATTGATTGAGCATATGGACGATTGGGTCAATTGAGTATTGTGTATCGACTAGGGTTAATAGATGATTCAACACTAAGACAATTGAGGTCAAAATAAACTAAAGATTCATCAAAGGTCGATTGGGTGGACAAGCTCAAGTCGATTGATTAGTCGTGGTGAAGATCGACTAGGTAGTTGACTGATTGATTGATTGAGTACACAACAGATTTGTTTGGCTTCAGAGGGACACTTGCGTTGCTAAGGATTATAATTTTTTGGGAACTATTGTGATTCCTGATGTAGATGCAGACGTGATCGAGGGGACGTGCTAATGGTAACCAAGGAAATAATTGGAGTAGCATGAAGAAAAATCAATTGGAGAAGGCAATGGAGTCTATAATCCAATGTTCAAATATAGTTCAACTGGAGCAGAGGGTGGAAGTTCTAGTCAACTATGCAGAGAGATCAACTAGAGTGGACAGTGGAGTTTGTAGTCAATTGTGCAGAGAGATCGACTGGAGTAGCTGGTGGAGTGTGTAGTCAATTATGCATACAAGTTGATTGGGTGTTTGATTGAGAAGAATAATTTGAGTACCTGGTTCAAGAGTGCTTGGTTTATTATTGTATGAGAAGGTAGATGCTTAGAAAGTTTTTTGTAAAGAAATGTTTAATTAATGGAGTTGTAATCACTGTAAATGGGCATATGGATGTAAGACCAATAAAATCATGCGTACCCCTATGTTAATCTGAAGGGTAGGGAAGCATGTAATATTCTCTGTTAATAAAGTTGAGTGGAGGGGGAGGCCATCATTCCCAAGTCAATTTTAAGGGGGTAATTTTGGATTAATATTGACTCTATCATAGAGCAAGTTAATCGAATTTGGTTATTGTTTGAATAGACCCATGGCATTGGGAGATCCTCCCATGGTATTGTTGTGATGTAAGCCTATAAAAAGGCTAGTCGTACTCCATTGTAAAATGAACTTGCATGTTCACAAACTAACTTATGGTCGAGAGTACCCATTGAAGAAGAACCATGGTCGACCATGCCTTGGTTGTATTTGGCCAAGGGGCGTAATGAAGATATTTTGTTGGTTTTTCCACGATTGAGGGGTTTCTAGGATAAATCATGGTGTGTAGATGTGCATGATGTTATGGTTTTCTTTATTGTTCTATATTGCTACTATGTATAATTATGTTTGTTGTGTTCTTGAACCAATAGTCTCTTCCTTCTATGTGAGGTGTGCATGCAATTACCCCTAGAATGTAACTCAATTTCAAAAAACCAACAAAGAAACTGAAACATAGGATCTCTATTGCATGAGCTTCTTTTGAAGCATAACATTTTTATCTCAAATATGTCCCTCCTCAATTCCAAGGAAACGTGAACACAAGCTTCAAAACCCTAGACATCAATATGTGTTCTTCAACAACACCACAAATCATTCGAAAGGAAAATTGCTTTCCAATTAAAGTTCTATTATAGTTGAAATATAAATTTAACTTAACAAAAATTTAAAAGTATTCAATGCCAAAATTTAACAAGAAGCAAAGTCACCCAAAAATAATGAAAATTACTCATGGATTTGGGATGTAATTGCAAGCTAAATACACATGGATTCTGAATGTAATTGCGGGCTCTGGATGTTATCTAGAGGTCTACAAAACCGTGAAAAAAAATGATTCTCTTTAGTGTGCTTCTATCCCATAATTTTTATGGGAAGTATTAAAACCTGGTTATGCTTTGAGGATTAAAAGCAAATTGCATTCAAATTTAAGAAGTTCTATTATATAGTTGAAATAAAATTTTGATTTGACCAAATTTTAAAAGTAATTCGACATCAAAATGGTAACAAGAGTAAGGATCAAGGTTACCCAAAAGTAAGATAAATACTCACAGCTTTGTGATATAATTGCATGCTTTGGATGTTATATGAAAATCAACAACACTATCAACAAAAGTTGACTCTCTTCAAAAGGGATACAACAATAAACATTACAACAACGTGATAATTAATAGTTAAGGGATGCAATAATAAACATTACAGACACCTACGTATCACAAGTCTAAAGAGTTAAGGGATGCAATTTATTGCATCCCTTAACTCTTTACACTGTCAACACAATTAATTTCTACCACACCCAATATTCTCAAACTTTTCCCTTCATTTCACAAGGATCTCCATTGTTAACGTAATGTCTGATCCACAATGGTGTGGTAGAAGCCACTGGAATGATCTTGATTTGTTAGCTTTCAAAAAACAATTAACGACTTTCCAACCAATACTTTCATCCATGCCCAGTTCCAATGATGAAATGAAAAATGTTCAAAATAAACATTACAACCACGTTGTTGGCTCTTGGGTGTGATGTATCACATCCCTTTACTCTTTATACTTGTGATACTTTGGTGTGCACCCGAGTATTGCAAGTCTAAATATTTTAGGGATGTGATACATCTCATCCCCAAATAGTCATGTTGTTGGCTCTTAGGTGTGATGTATCACATTCATTTACTCTTTAAACTTGTTGTTATGCACCAAATTCCCCAAAAGAGCATAAAATAAGAAAGAGAGAGTAACACAATGCCTTAAGAATGAAGAAAATAGATGAATAAGAAGCCTCTTCGAGGGGGTAACTTCCTTGTACAATATAGCAAATACACAAGACAACATGAGATGATTATACAAATGAATCTTCTTTATCATAAAGATGAGATGAAGTGATCATTATGTAACATAATACTAAGCCAACCTAACCATAATTAATATACTAATAATGAATGATGGTTAAGGCCTTAACATATCCCCCCTCTTTAAAAAATATTTTCCCACAAAGCTTGTAATTAAGGGTGTTTCTTCTTGAATTGCTCATCTTACCAGGTAGCTTCTTCTAGCGGAATATTCTTCCACTTTATTAGGTACTCCATAAGGTTCTATTCCGAAGAGATAGAGAACACCTATGAATAACGTTTTCTAGTTCTAGAGTCAACTCCCCTTATCCATCTAATTATGGTAGTTCCGTTTGCACTGGCATAGTATGTCCTAAAACATTTTTCAAGAAAGATACATGACAAACCTTATGAATGAGGGAGGAAGGAAAATCCAACTCATAGGCCACTTCTCCAATATTGTGAATAATCTTGTAGGGTCCACAAAATTTTGGAGCTATCTTTTTTATGCTTCTTCTATTTGAGAGTAGTTTTCTTATAAGGTTGTAGTCTCAAATATACCTAGTCACCCTCCTCAAATGTTATTTCATTTCTATGTTGATCCACTTGTTGCTTCATCCTATTTTGGGCCACTTGAAGGTTTTTTTTAAGGATTTCCAAGTTTTATTCAATATTTTCCATATGTGCATCTACTGCATGTACTTTGGAATGGTCCTACAAAAAGGATGTGATACTAGGATTTGGATAACCATAAAGAGCTTCAAATGGAGACATCTTTGTAGATATTGGATAGGTGGTATTATACCACCATTTTTCTAAAGTAATCCACTTGACTGATTGATATTTCTTGTCTAAAGAAAAGCAACAGAGATAACCCTCTAAACATTTGTTAACAATTTAAGTTTGTTCGTCTATTTGTGGGTGATATGATGAACTCATAGCCAACGTTGTTCCGATTATCTTCCATAACTCTTTCCAAAACATTCCTATGAATTTTGGATCTCTATCATTAATAATTACTTTAGGGAATCCATGAAGTCTATGAATTTCCTTCATGAACACTTCATCCACTTGGATTGTAGTATATGTACTTTGAATTCCAAAAAAGTGATTATATTTTGTGAGTCTATGCACAATAACAAAAATGGCATCCTTAGCTTGTGATTTTAGTTAACCTGTAATGAAGTCCATTGATATCTCTTCCCATATTTGATTAGGCATGTGTAAAGTTTGAAGTAACCCTCGAGGATTGAGTGTATCTACTTTAGTTATTTATCTCACCTAGCATTTTGTTACAAATGTTCGAATATCTTTCTTCATTCCTTTCCAAAAAAAATATTTTTTGATCCTTTGATAAGTTTTAAGGAAACTTGAATGCCCGACCATCAGAGAGTTATGATACTCCCTTGATATTTTTTCTTTCAACTTTGATTGAGGGCATTAAAATATTCTACACTTGTACCAAATAATGTCTCTCTTCCATTCCCAATGTTCCATAGAGATCTTCCCTTCTTTTAAACACTATATTTTTTGTCTAGTATTGTAATCTTCTTTCCATTCATCACGAGCTTCTTCCAACCACACAGGAAGGAATGGGAGATGTCATGGACATAGGATTATTTTATTCTAGAAAGGGAATTTGGTATCACATTTTCCTTCCCTTTTTTTATAGATTATTTCAAAATCAAACCATTGCATTTTCGATACCTTTAGTTTCTCTTTTGATGACACCCTTTGTTCGAAAAAATAATTTAGGTTATCATGGTTTGTCGATGACTTTAAAGTGTCTCCCAATGAGATATTCTCACCATTTTTTTACCGTATGCAAAATTGTTGCCATTTCTTTTTCATATGTAGATTTCACCATGTCTTTTCCTATAAAAAATCCAATGGCCTCCCTTCTTGCATCAATAATACTCCAATTCCTTGTCCCAATGCATCACATTTGACTATGAATGTTTTACCAAAGTCAGGTGTTTCTAATATTGTTGTATAATACATAGCATCCTTTAGGGGTGAGATTACCAAGGTAGCTTCTTCATTCCATACAAATGAATTTTTCTTCAAGAGATATGTGAGTGGACCTACAATGCATGCATACTTCTTAAGAAATTTCTTGTAATACCTTGTAAGACCTAAAACTCCTCTAAGACTCTTGATGTTCTTGGGAATAGGCTATTTTGTGATGGCTTCAATCTTCTTCTGATGATCCACTTTGACCCCTTATGTTGAAACAATATGACCCCAATACTCTACTTCTTGTCTCCCAAAAGCACATTTGGATCTTTTTACATACAATTGAATGTTCTCAAGAATTTGTAGGATTTGATCCACTTATTTAATGTGTTCTTCCCATGATTTTCTATAGATAAGTATATCGTCAAATAAAACCAGCACAAACTTTCAGAGATAAGGTTGAATTTTTTTGTTCATAAGGCTTTGAAAAGTAGAAGGAGCATTAGTAAATCCAAAAGGCATCACCAAGAATCCATAGTTCCCTTCATGTGTTCTAAATGTTGTTTGGGAATGTATTATTGTCTTAATCAATTTGATGGTGTCCTAATTTTAGATCTAACTTTATGAAATAAGCCACTCCATGAAGGTCATCTAATAGATCATCAATATTTGGAATGGGAAATTTATCCTTGATGGTGATTTTGTTTGGATCTCTTCGATCAAGCAAAATTCTCCAAGCATTATCTTTTCTTTTGACCATCACTAACAATTCTTAAAAGGAACTCCTACTTGGTTGAATAATACATGCATCCAACATGTCTTGTACCATTTTCTCTATCTCCCCTTTTTGTTAATGCGGATATATACAAGGATTTTTATTAGGAGTACTTCTGGGAATGAGCTCAATTTGATGTTCATGATCTCTAGATGGAGGTAGCCATTTAGGAATATCTTAGAAGACTCTATGTTGCTTTTCCAAGGTACATTTTAAGTCATTTGGAATATTTACATATCCATGCTTCACTGCTTCACTTCCATAGAGTAAATTCTAGCAATAACTCCACCACAACTCAATTTTTGGAGCTTTTCCATTCTATGAGAGGCGATGATCTAAGAGGGTGGATATCTTAACCCTTTGAGTTCATATTGAATTCCTTCCAATTCAAATATCATGAATAATTCATTATAGTTTGTAGAATTTGTACCCAAGGTTTTCAACCATTAAATCCATAGAACAACATCTAGTCCTCAATTGGGAATAACATACATGGGGCTTGATAGATTATAGTCTCCCATACTAAGTTTAATGTTAACCCTCCACAATCAATGCTTCCCTCATTAGCAGCCAATACTTGAAAATTTGTCATTGGATAAATAAATAATTGAGGTGCTCTACTAATTTTTTATCAATTAAATTATGTTTACTACTTGAATCGACTAGTACAATGACCCTTCGCTTCTTAATGGAACCTGCAATCTTGAGGGTTTAGGGTGCTACACACCTGCCAAGGCATGAATTGGTATTTCACAACTATATGGATCTATATTGTGCATAATTTCTACATACTTTCCTTATTTTTGTTGGTTAATAAGTTCTTCCTCACCCATTTGTGCTGATGCATCTATTTCCTCCTCATTATTATCAAAAGTGAACAATTTTGTTTCTTGACATTTATTCCCTTTTGAGCATTTTCTATTACATCCAAAACATAGTCCTTTTTCTCTTCTTCCATCCATTTCCTTATGTGATATTAGAGTACAAGTAGTGTTTCCCTATAAGGAAAACTTCTGTCTCTGCTTCTTGAATATGTTTCAATTGTAGACTTTTGTGTAGCTGCCTTATTTCCGGTTTGAATATGGTGAGAATATTACATAGCTTTCATAACATTTCCAAGTTGTTCTAAGCAAAGATCATATTTAATGTCTTACTTTTATCCAAAAATGTAAAATTCTAAGAAATGCTAGTCACTAATGTTGTCTACCTTTGCGGACAATACTTGAAATTCTAAATTATAATCTTCCACATCACCTAAGTGCTTGATTCTTGTCAACTGACTAAAGTAATTTTGTTCCTAAACTTTACCATATTCAACTTCTAAGTCTCTTGTAAATAAAATCCAAGTATAATGATAAGAAGGAGGATTTTTTTAACTACCCATTGATACCATTGATAGGGTTTTATCTCAAAATACAATGTATATAAGGAAATACTTTGCTTATCATCCATAATATTATGCAATTCAAAGAATTGTTCTATTTGGTTCACACATGTCAACAGATCTATTCCATCAATCTTTATTAATTCAACCTTGGGAATGAAATATTTCCTTGGTCCTGAATCGAACCCATGATGATGTGGATTATAAATTTTCAGGGACTTAAACCTCTTATTCTCCAATTATTTCTCATTTTTGTATTTTCTCAAGACACAACTATAACACGTCCCTCTTGTTCTCCTTATCATCTTTTGTAGGTGTTTAATTTTTCGGTAAGCTTGGAAAACTTAAAGTTTACTTCATCATGATCCTCTTGTGTCATGGTCAAGTCTTCATGAGGTTTAAGGGGCATAGAAATTTTTCCAAAACTGGTTATTTTTTGTCCCTTTTAGTAGAGCAAACTTGTACGACTTGCCACATGTCCAATTTTCCTTCTTTGATTCTAAAATTGGTACCAAAAATACTATGGTTTGTCTTCTTTTTGGTGTCATAATTCTCACTCAGTTTGGATCTCTTTGTAATCTACCCAAAATCCTCGATACGAGTTTGAGGAAATGGGGAGTAAAATTTTTCTTTTTCCTTTCAATCTTTCATCCAACAAGCAATTATGTTAGTCTTAATAACATTATAATCATAGTAAAATATTCTTCATTGAACTTCATATGAACCCATTTAACTTTGAGACTCTATGGACCCATTTAACTTGAGACTCATCACTCGATAAGTATCATGTGTACTAAACTATGTGAAATCAATCAATTATAGTCATTTGACGTATAAGTATGTGAGAACTTTTCTTGCAATCAACCCTTCTATTCTTAAGTTGTTGGATACTAAATAAATTTTTTATGAATAAGACAATCATCACATCAATACCTACGATTTATGAACAAGATCTATTAGATTGTTCAATCTGACTATAAGAGTATAATAATTCTCCTTCATCAAATGACTTCACTAATAGAATAATATAAAAGGATAATTACACTCCATGTCAATCCCTAGCGAAATACATAACTAGCTCTACATAGGTTTATTATTGACACAAAGGATTATCATGAAAATTTATTATTAACTTATTAAACCTCAAAGTAACTTTCTTTACTTACCATGTAAGGTCACAACATGACACATACTCAGAATTGTCTAATCCTTGTTATGGTCATCCATAATATTCTTACCATTTTTCCTTTAACATAATATTGACCATTTAAGGCACTACTTTGTTATACATAGGTTTCCATTTGATTTATAAAGTACCACACCCACATTATAATCATATCAATGGCACCAATCATGTACATCTTTTTATAAGCAAATCACACATATGCTAATCATACAATTCAACTAAATACAAATGTGTTTTCCATGAACTCACATTATTATTAAAAATCAATATTTCAGGATATCTACACTGGTACATGAAACCAATCAAGTAAATCCATGATGAATATACATATATTATAAACTTGACGTCTTCAAACAACAATAATGAAGAGTACTTATCTGGATCAGTGGACTTATGCGATTGAAGGTTTGACTGCAACTTTCCTCCCAACCAATTGGTTCTCTATCTGGTGTATATTATTGCCACCGAGAGGCTACCCCCAAGCTGGGGAAAGAAATCCACTAGAGTTAATTGTCAAGGAAATCCTTCAGAAAAGTTTACTTGGATTATAGATTAGGTCCACGATCTCCTTCGACAAGTCTACTAATCACTCAATATAATTCAAACCCTAATATATATTTGTAATATGCTCTATATATCCAACATTTTGGCCTCATCATTCTCCATATTTAAGACTAGATTATCACCAAAAATCTTAATCCCTAGTTTAACTTAATTCATTTGAAAATTTACTATACTTTATATTGAAGTATAAAAAAAACCATCCGAAGAAGATCAAGTAGCTACAACAAAGTAGGCCAGAGGAAGCCGAGAATAGTGAGGCCAAACCTTCCCCCAGCAGAAAGTAGAAAACGATCATTACACCGCAGTGCTGATCAACCACAACACATAAATTTATCTAGGATATGCCAATCCTCATAAACAGTCGAACCGAGTATAGTACCAAAAAAGAATACAGGGAAATGGAAAAGTAAGGAAAAAAGACGTGCTTTACATAGGAAAGTCGCCCTGTACAATGGTAAATGAAATGTAAAAAAATAGCTACCATCAAAAAGTCCCCACGATCAGGGAAACAAAACGCAGAAGATAGGCTATATTGCCGATCAGTCCAAAAAAAAAAAATGACAGCCCCCAACATGACGAGCTAGTGAGGAAATAACAACCAATAACCAGAGGAAGGCATGGACGGTCCAAAAGTAATCTCAAAATAGATGTGACCTTCAGGTGCCATAAGTCCACGCCGAGAGAGAGCATTTGCCTCTGAATTATGCTCTCGGTAAGTATGAATAATTTCAGTCGAAGAGCAGCTGTTCAAGAGACTTATGGTACAATCCATCCACAAGTTTAGAACAATAATATTGATACAGGCACAATTATTAACCCAATTTATGATAGCAAGAGAATCCCCAATTTAATTTATAAAATGACATGGTTCCGCTTTCTAATAGATAGGCCATCAATACGTTTACATTTATAATTATATAATACAAGGATGTTAAAATTAGGGCACTGCTGTTTGGATCGACCCTTTTTCATTTGAGATATTGTATATAGTATTACCCTATATAATATATTACCATATAAGGATTGAGCTCTACCTTTAGAGTAATCCCCCCCCCCCCACACACACACACATATATATATATATATATTTATTGAAAACTAAAAGAAATCATACTATTTTCACATAGCTGATCTGTCCATATATAGGATTTAAAACAATGCACAAGGTATATATTTATATATGTAAATATTTATTATAATGATTTAACATGGGAACGAGCTCTAGGTCGTCCCTTTAAACGAGTTCCAAAGGTATGTTTAACCTAGTAACTTTACATGGGATTGAGCTCTTCGAGCAGTTCCTTTGGATGAGAAACAATATATTTCACCTCTATAAGTAAACACTGATTTTGCATTCCTTAGAAAATCCACCCAATCTTAGAAAAGATCCCCTCCGCCACTTGGAGATCGATCTATGATAAAGGTAGGAGACTGAGCTTTCAAGTGGCTTGTCAATCAAGGAAAAGTCATCCTAAAAATATCCACCGATATCCTCCTGTTTTTCATCACAAGAATCTAGTAATATATTTATATGTTCCTAAATTATTTAGGATTTTTTTTTTTTTTTTCATGCGAAAGAGTGTAGGGGAATTGAACTCCACCCTGCCTCATCATTCACCAAGTAAACTACATTGCTAGTCTAGGAAAATCTTTTATTTTCACTTTCATAAATATATGCATATATCTTAAGATTATCTAAGTTTTGGGTATTTAATAATAAGATTTGGGTAATCCCTTATTTGTGGTTAAGTTTTGGGTTTTTAATAATAAGATTTAGGTAATCCCTTACTTGGGTTATAGAGTAGTAATTATTTTTACATTCGAGAGTAGGTCTTGAGACTTTACTATTAACTTGTAATAAGTGATTACTTCCCTAAATCTTAAGACGACACTTAAGATTTTTAGGAAACTCTAATAAACTATTACTTTTCTTCAAGTGCCTATTGGCATCAAGATTACACCCACCCTAAAATCTTAGATTCTCGCGGCTTCCTAGCTGGTCGACCTCTCCCTCCTAGTTGATTCTTGCCCCATCATTTAGTTGTGTCATAACCTTCAGTTCCTGAGGTCTATAATTAACAATTATAACTCAGGAAATAAATAAAAACGCTTACAAGGTTTACTGGTGGGGCCTTGGCCTTGAGCTCCTCACTAGAAGCAAGTACATAGTTACATCTTTGATTACAAAAGTGTAGGGGTAAAAGAGGGATGTTACACTCTCAAGCTTCATATATAACAGTTTTACCCATAACACATGTTTGAGACTAGTTTTTGGACTAGTAAAAAAACCCTAACTTCCATAGGCTATAACTCCGAATTTGTAATGAATGAGGACCTGAAACTTGTATCACAAATATTTCGCTATGTCCTGGGAGGATTCTCCAAGTTGTAGTGTATGAAACGTCCCCCCAAAATAAGTTATACTGAAAATGCCAAGATGACTCATTTTAGAAGCATCCAAGCCTTGATACCAAATGTTATGCACCAAATTCCCCAAAAAAGCATAAAATAAGAAAGAGAGAGTAATCCAATGCCTTAAGAATGAAGACAATATATGAATAAGAAGCCTCTTCGAGAGGGAAACCTCCTTATGCAATGTAGCAAATACATAATACAAGATGAGATGGTTATACAAATGAATGCCCTTTATTATAAATAGGAGATGAAGTGAGCATTATGTAACCTAATACTAAGCCAACCTAACCACAACTAATATACTAATAATGAATGATGATTAGGGCCTTAACACTTGCAATAGGGATGTGATCCATTGCATCCCTAAACTTTTTAGACTTGCGATACTTGACATCCCAGTATTGCAAGTCTAACGAGTTTAGGGATAGGTGCAATGCCAAGTATCCCAAGTCTAAAGAGTTTAGGGATGCAACATCACTGTTATTTATCCATTAGGCGAAGACTTGTAGCATCGCTGCTATTTATCTTGTTGTGTGTGTGTAATCTAATTTTAAGGTCACAACCAAGCTATACACCAAATTGGTCCATGAGACCTCTTTTTTGGGGGACAAGAGACCCCTCCGCATAGCAATTTGACTGCTAAAGACATTGAATTTGATAAATGTCATATCAAGTTAGAATGGATTGTGACTAAAATGCTTGTGCTGTCACCCTCTAAAACCCAAGACACTCTCATCTCAGTGAAAAAAAAACTTATAATCATTTAAATACACTGTGAACTTTATTTAACTATTTTCTTCATGTTAATTTGGAAACACAAAAATATATTAATATTATTTATTATAAATATTAAATAAAAACAAATATATTTAAAAAATAATACATTCATAGAATCTAAACTTACGTGAAACATTCAATATTTTCCTCTTAATATAAAGATTCATTAAGACAAAATTAAACATATTTTGTTATTTACATTATTTATATTTAAAAAAAATTACACAATAATGAAATTTAATTAATTTAAAAAAAAATATTACACAATAATGGAATTTAATTAATTTTTAAAACTTCGTAATGTAATTTTTTTAAAATATTCATATTTTAAATACTAAATTAGTGATTAAAATTATAGGTATGTATTTCCATTTTTATTATGAGTTTTTTAATTATTATATATTTTTATATCTATTTTCATTTAGGATTTTTAGCATTATTTTATTAACTAAACATTTAATTAATTGAGTGTAGATCAGGTAGTTGGGAGGAATGTTGTTGTCCTCCCCACTCGGGTTATATCTTTATATATTTAAAATAATTATTACGTTCAATTATATATTGAAATATTTAAACTTATATGAAAACCTAAAAATTTGCTCTTTAAAATTGATTAAGATTAAAAAATAATACATTAAAAGAATCTAAACTTATGTGAAAAACTCAATATTTTCCTTTTTATATAAAGATTGATTAAGATTAAATTAAACCTATTTTGTTATTTTAAATTTACGTGAAAAAAACTAAAAATTTTGTTTTTATATCTATTTTTATTTAAGATATTAGCAGCATTACTTTATTATTCAAACATTTAACTTATGTGAAAAACTCAATATTTTCCTTTCTATATAAAGATTGATTAAGATTAAATTAAACCTATTTTGTTATTTTAAACTTATGTGAAAAAATTAAAAATTTGCTTTTATATCTATTTTCATTTAAGATATTTGCAGCATTACTTTATTATCCAAACATTTAAATTTATATAAAAAAATATTATCTTTATATATATAAATTTATTATTTATAAAATTTACATTCAATTAATATATTAAAAATATTTAAACTTACGTGAAAACCTAAAAACTTTGCCATTTAAAATTGATTAAGATTAAAAAATAATACATTCAAAGAATCTAAACTTACGTGAAAAACTCAATATCAATATTTTCTTTTTATATAAAGATTGATTAAAATTAAATTAAATATATTTTTTTAATTTAAACTTATTTGAAAAACTAGAAAATTTGCAAGTTGATTAAGATTAAAAAATAATACATTCAAAAAATGATTATGATTAAAAAATAATACATTCAAAGAATCTAAACTTACGTGAAAAACTCAATATTTTCCTCTTTATATACAGATTAATTAAATTTACACGCATGAAAAGGTTGTGACGTTTGAATTTACCAATATCACAGCTAATATTAGGTAGCATAATATTCAATCATCTTTCTCCTCACATTTAGTGTCATTTATTGAATAGTAATGATATCAACATCTTCTAGTCAAGAGACAGTAACAACCCGCTATCTCTCGAGACAATGCGACAATTCCACAGTTGAGAGAATTCAAAGAGATATCTATTTGGGTTCCATATACCCACTAATTTCTATTTGGGTTTGACCGCCCATGGGTCCACGAGTCTGAATGAAACTACCACTACAAACGAATTAGGAAGCATATACCTTCATGAATTACGAATTACGAGAAAAAAACCTATAGAAATAATTCAGAGCACATTAAACTGAGAAATTTCCCGTGAAGGGGGTAGAATTGTGTGTTTATGAAAACTAAGCCATGCATGCAATGTAGATTTTTAATGTAGATCACTACTATTGGTTGAATATTAATGTTAAATTTCAGAGGAAAACATTGGGCAAGGAACGATACCTGATTTCATATAATAATCAAACATAATTTGTTAAAATAAAAGGAGAATACTGTGAATTGATCTTGGGACCTTTCGCACCATCATTAGTGAGAATGACAATGCTAAGTATATGACCTCAAGAAAAGGGAACATGGTTTTCAATGTGAATAGCAAAAATGGAACTGCTTGAAGAGTGTGAGAAAATTCAAAGGAAACATTGCATTGCTTTTAATGTGAACAACAAAACTGGAACTGCTCGAAGAGTATGAGAAAGTGCAATGAAATTCAAATAATAATAATAATAATCAAACAATTTTTGTTAAAAGAAAAGGATAATACTGCGAATTGATCTCGGGACCTCTCGCACCATTATTAGCGAGAATGACAATACTAAGTATATGTCCTCAAGAAAAGGGAACATGGCTTTCAATGTGAATGTGAATAGTGAATTTTCTTTTGAGCGAGAATTCTAGCCGACATTTGTTTTTCTCGAATCAAAAGCATTGATAAACTTATGCATGGTTTTGTTGACCTGAACGTGAAGCTGACCTGGGCACTAACGAGACAAATTTACCATGTAAAGAATCTGTTCTGTCGGCTATAACATCTTTCATCAACATAATCAATCGATCTTCGACAAGAGTTTGCTGACCATTCTTCACTGACTTGTGCAATCGAGGTTACCTGCCTATCACTCAATTGACTCGACTGGACTGGACTGACAATGGCCTGCAAGAAACCGACTTGATTTACAAAGAATTTTACATACTTCGACCCATCGAACAAAATATCGACCAGTAGGGTATCAACCATATCAATCACATCAACTACTTTTTACTGAGCTGGTGTTGAAGACTGACCAAAATAAGGATATCGACCAAGCAAATATATCGAGTACATTAAAGGAGTCAATCTTCGACTAGTTTTCAAAGATTTGACTCTTTTACAAAAAATGTCCACTTTAAAAAGAAAATTCTCATAGGAAATTTAAAAATAAGGTTTTCAAAAGAACTTATTACAAATATTAACGGAGTCGAGCAAAACGAAATGTCCATCAATTCGACCACATAGTTAATATTCGAGTGGTTCATTTCCTGGCAATACTGCTTGACAAAATAATGGCAAATACAAAGAAAATGATCAATGATTTATCCTTTGTTTGCAAAATTGACGTTAATATCCATGATGGTGAGGAGTCCTTGTGTAATCCATCAGAGTTGGGCACTCGAGCAGATAGTTGATGCGATAATTGAAGAATAGTCAACAAGAAAGTTTTGCCACCATTGAATTCCGTGGAGCATCCATTAAGCAGTGACCAATGATTGAGCGCCGACCAGGATGATATTCTTGCTTATGTCAAATATGCAAGGCAACCAGCATTAGAATTGACTAAGACTGCTTCGTTTGAGATAAAAAGACCGACGACCAAAAAAGTCGACGATTAAATGTATATAACTTTATTGAAACTGTCGACCACCGACAACAAAGACAAGTAGTTTGTTGTCGACTTGGATACAGTAATCATGTATATTTAAGAGTTTCCTGAAGATAGACAATAACGACCGACCATGCAGCCTAATAACGTCGAGATGTACAAGTTGACCGTTTGAAGCTTTTTGGCCGATGCCATCATTGGTGCATATTAGGTAAGGGGACATAACATATTTTTCAAGGAATTTCAACAAAGCATTAGAGGATCACTTTTGAACGCAATAAAACTTATATATTCAAAGAATTCATTGTAGCATAGTGAAGTATATATATTGGGACAGTTTATATTTATTGCAAAAAAGACTAACATGGGATGAAATGTTGTGATGTGGTCGGTTTGAAAAAAGTTATGAGAACACATTGAAGTAAATAAGATAGAGTAGTACAAGAAAAATGTTGATATGAGGATTAAATCTCTTGTTTTCTTTATACAGTAGTATTCTCTTCTCTTCTATAGGCAAATATTCAATGATGGTATCAATAGGAATACAAGATATGAAAAAAATAGACAATTCATTTTGCAAAAAGAAGAAGATAGTAAAGTAATAGGTATGCAAAGTACAGATGCAAAGGACCAAGAATGTAACTTTATGGAGCCTGTGGCTGCAAAGACTTTGAAGCAACCAACTTCTGTTCTTCTATTATGCGTTGCACATAGGGACTATCGTTCATTCGAGAATACCTAGAGAAGGAAAAAGGTGGAGATATGCGAAGGCATGATAAAGACTTAACTCTTGATATTGTAGTGAATGTAAGGTGTTGTCGGTCAATATTTCCAATATCTATTGTTGCATTTTGGAGGGTCACCCCTTGTGCTTTATGGATTGTTAAACCCCATGACATTCGAAGTGGTACTTGCCTCCGTGAACCCCTTGTTATAGGAAGGATGGGGACATAATTTGGATTGGAAGAATCCCATGGGGGGCCTTTGTAGTGGAGAAAGTCAATTACAACATAAGATGGCAATGTAGGTGGTTGATCATTGGAGTTGTAGACAATTGCAATAACTTTTCCAAGTGAGCCGTTTACAAGGCCTGCTAAGACACACAAGTTGGATGTCAACATGACTTGTTGACCAATTGCTACTAGAACCTTGAATGGAAGTTGTTCATCATCTATTGAGGTATGCACATGTTGTTTCTTTTGCTCTGCAAAGCAATGTGCAATTGGCATGTTAAGGAGTTTTAGCATTTGTTTGTTATGCAATGCAACAGAGGTATTAGTTGCATACAAATGAGTGCATTGGTCAAATGTATGATTCTCTTCATGTGAAAGGGACGAGGGTGTCCTTAACATAAGGAAGGTTCCAATCTTCAAGAGTTGGTATTGCATTTCGAAGATTCAACAGGAGTTGATGAAAGGAAACTTGAGAAGGAGTGTTGCCTTGTTGTCGAAATATGGTTGAAAGAGTGACAAAAGTGTCAAAAGTACGGTAGAGAGCATTTCCTCGTGATGCTCCAACATACATGGGGATGTCCTTTACAGGGGGCAGCTGTCCAAAATCACCAAGGAAGATGATAGAGCAACCACCAAAGGGGGTTGTCTCTTGGGAAGGGAAGGCTTGACGTAAGCGGTCATCCATACGGGTTAACATTTTTGGGCCAATGAAACTCATTTCATCAATGATGATGTATCAGATATGACAGAATTGTCTTGGAAGCTTGAAAGGGGTTGGCCTTCAAGAGGGTGCATCTCAGTAATGGGTATGCAAAGTGCAGAGTGTATTGTAAGCGCATGTATGTTAAAGGCAGCAATACCTGTGGGAGCAAGGAGGAGCAAGGGTGAAGGTTTGTCGGCAGAGGCATGTTGGAGTGCATATCTAAGGCAAGAAATCAAGAAAGACTTTCCTGTTCCTGCAGTGCCTTGAATGACCATTTTGAGTGGGGGAGGTCTTGTAGAATTTGTGGAGTGTGCGATGATAAGATCGAATGCCATTCATTGTGTGAGAGACAAGGAGGAAGGAGAACATGAAGATGACGAATTTTTTGGTTGTACATGGGTGGAAAATCGAGTGAGGTCAGTGAATGATATGGCTGTTGCATGCATGTGTGAAGGAATATGGTTTTCAGTCCAATTGTGTTCTTTGTCAAAGCTACGATGGCCAAGCATGTCAAGGTCATAGAAATAGAGGTTGTTTCCAGGGTGGAGTTGAGAAAGGAGTTCCCATTCATCCATGGCAGGGGCTGAGGGAAAGTGGTTGAAAGCAGGAGTAGAGTCATCGGAGGGAGGTGTACTGGGGGCTTCTGGAAAATGATTAACATGCCATGTAGTGTATGTGTCTTTAATGCAAATCCAATTAGAATTTATGGCCAATACTGTGGATCCAATGTCATCGTGGAGACTGCGAAAAGGTTTGTATAGGAGGAGCTCACTCCAACAAAAGGCAACAAAGGAATTTGCAGCAATTGGTGGAATGGTAGTGAAACAAGGAAAGACACGAACAATTTTTGGAGGGTAGATTGGTTTCCATTGGGAGTGCTTCTACGAGCTGAGTATGACCAGGAGTGAGCAGCTTCAAGAAGGGTAATTTGTTCGAGTGTAGGGGATTGTTGCATGTAAGCAGAAATGAAGGTGGGTGTTGGTGGGGTGTCAAGAGATTCATTGGAAATACGGTGGAAAATACTTTGGCTAACATTTTAGGATAGAAAGGAATGACTGCAAAGACAAAGAGGGAGTTTTTGGAGCATGTGGCAGGTCTCTTGTGTGCCAATGTATCGATTTGCAACAGTCTCTGACAAGAAACGTCTTATTGGTTGAAGTATGGGGGTGTCAGTTGGAGTTGCATGTGCAAGACGAGAAATGAGTGCATGGTAGCTTTCTGATTTGGGTTCTGCCTTTGTTGCATATTTTGAAATATATTTGAGGATAGCATGTCTAGAGAGAACAGGTTGGCAATCAACATTAGCTCACCAAATAGAGAGCATGGTAGGGTTGTGAATATTTAGGAGGGCATCGTTCCTTGCAGGCTTGTAGGTTTTCTGGCCATTTGCATCAATGAATAAGGAAGAGGCAGGTTGTAGATGAAAGGGGAAGCCGTAATGACATTGAAGAGAGGATCCTTTTTTGCAGAGGCAAGAAGATTCTGAGCATTTCGTGTGCCTTTGGACACAATTAACAAGTTCTTCATAATCACCCAAGTGATTTGTTGCAAGTATTGAATTTGTTCCAATGGTGCATGGATCAATTATAGTAGAGGCTTGGAAGCATGGGGTTTGCAAATGGTTGACTCGAGGATTCCATGCTGTAACAAACTTGTCAAAGTATAGTTTTGCATCTTCAACCTTGGTAGCAACTGCTTTAGTCTAACGTGTCCATATTGGGTGCATCGTCCAGCCATAAGAAACCATGTATATGCGTAGATCCCTTGTGTTACCATTCATACCTATATGGAAAATTATAAATATCAGGAATGAACATTTGAGGTTTTGAATACATTGAAATTTAATGGGAATATGATTTGTTACCAACCTACACTAGTAGTCTTTTGTAGAAAGGCCTTTTTGAAGAACCTCTTCCAGGAATATTTTGAATCTATTGTCCATGTATTGAGATGCAATGTGTGGATTGCTTATAAGTTTGTGAATTCTCCATTCGTGTTGTTGATTTGAAGTGGGTGGAACTTGTCCAGGCATCAAAGAATGCAAATCGGGCCACTTTGTGTCAGCTGCGCTGAGAGTGAAGAAGAATGTTGGTGTCCCTTGTTGAGTGATCATGTCAGTTATTTCACACCTGCTTTTGTTCCAGTAGGAGCGCGTCCCGCGAAGGGTTGAGCCAAAGTGCATGACTTGCTCTGCGATTTTGGCATCCAGCAAGTCTTGTAATTGTTGTAAAAGTTCTGTGATTGTTGGAGGCAATGTATCTTCAATGTTGCGCTTTATAAACACGAAAACAGTAGAATGGCTACGGTGGCGCATGATGAGGTTATATATGTAATAACGGAAACGAGGATGTTGGCCGAATCTATTGTCATGGTATCGAAGAAGGTGCCGTGCATAATTGTCCATACCAACCTCTTGAATGTGTGGTTGTTTAAGCATTGCGACTCCAATGGGAAACAAGGTTGGGAAGGCCATTGAGAGGAGGCTTGTTGTGTTGTACTCATTGATAGGGGAAATGTCTATTGGGGGCCAGTCAATGCACAGTAGATTGGTACATCGCTTGTGCCTAAGAAGCGTTTGATTTCATCAACCTCAGTTCTACAATTTGTTTGTGTAGATATAAAGGAGGAGGATTGTTCTTCATGGGGTTCAAGGAAGCTGGGTGATTGAACAAGTGGGGTTTCATTGGGTGTGGCATGATGAAGGAGGGACGAAATGTCGGTTGGTTCAATAGGCAAAGAAGATAATGTAGTTGAGTTAACTTGAACATCTTTGTAGTAGGGGTCATTTGAAAGCTTGTATTGGAGAGCAGCAAGAACACGTGTTCGACTAACAAAGAAGTCATAAGGCTTCTTCGTAGGACTGCATTTACGAACAATAAGGGTGTCAATGTTTGAGAGTAATCGAGGGAGGAGAGTGGCAATGCTAGTAATGTTTTGCAGAAAGCTAATAGTATGGCCAAAATATGTATATTGTCCCCCACAAGCATGAGTGACTTGTAAAATTGGGTTAACACGAGCAATGAGCATTTCTTCAACTTGAGTAAGGATGGCTAGCACTGGTGGTTGTATCCCAGGATCCATGTTGTTTGCAAAGGAATATCGGTGGCCATTTTTTTCTACAATGCAATGAGCACATGCATATGCACCAGAAGATTGTTTTGTTTTAATTCCAGGATAAGAATCCATGCATATAGAGCATACATTCATGGGAGATAGTTTTTCCAATCTTGTACGGAACCGTTGCTGTGCACCATCTAGGTCTCTATTTGTTGGATGTGTTGGTATGGATGCGGATGGTGCGGAAGGTGTCGGGGGAAGTTGATAAACATGAAACGGAGAAGGGATATGACCAAGTTGACGAGCAGCTCTATATAGAAGGCGTTGACACTTATTGTTATCCTTTTTATTTTGAGCATAGAGAACTATTCTGCGTGCATTGATTTGATCATTGTCATCATTGGTTGACATGCCTACAAAAAAAATGTTTGGTGGTTATGAACTTTATGGTGTCTTTTGTGTAAGAGAAACATACTATATATTTAATCATTTGAAGAGTGTTTATGGATAATTTATGGGAAGTTGTTGCAAGAAAGGAATACATATTCTCCTGAACAATGTTTATAAAGAAAAGAAGCATAAACTTGACAAAGCAATCTTAATTCTAAGTACAAATTTGAATGTGCCAAGATAGAGTGAAATAAATATGTAATTTAACACAATGTTACAATAAAACTAATTAATATAATATTCAAAACTGGTCATTACTGGTTACAAGTATCACTTAGGTAGTGGTGTGTATACACAAATTTGTAGTTGCTAAGTATGAGGTAAAAAGTATAGAGAGTCGGAATTGAAGAGGTTTTTGAAGATAGAGTTCAAAGCTTTCAAGCAACAGGCCGTTTATTAGGAACAATGTCTTCACTTTCATCAAGTGAATCAACATGTGCTGATGATGCTGGAGCGTTCTCTGACATGACAAGAATCACCTTCAAGCGAGCGTTTGAATTAAAAGTCTCTATCTTTACTGATAAGGTTAGCAAGTATTCTCGAGCACAAACACGTTGAACAATTTCCAGGAGAGATGTTGGATCATTTGATAGAAGGCACAAATATTTTGCAGAGACCCACATGAGTTGTTGCGCAACATCATCAAAAACTATGATACCGTGTAATTGTCTAGTAGCATCCATGGGGTCAAGTTTGGGTATGTATCGATAAGCACACTCTGTAAACTCCCCATCACATTTTGCACAATGCCAAACATGACCAACTTTGTGGGAATTTTTTTTCATGCATTGTATTCCATCGACAAATAGAGGGCATGCAAGGAAATGAAAGTCATTGATGTTAATATGGGTGATTGTAGTAGTAATCGAATACCAAGTTGATTTCTCAGAGGGTTCGAGAGATTGTAGCACATAGATGGATATGCGTTTGCAGGAGCTAGGAGAAGACGAATTGGATTTTCTGCTCAAAGATGGGGAGGCTGAATGGAATCCATTGTTAGCAAACCATGATTGAAGAAGTTGAGCTTCCTGGATATCTGGGTTTATAACACAGGGGATTCACTCAATAAACCGCTATCATAGCATGTTCGTTCGTGGCATATGAAACAATACCCCTAATTTCACTAAATATTGGAAAATACCTTCCAAAATCATTTTTCTTAACCCCCTCCCAATTTAAAAAAAACCCTATTTTCACTAGCTATTGTATGTATCAATTTTTTCATTAACATTTTTTATACCCCTTTATATTTCTACCTAGTATATTGATATGATACCCCTCTTATGACCCCACATGCATTCTACAATGCACCTTGCTTCTTTCGATGTATATTGTGGGTGCACATTACTTCCCCCACAATGCAATTACTCAACCACATATCATTATGATTTGCAACATCTAGTGGTCTAATGAAGAGATAGGAGATCACTTCTTGTATGTCACTAGAGCCAATGCACATAGTACAACATTTAGATTGCATGTTGCAGTTCCCCAGTCGCTGACTAAGCCTGATGTGGGCTAGGTATCCAAGCCCCCAGGTCCTGTAACAAGTTCTAGGAGGCTGACTAAACCTCCCAAGGCCTGTAATAGGCACGAGTGGTTGGGTATTCAAGCCCCCAAGGCCCATCGAGGGCCTATAACAGGCCCTGGAGGCTTAGAGCCTCCCAAGGCTATTGGTAACAACTGGATGAGTGCTATTGGTAACAATTGGCTGTCAATGACCACTGTCTCTTGACTATGATTGACTGGAAACCCACTTCACCACAAAACCCCTGGCCTCAAGCATGCCTTAAGACGCGATTTCCTTGCATACTAGTAAGCCCGTGCCTTGCCTCAACTTGATTTCTCATCCGACCGTGATCCCGCCATATCCATCTGGCGGATATTTGTCATCCCGTCCATATAAAAACGACCCCAAAGTATTTTTGTATTGTTACATTAAATAAGAAAAACCTTTGCCCATTAATCGATAAGCAATATATTTTTTAGGTTTTCATGAATATTTAATACCACAATATGAATTAACATGATATTATATTGCCTTCTAGTGAAGCCCCCGTGGTTTATAACGAGGTTGGTGTTGGAGATTGCTCCAATGGGTTTTCCATTGAACTCTATAACACGTCCACCTTTTATTGCAAGGATAGGGGGAGTAGCGAAACTTCGAAGGTTTCCAAGGTGGGCACCCTCAATTGTGTAGTGGTCCCCCCAAAGTGTTATGTCTATGCTATACGTAGACATGTTCCTCAATCCAACTGTTCAGTGAATAGTTTCAGAACCATCCCTTTTGCGTATAGTTGATGCAGGGGAAACATAAATGACAATTCCAATAAGGTCAACCATGGAATTGAGGGGTGTAGTTTTGATGTCATGGATAGATTTAAAGTGGAAGCAATGAAAAGGGATCAGTGGGAACTCTTCCAAACATCGTTGAATTTTTGAGGAGGTGTTAAGGAAAATCTCGAAAGCACTTTTCAAATGGTTGTGTGTTGGGTTGACTGGTTTTATTGTGCCATTTGAGATCATGCAGACTACGCCAACTTGTATTTGGTCATATAATGAGGTGGCTAGTTCATTGAAAGTAGAGATATGAATCTCATCTCTGGTAGCACTAACAAGGTCAAACCCAAAGAGTTGACCAGGGCCTTTTTGTTGGTGAATGCGTTCATACTTGTCTTTGCAGTAACTCGCCCTTGAATGGTCCAAGTTTTGTTGGAAGGGTTGAGTGATGTGAACTGAAGAATAGGTGCAATAAGGTTTGGGGTTGGATTTTGCGAGGAAGGTATGCTAAGTGAAGGGTTTTAGGGATCAAGGGCGTTGTTTCCTGAAATAGATGAACTGCTGTGGGAGGTAAAGGTAGGGGTGAAGTTGAAAGGGGATGGGTTTCCAACAATTGTTGTTTCCAATGTGACAATTTCAAATGTGCCCAATGCGATAGTCCTGGAAAGAAGAATTAAGGTAAGTAAGTATAAGTAAAAAATATGTTACAATTATTGGGAGTGCAAAAAAAATAAGGAAAACTTAAAATGCAGAAACCAAAGCATACGTTGTATCGTGTATACTGTTGCATGTATAGTTGATGACTTTGATGATCGAACCTGCTTGGAGTTGGTGGTTCTCCACAACGCTATTGTAGCTACTTGGAAGCAATGTATCGTGCTTATTAATTCCATCAGAGATAGAGATTCAGAAGTGGCTAGTTGCTGAGTTAACAGAGCTTACTTGATTGAGAGCAACAACTTGTACAAGTGGGCATAGGTCAACAACACCATGCATCAGAAGTGAAATAGCATTTTCGGTCAACAGAGTGTCCATAGCGTGGTAGTGAGAATAGTTGGACTACAAAAGTAAGCTGGAAAAAGGGGTGATATTGATATTAAGTATACAGATAACATATGTAGGAGAACATGGCAAAAGATCATTTGATATCTCAAGCAATACATAGCAATATTTGTGGAAAGAATAGACAAATGAATGGTTTGAAATTTGGTTTCCTTTTACCAATGAACCTGCCTATTAGAGTAATAAGTAAACATGTAGAAACAACATCATACACTCGTTATTTTGTTTTGAAACATATATTGTATGTTATCAGAAGAGTTAAGATGTGATAGTAGGTTAAAAGAGTAGTCGAGATGTTAATCAAGCAGAAAGTTGTCAGGTTCTAGTTAACTGTTTAAGAGCATAGGAAAAGGAGCACAATATATATAAATATGAATTGGCTATTAGAAAGGAGGCATTATTCTGGATATAAAGCATGTTGATGAACATGTGAGGTGCTTCTCTTTTTTTTGAATCTCATTTTTTTTGTTGAATGCAATTGACAGGTGGTCAACCAAAGATAAGGAAGGCCATCCACGGGTGTCAAGGAAAATAGGTTGACACGTGGCGAATTGAAAACCCCCATCTTGAAATCCTTGGTCAGGTTGACACATAGGGTTGCTTTAAAATTTGGTTGTGCTCTGACGAGTTACACATTTGGTCGATGACTAAATTATGGTCGATGACTAACTTCACTTGATATCATTTATATGGTCGATGTGTGTTGTGTCACTATGATTTTCTATATTTGTGGGCCAAGTGTGTTTTTAAAAGTGTAGTCGATGATGTAATTGGTCGATTCACCAAAAGTAGTAAATACTAATTTTGGAAAAAAAAAAGTTGTGGTCGGGGCTCGATTGGTAAAATTTGGTTGGGATTGGACCATATATGGTGAGTAAAAGTGGTCATTTTGTTGTAAAAGAAGTCGTGTCTTTAAAATTAGTCGAAGTTGTAAAATTTTGATGGTCATTTCGCGTCGATGGTGTTTAACCAATGGTTTTATTATTCTCCATCTTCAACAGAACTAAAATGAGGTCAACCAAATGTGTAACTCATCGTAGGTCGACCAAATGTGTAACTCGTCGGAGGGCGACCAAATTTTAAAGCAACCCTATGCGTCGACCTAACCAAGGATTTCAAGATGGGGGTTTCCAAGTCACCACGCGTCGACCTATTTTGATCGACACGTGTAGAACCTGTTGAATCCTATATAATATTTAGTTTTATTGCATTCAAAAGTTATCCTGTAATGCTTTGTTCAAATGGATTGAAAAATATGTTATGTCCCTTTACCTAATATGCACCCTATGCTGATAAAGACTGTCGAGGATCTTTCGAGAAAATGTCTTGATAGTCTGGCGACGGTTGACGATGAATTTTCTAGTTGATGAAGTAATCTGATTGAAATGGTCGATAGTTTAGGCGAAAAAATAATGATTGACATATTCATACTTTCACCAATGATGGCATTGGTCAAAAAGCTTCAAACAATCAACTCGTAGATCTCGACGTCATCAGACTACATGGTAGTCGGATCTCTGTTTGACCAAGACTGTGGGTCGATATTGTCTATCTTCAGGAAACTCTTATATACACATGATTACTGTATCCAAGCTGACAACCGACTACTTATCTTCCTTATCGGTGGTCGACAGTTCAAATAAAGTTATATGCATTTAAACGTCTAGTTGTTTTGGTCGTCGGTCTCTTTATCTCAAAGGAACCACTCTTAGTCAATTCTAATGCTGGTCGACTTGCATAGTTGACATAACCAAGAATATCATCGTGGTTGTCATTGAATAATTGGTCACTGGTCAATGGACGCTCCACGGAATTCAATGGTGACAAAAATTTCTTGTCGACTATTTTTCAATTATCGCATCAACTATTTGATCGAATGGAAAACACTGATGTGTTACCGAAGGACTGCTCACCATCATGGATATTGATGTCAATTTTGCATACAAAGGATAAATTATTCATCATTTTCTTTGTATTTGGCATTATTCTGTCAGGCAGTATTCCCAGGAAATTAACCACTTGAATATTAACTATGTGGTTGAATTGATGGACATTTCAGTTTACTTGGCTCTGTCAATATTTGTAATAAGTTGTTTTGAGAACCTTATTTTTAAATTTCCTATGAGAACCTTGCTTTTAAATATTAAACAGGAACAGGGAGAACAAGATAGGATTGTTCATATACTAGATGCCTAAATTAAAGATTATTTTTCTGGAAGACCTAACTTTTCTAGGAGACAAAAACTATTGCAATGCAAATTATCTGACCAAGTTAGTAGAAAACATATATTGATAAACACAAGGAAATCAATATATACGAGTCAAGGACCCTTTCGTTTGAAACCACTAAATAAATCACAGACATGATCAAATACTAACTTTAAAGATTGAACATACAGGTAATACGAGTAAATAAATGACAGTGCATTGACAGAAACAGACTCTAATTTCCAACAAAAAGCACCCAAAAATACACCAGAACCTTGTTTGTAAATATTAAATAGGAACAAGGTTTAGAACATGGTAATTATAACAAGAAATATGAGATTGGTTTTAGAGGAGAACCTTGTTTTTGAGTAGAAAACAAGAGTTTTTGGCTCCTCAAGAGGGTTGTTGCTCTGTGAAATAGGAACAAATTGATGGCGATTCGAATGCTGAAAAAAAACTGAGATGACATCACAATAACATTAGTAAACAAAAAAACAATCACAGAGGCTTTACCCATCGAATTTTATAAATGATTAAGAGTAAAGGCGGTGCACCGATGTCTGAGCACATTTAACCATTGTTGCATTGAAATCTCTTCTCCTATCCCCACAAGAAAGAATGTCCAGGAGTCCAATCCATCAAATCCAGATATACGTCAATAGAAAGAGATTGGCACTACTGAACCAAAGTTCATAACTTCGTGATGGATTAAACCCAAAGAAATCAATGTTCACGTGGGTAACCTTATGGAAGGTTGTTCAATGTCCAATCCGTTATTGAATGCTCAAGTTTCTAATAAAATATGTACATCTCGTAAGCTTTTCCCATGCAGAGCTGCATCGCTTGTTTACACTGCATCAACCCAAATGCTAGTGAGTTTGGTTGTATTTGTGCGTTGACAGGTATTGGCTTTTGCCATGCAGAGCTGCACCCCCTGTTTACATTGCATCAACCCAAATTATTCCAACTTTCGTTGTATTTGTGCGCCGATTGTTGATGTATATGTAACTTCGGAATGTATTTCACATATATGTATATTGCATTCCTATAGAGATGTTATTATTCCTCTATACGGAAGTGTCGTCATTTATATTGTAAGTGTCGTAACTTATACTTGATGGGTTATTAGACCACCTTGTTGGGGTCGGCCCTGTATAAGTCATGTGGGTCAAAGGGTTATTAGACCACCCTATTGGGGGTCGGCCATGTGGGTCAAAGGGTTATTAGACCACCCTAGTGGGGGTCGGCCCAGTCAGCATTATATTAAGTGGTTAAGTTGAGGCCGACCTAGTTGAGTAAAGGTCAAGTCAAGTTAGTGTATAAATAGAGAGTGTGTCTCTCTCATTTTACACATTCTATTCTCTCACTCACACTTGGGAGAGTGGCGCACTTGTGGAGGAGGAGGCTCTGCTGCTAGGAGAAGACTATCTCTTGTATTCTGGTTGTATCATTGCTCTATCTATCTCTGAGGAAGTTATTGAGGTTTTTCACCTTTATGGTTTTCCCCAAGTAAACTCTGTGTCTCCTGTGTGCTTGCATTATTGTGTCCATGATTGATATGATGTAGATTTTCTGTACATGTTGTTATCTCAGTTAAGATCCTAGATTAGATTGAAGTAAATTCTGAAAATTTAACATGGTATTAGAGCTAGCCTGAAAGAAGGCATGATATGGCATGTATGACACTTGTTGCACTTACGATGCTAGGGCTTGATATAGCAAAAACCAGTCATCATAGAACTTTCGCTATAAATCCGTTTTGGCAAAGTTTTCGGATCTAAAACCTTTATAGGTCGAAGATTAAATATCCATGTACCTTGTGTCCAAAGGACAACCTCTAATTCATTGTACTTTGTGATTTATGATCTGTACAATATAGGGTTTCCGCCTCTTCTAGATTTGAGTCAAAATCAGGTGACCTTGGGAAAAAGGTCATAAATTGGGATAGGAAGATCCAAATGAAATTTCGTAAAAAGTGACAGGTAGTACACAGACTGTACTATCGCAAGAAAATTTTTCAGAGGCCGAAGTTGAACCAGTGACACATGGCACGCCGTACAAGTTCGCTCTCTTGTATTATCTCATTAACAGGTCACGTTACGACACTTGGAATATCTCTCTCTCAGAGAATCCAATTGAGGTCAGACCTATCAGGATAGAAAGATAACAGGTCGGGCTATCTCAGTAAAAGTTTTCAGAGGCCGAAGTTGAAACAATGACACGTGGCACGCTGTACAAGTTCGCTCTCCTGTATTATCCCATAAACAGGTCACGTTGCGACACTTAGCATAACTCTCTCTCAGAGAATCCAATTGAGGTCAGACCTGTCGGGATGGAAAGATAACAGGTTGGGCTATCTCATGAAGCTTTTTCAGACCCTATGGATCAAAACGTTCGGAGTTACACTAGAAACAATCAGGTACATATTTCTGTCAAATCAGAATTATTTTTGAGCACCTTCATTCATGGCTTCTGGAATTTAGGGCTTCGGAGAAAGTTGGAATTTTTGTAATCGGAGACCACGGCTGAATGCTACTCATTAAAATCAAAATTTAGAGACCAAGATCAGAATTTTTGGTTGGGCAGAAGGCCGGGCTTGATCAGACCCTAGTTCGGGACTATGATCAGAAAAGTGGAAAATTAGGGCTTCTACAAAAATGGGAATTTTTGAAATCTGTGACCATGGTTGGAAGCTCCTCATAAAAATAGAAGCTTAGAGATTTGGATCAGACCTTTTGATTGGGAAGAAGAGTGGGCTTCATCAAACCCTAGTTCGAGGTCACGTCCAGCGAATCCGAAACTTTCAAAGGCAAAATTGAGGAGTGAAACTTTGCAGTTTTCAAATTCTGAATATACCAGCTTGATCAGCTCATCAAGGCGCATATTTCTATCCTTTCGGAAGTTTGAAATTCAAAGTTTGAATCTTTGGGGTTTCTCTAACAAACCCTATTACAGCTCAAGATCCAATTCCTGCAAATCAAGTGGATTGGGTTAATCCTAGAAGAGGATGGATTGGTCACCTGCATAAGTGAAGAAGTTCCTGTTTTAGAGGGAGATGAGGCTAAGGCCTTCCATAATAAGATTACAAGCAATCTTGACAGGTATGGCTTACAGGTATGTTTTGAATTATGTTCATGATTAAGTTTATGATATGTTTGTCTTCATATCATTACAGTACAATCTTGATTAATTACTAGACTTGTCGTATTACCTTATAGAAGATATTCATTGATTAAGGTTTTGACACTTATGATTGTACTAATGCATTGTGATGTTGTAAGAGGTTTATGTTGTTTGCTAACACAAAAGGTACACCAAGAAAGTCAAATCATGTTCTACTTCAAGAACATATGCTCATGGTGACATGAAGACAAAGATTCATCCATTGTCATGGATCACATAGAAGATCTACTTTCGAGGTATGTATAACTTGGTCATACAATGGTTAACTTATGAGACATGCAGGTTACTAGCACAAGTCACTGAAGAGAACCAGAAGACATTATGCGGGTATGTTAGACATAACTAGCTAGCATGCTAATCGAGGTATGTTTTTCCTATATCAAGCTAGAATCCTACCTTGTGTTAGGATCTTATACTGTTGTGTTGTTGATAATGATTATTCATGAAGTCATAGGTTTGAATAATCATGGTTGTATGCATATTATGTTTCTTACCATAATTGATGATATGACTAACCAGAAGAATCATGAAGGTATAGGTTTGAATAATCACGGGTTTTATGCATATTATATCTCTTATCTTGATTGATGATTCAACTAACTAGAAGAGTCCTATGATCAAATAAGAATATGTATGAGTAAAAGAAAAATTCCCTGAAACCTTGAATACTAATGTTTATTATCTGTGAATGATCATGAATATACATGTTTAAGATTATTGTGTTTTGATAGTATTAAGATTATACTAATAAATGTGTGATTATGTATGAGACCTCAAGGATAACACAATGATGATACTAATAAGCATGCATAGTGATTAAGGATGGATGTAAGTTCAAGGACAGGTAATCCAGGAAGCAAAGATCAAGAGGGAGCACACTCCAGTTGTTCCTGCAAGAAAGCAAAGGAGCACACTTCAGTAGTTTCTGCAAGGATGCAGATATTCAGAGGGAGTTGATCATCTTTCTACATTCCACAACAGAAATGTGTAGAAGAAGCTACTTCGGCAGCTCCTGCAAGGAAGCAAAGACTCAGAGGGAGTCCACCCAACAACCAAACAAAGATAAGTATTTTTAATTATCATTTCTTGCATATTTGTTTGTTTAAATAAAATTGTTCAATGATTTATATGCTCATGTTCCTAGACTTAGGATATGTATTGTGCATATTAGAATGATTGCATTAATGAACAATATACTACTAATATGCATGTGATGGGTAAGTGGCCTATGGCACTGTACAACATTCCAGTGCTACTTATCTAGAATGAAACCTCTTTGCTGACATGTTGGGAGTAGTGCAAACTCTTAACAATGTTCTGGTAGAGACTGGAAGGCATCTAGAAAGTTGTGGAACATGGATAAATGTTGTATTGAAGCATTGGCTAAGATAATTGCATGACTGTATGAAATATTTCTTTATGTGTAAGAATTTGTCTGAAAATTATGAGATGTTTCTAATCATGCAATTTAACTTGTTTTGTAGAAAAGACCGTATACCTTCACCTACAAAAGAAGGACTACAACATTTTTTCAAGCAACAAAATTATCTATTGAAGATATTGAAGTTCCCAGGATATGGGAAGAATGCCATGATCTGCGAATGAAGAACGATGTTTGGGATGCGGTCCCAAGAGCTGAAGGGAAGTCTGCTGTGACTTCCAAATGGAACTATCAGATCAAGCATGCTGCAGATGGCAGCATAGAGAAATATAAAAGTGATGAAATAGAAGATACACCAGATGGATTTCAAGACAACTTTCTTGAATGGTGTAGTTGAAGAAGAAGTGTATGTGGAGCAGCCACTTGGTTCTGAGACACATGACAGGGAGTCATATATGTGCAGAACTTGGGTATGATGCACCACTTTCTAGGTATGGAGGTGTGGCAGAGTGCAAATGGAATCTTCCTTGGACAAGGGAAGTATGCAGTAGAGATCCTGAAGAGGTTCGGGATGATGGATTGCAAGGCTATGGCATCAAACCTGAAGCTTCTATGTGATGCTTCATCTGAACCAGTTGATGTCACTATGTATCGTCAGATGATTGGGTCCTTGATGTACCTGACGAACATGAGACCAGATATTTTCTTTGCGCTGAACACATTGAGCCAGTTCCTGACAGATCCGAGGAGTGTTCACCTAGTTGCTGTAAAGCATATTCTGAGGTACCTGAAAGGTACAGTGGATTATGGGCTCAAGTATGAAGAGAATCAAAATTTTAACCTGCAGGGTTATGTTGATTCAGATTGGGCAGGCAGTGCTGCAGATAGGAAGAGCACATCTGGGTGTTGCTTCAGTATGGGATTAGGTGTGATCTCTTGGTTCAGCAGAAAGCAGTCCTGCGTAGCACTGAGTACAGCTGAGGTAGAGTATGTTGCAGCCTGTTCAGCTAGTTGTGAGGCAGTATGGATACGGAAGCTATTGTCTGAGTTATTTGATATTCTGTTGGATGCTATTGGTATCTTTTGTGATAAACAGAGTTGTGTGAAGCTGTCTGAGAACCCAGTGTTTCATGACAGGTCGAAACACATAGAGATCGAATATCACTATATCAGGGATATGGTGCAGAGAGGAGCTATGAAGCTCCTGTACATTGCAACGGACGAGCAAATTGTAGATGTGCTGACGAATCCACTAGCCAGGGTGAAGTTTTTAATGTTCCTTATTAGGAATTTTATTAAAATTGCAATTTTCCACCTTTTTCCCCTAGTTCGACCTTTGACTAGTTTTGATCTCTAGGTCCCCAATTTGCCCAAAATGATCCCAAATCTTCTGAGAAGGTATATGAATGATATTAGAACATAAATATGTGTTTCAAGGATGCCTTTGGACCTTTAAAATACTTCTGCAAATCCTCTTTCAATTCTGATCAATGTAGGTAACTTTACTAGTGATTTTCCTTTGACTAGTATTGGCCTCTAGGTCTCAAATTGACTCCAAATGCCTTCAAATATTCAAGGAAGGTGTATGAATGATATTAGAGCTTGAATATGATGTTTATGGATGACATATGTCAACCAAAAGACCTCTTCAAACTCTCTTTATATTCTGGACCAATTATGCAATTTTACTAGTGATTTGGGGTTCAAATCCCCCTGGGGTAAGTACTGAAAATGGCTTCCCAAATGCCTCCAAACCCACTCAAATTTATGAACAGAGGTATGTAATGTGTTAATTATTTTATTAAAGTCTCATATGCACCATTAATGGATTATTACAACTGTTCTCACCCTCTCCCATTCAACTGCAAAAATCCCCAATTCGACCCTTGGGGAAATGGCACTATTTCACCTCCCAATACAACTAAACTGAGTAAAAATGATTCAAATGCTCAAGTACAGTACATGAAACTTGTAGAAGAAATCCATGGCAGTATATTTATCACAAATATATCAAATAATCATCCATTCATTCGAAATCATCATCAATACATTGGTTCACAACAAGGTAGTGGGGAAAGGGCATTGTTCTTCCATTAAAAATGAGATTTATACATTTCTACTTGGAATTTCGACCTGAAACTTTTTGGAGATGAAGAACAGAGTATTTACTTCATATTACAAAAGAAATGGGGCATTAAAAGCTTCCCCAAAGAGTACAATAGCTCACCAAAAACGCCCTCCCTCAAGGATCAAGAATATGCCATCAAAACTGGAAATGGTTGAAGGAGTGAGCTGCAATAGAAGAAACCATGAGCTGCCCTGTAGCTTACACCTGCAAATAAAGACTCCATTAAAGCTCCAAATGAAAGGTCTGAATGGCCTTTCCAATTACCAACTTGGATGGGAATCTTTCACCCTCGAAATTGGCTAAGGCAAGAAACTAGTCATCCACTAGCTCTCCCTCTTCACAAATGCAATTGCAAATTCTACAAATGATCAAAAGCTGGTTTCATTCTTTGTTATTGACAT
The DNA here is from genome assembly GCA_027924585.1 of Larix kaempferi. NCBI lineage: Eukaryota > Viridiplantae > Streptophyta > Pinopsida > Pinales > Pinaceae > Larix > Larix kaempferi. The sequence continues at coordinate 12,346,610 of BSBM01000619.1, read as the reverse complement.
TTATAAAGTTCTAATGTCCTCCATGGGTCGAATTCCTTCCAAGAGACTCATGCCAACTCAAGTTGGGAAGAGATTCCAAAGAACGCCACTTGTACAACAATTCCTAGTTTCCCACTTCCACCAAATCATATGTGGAAGCATCTTAGCTGCCCTAACACCATTGAGCGCCCTCTTGGAGTCTATTTTTAGCCCTGACATGTCATATATGTCATATGTCAGCCTTCAGGTCTGATTTGTGTCATAGGTGTCATAGCATCTTCATCATTGTTGTCATAGAGCTAGGGAATCTAGCCCAAGTGTCTTACTAACTCCAAATTGCCTCTTCCTCTTCCATGGGAGTTACTCTTCCTCTATATTTCGACCTTGGATGAGTTATGCAATGAATAATACCTTTTGGACTCCCCCAAGTATGTTACCATTCACCTTGAATTCGAATTGGTGAGAGAATGATGCCAAGTGTAGTGGGGAAATCTAGCCATATGTGGGTCCCACTTCCTCCATGTGTCTTCATGATGAAATGCCACTTTGATTTTCACTTGTATATATTTATTTATCTCCTTTATTAAATATTTATTCCATTCTAATGTTCAAACATAATTTATTATCCCCATTATTCCAAATCCCAAAGCTTCCACCCCAAACCTAGGAAACTAGTAATTTTCCTCCTTGGCAATTATTTGACCTTTAGCATCAATTTGACAAACTCTAATGAATAGGGCCAATGTGATTAGGCCATTGTGACCCAATGCCAAATTTGGGACATGACAAAGTTCGAGTACTTCAAGGAGAGGCTTGGTGTTCTTCAGATTGATGACACTTCGAGGAAGAAGTGATGGACACATTTGCAGAAGCCATTCCAAGCATGTTGGAAGGAGGATCCTTCACATGGCTGTGGATGTAAGCGCTAGATGATGAGCATCAGGACGATGCTCCAGTTACTGCTCTGTAAACGCATCATGTTGGATGTTGGATATGATCAGTTGGATCATTTATATGTATATGTATGTACGCATCATGTTGGATGCTGGATATGATCGATTGGATCATTTGTATGTTTTTTGTATATGCATCATGTTGGATGCTTGGACCATGTATCTGTATATGTATCAGGTGGATACATTGTATGATTAGGTGGATCATGTATGGTGATATGTATCATGTATTTGTATTTGTATCAGGTGGATCATGTATGATGATATGTATCAAGTAGATACTTGGTATGCATCAGGTAGATGCATTGTATGATCAGGATGATCATGGATGACGAGCTTCAGGATGTTGCTCCAGATGACATGCAGTGAGATGTTGTAGTGATGATGATCAGGATGATCATGTGTACATCAGGATGATGTATGGTGAGTATCAGGTTGTACATATGAGCATATAATTTGGCCCTAGGAGATTTGCAGATAGTCTTTCAAGGTTTTGCCTATGGCATATAATTTGGCCGTGGGATATCTGGCAAATGCTCTTTCGAGGTTTTTCTCTGGGAGGACATATAATTTGGCCCTGGGAGATCTACAGATAGTCTTTCGAGGTTTTGCCTATGGCATATAATTTGGCCCTGGGATATCTGGCAGATGCTCTTTCGAGGTTTTGTCCTATGGCATATAATATGTCCCTGGGAGATCCAATAGGTTGGGCTATGTGCTCGTAATAAGTCCTGGGATGCTCTTGCGAGGTTTTGCCATGACCACATATAATTTGTCCCTGGGAGATCCTATAGGTAGAGCTGTGTGCTTGTAACAGCCTGGGATGCTCTTGCGAGGTTTTGTGGTGACCACATATAATCTGTCCCTGGGAGATCCTATAGGTAGAGATGTGTGCTCGTAACATCCTGGGATGCTCTTGCGAGGTTTTGTGGTGAGGTCACATATAATATGGCCCTGGGAGATCCTATAGGTAGAGCCGTGTGCTCGTAATAGCCTGGAATGCTCTTTCGAGGTTTTGTGATGCACGTAATAAGTCCTAAGGATTCCACAGTATCGCCAGTGATGACGAAGACCTGCAGGTGGTGGGCCTACATCCAGTATGAAAAAGGACTGGCTCTGTAGAACTTCCTATGACGAGTAGATTAAGAGATTTATTGAGATCGCAGTAGCAGTGACGATGATGATGGCTTGATGACAATTATCCAGTGACGATGATCCAGAGAAGAAGACTTGTGCTAGAAGACCTGTGTCGAGAAATACCTTCCTAGTTAAGAGGGAGTGTTGATGTATATGTAACTTTAGAATGTATTTCACATATATGTATATTGTATTCCTATAGAGATGTTATTATTCCTCTATACGGAAGTGTTGTCATTTATATTGTAAGTGTCATAACTTATACTTGATGGGTTATTAGACCACCTTGTTGGGGTCGGCCCTGTATAAGTCATGTGGGTCAAAGGGTTATTAGACCACCCTATTGGGGGTCGACCATGTGGGTCAAAGGGTTATTAGACCACCCTAGTGGGGGTCGGCCCAGTCAGCATTATATTAAGTGGTTAAGTTGAGGACGACCTAGTTGAGTAAAGGTCAAGTCAAGTTAGTGTATAAATAGAGAGTGTGTCTCTCTCATTTTACACATTCTATTCTCTCACTCACACTTGGGAGAGTGGCGCACTTGTGGAGGAGGAGGATCTGATGCTAGGAGAAGACTATCTCTTGTATTCTGGTTGTATCATTGCTCTATCTATCTCTGAGGAAGTTATTGGGGTTTTTCACCTTTATGGTTTTCCCCAAGTAAACTCTGTGTCTCTTGTGTGCTTGCATTATTGTGTCCATGATTGATATGCTGTAGATTTGCTGTACATGTTGTTCTCTCAGTTAAGATCCTAGATCAGATTGAAGTAAATTCTGAAACTTTAACACCGAGAGGTATCAATAGCGATTGTTTCCCTGTGAATCTAACACTTGCAACATTTAACCATTGTTGCATTAAAATCCAAGAGGTCCAATCCGTCAAATCCAGATATACGTCCATAGGCAGAGATCAGTACTACTGAACCAAAGTTCATAACTTCGTGATGGATTAAACCCAAAGAAATAAATGTTGACATGGGTAACGTTATGGAAGGTTGTTCAATGTCCAATCTGTCATTGAATGCTCAAGTTTCTAATAAAAAATGTAGATCTCATAAGCTTTTTCCATGCAGAGCTGGACCGCCTGCTTACACTGCATCAACCCAAATACTGTCCATTTTGGTTGTATTTGTGCGCTGACAGGTATTGGTAGCCACCTTTTCACTTTGACTCTAACACTTTCCAGCGAAATGGGTTGAAGGTAGTCGCCCATTTGGAACCATTCGTCAAACACCACCGATGCAAAATGACCATCAAAATTACTTGTCGACTTGCTATTCCGCGACTTATCGACTGGTTCTTTGACAGTTAGTCCGTCGACCTGAACAGTTACGCCAAATAAAGGGATAGGTGTTCGACCACTTTGGTCGACCCTCAAGTTTGGTCGAAGCAAGTTTGGTCGAGCCCACTACAAAGTGACTTTATCTATATTGTATTTGGTCGACCACTCCGGGTGAATACTTATTTTTGGTCGAATTGTAAAATATGATCAATGGCTATGAAGGGCATGTAATCAAGATGACTAATTCAATCGCATCTGATGTTTATCTTACGCATATATGGTAGAGTGTTTTCATGGCCGTCTTGATAATATATGGTTCATGAGAATTGTCAAATTTGGTCAAGTATAAGTGATGTATGTGGTCGACCACTTTGGTCGATCCTCAAGTTTGGTTGAAGCAAGTTTGGCCGAGTCCACTACAAAGTGACTTTATCTATATTGTATATGGTTGACCACTCCAGCTCAATACTTATTTTTGGTCGAATTGTAAAATATGATCAATGGCTACGAAGGGCATGTGATCAAGATGACTAATTCAATCACATCTGATGTGCATCTTATGCATTAATTGGTCGAGTCCACTACAAAGTGACTTTATCTATATTGACTTTATCTGGCGACCATTTTTCAAATTCAACCAGACTAAACTTTAACATATACTATGCCACATGTATCGACGAAAACTCTCTTTTGGTCGCATATTCTCAAATAAAATGACTTATCACTTGACCAAATAGCATATAATTTTGTTTATCAACCATATGGGTGAACTTTGCCCATTTTTGCCGACGCCAGCCAAAGCGGTCAGCGTGAACTCACCAAAACATGCGACACGGTCAGCGGTCCAACTCTAGTTGGTAGGTAGACATATAGCAACAACTCTAGTCGGCAGGTAGACATAAAGCAATATTTTAATGAGTCAATGGTCTTTTGATTGAGCACACTCGTTTCCTTGGTCAACAGCAATATAATTTAACAGAAACATACATTTCCTGAAGTAATGTTACTTGCAAAGAGTCTGAAAATGCTTCATTACCACAGCATAATTCATTTTCGCCTTTGTTCAAGAATGGATGCACAATCCCTGCAAACTACTCGGTTGCATTAGTCGAGTCTCCAAACTAGTCGGTTGCATGACAACAATTTGTCAGGGGCATAATCATCATCTACCATTGAAACCCCCAATTTGTCGACATTTGAGCAACTTAATCTGAGCAATAATAAAGGTCGACTGAGTATTGTAATAGACCAGATTCACCTGAACTATCGACCATTTCGATCAGATTAGTTAATAGTCAAGTTAATATTTTTTTTGCTTATTCCCGTATTCGGACATTCACTTTAGGGAATATGTATGGTTAACCTTCATTTTTTAACGAGTCGAAGTTCATTAAAAATTTGAAACAACCTTCCAAAAGCTTTCTGATCTGCAAATATCTGATATTTCATTCAATAATGGTCGTCGATGAATATCAGTTAATTTTGGAATATGCATTTTCCGTTTATAATATATCAATAACCACCGCATTAGGGTGCTTTGGTTTGGATGGCCTGAACGTCAACAAAGATGGCTGGAGATAAAATATGAGTTCTCCTGCAGAGAAAGCCGTAACAGTCAGAAATATCTGGGGCCAAAGCGAAAAACACGTGGCAGGATTTCATTCGCTCTATAAGCGAGGAATCTAGCAGACGTGGATGGTCATGCTTCTCGTTGGTGAAACGCCTACGGCGTAATTATAAATATTAAATAAAAAACAAATATATTGAAAAAATAATACATTCATAGAATCTAAACTTACATGAAACATTCAATATTTTCCTCTTAATAGGATTCATTAAGACAAAATTAAACATATTTTGTTATTTACATTATTTATATTTTTTAAAAAATATTACACAATAATGAAATTTAATTAATTAAAAAAAAATTACACAGTAATGGAATTTAATTAATTTTTAAAACTTCGTAATGTAATTTTTTTAAAAATCTTCATATTTTAAATACTAAATGCGTGTTTAAGATTATAGGTATGTATTTCCATTTTTATTAATGAGTTTTTTAATTATTATATATTTTTATATCTATTTTCATTTAGGATTTTTAGCATTACTTTATTAACTAAACATTTAGTCAATTGAGTGTAGATCCGGTGGTTGGGAGGAATGTTGTTGTCCTCCCCACACAGGTTCAAATCTCAGTTTGTGACACTTGCTCCTAGGGAGCCAAATTTGACTATGTAACGAGTGTAATGCTGGCCAAACCTGGAAATTTCCCAATGAATGTAACCCTCTAGCAAAGATGAACCATCACTTGAAAAAAAAAAACTAAACTTTTAAATTTATATAAAAAATTTAAATATTATCTTTATATATTTATATATTTAAAATAATTACGTTCAATTATATTTTAAAAATATTTAAACTTATGTGAAAACCTAAAAATTTTCTCTTTAAAATTTTAAATTAAAAAATAATACATTCAAAGAATTTAAACTTATGTGAAAAACTCTATATTTTCCTTTTTATATAAAGATTGATTAAGATTAAATTAAACCTATTTTGTTATTTTAAACTTACGTGAAAAAACTAAAAGTTTTGTTTTTATATCTATTTTCTAAGTTTTGTTTTTATATTTATTTTTATTTAAGATTTTTGCAACATTACTTTATCATCCAAACATTTAAATTTAAATAAAAAAATAAAAATATTATTTATATATATATATATTTATTATTTATAAAATTTACATTTAATTAATATATTAAAAATATTTAAACTTACGATGAAAACCTGAAAACTTTGCTCTTTAAAATTGATTAAGATTAAAAAATAATACATTCAAAGAATCTAAACTTACGTGAAAAATTCAATATTTTCTTTTTTTTATATAAAGATGGATTAAGTTAAATTAAATATATTTTGTTAATTTAAACTTGAAAAACTAAAAATTTTTGCAAAAAATTCAATATTTTCTTTTTTTTTATATAAAGATGGATTAAGTTAAATTAAATATATTTTGTTAATTTAAACTTGAAAAACTAAAAATTTTTGCAAGTTGATTAAGATTAAAAAATAATACATTCAAAAATTCTAAACTTAGGCGAGTTGATTAAGATTAAAAAATAATATATTCAAAGAATCTAAACTTACGTGAATTGATTAAGATTAAAAAATAATACATTCAAAGAATCTAAACTTATAATATATACTTGAATAATTTTGAAATATGCATTTTTCGTTTATAATATATCAATAACCACCGCGTCAGGGTGCTTTGGTTTGGATGGCCTGAAAGTCAACAAAGACGGCTGAAGATAAAATATGAGTTCTCCTGCAGAGAAAGCCGTAACAGTCAGAAATATCTGGGGCCAAAGCGGAAAACACGTGGCAGAATTTCATTCGCTCTGTAAACGAGGAATCTAGCAGACGTGGATGGTCATGCTTCTCATTGGTGAAACGCCTACGACATAATTATAAATATTAAATAAAAAACAAATATATTTAAAAAATAATACATTCATAGAATCGAAACTTACATGAAACATTCAATATTTTCCTCTTAATATAAGGATTCATTAAGACAAAATTAAACATATTTGTTATTGACATTATTTATATTTTTTTAAAAATATTACACAATAATGAAATTTAATTAATTTAAAAAAAAAATTACACAATAATGAAATTTAATTAATTTTTAAAACTTTGTAATGTAATTTTTTTAAAAATCTTCATATTTTAAATACTAAATCCGTGTTTAAGATTATAGGTATGTATTTCCATTTTTATTAATGAGTTTTTTAATTACTATATATTTTTATATCTATTTTCATTTAGGATTTTTAGTATTACTTTATTAACTAAACATTTAGTCAATTGAGTGTAGATCTGGTGGTTGGGAGGAATGTTGTTGTCCTCCCCACACAGGTTCAAATCTCAATTTGTGACACTTGCTCCTAGGGAACCAAATTTGACTATGTAATGAGTGTAATGCTAGCCAGACCTGGAAATTTCCCAATGAATATAACCTTCTAACAAAGATAAACCATCACTTGAAAAAAAAAACTAAACTTTTAAATTTATATAAAAAAATTAAATATTATCTTTATATATTTATATATTTAAAATAATTACGTTCAATTATATCTTAAAAATATTTAAACTTATGTGAAAACCTAAAAATTTTCTCTTTAAAATTGATTAAGATTAAAAAATAATATATTCAAAGAATTTAAACTTATGTGAAAAACTCTATATTTTCCTTTTTATATAAAAATTGATTAAGATTAAATTAAACCTATTTTGTTATTTTAAACTTACATGAAAAAACTAAAAGTTTTGTTTTTATATCTATTTTCTAAGTTTTGTTTTTATATTTATTTTCGTTTAAGATTTTTGCAACATTACTTTTTTATCCGAACATTTAAATTTAAATAAAAAAATAAAAATATTATCTTAATATATATAAATTTATTATTTATAAGATTTACATTTAATTAATATATTAAAATTATTTAAACTTACGATGAAAACCTAAAAACTTTGCTCTTTAAAATTGATTAAGATTAAAAAATAATACATTCAAAGAATCTAAACTTACACGTGAAAAACTCAATATTTTCTTTTTTATATAAAGATGGATTAAGTTAAATTAAATATATCTTGTTAGTTTAAACTTACTTGAAAAACTAAAAAAATTTGCAAGTTGATTAAGATTAAAAAATAATACATTCAAAGAATCTAAACTTAGATGAGTTGATTAAGATTAAAAAATAATATATTCAAAAATCTAAACTTACGTGAATGGATTAAGATTAAAAAATAATACATTCAAAGAATCTAAACTTACGTGAAAAACTCAATATTTTCCTCTTTATATACGGATTAATTAAGATTTTTTTTTTTTAAATCTTCATACTTTTAAGTACTATATATATAACCTATTATCAACTACTATTGATCTCCCTTTCTAAAAAAATGGAACAAAACACCCTCCAAACATGTCAATAAGTATATATTGTAGGTTTATTAAACACAATGATCCATAAACCAATGATCACCATAACATAACTAATGATGTAGAAAACATATAATAGATATAATTATTTATTCATATGGTTCTCCCATAGAGTGTTCATCTAATCGTCACAACATAATAAGAATAAGAGATAGAAGGAGAGCTTCAAGTCCTTGCCTAAACGAGTTGCATCATTAAAAATAATAATCAAAACCATTAATCATATTGTGATATTGGTTGAAGCTATAATAAAAATCATTAACAAATTAATTAATTAATTACCATGTTAGTAATATGTATCAAACAAATTTCCCGCAGGGGTATAGCTCAACCGACGATTCGCTTGATATGAAGGAAATGTTGTAAATGGAGGTTATGAGTTCAAATCACCTCGGCTTACCCGTGCCCCATGCTTGTGGGCTGTGTGGGTGCACCTAGGGGTATAGTGGTAGCAGATAGAATTGGATCCCTGGACCCCGTGTCACGCGAGTACCAACCCCTTCCCAACTGTCAATTCCCCTAGTTACAAAAAAAAATGTATCAAACAAACATAATGCTCCTTCGCAAAGTTATCACTCTTTCTCCAACAATCAAATAAAACAAATGATTTGTTGCAATGAGATGAGCTGTCAAATATTTTAATGTTTCTATTATAAGAAAGGCCATTAAAGAAGTAATTGAAATGATACATTCAAACTATGTTTCATAAAGTCTTTTCATGGGAATTTGTTGAATTATTTTAATAATATAATTGTTGGGATTGCACCAGATGATTGATTTTAATATAATATGTATTACTATAGAAATGATAGGTGGGCAGCTGTGTGGAATAATGGTAAAAGGATAAGCACATAGCGATGGAAACAATCTCCTCTCTCACCAAAGCTTGAATGATCTCTGCTCCAGTGCGTTAGTACACTAACACGCATGGGTTGAAAACCCAAATGATCGACCAAAATTTACACGCATGAAAAGGTTGTGACGTTTGAATTTACCAATATCACAACTAATATTAGGTAGCATAATATTCAATCATCTTTCTCCTCATATTTGATGTCATTCATTAAACCGCAAAGTAACTTTCTTTACTTACAGTGTAAGGATCCCTCCGCCCCTTGGAGATCGATCTATGATAAAGGTAGGAGACTGAGCTTTCAAGTGGCTTGTCAATGAAGTAACAATCATCCGAAAAAATATCCACCGATATCATCACAATAATCTAGTAGTATATTCATATGTTTCCTAATTATTTAGCAAAATCTTTTATTTTCACTTTTATGAATATATGCATATATAATAACCTTTTTCTTTATAGTTTACCGCTAGACAAAGATTAAAGGTATGCAAATCATATATATATATAAATATAATTAATTAATGATCTTCATTTATAAAAGTAAAACTTACTTTTGCCCCAAATTTGTCTTACGATAGAAAAGGTGATAAATTCTTTCTTAAGATTATCTAAGTTTTGGGTATATTTAATAATAAGATTTTAGGTAATCTCTTACTTGGGTTATCTAGTAATAATTGTTTTTACATTCAAGAGTAGGTCATGGGAGTTTACTATTAACTTGCAATAAGTAATTACTTCTTTAAATATTAAGACGACACTTAATATTTTTAGAAAAATCTAATAAACTATTACTTTTCTTCAAGTGTCTATTGGCACCAAGATGATATCCGCCCTAAAATCCTATATTTTCGCAGCTTCCTAGCCAGTTGACCTCTCCCTCCTAGTGGATTCTTGCCTCATCGTTTAGTTTTGTCATAACCTTCAGTCCCTTAGGTCTATAATCAACAATTATAACTTAGGAAATAAATAACAACACTTACAAGGTTTACTGGTGGGGCCTTGGCCTTGAGCTCCTCACCAGAAACAAGTACATAGTTACATCTTTGATTACAAAATTGTAGGGGTAAAAGAGGGATGTTACACTCTCAAGCTTCATATATAACAATTTTACCCATAACTCCTATTTGAGACTAGTTTTTGGACTAGTAAAAAAACCCTAACTTCCACGGGCTATAACTCTGAATTTGTAATGAATGAAGACCTGAAACTTGTACCACAAATATTTCACTATGTCCTCGGAGGATTCTCCAAGTTTCATTGTCTGAAATGCCCCCCCCAAAAAGTTATAGTTAAAATGCCAAGATGACTCGTTTTAGAAGCATCCAAGCTTTGATACCAAATGTTATGCATCAAATTCCCCAAAAGAGCATAAAATAAGAAAGAGAGAGTAATCCAATGCCTTAAGAATGAAGAAAATATATGAATAAGAAGCCTATTCGAAGGGGAAACCTCCTTATGCAATGTAGCAAATACACAATACAAGATGAGATGATTATACAAATGAATCTCCTTTATTATAAATAGGAGATGAAGTGAGCATTATGTAACCTAATACTAAGCCAACCTAACCACACAGCAGAAGAGCGAGATTAGAATGAAATTAACACAATTAAGCTGAGTGAGCTAACAACAATCAAAAAAGAAAAGAAAGAGGACACGAATCGAGACATAAACAACACTGTACATATGCAACTAACTGCTTACAGATATGGCTTACATATATGGCACACAAACTACACGAGAACACAATAAGGCTTACTGCTATAGTGGCTACAACACTAGATAGGAGTTCAAGCAGACACGTTTTCTAATATACTAATAATGAATGATGATTAGGGCCTTAACACTTGCTATAGGGATGTGATCCATTGCATCCCTAAACTATTTAGACTTGCGATACTTGACATCCAAGTATTGCAAGTCTAAAGTGTTTAGGGATAGGTGCAATGCCAATTATCCCAAGTCTAAAGAGTTTAGGGATGCAACATCATTGTTATTTATCCATTAGGCGAAGACTTGTAGCATCGCTGCTATTTATCTTGTTGTGTGTGTAATCTAATTTTAAGGTCACAACCAAGCTATACACCAAATTGGTGTATGAGACCCTTTTTTTTGGGACAAGGGACCCCTCCACATAGCAATTTGACTGCTAAAGACATTGAATTTGATAAATGTCATATCAAGTTAGAATGAATTGTGACTAAAATGCTTGTTCTGTCACCCTCTAAAACCCAAGACACTCTCTAAAACCCAAGACAATCTCATCTCGATGAAAGAAAAAACTTATAATCATTTAAATACATTGTGAACTTTATTTAACTATTTTCTTCATCAAATTTGTTTTAATAAAAAAAATTAAAAACAAAAAATTACATAATATTTTCAATTCTTTTAAAAAGTGTGAAAAATTAACAATATAATGGAAACATAAATATTAAATTTCAATTAAATTAAAAAAAAACAATTTTATTTTAAAAAAATCATAATTTGTTTTTATAAAAAATTTAAAATATATAATAAAAAACAATAAAAAAACTTCCTTTCAAAGAGACACATAGATTATATTCTCTTCTCTATAATTTTTTAAGTTTTCCATTTTGTTAAAATAGTTACTTAGAAACTTTCTATCCAACAACAATTTACATTGTATCAAAAGTTTACTTAAAAATATTTATCTATTAAATATAATAATTATATATTTATATTAATTTTTAAGTTATATTTTTAATTATTTAAAATGAATTTGATAAATTATATTTATATATCAGATCTTTTTCATAAATATAAATATAAAAGCATTCTATATCTATTTATATATATATATATATATGTTATTATTATTATTTTTAAAGTTAACATATAATCAACATAAAGTTACTAAAATATTAATATCAAATAAGGTTGTAAATCTAACATTTTTGGATAAATTTTATGTTAATTTGGAAATACAAAAAGATATTAATATTATTTATTATAAATATTAAATAAAAAAATAAATATATTTAAAAAAAATACATTCATAAAATCTAAACTTAGGTAAAACATTCAATATTTTCCTCTTAATATAAGGATTTATTAAGAAAAAATTAAACATATTTTGTTATTTACATTATTTATATTTAAAAAAAATATTATACAATAATGAAATTTACTCTCGGTGCAATTAAAAAATAATACATTCAAAGAATCTAAATTTATGTGAAAAACTCAATATTTTCAAATTTATATAAAGATTGATTAAGATTAAATTAAACCTATTTTGTTATTTTAAATTTACGTGAAAAAACTAAAAGTTTTGTTTTTATATCTATTTTCATTTAAGATTTTTGCAGCATTACTTTATTATCCAAACATTTAAATTTATATAAAAAATTAAAAATTATCTTAATATATATAAATTTATTATTTATAAAATTTACATTCCATTAATATATTAAAAATATTTAAACTTATGTGAAAAACTAAAAAATTTGCAAGTTGATTAAGATTAAAAAATAATACATTAAAAGAATCTAAATTGATTAAGATTAAAAAATAATACATTCAAGGAATCTAAACTTACGTAAATTTATTAAGATTAAAAAATAATACATTCAAAAAATCTAAATTTATATGAAAAACTCAATATTTTCCTCTTTATATATGAATTAATTAAGATTTTTTTTTTAAATCTTCATACTTTAAGTTATATATATATATATATAACTTATTATCAACTACTATTGATCTCCCTTTCTAAAAAATGAACAAAACACCCTCCAAACATGTCAATAAGTATATATTGTAGGTTTATTAAACACAATGATCCATAAACCAATGATCACCATAACATAACTAATGATGTAGAAAACATATAATAGATATAATTATGTGTTCATATGGTTGTGCCATAGAGTGTCCATCTAATCGCCACAACATAATAAGAATAAGAGATATAATCGCCACAACATAATAAGAATAAGGGATAGAAGTAGAGTTTCAAGTCCCTGCCTAAACGAGTTGCATTATTAAAAATAATAATCAAAACCATTAATCATATTATGATATTGGTTGAAGCTATAATAAAAATCATTAACAAATTAATTAATTAATTACCATGTCAGTAATATGTATCAAACAAATTTCCCGCAGGGGTGTAGCTCAACCGACGATTCGCTTGATATGAAGGAATTGTTGTAAATGGAGATCATGAGTTCAAATCACCTCGGCTTACCCGTGCCCCATGCTTGCGGGCTGTGTGGGTGCACCTAGGGGTATAGTGGTAGCGGACAAGATTGGATCCCTAGACCCCGTGTCACGCGAGTACCAGCCCATTCCTAGTTGTCGATTCCCCTAGTTACCAAAACAAAAATGTATCAAACAAACATAATGCTCCTTTGCAAAGTTATCACTCTTTCTCAAACAATTGAATAAAACAAATAATTTGTTTCAATGAGATGAGCTATCAAATATTTTAATGTTTGTATTATAAGGAAGGCCATTAAAGAAGCAATTGAAATGATACATTCAAACTAATATTAATATTAAGTAGCATAATATTCAATCATCTTTCTCCTCACATTTAATGTCATTTATTGAATAGTAATGATATCAACATCTTCTAGTCAAGAGACAGTAACAACCAACTATCATGACTATCCCTTGAGACAATGCGACAATTCCATAGTTGAGAGAATTCAAATAGATATCCCTATAATTTTAAAGTATTTGAGTTCCATATACCCAATACTTTCTATTTGGGTTTGACCGCCCATGGGTCCACGAGTATGAATGAAACTACCACTACAAATGAATTAGGAAGCATATACCTTCACGAATTACGAGAAAAAACTTATAGAAATAATTTAGAATTTAGAGCACATTAAACTAAGAAATTTCTGTGAAGGGGGTAGAATTGTGTGTTTATGAAAACTAAGCCATGCATGCAATGTAGATTTTTAATGTAGATCACTACTATTGGTTGAATATTAATGGTAAATTTCAGAGGAAAACATTGGGCAAGGAACGATACTTGATTTCTTTTTTTTCAACCGAAAAAAAAACGTACTATTGCTATTCCTTTGAATCAAATAGTACAAAAATTGTCCCTTTCCTGCAAAAGGTATTTTCAACAAAAATATGTGGTCATTGTCAACATACCACCACCTATCCACTGCATAAGTTCTACCCATACCAAAACTATATACATCAAAAAAGGACATTGTTCTAACTTCTTACATAATGTGTTTCACAACAGAGACCTTTTCTGATGCAGTCTAAAAGAAAAAAACATCTCCAGATTCCAGCATGCTGGAATCCATCCATTCCTCCCAAACCAGTAAACCTACAGGCCCCAATAATGCTTTTTTTGAGAGATCATCCGCCTGTCCATTGTGTTCCCGAAAGATATGAACAAAGGAAATGTGATCCAGCATGTCGATCTCCATCCTAGTACGCTCACACCAATGAGATAGATCAATAACATTTATATCGAATTCTTTTGCAGCCCATTTGATTGTAACATGCGAATCACCATAAACCTTTATATTAACAAGTCCAAAAATGTTGGCACATCTCAGAATGCACCATAGGGCTAGTAGTTCTGCTTTCATATTGGTACCTTGTCCACAGTTGAGACGTAAAGTATAATAGTGATCCTCATTCAAGTAAATTACACCACCCGCAGCACAAAGGCCATTTTGAGCAGCCCCATCAAAAAAAAGTATTGGCTAGTTGACAACAAAGGAAAACTGACCTGTCCTTCTCTCCACTGCTGCAGATATCTTTTCAGAGTATTGCTGTGTTAAGTTCAAAGCCGAAATCCCACAAGACACAACATCGGGTACTATGTCTTGAAAGATAGATATATTCCTGAAAAACCAAAGAGCCCATGATATGAAGATAGGGACCTGTATAGTATCCATAGATGTACGAGACCATCTCAGTAAAGCCTCTCCAAATGCTACATTATCCAGAGACTTTGTCAAAGCCAATCTTGAACAACAGAAGTCCCAAACTTTTTTCCCAAAAGAACAAAAAACAAACAGATGATCAATAGATTCAGAATTTTCCTTGCATAAGATACACCTATTTGGACCATACCATCCACGCTTTGAGAGATTATCCCAAGTTTTCAAAGTACCCTGTAGAACATGCCATAAAAAGCACTTATGCTTTAAAGCAATCTTCCGTTTCCAGATCTTTTTATACCACCATTGTTTTGGAAAGATATATTTACCCTGCATAATTATATCATATGCAGTTTTTGTTGTGATAATACCCGCTTTTTTGTTTCCACTCCACATCATCTTATCATCTTTTTCTGTTAAGCAAACACCGGCTGAATCAAGAGATCTGATATAGTTATCCCAGGAGTAAGCATCTTCACCAACCAATCCCAAGTCAGAAGCTCGCAACCAATAAGACTGACCAAAATAATTCCTGATACGATCCAAGGAATTTAGACCATAAATTCTTAAGTAATCCAGAATTCTATCTGAAAGACAAACACGATCATCAATGCCCAAAATAAAGTCTTTTCCAACTCTAATGTTTTTACCATTCCCAACTTGCCACTTCACATCGCTAATGATCCAGCTAGACACTTTGAGCAAACCTCTCCATAAAGGAGAGAATCCTGATTTCGCAGGCATATTCATACGGAACCAGTCAACCAAGTTTGAATTGATGTATTTCACAAAGGAGATTTTTGACCAGAGATTAAAGTTAAAGAGACATCTCCAAATACTTTTGGCCCTGAGTGCCAAACTAAAGGACTGTAAATCCTTCATACCACAGCCTCCAAAACGCTCTGGTCTAGAGACTGACTCCCAGCCAGTCATAACCAACGATGCCCTGTCCAAGCCACCTGACCACAGAAAGTTGAAAATCAATTTTCTAATAACATTAAGAATGTAAACAGGGATCTCAAGAAGGGATAACCAATAAATAGGAATTCCCAGCAAAACTGCCTTGATCAGAGTAAGTCTGCCACCCACAGAGAGCCATCTATAAGACCAATGTTTTATCCTTGCTTCAATCTTCCGAACAAGCCACCACCAATCCTTAATCTGATATTTATTTGGTCTCAAGAAAAAACTCAAATATTTTATCCCATCCTCTAATGGATACCAGTTGAAAGGTAGAAAGGTAGCAATTTCCCTTCTATCAACAGCATCCACATTATGAAAATAGAAACTAGACTTTGAGAGGCTTATCTTCATCCCTGATACGCGACAGAAACAATTTAAAATGTTCCTGAAGACCCCCCACTCAGCAGCAGAGGCCAACCCAGCCAGCATCACATCATCTACAAAAATCAGGTGTGAGATAACACAATTTATCCCCACATCAATGCCCTTGAGTAAACCCTCCTGCTTTGCAAAGTTTATCATTCTGCTAAGGGCATCAACGATCAAAAGGAACAACAACGGGGATAAAGGGCATCCCTGCCTTATTCCCCTCGAACACTGGAAAAATGAAGAAGGCGAACCATTTATCAAAATAGCAATACTAGCAGATGAGACATAAGACATGATCCAGTTAATAACCAGAGGAGGAACCCCAATTTGTATTAAAATGAGCCTTAGAAAAGACCAATTTACCCGATCATATGCCTTTTCCAAGTCCAATTTAAGCAATATAGCCCCGAGTCTACGACTCTTAATGGAGTGTAGAAGTTCCTGAGAAGCCCCAATGGCATCATGTATCTGTCTGTTATGTAAAAAACCAAACTGTTCTGTGGAAATATGAATAGATAGGGTTGATTTAATTCTTTGTGCAATAATTTTTGACACTAACTTATAAGCCAAATTGCACAGTGCAATAGGCCTATAATCACCAAAATTATCCGGCTTGCCCTTTTTAGGAATCAGAGTTACAAAGGTTGAATTTAATGCACCAGAAGTGAAACCCCTCAGCCTTGTATATTCTACCATCCGCAGAATCTCAGGTCCCATTATCTCAAAGAAATGTAAATATATCTCCACTGACCACCCATCAGGGCCAGGACTTTTCTCACATGCAAATACTTTCAGAGTCTTTTCAACCTCCTCAAGTGAAACCTCCCTGCCAAGAGCAGCAACATCATCATCATTGAAAAAACGAGGGAAAAGTTCTGCAATTTTAATCTGTTCCAGCAGATCACAACTACCCTCGTCTTTATAAATATCCCCAAAATGTCTGACAGCCTCCGACTTTAAAGCCTCTACACCGGAGCAAGTATTACCATCTGCACCAGACAATTCCCATATGGTATTCTGATTTCGACGAGCTGATGCAAAGGAATGGAAAAACTTGGTGTTTTGGTCACCATGTTTGATCCACAAAGCCCTGCTTTTTAATCTCCATTCCATCTCTTCCTTTAGAAGAAGTTCAGCTCTTTTCTTTTCAAGAATCTTAACCATTTCAAATTCATCCTTACTTAAATTACCTTCAATATTCAACATTAAAATCCTCTGTATTTCATCCTCCAAAAAAACCAGATCTCTCTTATCTGCTTCTTTCCTCTGCTTTATCCAACCTGTCACAACTCTTTTAAGATTTCTCATTTTATTACAAAAAAAATCTAATGGATTATCCCCTTCAATTACAGCAGAGGACCAGAAATCTTCCACCAATTTGCAGAAATCATCCTCCAACAACCAGGAATGATTAAATTTAAAAGGTACATTGGATTTTTCCCCATAATTACCAAACTGGAAAAAGATCAGCCAGTGATCTGATATCCTATACTCATGGACCTAGGAATGATAGGAATGAAATTTTTCCAACAAGGAAGCTTTAACCAGAAAACGATCAAGACGTTTGTGAACACCATCATCACCCCCTCTGCCATTACTCCATGTAGGACATAATTTAGCAGGCTCAACATCAATAAAACCATGGTCCATAATAAACTTACTGAAAAAATCCGCCATAGGATCAGGTCGAGATTTTTTACCCCAAATCTCAGAAGGTGCCTTTGTAAAATTTAAGTCACCAGCCAGAATAAGCCTCTCATCATCCAAAATTCCAGACCCTGAGAAAGATTCCCAAAACTCCTGTCTGTTCGAAAAAGGAGCATAAAAGTTGAAGACCGATAAATGAAGGTTCAGTCCAATACAATGTCCTTTCAACAAAATCCCCCACTCGGTCCTATAAGCATTAAAGGAGAAAAATTGTGGATTCCAAGCAACAACCAACCCCCCAGAATGACCGGCAGCATCCACAGCCGAAATCTCCCAAAAAGGCAGAATACTACCAAGTTTAGACACAGCATCAGAACCAGAAGACATAGATTCTTGCATAAAAATAATACCAGGTCTAGTAGCCATAAAAAAGTTGGATAGGGCCCTAGCCCTCAAAACCCCACCCAACCCTCGGACGTTCAATGAGACCAAAGACATTAAGAAATGTCCTCACTGGGTAACTGTGCTCTAAGACCCAGACTAATATCTCCCACCAACCCACAATCACCATCACCAATCCCTCCTAACTGCAGAGGCCCAGGATCAGGCTCTTTTTTCTTTTTTTTCCCTTTCCTAATGGTTACATTCTGAAATTTAGGAGGGATAGGTAGCACATTAGAATCCTCTGCAGGATTTTTGGAGAAAATATCAAGTGGAACCAAATCACACATACCCCTGGGACCCTTATCCGCTAAACAAGCAGAGACAACAACATCCACAGGCTTCTCCGGCGAAACGACAGGCGACAAACCAACAGGAGGAACAGAAGACTCCAAACCCCCACCACCAATGACAGCCGAGGAAGAAATAGAACATAAATTAGGGGAGCATATCCCAGCCCCAGAATCAGTAAGGGGACAACCACCAGACTTAACCGCCTCAGAATTAGGCACAGGGTTTGACAAACCATGTCGTAAATGGACAAACCCCAAGGATATCCTTTTATCTAAATCTACTTCTCTATCAGTAATAAATTCAATATCCTCTTTAGATAGCTCTGAATAAGCAGCTTCCGGGGGGAATTTTAATTTACCAGTAACAGGAGTCTTCGACGAAGGTAAATTCGAGGGATCCGAGACACATTGTGTAACCTTCAAAGTATCCTGACGGACCTTCTCTCCATGGCCAGACAGACGATTAGGGAATTTAGCCTGAACGTGGCCGACCTCTCGGCAGAAGAAGCAACGGAAAGGAATTCTATAGAAAGCCAATAACTGTGTCCAAACACGTTCACCCCAAACAATCTCGACGGCCTCTGGCAACCCCAACTTCAGATCTATTTCTACTAAAACCTTTGCAAAACGTCTATCAATGCCGAAGATAGAGTTCTTATCAACCCTAATACATTTCCCCACCAAATTTGCAATCCCCTCCACAGTGTCCTCAGTCCAAATTTCTATTGGAAGACTTGGTACAATCATCCACAAATGGCGAATGCCCTGACGTTCATGGATAGGGTCAAATGCAAGGTGCCAGCATTTGAGATTCAAAGAACCATCCTTAAACAACCAGGTTCCTTCCAAAATCCGCGACCTAGCCTCCGCCGAAGGGAAAATGAACAGTATCCACTTGTTAACCAGCAAGTTTATCCTCGGAGTATCACCAACAATTGGTGACCAGTTGCATTTTACCCACTCAACGATTTCAGCCTTTGACCCAGATGCATACTCCAGGCGCCCCACCAAAGCTCTGTCAGCCAACATTTGGACCCTCTCCATGTTTGCATTCGCAGGTATGACAAACCTCTCTACCTTTTCCCGTGCGTTGAGGGTCTTAGCCCTCCGCTTGTTCTTTGCATTTTGTCCAGATAAGTTAGGGTTTCTCACAAACCCTTGAGCAGAGGGAGATAGAACTGCAGAGCGTAACCCCGGCTCAATCCCTCGAAAATGTGTGGAATGGGGCAAATCCCCATCAACGCGCGATGTCATGGCCCAGCCACCGGACCAACCGGTGAGAACAACCACCTGTCCGATACAGACAACCAAAATGTGTCACCTCCCACGCCAGGTGTCTCCCACACCCGTACACACCAGGACACCAATGAAAGCGACAGCCCAATCAGATCTAGACAAGCCAAAATGCACCATCTTGAAGGCATAATACCACAGATTTTGCAGGATTCACCTGCGAAACCCTAGTCCGGACCTCCATCCCTCGATCCCAACCTTATATACTATGTTCACCATGTAGCAAACGATACCTGATTTCATATAATAATCAAACATAATTTGTTAAAATAAAAGGAGAATATTGCGAATTGATCTTGGGACCTCTTGAACCATCATTAGTGAGAATGACAATGCTAAGTATATGACCTCAAGAAAAGGGAACATGGTTTCCAATGTGAATAGCAAAAATGGAATTGCTTGAAGAGTGTGAGAAAATGCAAAGGTAACATTGCATTGCTTTTAATGTGAACAACAAAACTGGAACTGCTTGAAGAGCATGAGAAAATGCAATGAAATTCAAATAATAATAATAATAATCAAACAAATTTTGTTAAAAGAAAAGGATAATACTGCGAATTGATCTCGGGACCTCTCGCACCATCATTAGCGAGAATGACAATACTAAGTATATGTCCTCAAGAAAAGGGAACATGGCTTTCAATGTGAATAGTGAATATGGAACTGCTTGAAGAGTGTGAGAAAATGCAAATGCAACATTGCATTGCTTTTAATGTGAATAGCAAAACTGGAACTGCTTGAAGAGCATGAGAAAATGCAATGAACTTCAATAAGAGCAATTGATCGTCGATTTACCTCTTTGGGATTCCTACTACATAGGAGCCTTGTAGCTTTGATCAGGATTACTTTGACCATATTTCCACAGTTTCATTATGGAGGTGAAGCCATTGGAAGATGTTTACTAGTTGTCCCCTGTAGGATGGAATCATGACTTGTGTCTCCCTCGCCCTCCCAAATGTAGCTCTGGATAGAAGATTGGACTAACAATAGAACATAAATTACAAAATGAACAAGTACACTTACCAATAGATTATTTGCATGCTATGTTGAATAAGTAGAATTATGCATTTTGTAGCAAAATCAGATATATACCTATAATTACACATGGGTAAGGAATATTATCGCTCATAAGGGAATACACTCTCAAATAATACCTTTGTTAATAAACTTTCTAGAATGCACGAAGACAGATAATAGGGAAGCATGAATCTCCCCTGTGATTTTGAGGTACCTCTACAGTGAATCCAATGGAGTAAAACTTAGGAATTGATGTATATCAATGAGCGAGCATGAAAACCCTCATCAAAACTTGGCCATTGTGAATGCATATAGAAAATTAACCCTGTACCGATTGAAAATTTTGTTAACTAAAAATATCATAGGGTACTGGTATTATTCATAACTAGTCAAAGAATGTGAAAAATCCAGTAAGTGTGAACATGCGTTAAATTCTTTACCTTGTTCGGTTGAGGATAATGCGTTCCAAGAAGAAGAGGGATTCACTGGTCAAAACCACTATTCAATAACCAAAGCATTAGTGTTAACAATAAAATTAACACCCTTAGTCAGGTGACAGAAGAAGCGCATTTTTACCATGCACCTGCAGCAAGAAGACATGACACAAGTTCATGCAGAGATGAATCCTCTCTGAGAAATGCATTAATTGTGCTTAAAATCATTCTAAATGGTGCAAAAATCCTAAAAACTATGAAAAGTGGGTTTTCAAGTTAAAATAATCCAAATTGGATTATCCCACACTCAAAAGAGAAACCGAATGCAAACCCTGAGACAAAGGAAGAGCAAAGGAATGCTGGAAAGATTCTGAAGGAGGAGAAAGAGCTCAAATTCTTCAAAAGCAAGGGTGAAGGAAGGGAAGCTCATGTCAATGGAGGAAGGATTCACATCTAATGCCATGGTAAGGATGTATTTCTCCATTGTTCTACTATGAATAGGTTCAAGTTTCTAACATCTATGAGTTTGAGTTTCACTTATCATGCATGGATTTAATTCTTAAATGGATTTAGATCTTAAGTTTGC
Organism: Larix kaempferi; assembly: GCA_027924585.1. Lineage (NCBI taxonomy): Eukaryota > Viridiplantae > Streptophyta > Pinopsida > Pinales > Pinaceae > Larix > Larix kaempferi. The sequence goes on along the minus strand of BSBM01000619.1, from coordinate 12,324,455 downwards.
TTATCTTAATTGATGAATAGATATAGATCTTTGGAAACTTGTGATAATCTTTTCATGTTACTGACATAGGAACTCACCATTTCTTAGGAAGATAGTTAAACTAGTGTAGACGCATCCCTGTACTAAACACTGTTATCAATTAGCTCGGCCATGAAGCTTACTAAAGGTTGCCTTCACCTAGACTTACGTTAGCTCATTGTGCTCGATATTACTAGATGGATGGTGTGACATGTGTACAACATGCGCTCAGATATAAAATTGGTCACCACTTACTAAGGAAATGCGTACATCATGCAATCATAAAGGCAGCAAGTCCCTACCAAAAGAATTTTGCAATAGTTCATGAAGAGGGGTGGACTGTTTCGTAGTCTTTTTTGTGATTTCTACCCGATGTTTATTGTAGTCATCGCCGTGACGCCATATTACCTCCTACTTCGAATGCCCATATTCAACCTCTCTTCGCTGTCATACTCACTGGTTCTCATTTGTGAAAATGCAATTGAATATGATAATGAGGAGATTATTGTTATTATTTAATATTGACTCTGGTAGTTGAACAATATATATGACAAAGATATCATTCTGTAGGCAACCTTTTAAAATGAATTGCACCTAACACTTTTTTCAACACATTTCCCCATTTGTGCGTATACTCTGCGTCATCGAGCATTCATGATTGTATCTCCATGAAAAAGGTGGCATTGAAAATGGCATTGTGGGATCCCATGAACCTACACAACTACTATAGATGGAGTTGACTCAATCTCTCAGCCGTCTCCATAGAAACCATTGTCACATGTACTTAAAATATTCTTTCAACAATTTATATGACTTAGTGAGGAAAGTTGATCCGGATTTATGCAGGAACGAAATAAGATAGCACATACAGAATCATATACAGAGATATATATTCACATACACAGATATATGGCAAGAAACACAGCGATATAGTAAACACATATTCTATTAAAAATCAGAAATAGAATAGACTGTAAATACAACAGCTAGAATGGTAGTAGCTATCTCTGAGAAGAGATGTGGCCGCTGTGCTCATTCGTGCCAAGATGAATACAAAAGGAGGCCAAAAGGGACTATTTACCATAAGTATGAGGGAAATAATCCCAAACATCCAAAAACCAAACCCTAGGAGATGAAGCACCAAAAGTCATGTGGGCCCCATTTGGGAAAGTTAGTACATCAACTTCCCGGGGTCGTAACTTTTGCATACGATCTCCGTTCGGGGCACACAATAGCTCACTGGAAATATATATTCAAGGAATACATCCACAAATAACAAATCTCAAGTCCAGAATGTACTCATATTTTCTCGATTCGATGCCGAAAAAACGTCGTTTAGGGCCTCAAAACGGCTCCGGAAGTTTAGGACCCGAAAAACTACCAAGAATGTAAATTACCAAAAGTGCCAGAAGACTGTTTTGAGCCAGTTGGAAGAGGTGGGTCTCCACCGATATCCACCTGGATCAATCCTCCCCCCTTAGGAAGCAATGGTCTCCATTGCGTCAAATCCCTTATCATATGTTGAACTATGTGTTGAGTTGAGCTCTGGGTGTGGCGTTTGCTGAAGCGAAGAGGTTTCATTTCTTTGAAATCTTCAGAGTGTTGTAATTGTTGTTGTTGGATGCGTTGGAGTTGTTCAACAGTTTTGGTTGTTGTGGTATCCTTGGTATGCACTGGGGTGGATGGTTTCTTTTTGGAGGAGCACCTTGAATGCGTGGCCTTGCACTGCAGAGGTACTCGAATAAGTGATACTGCACTGAATTTGTGTTCTTGTTTCTGCTGAGTAGAGGGATAATCTGCAAAGGTTGTGCGTGTCTCTGCGATATGATGTTCTCCTTTAGTGGCAATTGCGAATAGGGAAAATTTCCCAGTGTGAGAGATTATCTTCATGCCTTGCTTGGTTGGGGTAGGTGAAACTATCTCTGGTATCCGATAGAGTTGTCCTCCCAAAGTGACAATGACACTGTGAGGTCGTGATTCATATACAACATGACGCTTCCACATATATGGTTGTCCTAAAAGAACATCACATACTTCGAGTGGGGCCACATCAAACAATAGCTCATCTTTGAAGGGCTTGATTCCATATGGTAGGCGACATTGGTGACTGACGCGGATCCTTCGTCCTCGGCTTAGCCATCCGATGGTGTATGGTTGTGGGTGTGGCATTATTGGTAGCTCCAATCTCTTGATGACTCCTTCTGAGATCGGCTTCTTTTGGCTGTCGCTGTCCACAACAAAGTGTAGGGGAATTCCCTTCACCCACATCTGTGAGTGGAAAAGGCGCTCCTCTGCCTTCGACTCTTTAGGTTCCTCTGGTTGAATCTGCGTGGTGGCAACAATGACACTGGGTTTTGCATCAATGATCTGCTTCCCTTTTTGCACAACTATGAAATTAGGTTCTAATTCAAAATCAGAACTAGGATCTGATTTTGAAGCTTTGAACTCGGCCACCAATGACTGTTTTGAGCGACATTCATCAGTGTTGTGCCAGGGGATTTTGTGGAACTCGCACCACTTCCCGGTGTCCTTCTTTGTCTTTTCGTTACCCTTCTTTGCTTATGGTTGGGAATGGTTGTCCTTTCCCTGCACCGTGTTCTGCGAGCCAGGGTTTCCCTTGCGCTGCTTTTGCATATGTCCGAAGTCACGCTTGTTCTTTTGTTGAAATTTCTGTTCAATTTTGACAGCATATCGATAGGCGGATTTGAGTGAAGAGATTTCCAGGAAATCCATCTTTGTTCATATGTACCGGTGTAGGCCACTGTGATATTTCAGTACTAGGTGTCGCTCGGAGTCCTTGATACCTAGCTTTGTGCACAAGGAAAGAAATTTGTTGGTGTACTCCGACACCGTTTGGTCCCTCTCTTGGTGCAAAATGTTCCATTTTGTGTACTGGTCATCATAGTTTCCAATAGGATAATATTGTTCCTTGACAACATCTATAAAAGAGGCCCAAGTGGGATTGGCATATTCAAACAATCCAGAATCGTCTGATGAGTTTTGCTCGCAATAAGTTTCCCACCAATTTTTGACATGGGGGAAGGCCTTGAGGAGCGCAAAGACAATCTTTTCCCTGTCAGAAAAATTGTGGGCAGAGAAATACCCTTCTAGTAGATTCAACCATTTATCTATGGCATCGGCATCGATCTGGCCTTCAAATAAAGGGATATCAAAGTTAACTTGTACCTTGAAGGGAGTCGCATCTCCAAAACAACGGCTTGTCGAAGGTGTATTTGTTGCCCTCGGCATGCGTCGAAGGATCTGGGAGAAATTATTCATCATCTCGTTCCTCTATCGCGCGATGGCTTCCTCGAGCAACAACTTGATAGGATCTCCTGCTCCGTCGTCTCTCTTTTTGTCCGCCATGGGAGGAAGTTTGGGGCGGCGAGAGTGATCTTCCCCAAGTGAAACTAGTTCGAAACCCAACTCTCTGTATCCTGACCTCGTCGGGGACATGCATCGAGAAACAATCAAAGAGTAGATTGCTCTAATACCACTAACCCATATTTATGCAGGAATGAAATAAGATAGCACATGCAGAATCATATACAGAGATATATATTCACATACACAGATATATGGAAAGAAACACAACGATACAGTAAACACATATTCTATTAAATATTGGAAATACAACAGACTGTAAATACAACAGCTAGAATGTTAGTAGCTATCTTTGAGAAGAGATGTGGCCGCTATGCTCGTTCATTCCAAGATGAATAGGAAAGGAGGCCGCAAGGGCCTATTTATCATAAGCATGAGGGAAATAATCCCAAACATCCAAAAACCTAACCCTAGGAGATGAAGCACCAAAAGTCATGTGGGCCCCATTTGGGTAAGTTAGTACATCAACTTCCCGGGGTCGTAACTTTTGCATACGATCTCCGTTTGGGGTGCACAATATCTCGTTGGAAAGATCTATTCAAGGATTGCATCCATAAATTGAAAATATCAAGTTCGAAACATACTCATATTTTCCTGATTTGATGCCGAAAAAATGTCGTTTAGGGCCTCAAAACGGCTCCGAAAGTTTAGGACCCGAAAAACTGCCAAAAATAGTAAATTACCAAAAGTGCCAGAAGACTGTTTTGAGCCAGTTGGAAGAGGTGGGTCACCACCGATATCCACCTAGATCAATCCTCCCCCATTAGGAAGCAATGATCTCCATTGCGTCAAATCCCTTATCATATGTTGAACTATGTGTTGAGTTGAGCTCTGGGTGCGGCGTTTGTTAAAGCAAAGAGGTTTCCTTTCTTTGAAATCTTCAAAATGTTCTAATTGTTGTTGTTGGATGCGCTGGAGCTGTTCAACAGTTTTGGTTGTTGTGGTATCCTTGGTATGCACTGGTGTGGATGGTTTCTTTTTGGAGGAGCACCTTGAATGCGTGGCCTTGCACTATAGAGGTACTCGAATAGGAGATGTTGCACTGAATTTCTGTTCTTCTTGTTTCTGCTAAGTAGAGGGATAATGTGCAGACGTTGTGGGTGTCTCTGCGATCTGATGTTCTCCTTTAGTGGCAATTGCGAATAGGGAAAATTTCCCAGTGCGAGAGATTATCTTCCTGCCCTGCTTGGTTGGGGTAGGTGAAACTGTCTCTGGTATCCGATAGAGTTGTCCTCCCAAAGTGACAATGACACTGCGAGGTCGTGATTCATATACAGCATGATGCTTCCACATATATGGCTGTCCTAAAAGAACATCACATACTTCGAGTGGGGCCACATCACACAATACCTCATCTTTGAAGGGCTTGATGCCATATGGTAGGTGACATTGGTGACTGACGCAGATCCTTCGTCCTTGGCTTATCCATCCAATGGTGTATGGTTGTGGGTGTGGCGTTATTGGTAGCTCCAATCTCTTGATGACTTCTTCTGAGATCAGGTTCTTTTGGCTGCCGATGTCAACAACAAAGTGTAGGGGAATTCCCTTCACCCACATCTGTGAGTGGAAAAGGCGCTCCTTTGCCTCCGACTCTTTAGGGTCCTCTATTTGAATCTGCGTGGTGGCAACAACGGCGCTGGGTTTTGCATCAATGATATGCTTTCCTTTTTGCGCAGCTATGAAATTAGGTTCTGATTCAGAATTGGAACTGGGATCTGATTCTGAAGCTTTGATCTTGACCACCAATGACTGTTTTGAGCGACATTCATCAGTGTTGTGCCATGGGCTTTTGTTGAACTCGCACCACTTCCCGATTTCCTTCTTTGTCCTTTCACTACCCTTCTTCGCTTGTGGTTGGGATTAGTTGTCCTTTCCTTGCCCCGTGTTTTGCGAGCCAGAGTTTCCCTTGCTCTGCTTCTGCACAGGTGCGAAGTCACGCTTGTTCTTTTGCTGAGACTTCTCTTCAATTTTGACAGCATATCGATAGGCGGATCCCAGTGAAGATATTTCCAAGAAATTCATCTTTGTTCGTATGTACCAGTGTAGGCCACTGCGATATTTCAGTACTAGGTGACGCCCGGAGTCCTTGATACCTATCTTTGTGCGCAAGGTATGAAATTTGTTGGTGTACTCTGACACTGTTTGGTCCCTCTCTTGGTGCAGAATGGTCCATTTTGTGTACTTGTCATCCTAGTTTCCAACAGGGTAATAATGTTCCTTGACGAAATCTATAAAAGAGGCCCAAGTGGGATTGGCATATTCAAACAAGCCAGACTCGTTTGATGAGTTTTGCTCGCAATAAGTTTCCCACCAATTTTTGACATGGGAGACGACCTTGAGGAGCGCAAAGACGATCTTTTCCCTGTCAGAAAAATTATCGATAGAGAAATACCCTTCTAGTAGATTCAACCATTTATCTATGGAATCAACATCGATCTGGCCTTCAAATAAATATATATCAAAGTTAACTTGTACCTTGAAGGGAGTCGCATCTCCGAAACGACTGCTTGTCGAAGGTGTATCTGTTGTCGTCGGCATGCATCGAAGAATCTAGGAAAAATTATCCATCATCTCGTTCCTCTGTCACGCGAGGGATTCTTCGAGAAACAACTTGATAGGATCTCTTGCTCTGTCGTCTCTCTTTTCATCCACCACGGGAGACCTTTTGGGGCGGCGAGAGTGATCTTCCCCAAGTGAAACTAGTTCGAAACCCAACTCTCTGCATCCTGACCTCGTCGGGGACATATACCAAGAAACAATCAAAAGCAGATTGCTCTGATACCACTGATCCGGATTTATGCATGAACGAAATAAGATAGCACATACAGACTCATATATAGAGATATATATTCACATACACAGATATATGGCAAGAAACACAACGATACAGTAAACACATATTCTATTAAATATCGGAAATAGAACATACTGTAATACAACAACAAGAATGGTAGTAGCTATCTCTGAGAAGAGATGTGGCCGCTGTGCTCATTCATGCCAAGATGAATACAAAAGGAGACCAAAGGGCCTATTTATCATAAGCATGAGGGAAAGTATCCAAAACATCCAAAAACCTAACCTTAGGAGATGAAGCGCCAAAAGTCATGTGGGCCCCGTTTGGGTAAGTTAGTACATCAACTTCCCGGGGTCGTAACTTTTGCATACGATCTCCGTTTGGGGCGCACAATAGCTCATTAGAAAGATCTATTAAAGGACTACATCCAGTAGTGACAAAATTTGAATCTTGAATGGACACATATTTTCCCGATTCGATGCCGAAAAAACGTCGTTTAGGGCCTCAAAACGGCTCCGGAAGTTTAGGACCCGAAAAACTACCAAAAATAGTAAATTACCAAAAGTGCCAGAAGACTGTTCTGAGCTAGTTGGAAGAGGTGGGTCGCCACTGATATCCACCTGGATCAATCCGCCCCCCTTAGGAAGCAATGGTCTCCATTGCGTCAAATCTCGTATCATATGTTGAACTATGTGTTGAGTTGAGCTCTGGGTGTGGCGTTTGTTGAAGCGAAGAGGTTTCATTTCTTTGAAATCTTCAGAGTGTTGTAATTGTCGTTGTTGGATGCGTTGGAGCTGTTCAACAGTTTTGGTTATTGTGGTATCCTTGGTATGCACTGGTGTGATTGGTTTCTTTTTGGAGGAGCACCTTGAATGTGTGGCCTTGCACTATAGAGGTACTCGAATAGGCGATGCTGCACTGAATTTGTGTTCTTCTTGTTTTACTGAGTAGAGGGATAATGTGCAGAGGTTGTGGGTGGCTCTGCGATATGATGTTCTCCTTTAGTGGCAATTGCGAATAGGGAAAATTTCCCAGTGTGAGAGATTATCTTCCTGCCCTGCTTGGTTGGGGTAGGTGAAACTGTCTCTGGTATCCGATAGAGTTGTCCTCCCAAAGTGACAATGACACTGCGAGGTCGTGATTCATATACAGCATAACACTTACACATATATGGCTGTCTTAAAACAACATCACATACTTCGAGTGGGGCCACATCACATAATACCTCATCTTTGAAGGGCTTGATGCCATATGGTAGGCGACATTGGTGATTGACGCAGATCCTTCGTCCTTGGCTTAGCCATCCAAATGTGTATGGTTGTGGGTGTGGCATTATTGGTAGCTACAATATCTTGATGACTTCTTATGAGATCAGGTTCTTTTGGTTGCTGCTGTCCACAACAAAGTGTAGGGGAATTCCCTTCACCCACATCTATGAGTGGAAAAGGCGCTCCTATGCCTCCGACTCTTCAAGTTCCTCTGGTTGAATCTGCGTGGTGGCAACAATGGCACTAGGTTTTGCATCAATGATATGCTTCCCTTTTTGCGCAGCTGTAAAATTAGGTTCTGATTCAGAATCGGAACTAAGATCTGATTCTGAAGCTTTGATCTTGGCCACCAATGACTGTTTTGAGCGACATTCATCAGTGTTGTGCCAGGGGCTTTTGTGGAACTCGCACCACTTCCCGGTGTCCTTCTTTTTCTTTTCGTTACCCTTCTTCACTTGTTGTTGGGATTGGTTGTCATTTCCCTGCCCCGTGTTCTATGAGCTAGAGTTTCCCTTGCCCTGCTTCTGCGAAGGTCCAAAGTCACGCTTGTTCTTTTGCTGAAATTTCTGTTCAATTTTGACAGCATATCGATAGGCGGATCCAAGTGAAGATATTTCTAGGAAATCCATCTCTGTTCGTATGTACCGGTGTAGGCACTGCGATATTTCAGTACTAGGTTCCACTCGGAGTCCTTGATACCTAGCTTTGTGCACAAGGTATAAAATTTATTGGTGTACTCTGACACCGTTTGGTCCCTCTCTTGGTGCAGAATGGTCCATTTTGTGTACTGGTCATCATAGTTTCCAACAGGATAATATTGTTCCTTGAAAACATCTATAAAAGAGGCCCAAGTGGGATTTCCATATTCAAACAATCCAGACTCGTCTGATGAGTTTTGCTCACAATGAGTTTCCCATAAATTTTTGACATGGGGGACAACCTCGAGGAGTGCAAAGACGATCTTTTCCCTGTTGAAAAAATTGTGGACAGAGAAATACCCTTCTAGTAGATTCAACCATTTATCTATGGCATCGACATCGATTTGGCCTTCAAATAAAGGGATATCAAAGTTAACTTGTACCTTGAAGGGAGTCGCATCTCCGAAACGACTGCTTGTTGAAGGTGTATATGTTGCTGTAGGCATGCGTTGAAGGATCTGATCGAAATTATCCATCATCTCGTTCCTCTGTCGCGCGAGGGCTTCCTCGAGCAACAAATTGATAGGATCTCCTGCTCCGTTGTCTCTCTTTTCATCCACCATGGGAGACCATTTGGGGCGGCGAGAGTGATCTTCCCCAAGTGAAACTAGTTTGAGACCCAACTCTCTGTATCCTGACCTCGTCGAGGACATGCACCGAGAAATAATCAAAGAGCAGATTGCTCTGATACCACTGATCCATATTTATGCAGGAACGAAATAAGATAGCACATATAGAATCATATACAGAGATATACATTCACATACACAGATATATGGAAAGAAACATAGCGATACAGTAAACACATATTCTGTTAAATATCGGAAATAGAACAGACTGTAAATACAATAGCTAGAATGGTAGTAGCTATCTCTGAGAAGAGATGTGGCCGCTGTGCTCATTCATGCCAAGATGAATACAAAAGGAGGCCGAAAGGGCCTATTTATCATAAGAATGAGGGAAAGAATCCCAAACATCCAAAAACCTAACCCTAGGAGATGAAGTACCAAAAGTCATGTGGGCCCCGTTTGGGTAAGTTAGTACATCAAATTCCCGAGGTCGTAACTTTTGCATACGATCTCCATTTGGGGCGTGCAATAGCTCATTGGAAAGATCTATTCAAGGAAGACATCCACAAAGAAAAATCATTGAGTCCGGAATGGACTCATATTTGTCCGATTTGATGCCTAAAAAACGTCGTTTAGGGCCTTAAAACAGTTCCGGAAGTTTAGGACCCGAAAAACTGCCAAAAATAGTAAATTACCAAAAGTGCCAGAAGACTGTTTTGATCCAGTTGGAAGAGGTGGGTCGCCACTAATATCCACCTGGATCAATCCTCCCCCATTAGGAAGCAATGGTCTCCATTGCGTCAAATCCTTTATCATATGTTGAACTATGTGTTGAGTTGAGCTTTGGGTGCGGCGTTTGCTGAAGCGAAGAGGTTTCCTTTCTTTGAAATCTTCAGAGTGTTGTAATTTTTGTTGTTGGATGTGCTGGAGCTGTTCAACAGTTTTGGTTGTTGTGGTATCCTTGGTATGCACTGGTGTGGATGGTTTCTTTTTGGAGGAGCACCTTGAATGCATGGCCTTGCACTGCAGAGGTACTCGAATATGCGATGCTGCATCTAATTTGTGTTCTTGTTGTTTCTGCTAAGTAGAGGGATAATGTGCAGAGGTTTTGGGTGTCTCTATGATCTGATGTTCTCCTTTAGTGGCAATTGTGAATAGGGAAAATTTTCCAGTGTGAGAGATTATCTTCCTGCCCTTCTTGGTTGGGGTAGGTGAAACTGTCTCTGGTATCCGATAGAGTTGTCCTCCCAAAGTGACAATGACACTGCGAGGTCATGATTCATATACATCATGACGCTTCCACATATATGGCTGTCTTAAAACAACATCACATACTTCGAGTTGGGCCACATCACACAATACCTCATCTTTGAAGGGCTTGATTCCATATGGTAGGCGACATTGGTGACTGATGCGGATCCTTCGTCCTTGGCTTAGCCATCCAATGGTGTATGGTTGTGGGTGTGGCATTATTGGTAGCTCCAATCTCTTGATGACTTCTTCTGAGATCAGGTTCTTTTGGTTGCCATTGTCCACAACAAAGTGTAGGGTAGTTCCCTTCACCCACATATGTGAGTGTAAAAGGTGCTCCTCTGCCTCCGACTCTTCAGGTTCCTATGGTTGAATCTGCATGGTGGCAACAACGGCATTGGGTTTTGCATCAATGATCTGCTTCCCTTTTTTCGCAGCTATGAAATTAGGTTCTGATTCAGAATCAGAAGTGGGATCTGATTCTGAAGCTTTGATATTGGCCACCAATGACTGTTTTGAGCGACATTCATCAGTGTTGTGCCAGGGGCTTTTGTGGAACTCACACCACTTCCCGGTGTCCTTCTTTATCTTTTCGTTACCCTTCTTCGCTTTTTGTTGGGACTGGTTGTCCTTTCCCTACCCCGTGTTCTGTGAGCCAAAGTTTCCCTTGCGCTGCTTCTGCATAGGTCCGAAGTCACGCTTGTTCTTTTGCTGAAATTTATGTTCAATTTTGACAGCATATCGATAGGCAGATTCGAGTGAAGAGATTTCCAGGAAATCCATCTCTGTTCGTACGTACCGGTGTAGGCCACTATGATATTTCAGTACTAGGTGTCGCTCAGAGTCCTTGATACCTAGCTTTGTGCGCAAGGTATGAAATTTGTTGGTGTACTCCGACACCGTTTGGTCCCTCTCTTGGTGCAGAATGGTCCATTTTGTGTACTAATCATCATAGTTTCCAACAGGGTAATATTGTTCCTTGACGACATCTATAAAAGAGGCCCAAGTGGGATTGGCATATTCAAACAATCCAGACTCGTCTGATGAGTTTTTCTCACAATAAGTTTCCCACCAATTTTTGACATGGGGGACGGCCTTGAGGAGTGCAAAGACGATCTTTTCCCTGTCGAAAAAATTGTGGGCAAAGAAATACCCTTCTAGTAGATGCAACCATTTATCTATGGCATCGACATCGATCTGGCCTTCAAATAGAGTGATATCAAAGTTAACTTGTACCTTGAAGGGAGTCGCATCTCCGAAACGACTGCTTGACGAAGGTGTATATGTTGCCGTAGGCATGCGTCGAAGGATCTGGGCGAAGTTATCCATCATCTCGTTCGTCTGTCGCGCGAGGGCTTCCTCGAGTGACAACTTGATAGGATCTTCTGCTCCGTTGTCTTTCTTTTCATCCGCCATGGGAGGCCATTTGGGGCGGCGAGAGTGATCTTCCCCAAGTGAAACTAGTTCGAGACCCAACTCTCTGTATCCTGACCTCGTCGGGGACATGCACCAAGAAACACTCAAAGAGCAGATTGCTCTGATACCACTGATCTAGATTTATGCAAGAACGAAATAAGATAGCACATACATAATCATATACAAATATATATATTCACCTAATAACCTAATATCTTAGGATAACTCGATAAGCCATTTCTGGATTATGACACAAAATAACCTAATATCTTAGGATAACTCGATAAGCCATATTCTTTTCTCCACATAGAATCTAATGTGAGATCCCAAGGGTCATAAGAAGTGATCAAAAATATAATTCAACGAGATCTCCGACAAGTCTAAATGTTGCAATCATATATTTTTTTTTCTTAATCTATGAAAATCTACCAAAAGGAAATATTATTAAATTATAATGAGATCATGCATGAAATAATGTAATCTCAAAATCTAGATGTACCATTTTTTTGTTGTCTTGTATCCCTTGAGAAGCCCGCTTTTATCTCGCGTGGGAGGCTCAAATGCTCGAATCAAATTTATAACAAATATCATCATGGAAAACTCCATTAATTTTAACTGGCCTTTATGTGTATAGATAGAAATCAGAATATTACCTCTGAGAAATAATTCACTTGGAGCCAAAGTGGTTGAGAAAGGACACCTTGTTACAGTTAGATTAGAGGGTTATCTAAACAACTGAGTTGAAATCAAAATTTTTGATATCCATTATTGTCTGCTTACATAAAGCAATCAGTTCTCTTACTTAAATCAACTCGATATTAAAGAAATCAGTTCTCTTAGGTAAAGCCGTTTGACATTAAATAACCCATAAAGGTGGAACATCATTTACCTTTCAACTACAACACATATTTCTTCAACGCAGGCCATGCTGGATGAATGCAAGCAAACTTGCACTATAAAAAATAGTAGCAATTGAATGAAAAACAAAGCTTCATGACAAAAAACTAAAATAAAGCCCTGAAAAATTCACAAATTACAAGGGCCCAGGAAGTTCGCTATACCTATAACAAGAATTTTATCTTTGGGAAGAAGCAATAGCAGTTGCGACTATAATTGGATCATGGGAGGAATTTTGTCTGGTTCGGGAATGCTCTATAAGCAATCCTCCATGGAATTGTCTATTTTATTCGGATTTCTAAGGACCGAATGTCGGAGGAGGGGATAATGTAATGGTTATCGAGAATATGTCGAGTTCTTTTATGAAAGTCGGATGTGTAATCCTTCGAAATTCTCTTCATGCATCTCAATCTATCTCATCAGTATCTTCCCAGAAAGGCATCTAGCATGCGAGCACAGTGCCACGACCAAAGGTCCTACCACACGTCTACCAACACAGTCTAACATCCACACCTGCCTAGTCTTCCACTGCCACACGAAAATGCATCGATCAAATACGAGTAGCTTCCTCCACTTCCACATCGTACCATACTTTACCTAATGTATGATACCTGCAAATACATTCACCAAACTTGGGGAAAAATTGTCTCGTAAATCATTCCAAACTAATACAAACCTTGAAAAGAGGCTAAATAAGGCTTCAAATACTGTGATTGGTCAAAACACAGTTTCTAAGAAATAACTTAGGATATAAAGCATTGGTAAATGTGCACAATTAATAGAAAAAAAACAAATCAATTTCTATAGTCCCCGCTACCTGCGAGCGGGGACTAATAAATCACAAAAAATATAGATAGAATAGGTAAATAATTAGAATAATAAAAAAATAAGGCTAATTGGCTACCTGTGCTTCTTATCGAAGAGTTTGATCGTAACCTTACACCCTCCACCTTCATTTTATTGCTGACACTACATTTCCATGAATATAGAATAATTACCTTAACCAACTTCTTCTCGCTTGCATAAAGTGAGACTCATTGTTCATTTATTGATTGAATTTTTTAGGAAAAAATTAGAGACTTATAAGGCATAATAAATAGTACTTACAAGTGTGCACACCATGATTGTGATTTTGAGTTATCACTGGTGATGTCAACCTTTGAATATTGATATGATGCTTATTCCTAAAATAATTTTTAGGTAGAATTTATCTTTCTCTCTCAACTGACAAAACCTAAGAAAATACCAATGTGATATTGTAAGTGTGAATAATGTGCTTTTGGTCAATGACAACAACTCTAAGTAAAGTGATTAGTGAATGCACCAAAGTTCCAAAATAAGAATCCCTAAGAATGATGGAAACATGGAGTCGAAGGGGGATAAATGGCAATGTGAACTTGTGGAAAAACTCATATTTTCATTGCAAGCATATTTCTTGCAATGTACTCCTAACTATGAAATATTTGTCGTTGCCTAGAGAAGATAATAGTTTCCCTTCTCTCAATTGTGCATGTGACAATGACAAACAAAGACATAAGTAAAAAAATGCAATAGAAAGGATGCATGCTAATGATATGTGAAAATATATTATTCTAGCACATGTTTTCCTTTGTTGTTGCAACACATTTGTCTTTGTGGTTGAAGTGATACTCAAATTTCACAAACTATTAACTTTTACCTCCATAGAATCACCCCTACATCCACTAAAATCACTAGTAGCTATTGGATGGCATCTCCCTAACTAAATCCTCATTCCATTGCTATCCTACTACTTATTGGATTAATGCATCAATGAGTACTTCAAACGAGGAATACCTACTCTCCCTCAATCGAGCATGATCAATTCTTCCATAGATAACTATGTGATTGATAATTTCATTCATGCTTGATAGGTAGATACTATCGATATTCACCCTAGTTGTCTCATTTCATGATCTATATATATCCCATGATTAAGTGAGACACACTAAATAATAGGTATGACTCAACTAATTTGAATCATAAGATAGAGAGGCAACAATATAAGGTGATATAATCTTAATAATTTCTAGCTATTCATCATTAAATAAATGACTTGAGGAACATTGATGAAAAGTGGGAGCGGTCTTTGAATATTCTGAAACCTGCCATTGAAATCTACTATGCCTGTCAGGGCCTCATGGGTCCTCCACAGGGGTGAGGTGGGATCCCTCCTTTAGCAATGTTGTTTCGAATAAGACAAGACCCTTAAATGCACTACCAACAAACCTGACAGCTTTTTGGACAATGAGTAGGGAAAGCATGCCGGCAAGTAGACTCGGGTGAGTCAAGAATCACTACGACAGACACATGACCCCAATACCGAAAGGGAACAGTCGAAATGCTCGACCAAACGCAGTGGATGCTTGCCTAAATCAATGAATATTCTGACTTTGGAGGTAACCTCGAATACCCTAGCTAAACAAAGACAATACTTTTGGGATCATGCTTTAATATGTAAGTTCATGGGTTTGGGTTTTTGTCCCACCGAAAAATCCCTTCAGGGATGGATCTCCCACAAGTTGAAACCCAAGGGAGGGTTTGATTTGAAACAAGGTTCAAAGGGATTTTTTAACATCATCTTCCCTGATCCAAGAGAGCGAGAGCACATAATTAAACATGGACCTTACTTTTTTAACAGCACAGGCCTCTCCCTAAGGAAATGGAAAGACAACTTTAACCATGATCAGGAACATTTCACAGAGGTCCCCGTCTAGGTTTTCCTATACTCGCTTCCACAGGAGTATTGGGAACATGAAATAGTAGTTGGAATCAACAGCACCATAGGGAAATACATCAAGAGTTATGAAATCACAAAATGAGGAAGGTACACCTCCTTTGCCAGAATTTGTGTCAACGTGAATGTATCGAAACCCCTCCTAGAAGCAATCTGCCTGAGATTCCAAGATGAGGAATGGGTTCAGCCGCTGGACTATGAACATATCCCATTTATATGTCGAAAGTGTCATGAACATGGACATCTCTTTAGAGACTGTCCCCATAACCAACCCCCACCTATTCCACCTTCTCAACCCCAACCAAACCAAGGGGACTCCATCATGGTCATTTGTCGATCCAAGGGAAAAAAAACGATGCATCGCACAACACTGAAAGAAAAACTTCCCTATCGAAATCCTTTGAAGCCCTAATGGATGCATAAATGGAGCAAGAGGACCCTTAAGAACAAATAAATTCTCCAAATACAGCTAGAGAGAATCAAACCCCATAATACACTGACCAAGACCCTTCGAAGAGAAGGAATCTAGATCCGGAGGAAGACTACACAATGACAGGATGTGAACCTCTAGAGCACAATGACGGGGAAAGCGAAGTGGATATCACAGAGCATGAGATCCATAAAATAGTGGAAGTCTGCAAAACCGAATATATTTCATCTATCTCCACCTCCCAAGTCAAAATTATCCAAAAAACCGTCCAATTAGTTTATGCGAACACCATTCTAGCAATGGATAATAGAGATCCAAAAAGTAACACCCTAGGAATTCATCCCTCACACAGAATAACATGAGGATAAGGGAGCAAAAAGGAGAAAAAAAGGGCGAAACACATATCAATAAAGGCTACCTGAATTGGGAGAACATATAATAGCATCAGGTACTACAACCATTATCAAAATGGATCCAATCTCTTTCTCCATCTCAAATAGTTTCCCAATGAAGTTTTTATCCTAGAACATCAGAGGTCTAGGAGGGAAGAGTAAGCGTTGAACTCTTCGATCTAAGATACAACAAGAAAAATCGTTAGTGGTAATTTTATAGGAGAAAAAATTTTCTAGCCACTTCCTTCATTCAATCTCTCTCTTTCGTTGGAAATGATGCAAAATGATAGCTCTAGATGCAAATGGCTCCACGGGAGGCTTAGCCATTCTTTGAGACCCTTTTCTCATCAACATGTCATATTTCCTCTCCACTTGAAATACCTTATCTGCCTCTTTCCATTTGATAAACAAAAAGATTAAAGATTTGAGATTTCCGTGGTGTGTAGTGTTAGAATAATGGGTTTCCGGATTATCCATGGTCGGCATTTTTAGTGTCGACATTTCGAATCCTTAACTGAATTCATCCTCAGGACAAAATATGGATAGAAGAGTTGCTATTAGGTTAAATAAATATAGGTTAGGTATGCCCGTTCATTTCATTTCCCCAATAATAATGACAATAACTTATCCTTCCAAATTAATTAATATATAAATTGAGAATGCTAAAAATTCTTCATTAATTAATATATAAATTGAGAATGCTAAAAAATATTCAATACTAATCATTATTATTAATAAGAAACATTGTTAATAATTGCTAAATGATAATAGCACGCATAGTTAATAATAAATAAATGACCTCTAATAATTGCTAAGGTTATCATAAAATCATTAAAGTTAATAATAACATTCTAAACATCATTATAAAATAACCTTGACACAATAACTGATATAAAAATTGTAAATGAGATAATAGCACTCCTTGTTCTAAATTCTTCAACAATAACCAATGTAAATGAGAATGCTAATGAGAACGCTAATATGTGAGAATGCTAATATGTAAATGAGAATGCTAATATGTAATGTGAGAATGCTAATATGTTTAGCATTCTCACACATTAGCATTCTCTTTTACATTGGCTATTATTGAAGAATTTAGAACAAGAAGTGTTATTATCTTATTTACAATTTTTATATCAGTTATTGTGTCAATGTTATTTTATAATGATGTTTAGAATGTTATTATTAACTCTAATGATTTTATGATAACCTTAGCAATTATTAGAGGTCATTTATTTATTATTAACTATGAGTGATATTATCATTTAGCAATTATTAATAATAATGATTAGTATTGAATATTTTTTTATCATTCTCAATTTATATATTAATTAATGAAGATTTTTTTAGCATTCTCAATTTATATATTAATTAATGAATATTTTTTAGCATTCTCAATTTATATATTAATTAATTTGGAAGGATAAGTTATTGTCATTATTATTGAGGAAATGAAATGAACGAGCATACCTAACCCATATTTATTCAACCTAATAGCAACTCTTCTCTCCATATTTTGTCCTGGGGATG
Source organism: Larix kaempferi (assembly GCA_027924585.1). Taxonomy (NCBI): domain Eukaryota; kingdom Viridiplantae; phylum Streptophyta; class Pinopsida; order Pinales; family Pinaceae; genus Larix; species Larix kaempferi. Next base: position 12,307,053 of record BSBM01000619.1, on the reverse strand, counting down.
AATCTAGTTAAGGATTTGAAACGTTGACAATAAAAATGCCGACCATGGATAATATGGAAACCCATTCTTCAAACACAGAGATCTCCAGATCCATCACAAATGTTTTTGGTCCTTCAACCCCTGCTGAAAAAGCAAGCTTTTTGGATTCATTCTCCTTTATTGGAAAGGTTGTCCAGGATTCCCCTTGGATCATCAGAGGGGATTTCAACCTAATCATATCACTCCTGGAAAATAAAGAAGGACTAAACCACCTTGATGCTGTCGGTAGACATTTTTTCACCTTAATATGTTCTCTTGATCCCATTGATGTCAAATCCAAGAACGATCTTCACACCTAGAACAATAGACGTGGTGGTGAGCACCAAGTTGATTCTAGACTAGATCGATTTTTGGTCTCAACCAATCTATTTCGATCAAGCTCCAACATTGACTCCTTCATTCTTCTAGGAGCCAAATTAGACCACTGACCCATAAGCCTCGAAGTTTATGAGTTCAACAATCCCCGCAATAGGCCTTTTCGGTTTGAAATTTTTTGGCTAGATCACCTGAACTTCATGGATACCCTATCACATTGGTGGGAAAATGCTTCGACAAATAATGGATAAAAAATGTATATCCTGCAACAAAAGTTGAAGTGGGTTAAAAAGAATCTCAAAATATGGAACAAAGAAGTCTTCGATAACACCTTCAAATCATGGAGACAATTGGAGGAAGAGCTGGAAAACCTCCAACAGGAAGCCATCACCAATGGTTACTTCGAAGAAATTCTACAAAATGAAAGATGCCTGCAGGAAGAAATCAACACCAGAATGAATTAGGAAGAGATTTTATGGAGGAAAAATTCCAGAATTAGATGGCTCGAAGAGGGTGGGTGCAACTCCAAATTTTTCATCACTCAATAATCCAACGCAGAGCACACAACATAATCTCCCTTCTTCATGCTGATAATGACCAAAGGATTTCCACTCAAGAGGAGATCGCTGAAGAATTGGTCAACTACTATCGCAGTATAATGACATATGAAAATACAAACCACACTCAGACAATGAATCTCATACTCCAAAACATTCCATCTATGGTAACAAGAGAACATAATGAAAGTCTGCTTCAACCAATATCCCTAGAGGAAGTCACAACGACCATTAGAGAGATGCCTTCAAGCAACGCTTCGGGGCTAGACAGATTCACAATAGAATTCTATCATCACTGTTAGCATATTGTGCAACAAGATGTATGGGAGGAAATATAATAATCTAGGGTCCGATTGAATGTCTTGCCCACTTGGAATGCCACCTTTCTCACTCTCATTCCTAAAGAGGCTAACCTTTTTAATCTCGGTAAGTTCCAACCCATCTCTCTCTGCAATGTTCTTTTCAAGACACTAACCAAAATCTTAACAAATCGTCTTAAACCCATCCTTCCCCACCTCATATTTGAAGAGTAATATGGATAAGTGGAAGCTAAGCAAATTCTTGACGGAATTCTATTTTCCCACGAAACTATACGCACTCTTAAAGTCTCCAAAAAAGCTGGGATGCTTGTAAGACTGGATCTCGCAAAAGCCTTTGACAAATTCTCTTGGTATTATATGGAAAAAAATCTCTTAGCCTTCGAATTTGATCCACTTTGGGTTAATTGGATTCTGGCCTTAAAATCCTCCATTTTCTTCTCCATCTTGGTCAATGGATCACCCTCCACAACCTTTTTTCCCTCAAGAGGCATCATGCAGGAAGACCCTCTCTCACCCTTCCTTTTTATTATCATGATGGAAGCATTGGGTCGTTCCATCAATTCTTCTATCAACAATAACTACCTTTCTGGCCTTAAACCAAATAACATTGATAAGACAACCTCACATCTGCAATTCATGGATGATACCATGCTTCTGGAAACTTTCTCAATGAGAGAATCAAGAGAATTAAAGAGAATCGTATCCAACTTTATGGAAGCATTTGGTCTATCTATTAACAATGAGAAATAAAAAATATTGTTTCTTAACACCCCTGTTAATTTGTACCTTTGCATCTCCTGCTTTCTCTCTTTCAAAAGAAGTACTCTCCAAGCAACTTACCTTGGTTCGCCTCTAATCTCCTCGGCTACTAAGCACAAGTCCCGGTTCAACCTCATCTAAAAAATGGAATCACAAATTTCCATGACTTTCCAACTGGTCCTTCCGCTCTCTCAATCTCTCAGGCATATTGGTCCTTATCAAATTGGTTATGTGTCCAAATGGATAAGTCATCCATTTGACGATAACTCCATAGTAAAAATATAATTGATGGAAAAATTGATAAAGTATATAAAATATGATGATTACAATGAATGGTGTAGTTCGTATAAATAGGCTTGCATGGTGACTATTCACCAAAGGGATGTGTCCCTTAATTAATTATAATTAATGTTACGTTATTTTATTATATTAATATTTATTAATGTTTATTTATATATTTTGTTCATTACATTGCATATCCCTTAGAGATGCTTTGTCCTCAAAGCATAATTTTGGATGTTCTTGCATGTAACTATTGTTTTTTTTAGGAACTTGTAACTTTGATACTTGACGAAACAAGGCGATATAATTTTTGAATTCCTGAACTGAGATGTTGCATTTCCTGGGAAGTGATCCATCCGATATTTACATTCATTGGGGTTGTTTTCTGCTTGATTGTTGTAATAGAAATTCTCGTCTTCTGCTCCTAAACAATTTGGCAATTTTGTCTTTTCTCTCCTTCAAGGTAGTTAGTTTCTCTGTAGGAGTAGTTTTGTTTATTTTCCTCTTGATTTTGTTGTCAGGTATAATGAATCTTATGATTAGGATGGTGATAAGGTACTCGATTTACTTATGGAGTGTTTGCAAAGACTTCATATTTTTGTGTTTCTAGTGATTTATTGTTTGATAATAATTCAATTGAGCGTGTATTTGTTTCTTGTTCCTCAACTTGAATTTGTTTTCTTGAGAGTTTGGAGGATTCCTTCTGGATTTGCTCTAATTTGTTCTCTAATAAATTGTTATTACTTCAAATATTCTTGAACCTTGCTTCTTGCGACTTTTTGTCCTCTGTTAACTTCTTGATTTGTTCTTCTAGTTCTTAATTAAGATTTATCAGGCGAATATTTTCTTCTTCCTTTTCTAGTATTTTTCCTTTGAAGTCTTCATTAGAATGCTCTGTCTTTCAACTACTTTTCAATTTCTTGATCTTTGTAACTAATGTCTTGTTATGATTTTTTAGTCGAATTATCTCTTCTGTATTGCTTGATAACATGTTATTGATTTTCAAAATTTCTAACTTGTACGTCTTCTTAGTGTCGTCATATTTATGCTGGATTTCTTTCTTCTGTTGTTGATGTCGACATATCTCTGATTCTAGACTTTCCAACTTTCTTTGGACTTGCGCAAATTCATTAGCTTTTTCCATGATGAGATTGTTAAAACGTTGTATTTCTTCTTCTAAATCGTTATTGCTTCTATAAGGTGATTCTTCTTCATTCTTTGACTTTCTGATTTTGTCTTCAAGGTTTTGATTGTGACTTTTTAAATGTGATTTTTTCTCATCCTTATATGATATCATTTTCTTGAAATCTTCATTAGCTTTTTCCACCCTTTGATTTTGATCTTTTAAGCTACGATTCTTGTGTTCTCTTAACATATTAAGAAATTTTTGCTTCCTAATATCGACTTGAAGATTATTATTGGTTGTTTTATACTGCTTTAAATCATCCAATACTGCTTGTAATTTTAGCTTTAATTCTGATTTTGTAATGGCCATAGTTTGCAATTACGACTTCTCTTCCAACTTATTCGAAAATAATTGGCGCAAGAGTGCAAGGCACTCGTGGTGGTCCTTAATATTCCTTGGTCTTCAACTTCTTTGGTGATAAATGGTCTTTGACTTCTTCGACCATAAATGGTCTTCCTTTGAATAGGTTAAATAACCTTTCCCTTTTTATAAAATAATAATTATAATAAATACAATTATTAAAATAATAATAATTATTACTATTATTAAAAGTTGATTATTATTATTATTATTATTATATATGTTTTAAAAGTATTAAAACTTTTATAATAATAATAATTATTAAAATATTTAGTTATAAATTATTATTAAATATTTATGGCAGCTTGAATAATAATCTTCTTATAAACCTTGAACTTATCCTTATATCACTTTTTTTTAATTAAATTTTTTACTTTTGCATCCTTTTGTAAATGCTTTTCTGATTTATATTACTTCCAAGTAATATGCTTTTAAATTTCTCTTATTATATTACTTCCGCTTAATTTAATGTTCTCCCAATCGTTATGACTCTACACAAAATGGTGCTTGAATTTACGATTTGATTTCACCCAATTAAAAACCAAGTGTGGTTTTCTCTAAAACCACGTGTTATTTTCTTTAAAACCACTTGTTGTTTTCTTTAAAACTACTCGTTATTTTTATACTTCTTATTTTCTTCTCGTCTTTTTTGTTTATTTTTATTTTTTTTACTCTTTTTTTTTTACTTTCTTTTTCGTGTCTCTTTTTTTTACTGTCCTTCTATTATTTTCTCTTTTTTTTTTTCTCTTTTACTTTATTTTTCTTCTTTCTTTTTTTACGGGATATTCTTCCTTCTTCTCTCTCTCTCTCTACTTTCTTTTCTTCTTTTTCTTGGTTAGAGACCACAATTTTAGGGAATCCCTAGGATAATGGTTAAAAACCACAATATGGCCAAAGGCTTGGATCACGAACGTAGCTCTGATACCAATGTTACAACCTATATGGTTGTACTCGAGACTATCCAAATGGATAAGTCATCCAATTGACGACAACTCCACAAGAAAAATATTATTGATGGAAAATTGATAAAATATATAAAAGATGATAATTAAAATGAATGGTGTAGCCCGTATAAATAGGCTTACATGGTGACTATTCACCAAAGGGATGTGTCCCTTAATTAATTATAATTAATGTTATGTTATTTTATTTTATTTTATTATTAATGTTTATTAATGTTTATTTATATATCTTGTTCATTACATTATGCGAAGCATGTGTTCCTATCTCTTCTCAATCCTAGCTGCTCCTAATAAATTCCTTAATGAAATCCACTCTCTTCAAAGAACCTTTCTTCGGGGAGGTAAACAAGGGGAACATAGGAAATGGGCCCTCATATCTTGGGAAAAAGCCTGCAAACCTAAACTTTTAGGAGGCCTTGGTCTAAGAGATCCCAAAATTGAAAATAAATCCATGTCTGCCAAGCTATGGTGGAGATGTATAACCACTCCAAAAGCTCTTTGGGCCTATATATGGAAAAGCAAATATGTGCGCAATATACCCACTCAAGACTTGATTCGTCTTCAATAGACCAAAAATGGATCAAACATCTAGAACGTAGCCTAGACAAACACAGGTATCATCCAGGATCATGATTTTTGGGAAATTGGAAATGGACAAACAACGTTTTTCTAGGATGATGCTTGATAGTAGTGCAACAAACTAAATTCACTGGACTATGTTCACCCTCTTAGACAAGCCACCCTGGATTCCAACTGTTTCCTCATGAATCACTTCTGGGAACAGGATAACATTGGATCACAATAGATAAACTGGAGGGACTTTCAATCTTGGAAACCCATATCATAGAGTCGGGATTGGGAACAATTTCGAAGTGAACTCAACTCTCGAAGAATCATGCGTCAATAAGGGGAAGACATACTCCGATGGGGACACAATAGCAGAGGTACATTCACCCTACAGGAAGCTTGCTCAATTCTAGCATATCACGACCAGAATCAACGGGAAATTAATTGGAAACAAATCCGGAAACAAAATCTATGGCCTAAAGTCTCCACCTTCTTATGGCTTGTAGCATGGAATAAAAATCTCACTTAGGATCGAATCATCCAAAAAGGTTTTGAAGGCCCATCTTTAAGCTTTCTTTGTCGCCAAGTTGAGAAACCTTGGAACATCTTCTCAACCAATGCACCTACACACAACAAAAATGGGACCAAGAAGCCAACATATTCATAAGATCAGACAGAGACCGGGTGAGTCTTCACAATACCATATCCCAATGGAGCGATACAATCTATGGCAACAAAATTGTGATTAGGACTTGGCAGCTCTTCCCAAGTTTTCTCCTCTGGGAAGTTTGGAAGGAAAGAAATCGCAAAAAATTCAAAAATGTCAACAAATCTACCTCTCATATTTGGAAAAAATTCAAGTGAATATTCGAGAAACGGTCCTTATAGCTCAATGGTATCAGGAAGATTAAAAGGGTTCCTCTCAAGATAAATCCATTATATTAGCTTGGAACTTACCCCAAAATACAACCACCCTACATCACGCTCGACCGAGACTCAACATGGACAACCCATCTGAGTGGTCCCCACCAGAGGCTAGATTCATCAAATAGAACTTTGATGGGGCTAGCCATGGTAACCCAGGTCCGATTGGCTTTGGAGGTGTCTTCAGGAACATCAAAGGCGACATCCTCCGAATCTATATAGTGTTTCTAGGAACCGAAAGCAACAATGATGTTGAATTATTTTCTATGCTGTCAGGTATTTGAATAACTCAAAATAGAGGATACCACAAACTCATAGTTGAAGGAGATTCCAAGCTAATGATACAAATTCTTGTCAAGCTCATCAATGGCTCTAAGATCAATAAGATCAATCCGAGCTGGAGACTAGCCACCAAACTTGAGATGTTGGAGGTCGCTCTCGAACCCACACATGTCATTATAGCACACCAATTAGGAGGAATGCCAACAAGCTGGCTGATAGGCTTGCTAACTAGGGAGTTGAGAACCCTAGAGAGGAATGTGATGTGTCTTGGAGAGACAATATAAACCATCCAATCCAAAACATATGTCAGTAAATCAACCGCTAGGACATGCAACCCCACGATGGGTGTCATGATTCTTTCAACACGTCACTTGGACATGCATAACCCTCGAGTCGACGAAGAGAAGTGGGATGGAAGAGTAATTACCTCCCACCTCTACTTAACCCAGTGCAGTATTGATTTGGATTGTAAGAAAGGTCCTGTTAAGAAGGTCTGCAGCGGTTTGAGCACAGGGAAAGTACAGTCCCGAGGTTTAGACACCATGGGGATATCAGGGTGATTTCAATAAGTAGAAATCCATCATCACTTGACAAGGTCATTTCCTCGGCTCTACAGTTGGGCGGCCATATCCATTCAACCGTCTTCTTTTTCTCTTCAGCAAGGGAAGCTTCAAGTTTTAAGTCATCCTCCCGACCCCAATTTGGTGTTGTCCATTGCATCTCTTTACCATTGCGACCTTTGCACTCTCCCACACAACTGTAATTTCTACATTATCCTGCACATGCTCAAGATGGTCCGCACCAGGAACACCCGCAGACGCACAACACCTAGCTAGCGAAGAACTCATATATCGAGAGCTATGAAGGATCTAGATAAACTCCATGGTTTCTTTGGTTCGAAAGTGAGACAGCAAGCCCGCAAACGTGTTGAACATTGGGAAAATATAGCTAACAATAGGAAACCGTGCCCTGCATCAAAGGTTTTGCATGCTGATTTTAATGGGATAATTGATGATTCTGAAGCTCCTTGTACTAGAGGAACCAAACACACCAGAACCTTAATCTTCTTTCGGAGCATGAAGGATAGGATGGGCATGGCTTTGGATAAAGGCTGGGAAAGGGACAAGCAACCAGACATGTGTGAAGAGCCAATGGAGTCTCTTCAGAAGGAGAAGTAGAGTGCGATAATGAAAATTCAGCTAGCTAGAGTGGAGGTGGTCATTTGCCACTTGGACTAGAATTAAGTCACCATGAATGACAACCTCAACAAAAAATTGGACAAGCTCATGGAAATGCTAGTTTTTCATCACTGTAGCGTCCCAATCGGATTTGCTTCTGAAGCTGGTAAAAATCATGGAATTGTTAAATCAGGTTCATCTCCTCCCTCTTCCCAAGAGGGCATTTTACTGTTTTACTAGTCTCTGGTCATATTTTTGGTTTTTTGATATCAATATGCATAATTTGGGTCATAACCTCCCACATGTGGGTGACCATGGAGGTTAAAATATTACTGCTAGTAGATTATAGGGCCCGACTTAACCTAAAAAATCTGAAAATATTAGGGATGGATATGTTGGGTATGTTGCAGATCTCTTTTCTCTTTGTGAAAATACTGCATAGCAAGGATGTAAATTTTTGTACAGTCTTTTTTTGCAATTAATATAGAACCAAATTTTACAACAAAAAAAATTCATTAACTAAATAATTCTATCATATGAAGGTAATTCATTATTCATACATCTTTATTTCTCACCTTTTTTGTTGAATGTGATCAGTATTTGAAACTATGTAATACCTATCCGTCTCTCACATTACTACTAAATGTGATTTTCCTTTGACATTATGTAAATAACATGCTATACAACTTGACAAGAACCCAAAATTGTTCTCGTTTTTTGGGGGGTCAATTTTAGTAGCTGCTTTGACCTCCGTTTCAAAAAGGGTGTAAACTGGTAGCACCATTTTTCATTTTGATCCATTTTTTTGTGATTTTGAAAGTTCTCGGTCATAAGAAAATTATAACTTTTATTTACAAGGGTCTTTTTCCAAACTTTACAAAAAAATCTACATTTAATAGATAGCTATAGTAAAAAAATACACACATTTTTGAATTTTTGTACGATTTAGAAGCTAGTTAGAAGGAAAAATACATGCATTTAAAAAAAAAAATCATTAAACTTTTATCTTAAAGAAGTCATTTTTTTGGCAAATTTCTAAACAAAATGAGAAAAAAAGACATTTCAAACCATTTTTCAACGTATTTTCTGCCATTTGATGTATACAAATGATACTCTTTAACATTATTTTCCATAAAGTGACGATTCACATAAACTCAACAAAACGTATACCATATATTTCTAAATAGCATATTAAAAACATAAAGGTTATTTTGAAAATAAAATCTTCAATTCAAAACATTACAAAATATCTTATAAAAAATTGTCAACTTTTACATTTTCCTCAACAATATGAAACTAATCAACAATATCATGCATCCCAAACTCTTCATCGAAATTGACATTTTCTGCTGGTTGTCTCTCTTCTTGGACCTCAATGTGTTCTTCCATTGGGTCCTCTACTTCTGCAAAATTCCCATAGTGATATTTTCCAAACATCCCTTTTAAAGGAGGCTGAGGCTCTTTTGACATCTTTGCCACAAGTGACTCACTAAATTATCCTTTCTTCAAACCAACTTCCTGCATTTCATTTGGAAGAACTTTCACAACATTAATTCTTTGCTTGATATAATTGCACAGTAGTAGATCATTCTCAATGGATATGCAATTTATTTCTTTTTGTAATGAACATGCGATTTTTGTAACTAATCAACACATACAAAACAAGAAAAATTATATAACGTAATGAAACATAAATTTAAAAATATATATATTACTAGATTTAAATTACAGCACTAGTTTCATATGTAACATCGGAAATATTACCTAATCCCGAGAACAAATATAAAACCCAATCTCCTTCTCTTTAAAAAGTATCTATGATATAATTAATCAATGCTTGTGGCTTCTAGTAGATGTTTACAGTCTCTCCTTTCAAATCTCTTTATTCATATGTCAACTTGTTAACCACGACATTATAAGACAATATTTGACTATATTTGCCTTCACTCTTTTAATTGATTAAAAGAGTATCATAGGTCTCATATTTTGTCCAACATGCAAGATGTATGTTTTCAGTGTCACTCATAAATGGATCAGTGCTGGAGCTATGAATGTTAGGCTTATGCCTGTAACAAAAATAGATACGAATCTAATTAACTTATAGAACAATAATTTTGGTTTCTAAATTCAAATGTTTAATAATATACTACAAATATCTTACCGATACAGTTGTTTCCTTGAGTTTGCTTTATCCTTGAATGTTGTTAGCACTGATCCTCCTTGTACATATGAATGGAAAACAAGAAATCTCCATAGGGGTGATGTTGTGACGTCCAGAAATCCCAAAATCAATTTATTGAATGACTGGTATGTATAAGGATCACAATCATAAATAATGTTTTTGATATTGTATCCATGAGGGATATCTGCAATAACTAGGGAGTACTCCTTTTTGGGAACAATATTTGCAATGTTTGTACAATCACCCAAAATCACTTTATATTGCACAGTGTCGAGCCCATTCCAAACATGATGATCAAGGGTGTCATCAAGTTCAACGTTTGCAAGAGGTTGTCTTCTTTGTCGTTCTATTTTGGTTCTTTGAATATGAATTTTGAAAGACTCTGGTACTGTATTATTCTTTGACATATTTGAAAAGAAAATTATATATATAAGTAATAAAAAAGAAATGAATTCACTTAGAAATAAATAAAATAGAAAATATCATAAATCATCATACCTTTTTGTATGCAACAAAAAAATCTTTTAAGCTTTCCATGGAGCTTGAATCTGGAAAGTTGCATCTGACATCATCCCAACTCTTCTCACCCAATATTATAACCATATCCTCTTATATTTTCATGTAAACCTTATGACTACATGATGTAAAAATAAATGGCGTTAACAATGACATCTAATAATAACACAATGCTTATTTAATAAAAAATCTTAAACTCAAAAAATAAACTTAAAAAAATAAAAAACAACCTATAAACTTACTTTTCAAAATCATTGAACATTTTTTCCATGGATAATTCACTTGAATTTACATGTGACATTATTGTAGATATAAGTGTTTCATCCTTCACACCTTGTAACTATCTCCAATGTGTTATAGTCATATCTTTTGGCAAGTTCTTGACATCAGGGCCTCCTTGATCACTGCTCCATGCAACTGCTTTACTATTTTTTACCTTCTAATTTTTTACGCCAATATTCTCCCACATGCTAAATATCTCATCAATCAAATCCCATACGAGGATTGTTCTAAATGCCAACTAAAAATAGTTATCTACAACTCTGAATGCATCACTTCCTTTAAAATCTTTGTGTTTCACATTGTCCTCTTTAATAGGGATACCTATTTCCATACAACATTGTTTCCGGAAATATGCATCAACTTTCGATCTATACCCACCACATATTTTTTCAAATTCAATGTGGATAAATATAACCCTTTGAACGAATGTCATGGACATCCTATAGTCAATATCTGTGTTGTGATCCCATGCCAATAGTTTTGCTTCCATATCTGTTAAATTAGCGTAAATGATGCATTTCACTGTTTGAAAAACAGGTTTTTTTGGAAACTCTTGCATCAATTCTCTTCTAGCCCCCGCATAATGATTCCCCACCAAAACATAATAGTTGTAATCAAAACATTTTGATTCTTCAAATGCATCTCTAGCAGGAACATCTTTTGGGTCCACAAGAACTAGGTAGTCAACCACATGTGCATAGGGATTGTGCCTTATCAATGCTTTCAAGTTATGAACATGCAAGCGATGTGGTTTCCTAATTTAATACTTCTCTTGGCCTTATGTGTGTCTATAAAGTTGATTTACATTTAAATCAAATGTATGTCCATTGGGAGCCAACTTATCCCTCCACAATCGATCTCGAATAGCATTTTGTTTTGTCTTAACAATGCCATCATCTAGATCACCACCTGGAATAATTATTTCCAAACTATCCCCCAAGTTCTCACTATGATTTTCAACATTGGATTGAACATTTTCTCTCCTCCCTTTATGTCTTGAAGCATTTGTATCTAAAAGAACAACTTGTTGATCAAGAATGGAAACATCCTCATCCATAGATATTTTAGAAGAGTGTCAATTTCTCTTACCAGCAGAAGTAACATTGTCATCACCAACAATTCGTCGATCATGTCCAGTTGGGCGAGATATGATTTTGAATGTAACCTTCCTAGGTACTTCATTTGATTGTTGGATCCCTTTTCCTTTCCGTGCTTGTACTTCTTCAAGAACATTTTGCACTCGTTTTTGCTTTGATGTTTCTCCCTTCTTTGGTGCTTCTCCCTTATGAAGAGGGGCATTAATGACATCCATCATATTTTCTTCTATACAATAAATTCCATTCAGAATATTGGAAAGTGGCATAGCAAAATCCTGCGAAATGAAAACATTATTGTATTAAATCTATTACATGGTCATATAATTAAAAGTATAAGAAATTCAGAAAGATATAAAAATATAGAAACTTACACTATTGCGCTCAATATCGTGCACGAATTCTGCACAAAATTCTTTGAAATTTTCTTCCATCTTATAGTTTGTAACCTTAAAAGAATATCGGATTTTGACAAAGGTTTTAGCTTGGTTCACTAGTGCATAAACAATGTATTTACCCAGCACCGAACAAATATCTCGCAACAATCCCAATGAGTGATAATCATTTTTAAGATATGCAAATCCATCACAATATGAGTGAATACTTTCTGAGTTGCCTTGATATTTCTATTTTAGATACCAAGAATAGTCAATTTTCTCTTCAGCTGGTGTGTGTTTCCATTCTCTAACATTCTTGGATTTTAAATCATCACTGGGTACAACTTCATCATGCACAACATTGTCAGATGGCTCAACTATGTTTTTCGATGACTTCATCGACGATCTCGATCCATAGATGTTTACAGATAGCTTTCTTGATGTCATTTTCCCTATAGTCAGAAACAAAACAAAAAAAAATTAGTTTAAGTTTAAAAAAAATAGTTGCACTAAAATTTTTTTGTTAACATATAGTATCCCAAGGGATCAGCATTTGCTGGCTTAACATAGCCTAAGGGATATGCATGAGCGACCCCGTGGCCAATGCATATCCCTTGGGATATTCCTTTCCCGCGGCCAATGCATAGCCCTTGGACTATGCTACAGGGTTCCCATAGCATATCCCAAGGGATATTCAAAGGGCACCCAATGCACAACCCTTGGCGCCTAATGCATAGCCCGTGGGATATGAAATGGGTTCCCAAAGGGAACCCATAATGCCCCCTGTCGGGTGACGCGATTCTCATAATCGCGTCGCCCAATAGTGGGGCACCCAAAGGGGGTCGGGGGGGAGCAGAGCTTCGCCCCCGTGACCCATTAGGGTAGGCATCGTGGGCACCCATAGGGGCCCGGAGGTGGAGCAGTGGAGCTTCACCCCCGGGCCCCCTCTAGGCGCCCTCACTCCCCCAACCCCCCTGGGCACCCATAGCGCCCACCCTAGTGGGCGTCGCGATTCTCAAAATCGCGCTATCCGGGGCAGCCACTATGGGCGCCCACAGCGCCCGCCATAGTGGGAAACGCGATTCTCATAATCTCACCATCTGCTAGGGAGGGCGCTGTGGATGCCCAGAGGGGGCCTGGGGGCGGAACGCCCCGGGCCCCCTCTTGGTGCCTACAGCGCCCCCCCGTTGGGCGTTGTGGGCACCTGTTAGGGCGTCCCATTACATAGCCCATGGGCTATGCAATGAGCGCCTATTTGGGCTATGCAATGGGGGCTAAGCAATGGGTGCCTATGCCCTTGGGCCAAAAAAAATAAAAATACCTAGGTTTTATAGAGGGCATGTCGAAGCCCAAAGGAAAAAATTTGCATTAAAACATAAAAAATTAATTTAACTAACCTTGACAATGTTTGAAGCTGTTCGCTGGTCTCCAAAGCCTTGTGGATCGTTGTTTGCAAATGATGACTATAGAAAACCAAACTGCGTTAATATAGCATAAAATAGGTTTTTTTTTCACCGTTTTATGAATGTGGGATTAAAACTATGTAATTAGATAATGCATTATTTCTAATTTTAGATAAGAAGGCATTAAATGAAATTTGACTAGTGTTGTAACTCTTGGTTTAAAAAATTAATGTAAATAACTAATATTGTATTAAAAAGTTTGGATAGCATTTTTTAAAAGTCATTTTATTAGTATTATTACAATTGTTATACGATAAATTAAATTAATTTTAATAGTGTTATAATTGTGTTTGAAATGTGTGATTTCTTTTGCAGGGAAATTTTGGAGGGAAAATTTTGAAGGAAAATTTTGGAGGGAATGTTTGGGAGGGAAAATTTGGGAGGAAAAATTTCGTTCTTTTAGCTATAAGATTGTTAGGGGTTGCTAGTTGCACCATCGTATTTTTTGGTGAGGAGTGAGGAAATTTCATTCTCTTAAACTTTTTAGTGAAAAGTCACGGACTCGTCTGAATCAATCTCAATGTCTGAAGATTGTGGAAATTTTGATTTAAGTGGGGATTTCAAAGGCACTGATAATGTTCAAGTGAGGATTTTAAAGGCATTAATGATGATGAATAACTTTCTGCATGTGGATATTTTGAAGACACTGAGGAAGATAATGAAATTTTTTCTCCAAGTGACGATTTTCAAGGCACCAATGATGATTTTGCTCAAGGCATCAACAATGATTTTCCTCCAAGCGATGATTTTCAAGGCACTAACATTGATTTTCCTTCAAGGCAAGATTTTCCTCCAAGCGAGGATTTTCAAGGCACAAACGATGATTTCCCTCCAAGCTAAGTTTTTCCTCCAAGCGAGGATTTACAAGACAACAAACTTGATTTTCCTCCAAGCGAGGATTTTAATGGGATAGATAATAATTTTGATGAGGATGAAGGAACTAATGATGGTGTAGATGATTTTACTTCAAGTGAGGATTTCAATGGCACCGATGATGATTTTCCTCCAAGCGAGGATTTTAATGGGATTGATAATGTTCCTCCCCCAAGCAAGGATTTTGATGGCACTGACGGTGATTTTCCTCTAAGCGAGGATTTTAATGGGACTGATAATGTTTCTCCTACGATCAAGGATTTTGATGGCACTGATGATGATTTTCCTTCAATCAAGGATTTTAATGGGACTAATAATTTTTCTCCTCCAAGAAAGGATTTTGATGGCATAGATGATTATTTTCCTCCAAGCAAGGATTTTGATGGCATAGATGATTATTTTCCTCCAAGCAAGGATTTTAATGGGACGGATGATGATTTTGGTGAGGATAAAGGCAACAACAATGTTGAAGATGGTTTTCCTCCCAACTAGTATTTTGATGGCTCTAATGATGATTTTCCTCCAAGTGAGGATTTTAATGGGACAAATGATAATTTTTGTGAGGATGAAGGCACAAATAATGGCAAAGATGATTTTACTCCAAGCGAGGATTGTGATGGTAGCGAAGACGATTTTCCTCCAAGCGAGGATTTTAATGGCATCAATGATGATATTACTCGAAGTGAGGATTTTAATGGGATGGATGATGAATTTGGTGAGGATGAGGGCACCGATAATGGTGAAGATGAATTTCCTTCGAGCGAGGATTCTAATGGCATCGATGATGATTTTCCTCCAAGCGAGGATTTTGATGGCACTGATGATGATTTTCCTCCAAGCAAGGATTTTAAAGGGACAGGTGATGATTCTAGTGAGGATGCAGGAACCAATAATGATGAAGGTTATTTTCCTCCAAGCAAGGATTTTGATGGCATTGATGATGATTTCCCTCCAAGTGAGGATTTTAATGGGACAGATGATGATTTTGGGGAGGATGAACCTACCAATGATGTTGATTTAACCTCAAGTGATAAACTTGATATTGATGCGGATACTCATTCTCCTACTAATTTTGGTGATGATAATCTCAATGAGAGGGATGATATTCCTCACATTGATGAGGATATTCATTCTAATGAGGATGATTTAATGGTTCATGAAACACAAAGACAAATTGTACCAATGAGAAAGATTAAGTGTAGGACTAGGCCATTTTATATCAATAAAAGCATTCTAGTTGTACAAGTTGTAGGAAATATTTGCTCACAATTCCCAGTTCTATTACTGATTTGATTTCAAGTGAGTGTTGCCAAAAAAATTGTCTGAAAAAAATACACTACAATTATGCTTTTGAGAAAAGACGAGCATATCTATCAATGAACAAAAATATGCAAAATATACATTTGGTAGGGTGCGTGATTTATACAAAGGCAGGTTATGATTATCGCATTGGAAGTATTTTTCTTTGCAGAAGGGCATTCAAAAGAATCCACTCAATTGGTAATATTAGACTATCAAGAATCCATACAAGGCTAGAAAAGTATCCTACATTTTATTCTAAAGAATATCATGCAGGAGCTAGTGGGCCATTAACAAACATTGCAATGTCATGGATGCGTGACTTCTTTTCTAAGCATGGAGAGAGTATGCTAGATAAAGAAACCCTACACATTCCAGATAATTTCTCAAGGCAGGAAATATACAACTTGTACAAGGCATTTGTTCAAGATGCAGAAGGAAATAAAAATTTCATTAGATATGCATATTTTACAAGACTATGGAAAACATAGTTCAACAATGTCCGTATTCCTGAAAGGTCAAGGATGGGGGTTTGCAGTATATGTGCTTCTCTTAAACAAAGAAGGGATAAATTAGAAGGGATAGAGAGAGGCATGTCTCTAACAACTTTATTTTTTTGGAATAAATATCTATTACGAAAGCTCATCACTACTTTGTTTTTATTTTATTTGTAGATTCTGTTGTTAAAGAACTTCAAGTACATCGCAATCAACAATCAATTGAACGACAAAAATTATACAAGCATTGCAAGAAGTGTTATGATGAACCACATAAGTATATGGGTTTGACAATTGATGGCATGGATTAGAAAAAAAAAACACTTTTGACACATTTTGTTTGTGTACCAAAGAATTTAAAGGTGGAAAATTTTATTCAGTTTCACTTGGTTGGTTGTATGGTTTTTAATGGTCAAATGTCTCAAAAGGTTTACTTTACAACTCCCAATATTCATAATGATGCAAATATGACCATGACCATAATCACCATGTGCTGACTCATTGGTATGGTAATCTTCCTTGAGTTCTATATCTGCAATTGGACAACACTAGCCGAGAAAACAAAAATCAGATCTTGTTTGGTTATCTGAACATGCTTGTTGAATTGGGAATTTTTCATAAGGTTAAAGTTGGTTTCCTTCTTGTTGGCCATACTCATGACCATATTGATCAAACGTTTAGTCGTTTTGTGGTGACATTGGGGAGGAAGAATGTTGGGAGCCTTCCATCATTAACTGAAATTATTAGAAAAACATATAGTCCAGAGCCTGTTGTGCTAATATTGGAGGAAACTATTGACATGTGAAGATTTATTTTGGGATCGCATAGTGAAGAAAGGTGCATTGAGAAACTTAATGACATTAGCTTTCAGCATCAATTTCGTATAAAAAAAATTGAAGGGAAAAAAATACAATGGGGTAAGACATACTCAACAAGTGCATAATGGGGGCCTACTGATCTAGATGGATATCGGTGGCCACTCACCTATTCCACTGGCTCAAAACAGAAACCCATTTTGCCAATTTTGTAGTAATTTTTCTACAATTTTTTGGGTCCTAAACTTTCGAGGCCGTTTTGAGGCCCTAAGCAACCTTTTTTGGCGATTTGGGGGGCCAAATGGTTGCCAATGGCATGCATTTGGCCCTAGTCAAAAGTTGTAAATCTCGGACAGACCTTTCCAACGGGCTACCTAGCGCCCCAAATGGAGATCGTATGCAAAAGTTATGACCCCGGGAAGTTGATTGTTCAACTAACCACCTTGGGGCCGCAAACTTTATGACGGTTCATCTTCTAGGGTTAGGTTTTTGGATGTTTGGGATTCTTTCCCTCATGCTTATGATAAATAGGCCCTTTCGGCCTCTCTTTGGAATCATCTTGGCACGATTGAGCATAGCGGCCACATCTCTTCTCAGAAATAGCTACCACCATTCCAGCTATTGTATTTTACAGTCTGTTCTATTTCCGCTATTCAATAGAATATGTGTTTACTGTATCACCATGTTCTTTGCAATATATCTCTGTATATGATTATGTATATGCTCTTTTATTTCGTTCCTGCATAAATTCGGATCAGTGGTATCGGAGCAATCTGCTCTTTGATTGTTTCTCGGTGCATGTCCGCGACGAGGTCAGGATACAGAGAGTTGGGTCTCGAACTAGTTTCACTTGGGGAAGATCACTCTCGCCGCCCCAAACGGCCTCCCATGGTGGACGAAAAGAGAGACAATGGAGTAGGAGATCCTATCAAGTTGTTACTCGAGGAATCCCTCGCGCGACAGAGGAACGAGATGATGGATAATTTTTCCCAAATCCTTCGACGCATGCCGACGGCAACAGATACACCTTCGACAAGCAGCCGTTTCGGAGATGCGACTCCCTTCAAGGTACAAGTTAACTTTGATATCCCTTTATTTGAATTCCAAATCGATGTCGATGCCATAGATAAATGGTTGAATCTACTAGAAGTGTATTTCTCTGTCCACAATTTTTCTGACAGGGAAAAGAGCATCTTTGCGCTCCTCAAGGTCGTCCCCCATGTCAAAAATTGGTGGGAAACTTATTGTGAGCAAAACTCATAAGATGAGTCTGGATTGTTTGAATATGCCAATCCCACTTGGGCCTCTTTTATAGATGCCATCAAGGAACAATATTACCCTATTGGAAACTATGATGACCAGTACACAAAATGGACCATTCTGCACCAAGAGAGGGACCAAACGGTGTTAGAGTACACTAACAAATTTCATACCTTGCGCACAAAGCTAGGTATCAAGGACTCCGAGCGGAACCTAGTACTGAAATATCGCAGTGGCCTACACCGGTACATACGAACAGAGATGGATTTCCTGGAAATATCTTCACTTGGATCCTCCTATCGATATGCTGCCAAAATTGAGCAAAAATTTCAGCAGAAGAATAAGCGTGACTTCGGACCTACGCAGAAGCAAGGCAAGGGAAACTCTAGCTCGCAGAACACGGGGCAGGGAAAGAACAACCAGTCCCAACCAAAAGCAAAGAAGGGTAACGAAAAGATAAATAAGGACACTGGGAAGTGGTGCGAGTTCCACAAAATCCCCTGGCACAACACTGATGAATGTCGCTCAAAACAGTCATTGGTGGCGGAGATCAAATCTTCAGAATCAAATTCTAGTTCCAATTATTACTCAGAACCTAATTTCACAGCCGCGCAAAAAGGGAAGCATATCATTGATGCATAACCCAGTGACGTTGTTGCCACCACGCAGATTCAACCAGAGGAACCTGAAGAGTCGGAAGCAGAGGAGCGCCTTTTCCACTCACAAATGTGGGTGAAGGGAATTCCCCTACACTTTGTTGTGGACAGCGACAGCTAAAAGAACCTGATTTCAGCAGAAGTCATCAAGATATTGGAGCTACCAATAACACCACACCCACAACCATACACCATTGGATGGATAAGCCAAGGACGAAGGATCCGCGTCAATCATAAATGTCGCCTACCATACGACATCAAGCCCTTCAAAGATGAGGTATTGTGTGATGTGGCCCCACTTGAATTCTGTGATGTTCTTTTAGGACAACCATATATGTGGAAGCGTCATGCTGTATATGAATCACAACCTCTCAGTGTCATTGTCACTTTGGGAGGACAACTCGATTGGATTACAGAGACAGTTTCACCTACCCCAACCAAGTAGGGCAGGAATATAATCTCTGACACTGGGAAATTTTCCCTATTGACAATTTCCACTAAAGGTGAACATCAGATCGCAGAGACATCCACAACCTCTACACATTATCCTTCTACTCAGTAGAAACAAGAAAAACACAAAGGCAGTGCAACATCGCCTATTTGGGTACCTTTACAGTGCGAGGCCATGCATTCAAGGTGCTCCTCCAAAAAGAAACCATCCACACCGATGCAGACCAAGGATACCACAACAACCAAAACTATTGAACAGCTCCAGCGCATCCATCAACAACAATTACAACCCTCTGAAGAAGTCAAAGTAAGGCAACCTTTCCACATCAGCAAATGCTGCACCAGGATCTCAACTCGACACACAGCTCGACATATGATAAGGGATTTGACGCAATGGAGACCATTGCTTCCTAAGGGGGGAGGATTGATCCAGATGGATATCAGTGGCCACCCACCTATTCCACTGGCTCAAAACAGTTTCCCATTTTGCCAATTTTCTAGTAATTTTTCTACGGTTTTTCGAGTCCTAAACTTTCGAGGCTGTTTTGAGGCCCTAAACGGCCTTTTTTGGCGATTTGGGGGGTCAAATGGTCTCCATTGGCATCCATTCGGCCTTGATCAAAAGTTGTAAATCTCGGATAGACCTTTCCAATGGCCTACCGAGCGCCCCAAACAGAGATCGTATGCAAAAGTTATGACCCCAGGAAGTTGACTATTCAACTAACCACCTTGGGGCCGCAAACTTTATGACGGTTCATCTTCTAGGGTTAGGATTTTGGATGTTTGGGATTCTTTCCCTCATGCTTATGATAAATAGGCCCTTTCGGCCTCTCTTTGGAATCATCTTGGCACGATTGAGCATAGCAGCCACATCTCTTCTCAGAGATAGCTACCACCACTCCAGCTATTGCATTTTACAGTCCGTTCTATTTCCGCTATTTAATAGAATATGTGTTTACTGTATCATTGTGTTCTTTGCAATATATCTTTGTATATGATTCTGTATATGCTCTCTTATTTTGTTCCTGCATAAATTCGGATCACGTACATCAGGGTTAGCATTTTTTAAATTCATCCCAGGTCGTAAAATGTATGCTTCAAAGTTATCGTTGCTGCAATCAGCTGCTGAGATTCAAAATTCACGCCGGCACAATAGAGATGTTGATTCTTCTCAATGCTTGGAAGAAATAAAAAATTCTATCAAAGATACATATGACTATTTTGAGGTTGTTGATTCTGTTTGGTGGGAGTCATTTTTCATGGAGCAAAATGACATAATTACAAACTCTACAAATGGAGATATTTTTTTGAAGACTCCATTTGGTTGGCCACAAAGTATGCCAAATGAAAATGAGGATAGAAATGTTGAGCCTGAAGCTGTTGAGCCTTCTCAACCAGAAGAAAGGGAAATGTAAATTGGGTCTAGAATATCATCTGCACGACGTGAGGCGATGGAAGACCTTTACAGAGTCTAAGTACAAGATATTAAGGAGGGTTGCATGATTGCAGTTTTGGACACAAAAGATCCACGTGGTTATCCATTTCGGATTGCAAAAGTTATGAAGGTCAATAAAGAAAATGAATAAGTTATATATATTGAAGTACATTGGTGTGCAACAGACCCACACCCATTTGATGGTGTGTACAAGCCGAAGATGGTGATCGAGACAAGGGTTTGCAAAAAGAGAAAAAGAAAGGGTCAAAATGTAAATCATCGTTGCATAGACATTTTGAAATTAGAGGATGTTGACATACTAGTTTATGATTTCCAGTTGACAAGGAAAGGCACTCTTCGCTCCAAGACTATAGAGTTTATCAAAAGATTGTTGGCACCATAAATAGTTGCAACATGGGAGTTCGCTAAACCAAGGCATAGATCTAGAAGGAATATGGCATATGAAATTTTGGGCGTACATGAAGATTCAAATGGTGCACTCATTGATACTAGAGAAGAATACGGGTCATCTACATCTTCATCCAGTCATTCATCTGAAGAAAATGTATCTTCTGATGGTGTGTCAGAATCCATGTGTTGATTTGAATATTCGCAAATGAAACATTTTGTCTTTTTTATTAATATGCCATTGTTTGTATGGAAACTCTAAAGGAGTGCTTGAATTTTGATATGAATTACTTCTACTTCTTATGGTTTATTATATGATTTTCTAATGAATATCATAAAATTTTGTATTTTATATGAAAAGAGTGGTCAAATTATTTATTGAATAATTTGTATTTAACTCAAGGCAATTTTTATATAGTGTTACTAATAGATTAAATAAGCACAATTTTCAATTTTGATAAAATCATATAAAAATGCCATTTTTTGAAAAAGTGTGCTACCACTAGCATTAGTTTTCAATTTAGAGCTTGATTTTAAAGTTTTTGCAAACAACAATAACAAATGTTTTGGTTCATTTCTATATTCTTGACTCCAAATCAAAAAGTGGTGCTACCGGTAGCACCACTTTTTGATTCGGGGTTGGTTTTTGGTGTTTTTTATGCAAAAATATGGGTTTTTATGGCTAGAGTTCTCGTTTTGAGTATAAAGTTCTCGTCAAATTGTATAACATGTTAAATGAGCACGTGTACATGAAATCCACTTGATACTATATCAACGAGATCTAGGTTTCACAAATATCATTAATTCAATGAAAATGTAGATAATTAGATGGGGCATGAAGCAATAATGCAAGGTAGTGGGCACACATGGAAGACAAAACTTACACTAAAAAAATCAATGGTAAAGGTACACAACAGAGTCACTATCGATGGACCAATTTGAATGATGGAGGTTAGATAAAGAGAATAAACAACAACAATATGTGTGAGATCCAATTGATACTATATCAATGACATCTAGGTTTGGCAAAAATCATCATTTCGATGGAAATGTAGATAATTAGGTGGTCAATGAAGTGCAAATGTAAGACAATGTAGAAGGTGGAGGTTACACTGACAAAATGAACGGTAAAGATATGCGATAGAGTAATTATAGAAGGAACAATTTGGATGATAGAGGTTAGACAAATAAAATGAAGAAACTAATAACAAATGACATTCTTTAATTTTTTTTTTCCATGAAAAAAAGATTGCATTCCATTAATTAAAACATAACACATTGTTCAATAAACTAGTAGGTCATACAAGTGCCAATGCACAAAAAAAATCTGCTCCTAAAGCTATAAATGGAGTATTCTTGTCACTCAAACATCCAATGTTGGAGGCCTCACTGCGAAAAAAGGGAGTGGCTAGAGTTGGAACCCTAACCACAATAACACTAGTTCTCTTCGACTCTCAAAACCGCACCATTTCTCTTTGCAAACCTATTGATTTGACCGCTTCTCGGTTCGTTTAATTAGTTAACAAAACTCATAAAACTTTCTCACAATGTAAACACCTAATGCAAATGGGGCTGAGGCTCCGGACCCAGTGGCTGGTCATGATGGTCCCTATGCCAGAGACCAGGGTTCTACTCCTACTCCCTCCACGGTTCAATCGCAGGTCTTGTCCCTGGTATCTCTGAATGCGTCCCTACCTTCCCACTTACTGGTGAACCAGTTCCAAATTTAGGCTGACCCCGACTCGAGGTTTGTAAACTGGCCTGCTCAGCTGATGTAGCTTAGAAGGGAGGATCCACTTAGTTCCTCGGATATCAAAAAAAAAAAAAAAAAACACCTAATGCAAATATTGCACAAACTAAAATATTACATTAGATTTAATTAATATTTATGTCTAATTCAAATTAAATATAAAAGGTTGCATGTAGCATGGTTACCCACCAAAAACATAATTACTATTCCTTCTTGTGATTTAAATATATTGTAAACTCAAGTGTTTTCTCCACTAATAAGATTACATAAATAATATTGAACTCTTCACTTTTGGCTTCTTTAATGTTCTTTACCACCTAACCACATACATATTATTAATTAATAGTATTGTAATATGATAATATTATATAATGTGTGATTTATTTCTAACATGCAAAACGTTTCTATTACTATATTGATCAATCATATCTTGTGAAATCAATAATGTATTTCTTTGTTATTTTGGTTGGGGTGGGTCTACTTTGTTATTTTGGTAGGGGTTAGGGTCTACTTAGTTGTTTGTCAACATTCTTATTATTATTTAAAATGATGAATGGATATTTGCAGGGTGTACTTTGTTATTTCGGTAGGGGTTGGGGTCTACTTAGTTGTTTGTCAACATTCTTATTATTATTTAAAATGATAAATTTATATTTGCACGTTGTCCTCCATATGGTTTGGTTTGGTGAGGTGATCCATTGATTATTTTTCCATTTTTAAGGGAATAATTGTCCTTTCCCTATCTTGGTCTATAAATTATGGGTTATAAATGATGGGTTATGGGCTAACTCATAGATAACGAATGAGCTCAATTTTTTTTATGTCCTATTAGTCAAACATGCTTTAAAGTATTTTTTAATATTTTCTATATTACATTATTATAGAAAAAGTTAAGAGGGAAAGATAATGAGTATTTGCTATATAACAAAATTTATAAAAATGATAAGAAGGAGATATAATAATGGAAGATAATGTATCATGGTTGTTGGTGTTCAACTTGTGCCAATTTACATAGTTGTATAACCATCCCAACTCATATGCAATGTTTGATTGTGTTTATGTGTTGACAATGCTTGGCCTTATGGTTTTATTAGGCATTTTACATAGCTTTTTACTTGATAATGAATCTCTCAAATGTTGTTAATGAACATTAAGTTAATTGTTATGTGCATTAACCTTCTTTGCGATTGTTACCTTGGGAATGTGGACCTAGTATATCTAATAGATCTTTTGACAAGAATCCTATGTATGCTTCAAAATTGAAGTCGTTATTATGTCGTGCATTGCATAAGTGTAACTATGTTGTTCATATGGGATGTTGGTCTTCCATGCCTTCAAATGTCGATGGTTTAAAATACATAATAAATGTACGAAGACGTGATTTTAGTGGATGGAAGGAAATACTCATCTTCATCATGGTATCTATCAATCCCCACACTACTTACCAAGATTAGCTAAAGAGACCTATTATAGTGGTTTGAAATGATTGATGATATCAACCCAAAGTGCACCCAAATATTTTTAATAATATTTATTATGTTGCTTGTTGCATTGAACTAATTTTTTTTCCAGGCTATTATGACAATGATTTTGTTTAAATGTTCCAAAACTACCACGAGGTACTTATTGTATCTCTTGTTGGTGATTGATAAACCTTTGAGGAATTCCATCGAAGATGAACCCCATTGTGTACTCAAGATTGAGAGTGGAATGTTTTTCCAATATTATGATTTTTTGTCTTTGATATATAACAAAGGAACATACACAAAACATGTGCATCAACTTTGCCACCTACTACACCATTCTTAACTAATAGAATAACTCCATAAATGAGTAGTTTTTTTCTCCACTCCAAATGTCATGCCACCTTTGAATGTTATGATTCCTACAATAATTAAAGTTTGTGATCTCTTGGGTGAATAAAAACATTGTTAAGTCCATATGGAATCTCATCTTTTATAAATTACTCATACAAATCCTCATTTGGTGGTGTATATGTAGTTAGTCTCATCCCAACAAAAAGGGGGTCCCTGGGGTGTGGAACCAACCGATCCTCGAAATAAAATTTTGGGTCTGTTTTTGGTTTGTTTTGTGTTTTTTCATCCTTATTTATGGTTAAGTAAATTGGGTAGTAATCTAATCTGAGTTAACAAATTAGGATTTTGGATGTTGTGGAATACATAAATATTGTATTGTGAACAATGAAGGTAGTGCAATGAGATGGAGAGAGGTCTTGCTCTCAATTAAGCTGGTTTTCCTGATTAAGGGTTTCCAAAGAAATCTTATGTATATTGTGTGAATGTGTCATTGTTATTCTTATGTACTAGGTTTTATTAGTATTGTTTTTCTTGCACATGTTTATCAAACTCTTCAATCATTGCTTAGTTCTACACAATTGCATAAATCTATATGAAGTATGGACATTGCACATAAGATTCTTTGAAGTCATCGGATCCAAATCAATGTAAAACATCAAATCATCTATCTCATTGGTAGTGCTCTCAAAAGGAATTCCATAATATTATTTGTTGTTCCTTTCTAGTACTTAATCATAAATTAATACATATATATGATCCTCTTCATGTGGTATGCATTCTTAATCTTTCTTTGTGTCTAGAGAAACTATTGAGTCTTGTGCTCACTATGCACAATTATTTCTTTATTGAACAAAGAATGTTGTCATTTCTTAACAAATCATCAATGCATACATCTCATAATCACAGACCATGAACAAATGCATACATCTCACAACATGTGAAGGATATGGTGATGGCTTCCAAAAGGTAGAATTTTTAAATATGATCTTAAGAATCTTATTTGCATTACCATTGATGGTGCCATCTTCGATGTGATTTTTTCTTATGTAGGGTCATTAACAAAGACTTCAAATGTATGCTCTCTACTACAAATATTAGCTTTGACCCATTTTGATCGTTAGATTTTTGGTTCAAAACAATGAGGCAAATTGACATCATGAACACTACACTTGGGTAGTTATAATTACATCCATACAAATTATAGGAAGAGACTTGGCCAACCTAGTGGCATACCAAAGTTAGATGAAAGAATCCACTATTTTAAGGCTTGTGTTGACTATATTTTGCTAAGGCATGATGGATTGTAATAATGTAGTCACATAAGTTAGTTTAACTAGGGTTTTGATATACTCAAAGTTTCCTATGTGTTCAAATTATATAAAAGGCCTTGAAGGGATAAGGGAAATAGTTTATTATTGTTGTTAATCTTGTTGTTGGCTAGGGTTAATTTTGGATATTGCAAATAATAGTATCTTGGTTTCTTGGGATGTGCTATAGAGGATGTTGTATGTGATGATGCTTGTAGACAAGAGTAATAGAACACCCCCCATTTTAGTATGGTTGTTCTTACTCTTTACTTGGATGATTGGTATGTGCTTATATCAAAATATTCTATGTCAACTTTAATATGAATGATAAGTATAGATCTATGTGTTGTGAATCAATAGATTAACTAAGGATCCATGTAAATGAGCTAAGAGATTATTATTGATGGTTAATCTTACCTTGTGACCCACTCCACCAATCACAAGTCTTGGCAACGTGATTCAAGTGATACTTTTCCTCTAGTAGGGATTGGTAATGCCAAAAACTTACTACTATGGACTTTGTTGGATGCCTATGTTGATTTAGGTTTACCAATAAGGGATAGCAAATGGTTATGTTGTCAAAACCTTGTAATGAGCATGGAATACATATAGGATGATACAAAGGTTTCTCAATCGCAATTACAAGAATAATTTGAATAATATTGAGAAAAAAATATTGAGCAAGAAGTTGATTTGTAGAATAGAGGTTTAAGGATTGTAAAGAGATAGTGCTATACAGAGATGGTACATGATATGAGAATGAGATCTTGTAGCTAGGGTTTTACCCCTAGCTTGTGCAAATGAGCACCTACTAAGGAGAATGAACTCCTTAGTAGCAGTTCAGTAGATGTAAATTATTAAGCTAAAACAAAGATATAAACTATTGTAAACATTGTGCATTAAACATAAACAAAATATGTAAAGAATGGCTTTTTTGTATTAAAGTTACCTTCAATGTGAAGGTTGATGAAGCTCCTTGCAATGTCCAAGAGGGTTGCTCCAAGCTCCAATGTGCTCCTTCTCTTTCTCCAATGGTGGGGATGGGCCAAAAGAGGCACTCAAGGTGAAAGTAGCTCAAGGGTGAGCTAGGGTTTCAAGAGTGATTTTGGCAGAGTAAGGGTGCATATGATTGTGGATGTGGAATAAGGGATCTCCATCACCTATTTATAGTTTTTTGGTGGTGGAGTGCTGACCCATGGTTTTGGGAAACACATGGTTTTGGGCAGTTGTATAGGGTTTTTTCCTCCTTTTCCTCATTATTTTATATTTTTCTTCCCTTTTTAGGGGGTTTTTGCTATTTTTAGAGGAATTTTGGATATTTTTGGAGGAAAAATGGGTTTTTTAACCTTTTTGAGGTTATTTTAAGGGTTTTGTGGCCTTTTGGAGGCATTTTAGGCCTTTTGGAGGCTTTTTAGTGGGATTTTTTGGGATTTTAAGGGAAATATGGTAGGAAAATGGACAAATGAGCCATATAATGTGGTAGATGAGGTAGTGAACACTTTTTGGGTGTTAACAGATCTTTTGGGTGGAAATTCCAGTGACTGTATCTGAATAATTGAAGCAAATTCAAGAAACATCAAGACATACCTAGAGGAAAAAGATAATTTTTGACTCAATGATTCTTTACAACGTGCTTTCACTTAGTAGCTAGATCATCCAGTAACGTGTACTACTACAATGTAGGGATGTATCATCTCTTTTTGAATCTAACATAGTGTAATTGTTTTGGAAAAAAAAAAGTACACATGATGCAAAATATGACACAAAAGGGTGTGTCACTTCTTTGTACCATACACACATCATCATAGCATCCATTTGTATGACATGCATTTTGCATATTGTCATTACAACACCATTTTTATGAAGTGCATAGATTTTGGGGTCAAGACAACAATTGAAGTTTACATAGTAAAGCTTGCAATGGAAGTGTGCCACTATTATTCTAGGGATAAATAGGGGTTTCATCATGATGCCAGAGGAAGGTTGCTAGGAAAAATCCCTTGTAGGGTAAATATGATACTAGTGGAAGAAGGAATGTTTCCTTTCCAACCAACTAATATGGCATCTTAAAAATTGCTTTCCATGGGGGTGGGAAAATGGTTTTGGTGATGATGAAGGTATGAAGGAGTGAGTTATCATGGAGGAGGCAAGGATCAATGGGAGGATCGAACATGCAAACAAACATAGATCAATAATCAATGGTGATTGAAATAGATGAATTTAGTCATATAATAAAGTGAAGAGTTGCAAAGACATATCAATGATAAGGGAAGTAATAAGACAAGGTTGTAGGGATTGGAAAAATTAAGGAATAACAAAAGTTGGTCAGTGAATTGTTGAAATATTGTGGGTTAGAGATGAAAGAGAGTCTAGTGGAAGGACATAGTGGGTAAGGTATGTGAACAAGGTCAGAGCGATAGGCGTGGATGTGATTATGCATTGATTCTATAACATAGATATATTTTTTAAATCTATTATAGAGAGGATTTATGTTTGACCCTAGTTTATAAGAACCAAAATATAGATATGTCGAATGAATCGTGTAGTTGGATGGTGCATTCACAGACGTGTTTCAATTGTTTAAAGGAGAAGAAATCCCATAAGTTAGCATGATATTGCAAAGCATTAGTTGAGCCCACCCAACACCAAGCAAACCCTGGGTGCCTTCTAAACATAATAATGTAACTTTTAATAATTAATTTGTACTAGTTTGGTTTCTAATAGTAGTCAATCCATGTTAGGAAAAAATAGTGGAAATATAGGTAGTAGTAGTGGTAGTGGTAACCCTAGTTAAAACATTGGGAGAACTCAACTAAGGAAAGGTAGTGTATTTCAAATTTAGTCTCTGAATTTGGTGGCTCGACCATAACTAAGGGGTTTCATTCTTGTTGGAAACCTTAGCAGTAGAAGTATGGTAGTGGCCCAAGGAGGATCTATGTTAATATTGCTTTAGTATTTAGGTAAGGGAGATGGTGACATAGAAAAAAATTGGTTCCTATGTCATGCTATATCGAATGCTAAAGGAATGAATATGCAAGATTCCAAAATAGAAGAGTTCCAAATAACATTAAGGGGAGGGGATTGAGAGTGGTATATGAAGTTTGTGCAAATAAACCCAATAGAGTGGATCAAAATTTGGATGAATTGAAATAACAATTCATTATTGAATTCTAGAATTCCTAAGCGAGAGAAGCAAAACATTATTGAACTAAAGGATATCAATCACATCACGGGATAAATTATTTGGGGGTATGATCAACGATTTAGGGATTTAATGAGTAGGGTTACTTATCAGGTCTGTGAGAATCTTACACTCACCGGTTGATAATTTGACTTAGGAGATTTATAAACCCATATATCACTACAAATATCTATATCACCACCTTTTGGCACCATTTCTAGGGAGGTGTTAAGAACACTAATGCTGAAAATGCATACGATATTTGTGTTACATTGTGAAGGGGAGAGGGAACCAAAGTTAGAGTTTCTCTTTGCATTGTATCTCTATGGATTAAGTTAGGTTTTTCCACCATGAAGGGAGAAGGAACTAGAGTTATCAATTGTTCCTATTTATAATAGTCACATTTCTTGAATTTATTGACTTTGTCTTACTATATTTACATTTTAATTGCATTCCTACATGTAGGGAAAAGATAGAGCCATTAATTTTCAATAAATATTTTAAAAGTGGTGTAGGGTAAGTGAAAAAAGATTGAGGGAGGATACGATAGATGAGAATAAAAGTAGGGAAGAACCTCTCTTTCATTATTTTAGTCTTGCATTAATATGAATAAATTCAGCCTTGAATGTTTAGTTTGGTTTTGTGTGTAAGCTATCCCCCTCATACTCTTAAATAGATATCCATGACATTTACATTTTATTCCTATGCCCAATATTGAGCATGCACAATCAAAATTTTGGTTTAGGGGCAATTCTTTGCTCCGCCTCACTCCATTTCACGTTGTAGTCATTGTTGGTAGCCATTGCTCTGTTGTCTTTTTTAGAGTTAATAACGACATAAAAAGTATTAAAAAAGGGTTAATTCTCGACATGCATTTCACTTGGCTAGTTGTGAGTCAACTCTTGACCTCATAATTGAATTCTCATAGTGCACTAAATGCAGATATAAGTAAGAAAACATAGGTACTTGTTTCTATAGAGTGGTTCTACCTTTAATTTCCCATGGAATTACATGTTGTTACTTTATGTTGCTAAATTTTAGGTCACTAAAGAGTCATTTGTTGCTTCCATATGATTGTTGAATTTCAAATTTTCAAGGAATCATATGTTTTGTCGATTTCAAAATATATTATATATGTTTCATCCCATATGTAAGTAAAGCATGCCATGCAAATCATTTGGAATCAATAAATTACCTCCATTACCCTAATCATACTTTCTTACCATCAACATTGCAAGCCTTTATTCAATACCTAGTATAACAGCACACTCAATATCTCTGTTCTTGAAGGTTTTTTTTTTTTGAAATATTAAATGCATACTAATTCAATGTATTAATGTTGAAATTGTTGTTAGTTGCATGAATAGACTTGGAAGAATAATTATGTAGACCAATGACCAATGCTACTAAAATAGAGAAAATGAGGAATAAATATGTTTCATTATCTAGAGGAGGCCATGATGGTCACATTAATCACCTCCGAGTATATCTTGTGAACATCTTCAACATTTCATTTATTTATGGGGTAATAAAATCAAACGTTAGTGATCCCTCCCACTACTTATTATTCTCCAACTCCTCAACAATGGCCAATACAAGCCCCATCTCCATATCCTTTGCAATATCGATCCTCTTAGGGGTATCAATATCATTCTTTTGTTGTAAAAAACAACAATATCCACAATGGTCCACTCTTTAAAAAAATTAGAGAGCTTAACAAAGGTTGACACCATAGAAAAAACAAACATTGTTTCTCTCTCCTTTATAGAAAAAAGACCAACAAGCCCTCTTACCAACTCCTCAGCATAATAACTGCTTACCAAGCCTACACCAATTTCAATAATAAATAAGATGGTAGCAATAAGTGAGTTGTGTAAACTATGACAACTCCAACCCACAACAAAAATGATTAATGAGGAAGGTGATGAAAAATAGCTATAGAAATAGCCTCTTACACATTTAGACCAAGACGAATGTGCTAGCTTAAATTTAATTTTTCTAAGAGAGATGTAGAATCGTTGTGTTAAAATATCTTAAAAAGGGGTGTTAAAGTTTGCAATGGATTTTTCCATGGCATTATACATTGCATTTGTAAGTATGAAGAATTAGGTCATCTTAGGTTGCATTCATAGAACATAGTTGGGAAAACCCTGTGTGGAAGGTTCTAGGCATTTAAAACTAATTATTTTAGAGAGGAAATTAGATTCATCTTAGCACTTCCAAAATTTTCTAGAAACCACATACTATGTAATTCCATCTAAAATTGGGCCCAACTATTTCTACAACATTTTGAGCTGATAAATTTGATAGAAAAAATAGTAAAACCAATTATATTTTGAGGAGACAATTCGGAACATTTTCAAAAATTGTTTCTAAGGGATATGGTCCCCATATTCTAGTTTCCATCCCAATTTGAATCACTTCATTTCAATACCCTCTGAAATTATCATACCCAAATTAGTACTACTTGTCCCAAAATCTTAATTGTTAAAATTTGCATTCTAAATTGTTTCTAAGTGTTAATTAAAAGTAATTTTAAAACTTGTTTCTAATGGATATATCTTGATGAATCTAATTTCATATTCCAATGGAATCATGTATTCCAATAGCCAACAAAAGTGTTGTGCCAAAAAAGTAACCATGGTCAATCTTAAAATTGTACACAATTGTTTAATGCAAGTTGTATCCTAGAAGATTTGACATAGAAATTCAATGCATTTCAAAACATGTTTCTAATGGATATATACCTAGTAATATAATTCATGTTTCCTTTTAAATCACTAAAATATGATACCATACAAAAAGGTTATGTTCCAAACATTGTAGGGTAGTCTAGGCTAGTTACCACTATACAACATCTTTTAAAATGACAACTACTTGGCGAATTCTTTTACGATCTATTTTATATGCATTATTTGCAATCATATTTGAAATTTGTTGAAAGGATCAATTCCTTATATATTTATTCTTCCATAATCTCACCTTATATTGCATAAAAAGTGCTAGTTTTTTATAGATCACCAAAGGATAAACAAGGTCAAGTTAGTTGTGTCAAAAATCAAAGGAGTGATTATTGAAAGAGTTGCATGGGTTTATATGGAAATTTCAAGTCACCAAAGAGTCCAATAAGTGAGATACCATATGTTTCTTAATCCTTAAAAGAACAATGTCTAATTTTGTAGTACAAGTTCCTAAGAGGTTGTTGTGGAATTGGTCAATCCATTCAACCAAACAATATGAAGAATTTCCATAAAGTTGTATATGGTCAAAGTGAATGGAACAATCCAAAGATACCGAGAGTTGGTTTTGGGAATAAAATCAAGAAAAATCTATGGAAGTAAAGTATACCATGTGACAAAAGTAAAGAAATCACCATGAGCCTTGTATTGAGCACATCGTTACATAAGATGAACTTCAAGAAGACTTAATGTCCCCTATTGTTGAAAAAAACATGGTATGCCAATTTGATTTTATTGATAATGATTCATTTTCTTACTCCACAAATAAAATATAAAAAATAAATAAAAGAGAATGTATACATATATGAAAAGGCATGGGGAATTCTAAACACCCACAACTAAACATAATTGAGGAAACCTTTACCTGAAGTATTGAAAAAAATAAAATTAAAAACAATAAAAATATTATGATGAAAAACCCCTTGGTGAATCACAAGATGGAGAAAACCAACTTGGTTATATGTTCTTCTATGGGAAAAAAAATAATGTTGCGGTGAAAATGAGAGAGGGGGGGGGGGGGAGAGGGAGAGAGAGATAGGGGGGGAGAGAGAGTGAGCGAGAGAGAGAAAGAGTGAGAGAGAGGGGGTGAGAGGGAGGGAGAGGGGGAGATGGAGAGGGATAGGGAGAGAGGGGAGAGGGAGAGGGAGGGAGAGAGAGAGAGAGAGAGAGAGAGAGAGAGGGGGGGGGGGGGAGAGCGAGAGAGATGTGTGGAGAGGAGAGAGAGAGGAGAGAGAGAGAGAGGGGGGGGGGGGGGGGGGGGGGGGAGAGCGAGAGAGATGTGGGGGAGTGAGGGAGAGAGAGTGAGAGAGAGGGGGATTGAGGGGGGAGAGAGAGAGATGGGGGAGTGTGCGAGAGGGGGGGAGAGGGGGATGGGGAGAGAGAGAGAGAGAGAGAGAGAGAGAGGGGGGGGGGGGGAGAGTGAGAGAGAGAGAGAGAGAGGGGGGGGGAGAGCGAGAGAGATGTGGGGGAGAGAGAGAGAGAGAGAGAGAGAGAGAGAGAGAGAGAGAATGTGGGGAGTGAGAGAGAGCGAGAGAGCGAGGGGGATTGAGGGGGAGAGAGAGAGAGAGATGGGGAGTGTGTGAGAGGGAGAGAGGGGGGAGAGGGGGATGGGGGAGAGAGAGAAAGGCGGGAGAGAGATACATACGGGGGGGAGAGAGAGAGAGAGAGAGAGAGAGAGAGAGATGAGTAATATACCATGTGCGTTTGGTAATACAACAAATTGCAAAAATTGTGCTACACTGATACATTGAGACTACAATCAACAATTCTTCAATGTTGCCATGAAGATTTATTCATGAAGATAGGTATGATGGGAAATTTTTGTAGATGCAGTGATGGTAGGGCCCATTTAGGGTTTTCACAGTGGTGATAAAAATTGCTATGGTTACAATCACATGTGACCCACCATGGAGTTGGATTTGGAATTAGTGATATGTGGAGGGGAATAAGTGCAAAGCCATAAGTTAATGTACTAGACATGTTTCAAGCTCATGTAAATTTGGATGTGTTACAAGGCTATGAATGCATCTATGACAATTGAGGTGGAAGACTCAGTGGTTGGACCGCACGATGAGGAAAATGTCAACATCAAATAGAGGAATCAAGTGATTGAGCTACATAAATAAAAAATGGGATGGATATACATGAGTTGACATTAAATGCGCTAGAAATTGGACAATCTCAAGACCATTTGAAGTATTGGGAGTGTAGAGAGGGATATGGTGTTCATGGAAATGGTTTCATAGGAGTTTGGAGAAATAGTGTGGGGGTGGAGGATCAAGTCAAAGATGCAAGAGTTGTTGAAGGTGAAACACCTAAGGTTTTGAATGGGGTAGGTGAAGGGACCCTTCCCAAATGTAAATGAAAGTGCATTCACATGCAACTAGATAGGGTTAAAATGGTTGTAGACATCGACATTCAAAAATTGGAGGTGGAGGGGTTGATGGTAATATCCATAGTTCGCTAGTAAAGTTGTTAAGGGGGTAATTTTCAGAGGTTGGTTTGACTAAGCATTCGAAATCCATCTTGGGATATGTCTTGAAGTTCCATTTGTTGGTTTGAGGATGTAAGTTTTGATATAGGACCAAATACTGGATACAGGGATCATCACGATTATGTATTAAGTTTTGGAGCCTAGGTTTTCAACCCTATGAGGGAACTAATATATATTCAAAAAGTCTAGGTTTTATTACCTAGTCTTCCTTTGGAGCTATGGCATAGTAAAATATTGGAGAAAGTGGGAAATGGCATTGATTGTTCTATAGGATAATGACACAAATAATGGTTTAAATTGATCTTAGGGAGAGACTCTTGTCAAATTTGGGACATAGAGTGGGGGAATCAAGAGTTTTAAATAAAAACTTGATTATTGGAAGTTTCCTTTTAGGTGTCATTTTTTTTTCATGCAATGGGTCATTTGAAGGATGCTTGTTCATTAGCATTGAAATCTATAAATATGCACAAGAAGCAATGGATTAAAAAAATATAAATATATGCTAAGAGGATTTTTCAATGGTAGGTCTCAATATTGATGACAATGTCAACAAGGATGATATTGTTTTCCCCGAAGCAAGGGTTAGTAATTTGGGGAACATGCATTGGACAATATTTATACAAGGTGGAACTCATTGTGCCTCTAACAAATACTCTTTAAAAATGTATGGACTAGACCTTCATGTAGGTTCTCTTGAAGTGAATTAGGGATCCTTATTTCCTTTTTGTTAAATATGTACCACCAAATATTAAAGAAAACATTATAGCATGTTTTCCCGAGTCCACACCTAACCATAATAGTAATATTAGGGTTGATTATTGGATGGGGGGGAGGAGGATATACAAATCACATGGGTTATCCTTAGTTTGGATGATTCCTTTATTTCTAGAACCAAGCACTCTATAGATAATAGTCAGGGGATTAGAGTTGAAGAAATACTTGATTGAGAAGTTAGAGGACTTGTGCACTTTTCCTATTAAGGAATTTAATAAGAAGAGTCTTATGCCCCTACTAAAATTGGCCTACCTATTGATATATATATAATTTTTGGAGGAGCTAGGAGGTTTGTCTATGGATAAAGGAATGCATTCTAATGTTGGAAGGAAATCCCATATTTCAATTGCCAAAACCTAGGAAAAGACAGAGACTAAATAAGGCAACCAAATCACCATTAATAGGGATAATAGAGAAGGGAAGGCCCATAATTTTGTCTTCAAATGATCATCCTATCCTTTAATGTTAGAGGGGTTGGAGGTTCCCATAAACAAATAGCCCTCAAAATTTTATTTATTTTTAATTCTTGTTATTGTTAGAATTAAATGGCTATGATAGCATGCAATAATTCCACAGTTGAGGATCTAAGAGTCAATACAATCTTCACTAAGAATTACTACAGAGAACTGCAGAGAATTGAGAAGAAAAGTGAGACAAAAACCCATAAGAAAGAAGACAATTTGATAAAATATCATCTATCTACTAATGAGCAATGATAGTACATTAAATAATACATCTCTTAAGATAAATTTGAATGCCTTGGAGGCAATTCGAAATACTCACTATTGACAGGCTTGGATTTAGTAAAAATCTCCATCTAGAAGAACTTACTAACTCCAAATCAAGGCAAGATTTCATGAATTGGATAATAAATCTTAGGTAGGCCATGAGTGACCAAAAGGAATCAATTTGGAGGCTTTTTAGGAGAAAAATAAGGAAGGAGTTGAGGCAACATCATGCAAACTTTCCAAAGACACTAAAGCGCACTTACCTCATCCTAATCCTGAGAAAAGCAGTGCAAAATCTAGCTTTAACTCAGTAAAGCAAGAATAAAGTAGGAATAAATTATATCAGGTCACCTAGCCCATAAAATTTGCTTTAAAGCATCCTGTGGGGCGCACTTGTGGATAATCATCACATATTTGTCAAATTATGCACTAGGAACAACATATACCATGGTCTAAACACCTAGGAATCAACCTAAAGTAATAAACTAAGGTCTCTAAGGTCTAGATGGTGATTAAATATTCCAACACCCCCCCTTAATATTGACATAGGTGAGTGAAATTATTATGAGGGACTAGACAACTATGGCCTATGGTCACCCTTTACAATTAATATACATGTAACCTTAGGTAAGAACGAAATCCTCCCCCCCCCCTCAAACTAAACATGGAATGTATCAAAAAGGTTTACTTCAGATTGTAAATCTGAACATAAAATTCCAAATAAGGCCAGTGAGTCCATGATTAAAAACTCAAGTAGAAAGGGGTTCTTTCCTCTTTGCAAGAAGAGTTATCTTCTCCCAAATGTGCCAATGAAGATCCCTAAAATTGCAACTTGAACCATGAGAAACTCCAAGAATGTGTGCCAACTTGATGGAAATGTCATGCAGATCCTTTAACTTTGAACCAATATAGGTGAGAGTAGATCCAAATGAAATTTGATGTGATGGTGGTGGCTTAGACTTCAACAGCTCCAAGTGTGAGGAGCAAGTGTCCAAGCGAATGCATGATGTCTCCAACTTCTTTTTCACTTTGAGGAAGTGTGCATGTGACCGTTTTGGAATAGGGAGGAGGCATGGAAAAAAAGAGAGTGAATGAAACAACTCCATAGATTGATATAGCTCCAAAAATATTCAAGGAACCACAAACTTGCACATCAACAAACTCATGAGGAGAAAGATGATCTTCTGCACTAACTGATATATGATACTCAATAGTAGAAGTATGATAGGAGATCAACTGTAGGTGCTCATTAGACTTGAAATTCTTGATATCAGGTCCAAATGAGTCATGATCAACTTGAGAATCAATCCCAAGGAAAAATTGGTGTCCTCCATCTTCAGTGCAACTTTGAGAGTATGTGCCAATGATCATGTAGAAGTACATAAGAAGCTTGTGATCAAGTAGGGAGAATGTAGAAGCTCCAAAATCTGATCTAACTTCCAAAACCTTCAATATATCATCATTTTGCACACTAGTAGACTCATCTGAAAGAGAGGAATTGAAATACTCTTCCACTTCTAGAGCATGAACTGGTTTTTCTTGCTCAAAATTTGAATTAGAAGACTCATAGGAGAACATTGGATGAATGCCTTTCTCTTGAATAGTAGCATCTCCATTAGTTAATTCTTCTTCATCATCAACATCATAGGAAGAGGATTCATGATATTCTTCATCTTCTAGATCCATAGAAGAACTCTCTTCAATTTCTTCTTCTTGACAAACGGAGGAAGCATTTGAATCAAG
This sequence comes from Larix kaempferi, assembly GCA_027924585.1. Classification (NCBI taxonomy): domain Eukaryota; kingdom Viridiplantae; phylum Streptophyta; class Pinopsida; order Pinales; family Pinaceae; genus Larix; species Larix kaempferi. The sequence continues at coordinate 12,269,183 of BSBM01000619.1, read as the reverse complement.
GAGATCATCTTCAATAGGAACTAACTACGTTGAAGAAATTTCTGCAATTTATTCTTCTTCTCTTTGAACAACTTATTCAGAGAGGGTTGATGCTAAGACTTCAGGAGGAAGGATTTGCACCAATCCCTTCATTTTGCTTTCCAAATACTTTGTCTAGTCTAGACCATATCTCACTTGAGTATCCAGCAACATCAATGAGATAGCACATTCTAGGAGGAATGGCTAGTCACATGGATCCAAATGCTCTGTCATAATCATTCAACCAAACATCTTTCTCTTCAAAGGAATCTGGCTCTGCCACAATTCCAATAGACACATCAAAGAGCTCCTGGATCTTGATATATGCAACCATCTTCCATTTCCACTTAGCATAGTTGAATGGTGATAGAGGAGGAACTGATTTCGAATCCATGAAGTTGTACCTACACAAAAGGCAAAAACCACTATGAATATATGTATGGAAGATTAGTTGAAAAATAATGAGCTCTGCTTGGACAGTAGGAACTTTCTAGAGTGATTCACACCTAGGAATATTTCTCTGGTAGAGCCAAAGCTATCAAGGTTATTTCCCCAAGAATTTTTGTGGTAAATCCACTGCTTCTGGTGTGCTACAGAAAATAGATATTCTCCCTAGGATCCCTAAGCTTTGATACCATGTCAAACTTCTATGGCTATGATAGCATGCAATAATTCCATAGTTAAGGATCTAAGAGTTAATACAATCTTCACTAAGAATTACTACAGAGAATTGCAGAGAATTGAGAAGAAAAGTGAGACAAAAACACATAAGAAAGAAGAAAATTTGATATACTCTGTTATCGCGGATAATCCACTCGAGCGGACGCGAGCCGGATCTCCCTAGCTCAAAGTGAGTCTAGAACAAATAGAACAGACTACTAATGCATTTCCTACCTCTGCTTAAGGATCAAGTACTAGATGTCTTACCTTTAACTTTGCAATCCTTTCTCCTGAATGCTGATCCACATCCCACAGTCGTCAGATCCAAGCTGCAAGACCTGTCAAGACAAGAAACAAGAGAAACTAGTAAAAGACATCTATACAATAAGAGACCTAAGTAAACAGTTAAGCAGGTAAACTACTCAATATCATTACACACATGAAAAACATTGGTGGAAAGCATTTGTATTACTGCAAATAGAGGAGTACATGATAGATATATAGAACCACAACCAAGGCTTAATGTTGTAGCCCTTCTCCGACAAAGCCGATTGCCATATCCTTCCAAGGAAGTATGATTTCTCCAATAAGTGAGTGGAGGTGTTCTAAGAATGATTTCACTAGCATGTAGATACCATAGCCTTCCCCCCTTTGGGATGGGAGTGAGCTTCATTTATATAGGACTAAATGAATAGGGTATGGATAGGAAAGGTTGAGAGATGGTAGGAGAGGCTTAAGGGATCTCTCCAAAGGTCTAGGAACCAAGTGCCAACTCTTCCAAGAGGTCAGGGATAGGGTCCCAAGTCAGCAAGCTTTGAGATGGACCTCGAAGAAGCTATTTTTGCCACTTAACTGACTTCGTCGCACCCTGTAATGGAGCAAGGTGAGACGTCGCATGTTGCTAGTGTGCAACCTGCGATGACCCTTAAAAAATGAGCACAATTGGGTACAAATCCTCCCAGGATGATTACTTAGTCCAAGTATCTTTAGGGGTGTATACATTGAATATCATGTTGAGTAGATTTTGGGTGTAACATACTCTCATCTATATATTAATTAACAACGATGTAATATACCTAACTAAGTATATTACTATTATTAAAATATTAATTATTATTTTATTAGTCTAGGTTATTAATTATTAAGATTTCGTGTCTCCTAATGAGAAGACACGACTATCCACCATATGGTCATATAAAACATTGACCATTGCATTGTAATATTATCAATTCAAATATAAATAAATATATATTATCAATTATGATAATCATGTAAGGATGATTCCTTACAAGTGGGATCAGAGCTTTAGGCTCTCAGCGCCCAGCAGGTGGGTGCACAACCAACCTCCACGAATCTTCTCCACCACCGTACTCCATCTCCTCCCTCCTCCATGCAATTGATCATCTCCACTTCCGCTTCTCCTATCTATCTCCCTCCACGAACTGCTCGCTCCTCCCTTGTATCCCTCCTCCCAACCTTCATTACCCATCTCCCCATCTCCCTTCCCTTTCCTCACCTATGCCTACGTTTTGCACACTCCACTCCCGCACTCAACACTCCTGCCATCCTGCATTCCACACCCTCCCCACACTTCTCCACTACTCTCCCCATATTCCCATCTCCCTTCCCTTTCCTCACCCGTGCCTACATTCTCCACCACGCTCTGCCACCGTTGCTTCCTCCTCCCCCGCATTCTTCACCCCCCCTCCTGCGCTGCCTCCTCTAGCCCAACCTTCCCTCCACGCTCCACTCCCTACACTCCCTCACGCAACTCCACATCCATTCCCGCACGCACCTCCTTCCTCCCCACGTAGTTCTCCTGCCACCCCCCCAGCTCCTTCTCCTGCTCTTCCTCTCCCCTTCCGCCACCTCATGCATCCCTCTCCTCCAATCCCGTGCCACCCATCTACCTGCTGCACGCTAATCCAATTCACCCACTTCGCCACGCCCTCCAACCCCTCCACCACTCTAATTCCCTCTTTGCTCCACTCCACCCTCCCATCCTCGCTAACCCTCCCATCCACCAACTCTACTCACCTCCTCCCATCACTAACTCACATCCACCTACGTCTCTCCCTTCGTAGCTCCCCCTCTCATCTCTCTCTCCAACGCTCTTATCCAATCCACTAACCCAATCTCCATCTCTACTGGCACCTTTACTCCTTCTTTAGTTCATTACACTTCTTACGTAACCCTAAATTCATCCAAATTCAAAAAATATATAATAATAATAATAATGTAATTTAATAATTAATAAAATTATTATTATTATTATATAAAAAATATATATATATATATATAGTTTAATTATCTAATTATTATTTCTATAAATAAAAAATAAAAAAAATAAATCAATTTTCTTAAAGATTCTTATAAGCTAGAATCACTATGTTCCCGTCATTCAACAAGATCATTATTAGCCCATTCTAAAGACCTAAAAGAGATGAAAAAATTGAAGTTGAAGATATAAAAAGGATCGAGGCTAAATAAATAAAAAGAAACCAACATGAAGAAATAAAAAGCAGCTATGAAGACATTATCAAATTAGTTGAGGAATTGAAGTTGATGATAACACAACGTCAAGAAGATGCTAAAGTGATTCCTGAATTCTCAGGTCAAGAACAGATGGAAATCGCATCTGCACCCATGACAGAGGAAGTGATTGAAATCACAATGGAAGGAGCAACTGCATCTCCTGGGTTCCCAAGTAAAGAAGAACTAGGAACTGTTGTGACTCCTGATTGTTTAAATAGAAAAGAGCCTGAAGTCACTACTACCCCAGAAAAGAAGGAAAGCCACGCCGACCACTTTCTTATATTCCTCCTCACAAAATGTCTAGGCCCCCAGATTCCAAGCGGGATAACAAAATACATCCCAACTACAAACCTGAAAATGTGATACTCAGTCAAAAATATGCATGTCTTTTGGAATTTTGTTGCGGTTTCTTACAGGGTAGGGAAGTAAGTTGCATTAATGCGCTAGTCAAAAAGTCTATAAAGATGTCTAGTGGTACTCAAGGACAAACCAGAGACCATGTTTGGATCCCTAGTCAAATCAAAGTACATGATAAGGAAGACAATGAAACAAAAGTTGTAGATGATAAGGATATGAAAGATCAAGATGATATTGACAATCATGATGTCAATATCAATTGTAAAGATAATTACAATATCATAGCTTGTAATAGAAAAAATACCGTTGAAAGGGAAGTCAATGTTAGTAACAATTATGAAAGAATTGAAGTTGTAGAAGGATACAATGATGGAAATAAAAGCACTGGAGATGATTCTGATCATGGTAAAGTAGAAGAAGGAAACCGAGAAGATGTTGTGATAAATGATGAGATGAACATTATATCAGTAGTCGCAACTCAATATGTTCTAGAATCTCAAACGGTTCCTAGAGAACAACTAAATACAAGCTCGTCAGACAAGGAAGTAAGTACATTATTAGTAGTTGTTGCTATATATAAGAAAACCATATCAAGGCATGCAGAAATATCAGAAATCTACATCAAATTAGAAGATCAAAAGAACACCATCAGATTACAAGCTCAGAAGAATACTCCATATAGTTGTTATGTGTTTATCTACAGAATCATATGCATGAAAATATTTGAATGGAAATGCGACCAAATATTTCAAGAACTATTAAACCGTGGCACCATTTTTCGTGGAATAAATCCAGTTGCAACATGAATCTTTTCAGAGCATGATGACTTGTAATATACCTAAATAAGTATATTACTATTATTAAATTATTAATTATTATTTTATTAGTCTAGGTTATTAATTATTAAGATGTTGTGTCTCTTAATGAGAAGAGACAATTATCCACCATATGGTCATATAAAACATTGACCATTGCATTTAGTAAAAAGGATAAATTCGAATACCTTGGAGGCAATTCGAAATACTCACTACTAGCAGGCTTAGATTTAGTAAAAATATCCATCTAGAACAACTCACTAACTCCAAACCAAGGAAAGAGGCCACAAATTGGATAATAAAGCTTAAGTAGGACATGAGTAACCAAAAGGAAGCAAGTTGGATGCTTTTCAGGAGAAAACGATGGAAGGAGTTGAGGCAGCATCATGCAAACTTGACAAAGACACCAAAGTGCACTTACCTCATCCTAATCCTAAGAAAAGAAGTGCAAAAGATGGCTTTAACTCAGTAAAGCAGGAATAAAGCAGACCAGGGCCTGTGGGGCACACTTGTGGATAATCATCACATGTTTGTCAAGTTATGCACTAGGAACAACATCTACCATGGTCTAAACACCTTTGAATCAACCTAAATTAATAAACTAAGGTATCTAATGTCTAGATGGTGATTAAATATTCCAATAGTTATTTTATATATATGCATGACATAGTGATGCTCCAAGAAACAATGTATTCTAGATACAAATCCCCATATTTTTGTAAAATCTTGTGATCACGTACAAGAGATCACAACTAGATCTAGAAAAATAATGAACAATAATACTATGGGTAAAAAATATCGAGAAAATGAAGAGAAAAATATTGGAGCAAAAAACTAAAATCTTATTCCATAATTCAAAAAGAATGAACACTTGTGTTACATAAATCAATTCAAATTGTCTTGTGATGCATGAAGACTTGGTTGGGATTAACTTAGAGCTTAAATTACTGATACGAACCATTACACCAAAACCTCGAGATGTTAGTGAAGGCCGCCCACTAGGATCTTAACATCCCACCACGCTTTGTAGTCCAGATTCTGGGCTAGATGTGCGCCCGTACGGTGGTGTCCCCTTTGAGCCGTACGAGCCTCGGACGAACACTGCAATGCCGACGTTGCCACCCACTCTGTGACTCGAACCTGGGTGGAGGCTATGATACCAGATGATATGAACCATTACACCAAAACCTCGAGATGTTAGTGAAGGCCGCCCACTAGGATCTTAACAATTACCTTGTTATCCAAGTAATATCTCAAAGATGAGCTAACAATATCATAACTAACCGAGGATTACAAGTGGAGGCTTAATTTCTTAAAATCAAGGATCTACTCCAGGCATAACTCATGCATTATAGAAATATGCTAAGAATAGTAAAATATGGTGTTATATATTTACTTGATTTATGGAGTTAAGTTCCTAGAATTACTCCAGGAACTCAAACGTGTAAGATATGACTGTAAAATTAGGGAAATTCCCCTATTTTCAAGGAGTGTGGTGGACTTATGGTTATACTAAGAGGGGGGGTGAATTAGCATAAGATACTTTTTCTCACTTTAAACATTCATCACTTATTCAATAACTTCAAAATAGTAAATACACATAAACACAAATCATAATACATAAAATTAATGTGGAAACCTTTACAAGTGAAAACCACAAAAGCTTATCTTCATAAATTCATGTAGGAACCAACCTATTGTTACAATGTTTTTAGGAATGAACTTACTGGAGATACCAATCCCTTCAAATGAGCACCTAATCAACAATATGTAGGAAAAATCCTATTGGAGACACCAATATACTGAATTGAGAACCAACTCAGTAGTATGTAGGAACCAACCTACTAGAGACACCAATCTCCTCAACTGAGCACCAACTCAGTAATACGTAGGCACCAACCTACTAAAGAATTAGGTACAATACTACTGACATAATCACCTCAAATATAACTTCATAATAAACTTCAATTTTCTACATAATAAACCTCATATCATATCCATAATATACCTTTGATATGATTCACAATATACATCTAATCTACTTCATAATTTGCCTCTGATCTGCTTCATAATCTTCCTATAATTTGTGATGAACCCGAATTATAGGTATCCTATAGCCTTTTTGCCACAGTAAAACACAGGATATGATGAAGGAAATACACTTGTTTTGTGGGTTAATGATTTACTTTGATTATTTAATGAAGATGTTTTTAGATTATTCTTTTTATGCTTAAAAGGCGTTTTTATAAACTAATACATGAAAATGAGTATGTTGGAACAGGTGCAAGTACACTAAGGGACAACACGCAAATCTAGTTGAGAGACTGAAGGACCATGCAAGGCTCAGTGCCCTGTTTCCCTGACTTATAGAGAAGAACTCCTGTTCAACAGGATTGGCGATTAAAGCAAGTAGTTAGGTTGGAATTTGAGGCATATATATATGGACCTCTCGGGTAGCGAGGGGGTTCTGCTGCTATTTTGTAGAACCATCGTTTTACGTTTTTATTGCTTAAGATATTTTGTGTTACAGACCTTTATTAAACCCTAAAGTTACTATTTTGAATAAGAATATTGATGTTGCTTTCAAATCTGTGTCTATAAGTTTTCTCTCCTCCTGACTACGGGTTGGGGAGGGCCCCTCCAACACGTAAGTCAGGAGATTTTACTCTGTTCAAGTATTTTTCATTATTTGTTTACATTGACTTAATCTATATCGCACATGAAAGTATGTTGATGGCATTTGAATATCACGATTTTAATTCTGTAGTAAAGCAACCATTATGATTCTATAGTTGGTTATAGCGCATTCTGTAGTTCGGTAAAGCTGTTTCTGTAGTCTTGTAGCAACGTTCTGCCCAGACATATTTTGACATCTATTTTCCTATATTCTTGTATTAATTCTGAAACAGTGATCCAAATCTCAAAGCTTATGCACTATTCCCTTATTAGAGTTCGCTCATACAGATTAATTACTTTCAGTACTTTGGTTGATTGATGATCCTCACTTTTTAGAGTTTAATCCAAATAGATAAGAGATTGATTAATTTGTAGCATTAGATAATTGCATTATGAACTTAGTTTTGGCATTTGAATATTTTAGATCAGACTTCTAATATTATGCACTTGATTTACAGTATTTAATTCTTAGATAAAAAATCCAGCTTTCTGTATTTTAGAATAGATTTGCCCAGTTTTCAACATTCAAATTGATAGTATAGGTTTATTGTTTTCAGCAATTTAACTCTTCATATATATATTTACTGTTTTCAGCATTTAAATTTCTTAGCATAGATTTACTGTTTTCAGTATTTCAACTTCTTAGCATATGAATTTATGATTCATAGATTTACAATCTTTTCAGCTCACCTTCTTCTTGATTAGATAAACATATAGGATCTATACCAACATCCCAGCACAATGAATACTATCCTCTAGAGCACATATAGTGTTAGCACCTCTTAAGTTTGTACGTCCCCTGGATTGATAATTAAAGTAGGCTCCCGGTCTAGTTGCCCTCATTAGGAACCCATTATGAGAGTTCACCACTTTTTGGCATCGTTGCCGGGGAGGTGCCTAATCTTTAGGAGACATATTTGAAAAAAAAACAACAACAACCAGAAAACATAAATTTTTTACCATGAATGCCTAGACAAAAGAGAGATAGATTTGGACGCTTCTTACCTGCCCATCCTATGAGCAAAAAAAGTTATGATAACTCTAAATTTGAATTCCTTAAACTCAGAAGAAGAAATTGATTCTAGCTATGACCCAACCCTAGATAAATTCTTTGCTGGCTCTAGCTCCAACACTACTATGGTAGAAAAAGATGAAGAACCTAGGGAACTATTCACCTTTCCCATCAGTATACCTCTTGGAGATGCTAGGATGAAGAACATCAACCCTAACAATTTGCCAAAATTCCATGGTTTGACTTCAGAAGACCCTAACACATTCCTGTTTGAGTTTGTGGTAGTTTGCAGATCCTTTGATTACACTACCGATGCACAAAAGCTGAGGCTTTTTCCTTCCACACTGAAGGATCTATCACTTAGGTGGTTCATGAGCCTTGAAGGAAATAGTATTTTCAGCTAGGACGAAATGAAACAGGCATTTCTAAAAAAATATAGGGACTACTGCAAAGCAAAGGATACAAGAGATGAAATCTTTTGGATGCAACAAGGAGAAAGGGAATCATTAGAAGATTATGCCCAAATATTTCAACTCAGCTACAAAAGAGCTAGTCATTGCACCTTAGATCCTGAATCACTAAAACTTGTCCTTCTTAGAGGTGTAAAAGAAGAAAAATTTGAAGTCTTAAACCTTCTGGGGGATGGAGATATATTCTAGAATACTTGTGACCAAATCCTACAAATCTTCAAAAACTACTCTAGATCTAGGAAAAGTAAAAATGGAACGAGGGATACACACACATTTATTGGGGGATCAGTATCTTCGAGACCAAACCTTACAAAATCTGATTTAGGAAACCTGCTAGATGACATGAAGACCTACATCTTACAATCTATGGCCATGCAACTAGATGCAGTTCAAATCAAGAAGAAACAGGATGAAATCAACCAAGCCTTGGCAGTCTTTTGTCCACGCTGCAGAAAAAAAACATAAGAAGGGGCAATGCACACTGAACACCATAGAAATATGTGGTCTCTGCACTGACGATCACTCCACTGATAAATATCCTTTGTTGCCCTCATGTAAAGTTGCTATTCAAGATCCCACAACTAAAGGTGCAATAGAACAACTATGTTTTGTGAATCAAAGGAGGAATAATTTTCCTAGGCCTTACCAACCCAAAAAACAACCCTGCTACAATCAGGGAAATAACCAGCAGAATTGGAACTCTGTACCAACCCCAGGGCCATCTCAGCAAAATCCAAATCAGTGGCAGCAAAACCAACCATATCAGCAGGCTTATTACCCATAATCTTACTCCCCATACCCCCCACCTTTTGCTCAGCCAACTACGAATTATGGCAATCCATACCCTTATTCATCAAATTGGAGAGCTCCACTGCAGCAACAACAACCACTCATCATGCCGCCACCACCAAATGAACCACCCCCCAGACCTCCACCAATTCCCGCCCAACCAATTTCCAACCCTAACAACAACAGGCCACCACAAGAACAAGCCTACAATACTGAAATGGTATAGTTCCCAACCTACGTTGTAGATACGCTAGAGATAAATGAAATTAATTTAAGATCTAGGAAAATGTTTCCAAATGCACACACACAAAGTAACCAAGAAAATGAGGCTCACAAACAAACAACACAACCTCATATTCAGCATCCCGATGAACCAAGCCCTCGGGAGGAAGAAATCCAACTACTCACATGAAATAGAAACCCTCCATTCCTTGAAAAATTTGTATGAAGTACCAAAGAAGAAGAGGAAAATGCAATCCTGAATGAATTGAAACACTTGAATATCCAAATTCCAATCTGACAGGCCATCAGAGATGTACCCATCTGCAATAAATTCATTAAAGAGAATTGTTTGAAAAAACTTGGAAGAAGAAAACGAGACCCACCCACGATAAATGTAGTAGGCCAATTGGCAGATTTAATGCTAGGTGTCCTTGTAAACCCCAAATATCTTGATCCATCCATCCCAGTAGTCAACGTAATCATTAATAACAAATAGATAGATTGAAGCTTAATTGATTTGGGAGCTGCTATAAATGTGATGACCAAGGATACTATGATACACCTAAGACTCCTGTTTGTGTCAGAAATTGTTACTAAGGCTAAGGTAACAAGCCAACACAATCTCAAAAATAAAATCAATCCAAACTAGGTTTTTAGGGTTTTGTTTTGTAGGTTTTGGTTAGAAACTTCAAGAGCATAAGGGAATACATTCAACAAATAAGTAAAAACTAATTCATACACATATATCCATGAAGATGCATATATATCTCAGGAATCCAACAAAAGATTGCAATGAAGTTCATACAATAAAAGACAAGCATCACTGGAAATTACACATAAAACCAGAAATGAATTTGTCAATCAAGAAACTATATAAGTTCAAAATGAAGCCAATACATATCAGAAGTGGGACAAGGAGTCATATATTCATAGTTTCATCAAAAAATGCATATGAGAGTTTGCAATACTTATCAGTGAACAAGTCTGACAGAATCAACAGTTTGCAAACCTCCTAAAGCTCTCCAAAAATTCGAACCCTTACAATGTCTTTTTTCCCTCTCTAAATAGTTTTTCATCTTCAAAAAACAGTTAGGGTATTTCCTACTAATTCTCCATCGAATGACTAGACTAGGTAAAATAGCATTTACATTTTTACAAATTACAAATTTGCTAAAAATAGCAAATCTTTAACAAAAAGTCTTAAATGAACCTAACTGACTCCTATCTCTTTCGATGCCTCCACAAGCAAAGAGATGCCATCTGGACTTGAGGATCTTTTCTTCATTCTTTTGTGCTTTTGCTCCAGCTCAGCTATTCTTTTCTGTAGGTGTTCATTTTCATGCTGCAAACTTTCAACTGTCTTTTCTAATTCTGAACATTGCCTGTCAGCAACCCTTTTTCTCCTGAGTACTTCCTTTGCATCAATCACTAACTCCTGAAAGTTGTCATGAGTATCTTGAAGATCTTCTCTTAATATTCTATTTGCCATCATTAGACCATCATTAACTTCCTGCATGTAATTCATTTGTTGTTTATACTGTTTGACAGTCTTCTTCAAATTCTCCTTATCAGAATTAACCAATTTTTCTATTGCAGCATCTTGCTCCTCATTAGGTTTGCAAAACATGTCAAACTTTTTAAATATTGCTTCTTCTGTCAATAGCTTCTCAGCAGTATCTTCAATGGTGGAGTTTGGATCATCTGTGGCCTGTACTGACTTAATCTCTTCTGCTGACAATTTTCCAGAATTGTCTTCAACGATGGATTTAGAGTTTTTTTCACCTGTTACTTTTACTGGCCTAATATTCTCTCTTTTAACTGAATGCAATTCACTTTTCTTTGATTTCTCCTCCTCCATGGACTCTTCATCCGAGATGGTCACCTTATCAGTCTTCAATTTTGGATTTGACAGTTTTTTCATACTTAACCTTAATTTGTTTTTAGACCTAGTTTTAGGTTTCCATAAAGAAGCTGCCTCTCCCATCATTTTTAATTTCTTCCCTTGATATTGGATAGATGCTAACTCTACCACTTCCAGCTTTTTGATCTTCTTCTTAGGCTTGGTGGCTTTGTCCTCTATAGCTTGATTTTCTTTAGTTTCAGTTTTAACCTCAATCTCAGGAATAAACTGCTCTTCTTCTAACATATAGCCCTCATCATCTGAGAGGACTGTGATGGGGCTTCTTGGCTGATTATGGACTTCTTCTTTAGCTACAGGAATCACTTTGATATCAATTTTCTTCTCTTCTCGAAAATCTGCTATAGATGATGACTTCTTTTCAAGAAATTCCTCTTCCTTTTTATCATCAAATAATGAGAACTTGACTTTATTGTGCTCTGAAAATTCCTGAGGCTGACTGTCCTTCTGTCCTTCATCTGCTACCTGCTTTGTTTTCTTTTTAGCTTTAATGTCATGTTTGTTTGCAGGTTTAACTGAATGCCCTAACTTTTGTATCATCACTTTTCCCTTATCAGTTTGTCTTTTGGGTTGTTGGCCTTCTCCTTTAGGATGAATCCCTGACCAAAACAAAAAGAAGTCCCAAGTTTTTTCCTCATGCTGCAACACTGTAGAGATGATTAGCTTAATGAGACCATGATGAAACAGTGATTGAGAAGTATGATCATCGTGCTGTTTTATTTTGCTTGACATTTTCTGCAGGCTTTTAAAGAAAAAGAATGGCAAATTCATTTTAGACACCCCTGCCATGTGCTGTAGGAACCTGAGATGATATTTGAACACTAATGAATACCTTCCTTCACAAGTCACATAACTCTGAAGAATTCTTATAGGTTCAATCCACTCCTTCCTGAAATTATGTATGAGAATACCTTTGTTCCAGTCAGGAATAACATTAGGCAATAAGTATCTTTGAGGGTCAAACTCAAAAGGAGACTTCTTAAACCAGAGCTCGCCCTCATTACTAATTTTAGTGGCTTCTGAAATCAATTCCACAGTCAATTTGAATCTCAAAGGATCCATTATAATTATCTCATTTTTAAGTCCTTTAGCAAAACTGCAGGACACTTGAGCATTAAAACCATCTATCTTTTTGAAGAATTTCAACCACCCTGCCTGTTGGAACAGCTCTGCACAATCTGGAAGTTTCTGAATCCATGTCAAGTCTGTGGGCTCAGCCCTATTAACCTTACCACTTTTACTGCTTTTTCCCATAGCTTTCTTTTCAAGGAACAGGAAAAATCTAGTTTCAGGTTTCAGAAATGTGTTATAAGTTGTATTCTGAGCAAGTAATTTTGCAGACTATAACAATTTCAGTGATATTTAAACCACCTGCATAAACTAATAGACCCCTTCTGTGTAACACCTGTATTAACTAGCAAAGTCTTTCCTGTGAAAAAACGACGCCCTATTCTGTATAATCTGATGTTTTAAAACATTAGGGCATGAGAGAAACATTCATACACCTCCCTCCTAACGGGCTTCAGGAAACTATTTCTGTGGTGAATTCCTCATTTTACGGTCTATTATATCCTCCTCAGCAATCAATTTTTCCAGAAACTCGTGCAGCAACAAAAACCCAAATTTTCCAGCTATACGAGTTATAACATAATACCTGTCAATTACTCGTCCAATGTGGCTTAATGTCTTCAATTTGAGGTGTCAATGATGTCCTCCTTCAAGCACAGGTGTCCTCATATCGATTTTTTAGCCCCAGGTGAATGAATTCAAAAGCCCTAATTTTTGCTGACGCCAGAACACACCTGTCTCCTTTCCACAGCGACACAATCCACCGTTTAACAGTGAACTCTCCTGCACAAACACTGCCTCCTCTGTGATGATGCGTGTGACAAGAGAAAATTGACAGCTAAACCCAGAATTGGCTGGTCTCTGTGCAACTGAACCCGCATAACACGTAATGATGCCCTTGTTTTCTCTTCGTGATTAACAACCAACTAACATCATGCTCAAAATGCTGCAAACACGTGTTAAACACTCGCACAATGTGATTAGATACTTTCACTCTGCATCATGATTGAAATCAGATCGAGAATTTACAAAAAACTCATGCCACGATATTCCTGTAGCGCGCTCTGTGTTAAACTTTTGTGTAGCGCTACAAGAATATCTTTTAACCAAAATTTAGCAATTTTCTAACTTTTTGCCAATTTGTCGGAGATTTTGGCAGCTATTTGGTTTAGGACATAAGTTCAACTACTCTCTAAAGTTATTAATGATTCTTCTTTTGAATATATAACTCTCATTGACCCCCTTTTCAATATAAAAAATAACCAAAATCAAATGAAATCTAAAAGGACTGGGTTCAAACTTTATTCAATCACTCATAAGGTTCTTAAGAAGACAAAAACCAAAACTGAAAACCAAAAATTAACTAAGGTAGACCCAAAAAACAAACCAAAATTGGAGAGAAAAAACTAAAAATGCAGAAAAATTTACTGACTTAACAACTCCAATCAATGGTCAGACCAACAACTACAGTACTCTAGCTAGCTGACACATCCACAATGAGACTTGAAGTAATGCTCGAAGATATAATAATCAATATAGAATCCTGGGAATACCCAGCTGATTTCATAGTCATCGAAGTAAAGAGTAAACTTAGTGGTTACTCGATCATACTAGGCAGACCTTGGTTGGCAACTACAGATGCTTACATAGGTTGCAGATCAGGTAACATGACAATCACCAGTGGACAAGCTAGGAAAAAAATCACGATTTATCCACCAGCTAGAAAATCTTCAAACCTAGAATATCAAAACTGGACTGATGATTTTAATGACACATCAAATCAAAACATACAACTTGTCCTTACAATTGATGCTGCACTATCACTAAAAGCCATAGACGAAGATAGTCATTTAGATAGGTTTATCGACAATGCATCTTCTAACAATGATGGTCTTGAAAGATTTTTTGATAAAGACCAGCAACAAGAAGGTGAAAGTTCAAACCAGAACTTAAATAAAATGTGCGCAGAAGTGCTATCTCTGGAAGAACAATCAGAAAAAGAAAAAACAGTGGAAATTATGCCTGGAAAGACAGTCAACATTAATTCCAATCTGAAGCCAGAGCAAGAAAAGCAGTTAATGAAGTTACTCTCGGAACAAAATAAAACTTTTGCATGGACATATGCTGACATGAAGGGAATCCATCCTGATATCTACAAACATTACATTTACATCAAAGAAGGTTCTATTCCTATCAGACAACCACAAAGGAGGCTTAACCCAGCATTAAAGGACATAGTTAAAGTAGAACTACAAAAGTTATTAGATGCAGGGTTCATATATCCCATCTCTGATAGCGAATGGGTCTCACCATTGGTTATAGTCCCTAAAAAAGGAGGCAAATGGAGAATTTGTGTGGACTACAGAGAGCTCAATAAAGCAACCAAGAAAGATCACCTTCCTCTCCCATTTATCGATCAAGTACTAGACACATTAGCTGGGAACAAGTATTTCCCATTTTTGGATGGTTTCAGTGGGTACAACCAAATTCTAATACACCCAGCTAATCAAGACAAGACAATGTTTACATGCCCATGGGGCACTTATGCATATAGAGTACTACCCTTTGGGTTATGTAACGCTCCATCAACATTCCAAAGGGAAATACTAAGTATATTCTCTGATTTTATAAATGATCAAATGGAAGTCTTCATGGATGACTTCACCCCCTATGGCCAAAACTTCGATAAGACATTGAACCATCTTGAATTAGTCTTGAAAAAATGTATTGAGATGAGCTTATGTCCGAGCAATGACAAATGTAGAATGTTAATGGAAGAAGGCATCGTTCTTGGGCACCATATATCACAGAGGGGAATTGAGGTTGATCAAGCAAAAGTTTGAGTAATCAGAATGCTGCCACCATTGGTCAAACAAAGAGATGTCAGAAGTTTCCTTGGGAAAATAGGATACTACAGGAGATTTATTGAAAATTATAGTAGAATTTATACACCAATGTTTGCCCTTCTCACAAAGGACATTGAATTCAATTGGACAAAACATTGCATGACATCATTTGATAACCTTAAGGACAAAACAATTACAGCTCTAGTACTCCAAGGACCATATTGGACACTTCCATTCCACATCCACTCAGATGCATTAGATAAGGCCATTGGAGCTGTACTTGGACAAGAGAGACACAAGAAGCCCTATGCTATATATTATATCAGTAAAAATTTGGCAAGGGCATAATTAAATTATATTGTCACAGAGAAGGAATTTTTGGATGTCATACATGCCATTAACAAGTTCAGGCACTACATAACATGTTACCAAGTTTTCGTCCATATAGACCATTCAGCAATAAGGTATCTCATGAAAAAACCTAATACAAGTGCTCGAATCATTAGGTGGCTACTCCTCCTACAAAAATTTGACATCACAATTTTGGACAAGCCAACAAAACACAATGTAGTAGCTGATTTTCTATCTAGGCTCACCCATGGACAAGACACTGAAGTGGTGAATGACAGTTTTCCAGATGAGCATATTTTCGCAATCTCCACAAGGAGCCCATGGTTTGCTTACATAGCCAACTATTTAGTGTCTGGAAAATTTCCAGCACACTACAACTACAAAGGAAAGAATAAAGTTACATGACAAAGTGCCACTTACACATGGATAGAGGGAATGCCCTTCAAACAAGGACCAGATCAAATACTCAGAAGATGCATTAGAGAAGATGAAGTGCATGACATAATGCATGCCACTCACAATGAACCATGTGGAGGACACTATGCTGCAAAGAGGACAACCTATAAAATTTTGCAAACAGGGTATTATTGGCCAACACTCCACAAGGATGCTTATGAATATGTTTCACACTGTGATGACTACCAAAGAATGGGGAAACCAACACAAAAAGAATAAATGCCTCTCCATCCACAAATCTCCTTGGAGGGATTCAAAAAATGGGGATTTGATTTCTTTGGTCCAATCAACCCACAGTCAAATCAGAAAAGCTACATCCTGGTATGCACTGACTACCTTACAAAGTGGACTGAGGTAGCAACACTTGCTGCAGCAAATGAGACCAATGTGGCAAAATTTTTCACTGAGCAAATCTTCCACAGGTTTGGAGTCCCAAGAGAACTAGTTTATGATCAAGGCCCATAGTTTACATCAAACCTAATAGAATACTTACTTAAAAGAAACAATGTCAAGCACAGACAGCCCTCCTCCTATCACCCTCAAGCAAATGGTCAAGCTGAGGTAACCAACAGAGAATTAGAATTTTTTTTTACAAAGACTGTCTAACTCCACAAAAGAGATTGGGCTGATAGACTAAGTGAGGCGGTTTGGGCTTATAATACCACATGGAAAACAACAACAGGATTCACACCTTATGAACTAGTTTATGGAAACCAAGTTATGTTGCCAATTGAATTTGAAATAAAGACATTAAGAATTGCAGCATAGTTAAATATGGAACTTTAAGAAATCCAACATGAACACATGCTACAATTAAACCAATTGGATGAACAACGCCAACAAGCACTTGCCCATACTAAAATCATCTAGCAGCAAAGGAAGAAGTGGCATGATGAACACATAAAGGATAAAAAGTTCAAGGAAGGAGACTGGGCACTACTCTATGACTCCAAGTTTCACACTTTCAAGGGAAAACTAACAACAAGATGGCTTGGACCTTACATTATTGAAACAATCTATGAAAATGGATTTGTGAAGATTATTACAATTGATGAAGAAGGGTTTCCCATGATAGTGAATGGACATAGGCTCAAACTTTACAAGAAGCCACAGTCAAAGGAGGAGTTCACACAGGTGCTCTACCAGCAACAACTAATGCTGATAGAGAACATGAACAACCATTGAAATCCAGTTCATAAAATAAACAAAAAATTAGAAAAAAAAATGAAAAAAAAAAAGAAAAAAAGAGAAAAAAATGAAAAAAGAAAGAAAAACAAAAAAATGAAAAAAGAGAAAAATGAAAAAGCGAGAAAAAGATGAAAAAGAGAAAAAATGAAAAAAAAAATGATAAGCAAAACTAAAAAATACTGAACTACAGGAATGATACAATCTAGGTAACCACAAGCAAAATTGTAGGCATCATACAACCCCATGAAGAAATAGCTAGCATCCTGCAGATAAATCAAATCAAGAGAGCTAGGTATCGATATTCAAGTGATCCAGTCATGTATTCAAGTCAACCAGCACAGATATCAAGCACTACAGAATTCAATCAAGCAACCACTCTATTCAAGCGAACATGCAATCTATGCAAGCGAGCCTGCCATTATTCAAGCGAGCCTACCATATATTCACACGAGCATGCCATACCATCAAGTGAGCCAGCACTGCTGAAAACAAAAACGTAACTCAATACAGGGCATCAACACAAAGTCAAATCAGAAATGGGCACAAAAATCAAAACTAGCTAGATGCAGAATTTTCAAAGGAATGAAAAAGAAAAAGCAAACACATGTAACTATAGACATGCCGAAAATAACTACAGACATGGTGAAGATATAATACAGAATCCAACGCACACGAAATTAGACCACATCAAGCACTCAGGTATGCTAAGCATACCAAGGTAATCTCTAAACATCTTTGTTTTATTTTTGAGGTCAAATCATCATCCCACAAAATGGTTATTTATGAAGCTGAGGACAACTTACATGTTCATTCGGCGGCACAGTTCAGAATGACCTCAATAAATCATTATTACTACCTAAGTCATGTCAGCGAATGATAAACTCAAATCTGGCTACCGTATTCCCCAATGATCAGAACAAAAGGGGAAATATACAATGATGAAATGAAATACAGGGCTCGATTATGGTAAAGAATGCGTAAGGTGGTAGGTACGTGCCAAATGATCGAGAGAAGTGGAGTAAAACAGTAAATAAGGCAGAATAATCAACGGAAAGACCCAATTTTGCAAATACAAGCTTTCCAGAAGAAGGAAAACTGAGAGTTTGCATTGTCACTCTACTTGCAAGCTGCCTTCAAACCTGTTAATCGATCCTGGCCAGTGAGGTAAGTCAGCCACACCCAAACATTTCATTTTGCTAATTATAGTAGAAAATCCAAGGATGACAAAAGGGTTCAAAAGGAGTGAACTAGATGATCACAGAGCCATTTATGAAAACCCAAGGGTTATATCTATCCTCCATAAAGCGGGTTGGATGCCCTTCATCTCCAAGTTGAGAGGATTTGACATAGAGGCGGCTTTGGAATTCACAAGAAACTTAAAGCACATCAAAGAAGAGCAGTTTATCTCCCGGGTTAGAGGACTTTGTATAAGGCTGGATGAGCAAGTCATTGAAAAATACATAGGCCTACCTATGGGTCTACATTGGGCCAAGGAAGACAGGGAATCCAAGCAAAGTGCAAAGGCAGTTTTCTTTGGACCCGAAGAGGCTTATGAAGAAGATAAAAATGGAGTTAAGAGGGTCACTATGCCAGCACCTTGGGATGAAGTAGCTGCAGTCGTTGAAAAGTATGTGACATGTACAGGGAGACTAAGCTACATCCCTCTCTTCCATTTTTGAATTCTGGATCTCCTGAGGCACAGGAGCCACATCACGCCAAACAACAACATAAGCATTCCTTACTATCTTCTCCTATCGTTGGAGGAAATGAGCAAGAAAGTTGTTGAAGGAAAAGAGGATGCGTTAGCCCACCATGGGCTATTCAAGATGATAATTCGTGAGGATTTAACAGTTCCAGGTCCCAAAGCTTTCATGGGAAGAATTCATGGTAATCTCAGCCGAGGATGTATAAAGGATGAAGGGCACACCTACTATCAGCATACCCCTAGCTTCTGGGCCAAAAGACAAGACCGCTTCTACATCAGGAGTTAAAAGAAAAATCGACCTGGACAGTGTGGTTGATACCCTGATAAAGATTAAGCATTCAAGAGATATCTCCTGTCAAAAGGAATCGTGGGTTTCCACCAGCGAACAAGGGCCAAAGCATCAAAGCAAAAGGTTCACATAGCCACCCAAAATCAGGCATGAAAAGGAGATAGAAAGGGATCCCAGCCCCACAATTCAGGATGTATTTGACGATGATGACGATTGGGTAGACCAGGATGACCCAACCACACCTGAGGAGAAGGATGATGACCAAGGGAACCCCGCTGATCAGGATGTGAACCCTGCCGACCAAGACGTAAACCCTGAAGCCACTGACCGGCTAGCCAAGGCACTAATAGAATTGGAAAAGGTCAAGGAAGAGTTGGCAACACTAAAGATTGAGGCAAGAAAATAGAGAAGCCAACCAAATCCACCAGCAACACCACTCTTTGTGCATCAAAAGATAAAAATTTTGAAAATGCAGCACGCGGGAGAGCTAAAACTAGCAGAGCAGCAAAATTCAGCATTAAGGGAGAAATTGGCCCAAACACAAGAGGAGTTAGCCCAAAAAGATCAGAAAATTCTCTAGTTGGAGGACACCCTGGAAACCACTACAAGAATCTATGATGAAATACTGCAACTTAGACCCCCGTCTAGAGTCTATACACTCTACTTAAAGGAAAAGTGGGGAAGGTTCCAGCTGCAAAGGCTAAACAAGGCTTGTCTCTAGAACTGAACACTACAAGGGAATTTGTGGACACTTCCCTGGACTACACAGAGTTGGAAAAGGATCAACTATGCGAATTCTTCTTGCACAACTTCGTGGTGCCAAGCACACCTAACTGGTCACCTAATCCATATGTAGGCAACTTCCAACTGAGAACATTATGCTCTTGGATGAACCACGAGGTGGAAAGGGCACAAGATGACCATTTATACCTTATAGAGAAGTGGCAAAATCAATTATGGATCAGGGCAGAGGCATCTCACCCTGAAAGGGTACTTCAAGCCCACCGAAGTATCATCACTGATGAAGAGCTAATGCCTATTGTGCTTGAAAAACAAAAGGAGGCAATCACACATTTTGACCTCGCCTTGCAATGCTCATACAAAGAGGTACAAGAGGCCATCAGTGACAGGTGGGAAAGGATTGAAGATGATTTGAAGAAGAAGGAGCCTCATTCTCCTCTCATACTAGAAGCCGTTCTTGTCAAATCTAAGCTATACAGAGAATCCTTGATCAAGAATAAACTTAGATGGATTGGCATGAAGCTAAATCCTCCATTTTTCCTTCCTTTGATTATTAAAGAGTAGATTAATGAGGAAGAAGAGAAAAGAGCATGGGCCAGGGATGAACAGAGAATGGGTTACTACAGGCAAGCAGGAACTCCAAGAATGTTCGCATGGGACATCAGAGAAGCTATAGAAGATCCGAGTGTGTCACCCAAGGATGGGTAAATCCTTCAAGCATGGGGGAGAAGATGAACCCGAATTATAGGTATCCTATAGCCTTTTTGCCACAGTAAAACACAGGATATGATGAAGGAAATACACTTGTTTTGTGGGTTAATGATTTACTTTGATTATTTAATGAAGATTTTTTTAGATTATTCTTTTTATGCTTAAAAGGCGTTTTTATAAACTAATACATGAAAACGAGTATGTTGGAGCAGGCGCAAGTACACTAAGGGACAACACACAAATCTAGTTGAGAGACTGAAGGACCATGCAAGGCTCAGCGCCCTATTTCCCTAACTTATAGAGAAGAACTCATGTTCAATAGGATTGGCGATTAACGCAAGTAGTTAGGTTAGAATTTGAGGCATATATATATGGACCTCTTGGGTAGCAAGGGGGTTCTGCTGCTATTTTGTAGAACCATCGTTTTACGTTTTTACTGCTTGAGGTAGTTTGTGTTACAGACCTTTATTAAACCATGAAGTTACTATTTTGAATAAGAAGATTGATGTTGCTTTCAAATCTGCATCTATAAGTTTTCTCTGCTCCTGACTACGGGTTGGGGAGGGCCCCTCCAACACGTAAGTCAGGAGATTTTACTCTGTTCAAGTATTTTTCATTATGTGTTTACATTGACTTAATCTATATCACACATGAAAGTATGTTGATGGCATTTGAATATCACGATTTTATTTCTGTAGTAAAGCAACCATTATGATTCTGTAGTTGGTTATAGCACATTTTGTAGTTCGGTAAAGCTGTTTCTGGAGTCCTGTAGCAGCGTTCTGCCCAAACATATTTTGACATCTATTTTCCTATATTCTTGTATTAATTTTGAAACAATGATCCAAATCTCAAAACTTATGCACTATTCCCTTATTAGGGTTCGCTCATACAGGTTAATTACTTTCAGTACTTTGGTTGATTGATGATCCTCACTTTTTAGAGTTTAATCCAAATAGATAAGAGATTGATTAATTCGTAGCATTAGATAATTGCATTATGAACTTAGTTTTGGCATTCAAATATTTAGATCGGACTTCTAATATGATGCACTTGATTTACAGTATTTAATTCTTAGATAAAAAATCCAACTTTCAGTATTTTAGAATAGATTTGCCCAGTTTTCAACATTCAAATTCATAGTATAGGTTTATTGTTTTCAGCGATTTAATTATTCATATATATATTTACTGTTTTCAACATTTAAATTTCTTAGCGTAGATTTACTGTTTTCAGTATTTCAACTCCTTAGCATAGGAATTTATGATTCATAGATTTACAATCTTTTTAGCTCACCTTCTTCTTGATTAGATAAACATATAGGATCTATACCAACACCCCAGCACAATGAAGACTATCCTCTAGAGCACGTATAGTGTTAGCACCTCTTAAGTTTGTACGTCCCCCGGATTGATAATTAAAGTAGGCTCCTGGTCTAGTTGCCCTCATTAGGCACCCATTCTGAGAGTTCGCCAATTTGCTTCATAATCTACCTCTTATCTACTTCATACTATACAGAAAACCTTACTTTCAAAGGGAATATCTCTGAAACTATAGCGAACCTGTATCTAAAACTCATACTATATGTTCTTCAATATCTCTACTTTATCTCCTTAAAGGGTAGCTATTTAAATCTTCTTAGAACAAAGTTATAGCGAAAATGCCAAATTAATATGTTTAAAGTTGATTTTAGGATCATTCAAAAACCCTAATGTACCAAGGTCATATCTATGAAAATATATTGAACCAACATATGAAACTCATATCAAAATTTATTCAATATATCTACTTATTATCCTCCAAGGTTTACTATCTGAATATTCCTAGAATAAACATTACATAGAAAATTCCAAACTGACCCGTTTAAAGCTATTTTGAGGATAATTCATAAACCATAGCTTTCTAAGGTCATATCTCCTAAAATATAACGCAAAATACTCTGAAACTTTAACCACAGGTACTTTGAGATCTAGTATTTATTTCCTTCAATTTTCACAGCCTTAAACACCCTAGATCAAAAGTTATAGTGAAAGTGTCATACTGACATGTTTGAGGTTGATTTCAGGATCATTCAGAAACCCTAAGTTCCTGAGGTCATATCTTCTTAAATATAGTAAAACAACATCTAAAACTTGAACCATAAATACTTCTAGATCTCCTCCACATATACTCCAAGTGTAATGGTCTGAAATGCCCCCAGACAAAATTTATAGCAAAAATTCCAAGATGACCTCAAAATATCCCCTTTTAGAATGGTACCCAATCTTTATTCATCTTCTTCTTCAAATATCGCAACCCTTTTCACTAGTACACCTCTCCTATAATATATCCATGTATTGGATGAGTGAGTGAAAAGATGAGGAATTTCTCCTCCAATTTATACTCTTTTTAAATCACTTTTTGAGCCGACATAACATTGTTTAATATTTTGGTAGGGCAGACCAAAATTCTAGCTGGGTTGACTTTACAAATCCTTTCATATTTACTCATTCCTATGTAATTAGAGAGTTTTATATACCACTAGAAATGTATTGAAATAATATTTCCAACCATGTAACCTATACTCCAATTTGAGATAGGTATCTAGAGTAAAAATGTCTTCAAATACAAGGTATTTAAATTGGGCATCAATGACACAATATTTCCAACAATCTTCATATTCCTTTGGTTTTCTTGCCTCCACAAGTGGGAAAGTGAAGTTTACATAAATATATTCACTTAGGAATCATAATTACATGTCATTGAAGTGGATGCACATCAATATATTCACATGGTAATCATAATTACCTATAGAGGCACATCATTATCTTCACTTGGGCATCATGCCAGGATCATCTTTTATCTTTAATAGGGATCCATGTTAGGGTCATCTCATCATATTCATCTTGGAAATATGTAGTATCAACAAATATTTTACATCAATTACAACAATATCTCCTTTCCTTTGACATCAATGACAACAATATTTCCAACAAAATGTTCCCTTACTGACTAGAAATAGCCCTAAAATCAAGGAATGCACCCTCACTTGCTAGAAATAGCGTATTTCTCTCTTGAATCTAGGGATGAAGTACTCCAATGTCTCACTTAGTCAATTTGAGTCAAAATTGGACCATTAGAATCATGAGACCAAACTCCAAAGAACTTAGGTGAGAGATTAATTCTAAGGATAAGGAAAATATGCTCTAACACCCTCGCATAAGCTTAACTCAGTGAAAATAATGCATAAGAGAATGGGTCCTAGCCAAAGTGATTCCATATTAGGTAACCAAGTAAGAAAATTCCTCGTGAATTGAGAAAGAGGGAAAACCTTGTGAGAACCCCTCCCTAGAAAAAAAAGATGATGAGAACAAGACTAGGATGTATTTTTTGAAGTCTTCACCGTGCTCCTAAGTGTCCCCATAAGTCTTTGAACTACTACTCTGTGAAGGACTTGGTGAAGATGTCTGCAAACTGATTCATTGATGGACAATATTGTAGTGCAATAACTTGATCATGTATGATCCCTAAAATGAAGTTCATGTTTATCTCTATGTGTTTATTCCTCTACCTCTATACTAGATCTATGGAAATACAAATAGCACTCTAATTGTCACACCATATGACAATTGTATGGTGGAAATGTAGAACAAACTTTGAAGAATAGCTTGCAACCAAATCTCTTGATTAGTTTCATTCACTACTCCTTTGTACTCTAATTATATGGATGATAAAACAATAGCTAACTACTTCTTGATTGACCAACATATAGGCCCTGAGCCAAAGCTGAAAAAATAACCAGATGTAGACTTGCAATCAATGCCATTATGTTTGTACCAAATTCCCCAAAATAACATAAAACAAGAAGAGATAGTATTCCAATGCTTTTATAATGCAATAGAAACATGAGTAACCAGCCTCTTCAAGGGGGAAACCTCCTTTACAATCTATTTCAGATACAAAACAAGATGAAATGAGATGATTCCAAACTAGATCTCCTTGGTGTGTGTGTGTGTGTGTGTGTGTGTGTGTGTGTGTAGAGAGAGAGAGAGAGAGAGAGAGTACAATTACTATTCTAGAGCCTACATACAATTAAAATTAGGGTCGTAGTCGACCAATAAAGATAATACTAATATGATAATAGAAATATAATGTTACAATATATAGCGCTTAGCATCCCCCTCCCCTTCAAACAAGTGTTTTCCTCAACACTTGAATAAATTTGGATGTTTCTACATGAAGAACTCATCTTCCCATGTTGCCTCTTCTATTGGAAAGTTCTCCAACTTAATGAGGTACTTAGTAATTGCTCGATTCTGCAGTTTCTTTATCCTTCTCTCAATGATTGTTTCAGGTTCTAGTATTAATATCCCTTCTTCATCAATCTATGGTAAAATAGTTTGGTATGGGATCTTCTCACTAGTTAACTTTTTTAGGAAAGAAACATGGAAGACTTGATGTACATGTGAAGTTGGCGATAACTCCAATTTATAATACATACTTACAATCCTTTGCAACACCTTATAAGGACCATAGTACTTTGGTGCTAATTTGTTGTCCTTCTCTTTTTTCTTGAGGGACACATGTTTGTATGGTTGTAGCCTCAAAAATACCTAATCTCGCACTTCAAATTCCATTTCACTATGATGTTGATATGCTTGTTGTCTTATCCTATTTTGTGCTATAACCAAGTTATCCTTCAATATTTGGAGAAATTCTTGTTGGTGCTCTATGTGATCCCGCACTTCTTGAACATTAGCTTTCTCTTTCAAGGATGATGTGATGTAAGGAGGATGATAGCCATAAAGTCCCATAAATGGTCACATGTTTTACGAAGGATGGAAATATGTGTTGTACCACCATTATGCTAAGGGAAACCAATTGACCCATTGTGTTTGTTTATCAAATGCAAAGAAACAAAGACACCCTTCTAAGAATTTATTCACAATATCAGTTTTCCCATTTGATTGAGGATGGTAAGATGAGTTGTGAGCTAACCGAGTGCCCAAACAAGAAAATAGTTCCTTCCAAAAATTACTAGTGAAAATTGGGTCTCTATCTCTTATAATAATCTCAAGGGTTCCATGTAGCTTTTGAATTGTTTCCATGAATTTTGCAACTATTGTACTTGATTTAAAAGGATGGGAAAGAGAAAATAAATGGGTATACATTAATATTTGATCCACCACTATCATGATGGCATTCTTTCCTTTTGAATTTGGTAGAACTGTGCTAAATTCCATTGAGACCTCTTCCCAACGCTGACTTGGTATGGCTAATGGCTATAAAATACCTATTTGATGTCTCTCCTTTGTTTTGTTGACAACCCAAACATTCTTCCACAAAATTTTGGACATTAATTTTAAGACCTTCCCAAAAGAAATCCTTCTTGATCATGTGGTACATTTTCAAGAACCTTGAATGACCTACTATAGGAGAAGTGTGCAATTCCAAAAGGATCTTATGTTTGAGTTAAGAATTTTTACATAAATATAGGCGATCTTGGTACCATAGTGAATCATTATTCCACACAAATTTATCTAGTGAATTGGGGTCCTCTCGTAGTTGTTGAATAATATTCCATGCCTATTGATCTTGTTTTGATTTTGTCCTTTTTTCTTCTACCCAATCAGGTTACATAATGGAAATGTAAGCCCTCAATGTCATCTTCTTTTCTTGAAAGTGCATCAACCACCATAGTATTTTTTTCCCTTTTTGTAGATAATTTCAAATTCATAACCTAACATCTTTGTAACCCATGTTTTCCTGCTCTTCTGACGATAACTATTGTTCCAAGAAGTACTTAAGGTTGTCATGATATGTTCTTACCTTGAAGTGTCTTCCTATTAGGTAAGGGCATCATTTCTTAATTGCATGTAGTATGGCCAACATTTTATTTTCATAAATTGGTCTAAGGAATTTGTTTCCTTCAACTTGGAAACTTTCAAAGGAAAGGGCCCTTCCTTCTTGCATTAAAACTACACCAATTCCATTCCCCGAGGCATCACATTCCATAAGCAAGGTTTTCTTGAAGTCGGGTCTGGCTAATACATGAGTTGTACACATATCCACTTTAAGTTTTTCAATATATTTAGTTGCTACTTGTGTCCAAGAGAATTCCTCTTTTTTCAATAACATTGTTAGAGGTCTTGCTATTTAACCATAATTCTTGATGAACTTGTGGTAGTAACCTGTTAATCCTAAGAATCCTATAAGATTCTTCAATGTCTTGTGAATTGGCCATTCCATGATAGCCTTAATGTTTTAAAGATCCACTTTGACGCATTTGCGAGATACAATATGACCCAATTATTTCACTTCTTGAACCCCAAAGAAACACTTGGAATGCTTGGCATATAGTTGGTGCTCCTCAAATAGTTTTAGGACTCTGTCAACATGTTGTACATGCTCTTCCCTATATTTTCTATAAATAAGTATATTATCAAAAAATACTAACACAAATTTTCTGAGGAATGGATTAAATATAGAATACATCAAGCTTTGAAATGTGGAAGGTGCATTGGTAAGGCCAAATGGAATCACCAAAACTTCACAATGAACTTAATGTGTTTTGAAGGTTGTTTTTGGAATGTCTTCTTTATTCATTCTAATATCATAATATCCAGAATGAAGATCCAATTTGGTAAGGAATTTTTCTCCTTGTAATTCATCTAATAATTAATCAATGAAAGGAATAGGAAACTTATCTTTAATGGTCATCTTATTGAGCTCTCTATAATTTGGACACATATGCCATGAACCTTCCTTTTTGTAAACCATCACTCTTCGTGGAGAGTAAGGAATTTGGATAGGTTGAATGACGCCCGTATCTAACATTTCTTGAGCCAATTCTTCATTCTCACTTTTTTGTGCATATGGGTACCTATAGGGTCTAATGTTAGGTGGTACACTTCCTGGTTGTAAGTGAATAGCATGGTCATGATCCCGAATAGGTGGAAGACCTTTATGCATCTATACAATACCTTGGAATTATTATCAATAACTTGTTGGAGATCCGTTGGAATAGAGGGTATAGATTCTTGAACATCTAGTGAGCACAAATGTACAATTACTCGATGGTATCTTTTTCAACAATTTCATCATGTTGTTAGAGCTTATCACTTTAGATATTTTCCTTGGAATAGATCTAAGTTCAATTTCCTTTCCTT
Organism: Larix kaempferi; assembly: GCA_027924585.1. Classification (NCBI taxonomy): domain Eukaryota; kingdom Viridiplantae; phylum Streptophyta; class Pinopsida; order Pinales; family Pinaceae; genus Larix; species Larix kaempferi. The sequence continues at coordinate 12,241,208 of BSBM01000619.1, read as the reverse complement.
TTGAAGAGAATCTCATAAACAGTTCTTGAAAATTAAGAGCCATTGTTACCAGTGATTGTATCAATTGGATACCTAGTACAACATCAACACCACCCATTTGGATTGCAATCATTGGGTTATCCAATGAATACTCACCCATAGTAAGCTTAATATTATGGCATTTCCTTGAACAATTTATGGCACCTCTTTCTACAACCATTACTTGGTATTATGGTGCGAGATATATTAAGCAATTGAGAAGTTTGGCTAATTTGCAACCAATAAAGTTATGGATACTACTAGAATCAATCAACATTGTTACCTTTCTATTTTTTTATATATACTTCTATCCTGAGAGTTTGAGGAGTGATAATGTCGACCAATGCATGGCAAGATATAGTTGGAGCATCCTCTTCTCACTGCAATTATGCCCCTTATTGTACTTGATGTCACAATTGAAACATAGTCCCTTTTCTTTTCTTTCCTCCACTTGTTGAGGTTTCAACCTTGTAGGCTTAGGTTGAGTGGATTTGGGACTAGAAAAATTTCCATCTCTAAAGGTGTTAGTGGTGTCTCTTCTAGTAACCATAATCTTACTTTCATTCCCTCCTTATAGCATCATGTTAAGCCCTATATATTTTTACTTTCAATTTTCCTTGCCAAACTAAAAGCATTCTCCAATGATTTAGGTTCAAAGATACGTGCCTCATGTTGAATATTCTCCTTTAAAGTGCCCATAAAGAGATCCAACAAATTATCTTCTGGAATGTTATTCACTCTAAGACTTAACTTCTGAAATTGCTTGATGTGCTTTTGTTGGCACCCCAACAACTCCCCTTGATTTTGCAAATGAAGTGGCCCACATTAGAATGTTGTAAATACTTAACTTTTAAATTTTCTTTTATCTTGCTTGATCTGAAGGTGGTCTCATGGATTTCATTCCTTGATCTTTCACTCTTTCAATGCTTCTTCTTTGGCTTGGTTTTCACACCTTTAAGGATTTGGTCATTTGGATGATCTTTGTTGTATGACTCTCTCAGTTTTCTGGTGGTTGAACAACATTTGCATACCCTTGGTTCTGATTTGGATGACTCACTATCTTAAGTGCATAGGAAGATCATTTTGTAACATGGAGTATTTTCATTCCTTTTATCTTCTTGGGTTTGAGTTGTTTTATTCTTAATCATTGATGTCTATTTCTTTATCATTATTAATGATATGTAATAACAACTAACAACTTAAATATCTACTTTCTAATATTGGGTGAAAATGTTATTTTTCGTAACTTTTAATTCATTTAGATTTTGGAAATATGAAACATACTTTAATTAAAACTTGAGTAATTCTTTTGACCTCATTATTTTAATTTATGTTCAAATTACATCAACGTGGAGATGAATTAAAACTTTATACTAAGGAACCTTGGAATCACAAATATGCACACAAAATAAATCTTACACATAGTAAAAAGTGATTCTTATAATGTTCTTTCATCATTATCCTGAATTCAATTTCATTAAATAATAAACCATGATAATGTCCAAAAAAGACTTACATTTTATGTGAGGAATATAATGTATAAAAATCTAATCCATTTTTTATTTTTCACATATCAAGTTTAGAATTGCACGTAAGGATCATGATGCCAATTCTAATGATTATATTCAAACAAAAAAACAAATCGCATGAGAGATGTGAAGCATGGTTTTTTCAGAAAATTTAGAATTTAATGCCAAATCAAATATAGCAAATATTGGATGCTAAATATCGTATTCTTTCAAGAGGATAAAGTTCACAATGATTATGTTTTATTGTTGTGAAATGCTATTTAAAAATGACTTTGTGACTTTGTGACTTTATGATTTTCAGGAAAGCGTGAATCATTCCAAAGAAATCACAGAACTCAAGGAATATAGATAGATAGAAGGACACGATCATGCTCATTCATGAAAATGGGGAATCACGCACCAACTAGAGATGTGTTTTTGCGTGAGTTGTTTTGGGAAAAACGTGAGTAATTAGCTCAAACAATTGAAAACCCACTTCAAAAATGGGCCTATTTACCTTTCTCAATGATCCGGTTTCAAAACAAATGCATGAGCTGTGAGATATTCGGGCCCGTTTGAGCCTGATATTTCCAGAATTTTCTATTGCATCCAGTTGTAAAATCCATTTTCTTGGAGTTTGTTATGATGACTTCTCTCTATTTAAACATAGATAATTCAATTTCCATGGGGGAGGTTCTGTAGAAAAGGAAGGGAATTGTTTTCCCAGAAGCTCTATTGTTTTCTCCTATGAGTTCAAGTTCTGGATACTGGATTGAGGGGATTTGAAACAATTATAATTTTATCACACTGCTTGGAAACTTTGATCAAGTTTTCACATATATATTCATGTTGTATCTCTCTCTGATCTTTCTCTGTATTTACTTTATCATCTGCATATTTATGTTGAGTTATCATATGTAGATCTGATCTTTACGAAATTGAACTTACATGCTCTTTCAGATTTTGTGAATTTATTTAAATACTATTATAATAGGTTGTCATTTCCTGTTATCTTATTATTTGTTTAAGTTTATATTTTCATTACTCTCGGATGTATATTTACTTTGTTAAAATACATGACAAGGTGTAATTATCTTTTTACACAAATCTGAGTTTGCATGATAATTAATCTTAATTGATTTTGGGTCTGAAATTTCAAGTAATAATCATTTTATGGAAATTGTTATTTTCTTATGAAATGCAACAGGTTACATTTTAGTTTTAGATGCTGTCTACAATCTAAAATTTAGCCTTAAAGTAACATTCAGGCTCAAAATTATTTTCTAACTATGCTCCTGATCAGGATAGACTTAGTGTTAAAATCAGAATTACGTTTTATTTAATAATCGAAATCTACAGAATTTTTAGGAGCTACTAAACTATCACTTACAGTTTAGGAGCTACTAAACTGTCTATTTCAGCAGTCGAAATCTACAAAAATTTTAGGAGCTACTAAACTGTCGCTTACAGTTTAGGAGCTACTAAATTTTCAATTTCAGCTATTCTAAAATTGCATCATAGATTAAGTTAGATTGCATCTTAGGATTTTAATTGCATTTTTTTGGAATTCAGATCACTAGATTGGGAGACTCTCTTGTTGAGAGCAAACTCATAAGGCAGCAGGGACTTTGTTCCTGTGAGAGGTAGTTAATGCAAACATTCAAGGAGCTGCTTTAAGCAATCTGAGTGCGTTATCTCTCTTCATTGGCCACTTGACAGAAAATCCGGCCAACAGCTTTGTAATTGGACCTTTTTGCTTGATATTTATTAATTGGATAAAGAATGCATTGCTCTTATCCGCATAATGTGCAATCATTTCATCCCTAAATATATACCAAGATACAATAGAGTCCTTTTTATGATCACAGAGTCAATGGTACCATACAAATTGATAAGGCTCTAAATATAAGGATGCAATAGTTACCTTTTGTAAAGTTAACACTTGGTGTATATCAAAGAATTTTTCCATCTGGAATATCCATGTTATTAGATCATTTCCATCAAAATTTCTCATATCAATATTAGGAATCCATTGGTTCCTTTTCCCCAGGTTGAACCCATGATGATGTGTATTATGGAGTGGTAAATGATCAAGTGTCAGAGAATCTATCCTCTTATTCTCCAATTGTTTTTCAACTTTCTTAATTTGTGAGTGGAACAAATCCTTCTTTTCCTCCTTATCCTCTTTTTGAGGAGATGAATTAGGAAGAAAGCTATGTCTTATCTCATTCAACATTACCTTCACCTCTTTAAGATCCTCGTTACTAGCCATCTCACTGGTCATCTTTACTAGATCTCTATTTACTAGCCATATTTTCAATCTTCTTTTGTATATCCTCTTTGAATATTAGGAATTCAACATTAGTTACCATAATTTTATTGTCAAGGTTTCTTAATTGGTTGGAAAACTTGGACAACTCATAGTTCACTTCATCATGCTACTCTTGTGTCATAGTTGAGCATTCAAGAGGTTTAAGGGGAGTAAAAACATTTGCTCCAACTCTTGACATTTTATAACACTAATATTTAATAAAGTTCGTCTCTATTTCCTCTTTATCCCACTTTTTGTATTACCCAATTCAGATCTTCCAATTAAAAGTTATGCAAACTTCAAAATAGCATACCTTTTAAAACGTTGATTTGGAGATTGTCCTGTTGGATGACCTTCTATCTGAGGTAAAATATACAATTTCGGCCCTTATGAGTCTAAAATTTATTCCCGTAGTAGCATGATGTGTCTTCTCTACAATGCCACAGGTTTGACCTAATTCTAATGTGCAAATAAAAGTTTATGGTAATCTTACCCATACTTGTTATTTTTGTCCTTTTTTATGAGAGCGAAAGTGTATGTCCTGCCACGGGTCTAATTTTTTAGATATAATTACGAAAATTTCACCACAAATACTAGGATCTGTCTACTATCAGATGCAATAAGTCTAATTCAATTTGGATCTTTCAAGCTTTAGATATAAAAAAAATTCCTAGAACACCGGTTTGAGACTAGTTTTTGGCCTAGTAAAAAACCCTAACTTCCATAGGGTATAACCCTGCACCTATAATGAGTCAAGAACTAAAAATTGTACTATAAATATTTTAGTATCTTCTATTTAGCCACTTTATGATTTCACTGTCTAAAACCTACCCAATGGTTCATTCCAAACTTGATGCAACATCCCTTCTTTATGCATAAGAGGGATACAATTATTTTTTCCATGTTTCTAAGCACCCAAAGAAATCACATTATAACATGAACCAAAACTTGGAGGGATGTTGAGTGCCACCAAACATGCACCCCATACAATTTTAATTTAAATACAAAGATATTGCCTCGAGGATCTCCAAATTTGAGCTCTAATACCACTTATTAAGGATTTAAGAGCATTAATAAATATGAGAGATACAAGATAATCCAAGCAACCACATAACAATAGAAACACAATGTTTACGTGGAAAACCCAAACCGGGAAAAACCACCATAATAGATCTATTATCTCCCTTGACCTAAACCGGTCAAGTTGGGCCAAGTGAGCTAGCCACCGCTCACCTCCAGGCCACATTACAATGGAGTATGCCAAGCCCTTTATAGGATTCATTACATGCAATACCTTGGGCCAATACCATGGGTTACCAAATACCATTTTTTTTACCGAAACCAATATTAGCCAATGACTCATTCACCGAGTCAAGGTTAACCTAACACTTGGTAATTGTATTTGGAGAAATGCAGGGAATGACGTAGGTAGATTATCCAAGCATCATATATGTGTCTAAGGATGTTTGTACATGTTTCAAGCATTATATGTGCATGAATCCAATGGTAATAATTTGGAGTAAATCACATTTAAAATGGGCATATGCTTGTAAGAGCTTGTGTATGCATGCATACCCATGGATTGTTAGTTCATTAGTGTAAGGTCTAGACATAGACCCAAGTGGAATAATGAAGGTGGGCATGCTGTAATCACAAATACATCCTAGTTATATAAAATTTGGGGGGGTAAGTGTTTATCCTATGTTAACTTTAAAGCAAGGAGGATGTTAGGATAATCTTGACATGGTTGACTTAGTCAAGGGTGGATCAATGATGGTTTACCTTATGTATTTTATAGGTCCATATGAATGGGTGGCCCATGGTATTTTCCAATGTTCTCGATGTGATGAAGCTTATTTAAAGCTTGTTCTATTGCATTGTAATATAACTGAAATGGGTGGTTTTGATTAGATTGGCCACAACTTGGTCAGATTGGCCAAGAGATTAGTGAAGACATCTTTGTAGCTAGTTTTTCGATTAAAGTGTTTCTAGAGTAAATCATAGATGGTTTTTTAGTGATTTATTTGTATTTTTTTACTTATATCCTATATTTAGTTTTACACATGTTAGGTGGGGGAAACACATGTTGGATAAAGTAAAATTTGGGACTAATTGGCATATGGATTTGGTGAAAAATAATAAGGGTAGTCTGAAACTAGGGAAGTTCAGAACAATGGCAAGCATAATGGTCAAATGTGTTACATAAGGTACAATAATGGTTAGTGTGTAATGATGGATGCATGGTCATGCATGTTACTATGAGGACATGGGAGGAGTGCCCTCAATCTATGGGGCTATTTCATGTGAAGCCCCCATGGGTGGGTGAAAAAGGTTTTGCAACTCTATGGGCATATGAAAATTATTTGTGCCATGTGCACGAACATCACAAAGGGAACATAGAGTTATGACCCAATTTCAGATTGGTGGTCTAAGTAGATACAATCATACCATAGGTACCAATTCCCCAAAATTTCATGTTTTTTCCCATTAGCTACCTTGCAAGCATCTAGCTTAGTTGGTGTAGTAGATGTCTAAGGTGACTCTGAGATCAAATTTGATGAAACATTCAAAGGTGGGACATGTGTGAAGACTAAGTGGCATAGTGGTGCTACTCGAGGAAGGAGATGGGGGAGTGAGGTACCGTACACGTATTCCTAGGGTAATTCCATGGAGTGTTAAATTGGTCATTATAGGGGTCCTAAACACACTAGGTGGTGGGAAAAGGAAAGGAATATATGTAATGGGAGTCCCTAGACATGGGTTCCCACCCATGATGGCATGGAGTTTGGGAGTGTGACGTGTTATCAAGATGATTGAGATGAGGCCTCATTGGAAGGTGAGGAAAGTAGTGTGGATGAAAATGTGGCCAATGGCTTGTTAGATGATGTAATAATACATATGGGAGATGATCCTTGTGATTGAACTAAGGGAGGTGCACTATGATATGACCCAAGAAATGTGGATTTTTAAAGATGTTTTGGTCCACTTCTATGTTAGATGGAATTGGTTGGTAGGCCTTATGGGTAGGCAAGACATTATCCAAATTGATCTGTGGTTTGGGATCATACTACGTAAGTTGGTGAATCATAGAATCCTTCCAACATGGGGAAACATCATGGTGTGGAAGACTAAATAGGTAACTACTTTAATGGTTGATATGACCCACACATCTAAACCTAAGGAGGATGTTGTAATTGACTAGGGCATCAACAACCTATATATCAATAAAGATGGCCTTACCTACCAACGTAACAGGGGCATTTTGGTCAAGTATATCAAGTTGGGAAGGGTGACGATCTAGTAAGATGAGAGGGTGATTGTGGATGGGATGATCTTAGGGGAGCCTAAATGTTTCCACAATGTAGTGGACATGACACATGTAGATGCAACCTTATCAATGATAAAATGGTGAATGATGAGAATTTTAATCATAATTGGGATTTGAAATGCAATAGATTAGGGAATTCTTACCTCAAATTTGTCTAAGTAAAAGGTTATCAAACATGAATATGAAGTATTGATGGCTTCCAAGGCTAATAGTAAGAACTTACATTGGGAAGGATAGCTTTGAAGAACCTCGATGATTGACATGTAAGTGATAGATCCAAGTCATTGACCATATTATAGCTATGGGTGACATTACATCACCATTACATGTGGGTTATGATAAGTATGGTGTAAAGGTTCCTTTGGTACTTGAGGTGTATAGTCAACATTATGTATAGGGATATATAAAGAACCATTAGTGGATGGTTGGTAATCATAATGTTTAGTCGAAGACTACCCATTCATTCCATATTTCTAGTTATGAGTATGAAGGTGAATATCCATGGAGATCATGTAGATTATCTCCATGTAGTGAAGAACTAGATGGTTGAGTGGAAGACAATGTTTCTTGTCATGTAGCTACTAACCCTTATGAGGGAAATATATTTTTGAAAATGACTAAATATGAAGAAGAAGGGTGTTGTTGAGTGGTACTGGGACCTTATGAGGGGTTAGTACTAGAGCTAGTTATTTGCTTCAAGTGATGAAACTTGAATATTTTATGGAATTGATGGGTGTAATGCCCATATTGACCAAAGGGAATGAAAAGATGGTTTGTTCTAAGTTGGTCATTATTTCCCTACTTGGGTGGATTAATGAAATCCTTATTCTAGTTTGTGATGTTAGGGTTTCCATTAGCATTGGTGGTTTGATTGGTTGGGTTTTCCTCAATATTTTAAGTATGATTCTGATTATTGTTACCAACTTTCTTCCTCTGCCTCTTAATTTGGTAATTTTAGGGATTAGTTGTGTTTCACTCAACCCCTTATGTTTGATTCTTGTTATTGTTACCTTTCTTTCTCTTCCTCTTATTTTCAGAATTCCATGGATTGGTTGTGTTTTTTTGAGAAAAATATTGACCATGTTGGGAAGAAGAAGATTAAACTAGATTGATTTGATATGTGAGTGATAAGGTTGAGGTGTTGAGGGTCTTGGAAAGGGACTACGAAAAGGTGAATATGGATTTTGAGGCAAGGGGGCACTGTAGGAAGTGATAAGACCCTATGTTGGGGATGCACCACTACGAGAGTGATGAATAGTGAACAAGGGTCCATGCACATGTTGAGGAGCATGAGTCCCTAAGTGGGATGCACTAGAACCTAGATGAGAAGGTCATGTCCCATCATAAGGAACAATTGGGTTAGTATGAGACATATATGAATGCCCATATGAAGGTTGTTCGTATGAAGTGCTAGCTCTGTTGTTAGGGTTATCATACATGTTAGTGCTGGGGAAGATATTCATATGAACAAATTAATTGGTAGTGTGTGAAAGGGACCTAATAACACCATCAATAACATCAATTGTCCTCGGATTTGGTTTCTTAAAAGCATGATTTTGAGGAGCATTGGGAATGAATATGTATAAATACCTTGACTTGACATAAATAAGATCCGAATTTTTATCCTTAAGGATGGCCTCTTCTTATTTTTGGCCACATATTTGATCATAACAAGGAGAAGAGACTTAAAAAACCAATCCAAGAGGATGGGGTTTTTGAGGTCAATATAACACAAACTATGTTGTCTATGCCACTCATGGATGTGATCCCTAATATGGTTCACAATAATTTGGCAACAAAAAGTAAGACTCTCAACTCTAATATCATGGTAGACTAGTGACTGAAAGAATGTTAGGAAAGATTTTGCTATGGACTCAAAGGTGGCATGAGTATTCATTGATTCTCCAATATACCATTTGGAAAAACCCCTTTTGAGAGTGTGTTAAAAAAATTGAATCATATGGAATCATCTATAATGCTATTAGAATAACACCATATATGAAATTTTATGATATGGTTTCATGAATCTTCTCTAGGATGACCCTTGTACTTGGGAATGTTAAAGGGTATCGTGGTTGGCATGGGTGGCCAATCGAGATCACGATGGATAAGATCAGTGATAAGCTTATCCAAATTGATGCGTAAATCGAAGTGGAAAAGATAGATAGAGTTTGATGTGGACAAGATAGTGGAGGATGATCTTAACAAAAATGTGCATGATGTGGATGGACACAAGGTAGGAGTTGAAGGAGATCATCATGATGTGTTGGACAAATAGGAGTATAAATTCATTCAAACAAAGGAGGGAGGCCACAAATCTTAAGAGATTGCCTAGATGGATATGGGTTCGTTATATTCCTTAGTTATGTAAATTTATTTGAGATCCAAAGTGATGGGTCAAGGGAATGGTGATGCACATAAAATAACACACTTAAAATAAATGTGCCTAAATTGAAATTATGTGCTCAGGTGGCGCAATAATTGTTTTATAAGTGTGTTTCTCACTATGGTTTTGAAAAAATGAAAACACTAGATCCAAAGACTCTAATGACCTTCCTATTTGATCATATATATTATGTGGTCCTTCTAGTCGCTCTCAATGAATGATAAATAAATCCACTAAAGGAGGTGATGAAGGTATGATAAAAGAAATTATGGTGAGGGGTTTTGAGGTAAACTCCAAGAGGTCGACAACTATCTATCACAAGTGCTTCCTCAATCCCACCAAATACACCTAGTAGAATACCTATGACTTGGACATTGAGATACCTCTTCACAAAATGTGGATGAGGGATTATCAAATTCCAATGGTCAGGTAGTGACTCATAACTTTTAAGCGTTGAGTTGGATTCATCAAACTATTGGTCCTAGATAAGCATTAACACTCAAAAGAGAGAAAATCCCTTGTATTAGTGCAACACATCCATTAGAAATGAATTTTAAATATCTGTAAGGAAAACAACTATTTATCAATGTACATCATTGTGAGGAATTATTTTGATGTCAATCCCCATAATATTAACCTAACTATAATTTCTTCTGGCCCTCATGTGAGATAATTAGTTGGTACAAGATAAGTTATATATTTTAGAAAGTTGATCTTGACATCATGAACCAAGCATATATACTAAGGTGTTATTGTGTGTACATGTAGCATAAACAACTTGAAATAAAATGTTGAAAGAAAATGCCAAATAAAATTGCAAAAAAAAAAAAAAAATACTAAATAAACGAGTTATATATTTATATGTCCTCCTTAACTTTTTTATGAATTCAAATGTAATAAACAATAAGCAAATGGACCACCCTAAAATACCCCCATGGCACCCAAATCATGCAATTTCCATAACCAATATATGTGATTCTAACGAATTGCTGCTAGTGGATGTGGCTAGAGTTTCTCAGAAGGCGAAGTCTCTCTGCTCTCTCGGCATGGATCCGCCCCCGGATCCGGGGCGTGATGCTCCAGGTGAAGCTCCGCTCCTCATTTCGGACTGTTTCAGATTGCTGGTTGCTTCTCAACCAGTCAACCCTAAAACGTCTGTCCCGAATGCCTCCAAGTTTGTTAAAAAATCGGTGGTTCCAAAGGTCAAATTGACATCAACGGCTTCAAAATGCAAGGCCGTGGCTCTAGCTGAAAAGGGATTAGTCGGGCACTTTATAGGGTTATGGTCGTCGCCTCGCTCGATTGAAACATGGCTCAACAAAAATTGGCGCCCTCTAATCCAAGGGGAAGTACAGCAAATCTTTTGCGGCAAAGGGTTCTTTGTTTTCTATTTCAAAAAAAAGGATGACCGAGATTTAATCTTCAGGAATGGCCCCTATTTCATGGGGCCAAGAGGAATGTATATCAACAAGTGGGACCTTTCCTTCGATCCGGAAAAAGACATTCCATCAGCAGTCCCTGTCTGGGTTAAACTACCCCATCTCCCTCTGCATTGCTGGAACGATGAAGATCTCCGAGCCATCGGGAACTCATTGGGGAAATACATAGACAAATCTGAGCCAAAACCCCCAATGTTCTCATGCGCAAGAATATGTGTTGAAGTAGATCTAGAAAAGGGATTACCAGAAGCAATAGACTTTTCAATGGACGGATGGAGTCATAGGCAAATAGTTGATTATGATAAAATACCATTCAAATGCAAAGCCTGCCATGAATATGGGCATTTCGCCAGGTTATTCCCAAAAAGGAAAACTCTAGAAGACGAGGAAATCCAAGGGGGGGAATGGAACGAAGTCACAAGGAAAAAAGGGGGAAAATCCAATGCATCTACAACTGCTAAAACCCCAGGGAAAAGAACAAAAACCACAAATAAATTTCAAGTTCTGACCACAGAAGAAATCAGCGAGGAACGGGAGAAGGAAACACAAATAGAGGAGCAACACGAAAATGAGGAGCAAGCCAATCCCAGAAAAAAGGACCCTGTCATTCCGGTACACCAGCACACAGCTGTAGAAATGGAATCATCATTAAACTCAGGAGGATCAATAACATGAGAAAAATCGAAACTCTTTCAGGAAGAGACCTCAGACAGCAAAGACGAGGAGCAAGAACCTTTGGTGAAAAGAGGAAGAATATTCAATAAAACAATAAGAGAGCAAGAAGCAGCTAGAGAAAAGGCGGCGGGCAAGCAAACCAGCCTGGATCAGTATGTAAGGATAATCGCTAGTGGGAAGCAGCAGCAAGGAGCTCAGGAGGAAAGAAAGGACAAATCAGGTCCTCAACCACCAAAGAAATAATGAAAATAGTCTCCTGGAATTGCAGAGGATTAGGCAGATAGCAAAAAGCAGAAGCAATAAAAAGATTTAAAAAATGGAAAAATTATCAATCCTTCTGATCCAGGAGACTAAAATGCAAGAGGAGGACAGTATCAGCCTCATGAAACAAATCTGGCCTAGCGAGGAAGGAAATGCATTGAGTACCTCAGGAGCCTCTGGAGGACTCATCACCTGGTGGGACAAGGGTATGTATAAAAGCAAAACTCTTTTCTTAAATCGACATTGGAATTTTATAGAACTTGAAGAAATATCAAACAACAGGAAATTTTGGGTTGGAAATATTTATGGCCCCACTGTCTATGGACAGAAGGATCCCTTTTGGGACCAATTAATAGGTTTAAATCACATTTATGCCAATTTCCCTTGCATCCTTGCGAGAGATTTCAACGCCACCATCTCAGTGGCTGAGAGAAAAGGGGGATCCAGAGTTAGAGATCCCTACGGAGAAAGAATGGAATATTTGATGTCCACCTGGAACCTCATCGACATCAAACCAAAGCAGGGCACCTTTACGTGGAGTAACAAAAGAGTAGGGCCAAATCACATAGCAGCCAGACTTGACAGGTTTCTAATAAGCACTTCTTTTCTCTCCGGTTCAAAGCTCCCAAACTCAAATATCCTTGCTTCTGCAGTATCCGACCACAGGCCCATATCTTTATTTTTTTCCTCCCCTGGAAATTTAGGTCCTCTGCCTTTTAGATTCAACCCTGCCTGGCTTGAAAATGAGAGTTGTATGGAGGAAGTGATAGCAGTTTGGAGACAATTCATCCTCGGATCCCCGGGTTACATTTGGGAAACAAAGCTAAAGTTGGTGAAAACCACGTTAAAAAACTGGGTCAAAAAGAATCACATAAAACCTGGAGAAGAATGTGATAATCTATAAAAGGAGCTAAAGGAGCATCAGCTCAAAATGGAGCAAAATCTAGTGATAGAAGATATGCTCAGGATCGAAAAAGAACTCGAAGGGAAAATCCAAAAAGCCGCCAGAAAGGAAGAGGAAGAATGGAGACTAAAATCTAGGAGTTTATGGTTAAAGGCAGGAGACAGAAATACCAAGTTCTTCCATGCTCAATGCAAGGAGAGATACAGGAAGAATAACATTGAGAGTCTTACAAAGGAGGATGGAGTGAAAATAGAAGGCCAGGATCTCATTCTAAGAGAAGCTAAAGTCCACTTTGAAAAGCTATACAGCAGCAATGGCATTGCTCTCCAAGCGGACATGGATCAAATGAGTAAGGAAATTCCTAATCTCATATCCAAGGCTGACAACAAAAGATTAATGGAGCGGATCACTGAAAGTGAAGTCAAAAAGGCAATCTGGTCACTCCATCCGGATAAAGCCCCTGGTCCGGATGGTTTTACAATAAACTTTTATAGAAAATGTTGGAACTGGTTAAAAAAAGACCTCATCAGAATGCTAAATTGGACCAGGAAAAGAGAAAGAATCGGGGGAGCTACTAATTCTACTTTCATTGCTCTTATCCCCAAGGAAAAAAATCCTCTCACTATAGGAAGATACAGGCCAATCTCACTTTGCAATTCTTCCTACAAAATCCTCACAAAAGTCATTGCTAACAGAGTAAAGGGTCATCTCTCTCGAATCATCTCACCAAATCAAGGAGGTTTCATTGCTGGTCGTCAAATCTATGACAACATCCTCCTAGTTCAAGAAGCCATCCACTCAAGCATTCAAAGGAAAGATTCAGGTATGGTCATTAAACTTGATATGGAAAATGCATTTGATAGAGTTAGACACGAGTTTCTCTTCACAGTCATGGAAAAATTTGGCTTTGAGCGAGAGTTCATAAACTAGATCAAAGCTTGCATCGGCTCTCCATGGATCGCCCCACTTGTAAATGGTCGACCCTCATCCTTCCTCCGCATGTCCCATAGACTGAGGCAAGGATGTCCTCTTTCTCCATGTCTTTATGTAATCATGGCTGACTCTTTCAGCAGGAAACTTAACAGTCTTCAAGACCTTGGTTCAATTCCTGGAATTGTAATCGCCAAAGATATCCCTCCTATAAACCATGCTCAGTTTGCAGATGACACCATCCTGCTCGGCAGCACCTCTCCTATTATTGCTTCCAGATTTAAACTCACTCTTTCCCTCTTCCTGGGGGTGTCCGGGGGTAAAACAAACAGTCAAAAATGGAATATCTATAGCTGGAAATGTAATAATCTCCAACTCAGGAATTTAGATAATATTCTATATTGCAAACCTTGCTTTGACTGGACGTCCTTCAGGTATTTGGGCATCCCAATCTCCCTTAAAAAAACAAACTCATCCTCTTGGCTTCCTATCCTCGAAAAAATCAAAAGCAAAATAAGTTCCTGGGGGACTCGCTGGTTAAACCTGTCAAGCAAAGTCATCCTAATCAAAGCCATTCTTTCCTCCATTCCAATTTACACGGGCGCAATCCTTTTGGCTCCAGTCTCAGTTACTAATGCTATCTGCCTGGAAATCAGAAAGTTTCTTTGGCAGGGGGGGAAAACCCAGGGTAAGAAATTCCATCTCGTTAAGTGGAAAACAGTCAAGGAGAAACGCCAAAGAGGGGGTCTGGGGATTCGAGACCTGGAAACAATGAGCAAGGCTTTGGGAGCCAAAGTAGTTTGGAGAATGATAATAGGCAAAAAAGAGTGGTGGAAGGAAGCTATCAGGAAAAAATACATCAGGGGATCTAAGCAAAGGTGCCTGAATAACCTGAAAAAGAAAAATGGAACAGCAATATGGAGGCTAATTCATTCTTCAGCTGGACTAATCAAAGACAATTTGTACTGGATTCCAGGTAATGGCAAGAAAATCAATATATGGAAAGACAGCATCAATGGAGAACGCCCTCTAGGAGAAATCCGTGAAATACACAATGTCAAGATCTGGCTTCAGGATTTAGGAATACACAAATTGGCAGACATGGCAATTTGGACGTCTACTGGGAGGTGGAAGGATTGGAAAACCTTGGTGCCTCTGGATATTCTTGTTGAGAGCTACAATTTTATCCTTCAGTCATTGCATGGGAAAGCTCCAATAAGCACCAGGGTCAAGGATGTCAAAGGATGGGGGAAAACTGGTAGGTACACAGTCAAAGCCGGTTATAATCTTCTTACCTCAAATTGCCCTCCAGCTCAAAAGATTTGGCAGAAAGTTTGGATTCTTGATAGCATCCCAAAAATCAATCACTTTTATTGGTTACTGGCACATAATAAACAGCTGACTGCAAACAATCTAAAGCTTCGTGGAATCGAAGGTCCCTCCAGATGTCATTTATGTCAAAATGCAGAAGAAAGCTCTCAGCACCTATTTCTTGAATGTAGTTATGCCAAGCAAGTCTGGCAGGGAATTATCGGTCCCCTCTCTAATGCTCTCTCAATCCCCAATCAAACTCAGCAAATGATCAAAAATTGGGCCAAAGGATATCAGGGAGCTGGAAAGAATAAGCCAACTTTAACTAGAATTCTAAATCTTCTCCCAATGAATATATGCTGGCAACTGTGGCTGGAAAGGAACCAACGAGTTTTTGAAGGAAAAAGAAAGACAGAAAATAAAATAGTCAACAAAATCTTATCCCTAACTTCAGAAACCCTGAGAGCCAAGGGGATAGCCATCCAGCAACGAGAAGCATTAAGTTGGCAAGAATTTCAGTGGTGTCAAAACTTCATTGATGGGAGTTACCTCCAGTCCAAAAGATCTCCAATCCTCCATGAATGGGAGATAAGAAAAGACAATCAGACCTTCAACAAATGGTGGAAAAGCCAAAAAAGATACACAATTTTCTTTGATGGGGCTTCCAAAGGAAACCGAGGGGAGGCAGGTGCTGGGGGGATTATATTTGATCCCGGAGGAAGAAAATTTTGTTGACTTCTCTTGGGGACTAGGCATAAGAACTAATAATGAAGCAGAGTGGTTGGCGATGCTTCACTCTCTTGAGCTGGCCTCCTCCTTAAACATGGCAAAGTTACAAGTATTTGGAGACTCCAGGCACGTAATTCAAGCTATGGAGAATGGCTCTCTGAGAAAATCAAAGAGCCAAAACTTTCGAAAAAGAATAGAGCTCCTTCTTCTTCCCTCCGACATTCTATATTTCCCCATTCTCAGAAGTCTTAACTCTGAGGCTGATAGACTTGCAAATGCTGGAGCTAACTTGAAAAAAGGCCAATTATTCCAAAATCAAATTATAGATTATAAATTTATTCCTTAACGAGTTAGCAAATGAGCAAAAATTCAATTTTCATGGCCAATTGGGAGTGCTCTCTCCACCGTGGGCACTTGGCCTCGTTTGCTCGCGCTCCTCCCCAGCTGTCATGTCCTCGCCCATGTGCCTTATCCATAGGATTTAATGCTCTCATGCTTCAGCACTTAATGAATCAAGGCGGTCTTAGGGCCTCGTTACGAGGCATGGAGCAGTCCAATTTTCATTCTCTTGGCCCTGAGCTCACGCAGCTAAACCTCTCTGCCGCAGACCTCGACCCTCGGCAACTCGAAGTCATCCCTTGCTGCAGCTGTATGCATCACGGTAATATGGAAGGAATTCGGCAAGCCATTGCAACTCTTAGCCAGCTCACTTCGGAGGTTAAAGTCTATCTGAGCAGGACATATTCAGCTGTGTGTTCTATTGTGGAGAAACATAAAGAACAAAACATGGAATTTAAGTATATCCATTCTCGTCTCTCCTGCGTTGAATCACGTCTGGACGACATTGATAGGAACACCATCGACCTTCTGGGGAAGGTGGACAATATTAAAGAAGGCCTCTCAGCCTTTATCAGTAAAACCCAGTTTAGCCAAGTTCAGGATGCGCCTTCCGTCAACCAGGGAATGCTGGAAGCTGCTTCTTTCCTGCAGCAGAATTATAGATGATTTCTCCTTTAAATTTTGGCAAGTTTTATCCACAGGTCTTCAATGAAATCTTCTCTCTGAATGTTTTTTTGTATCTTTCTATGTAATCAATTTGTAAGGGTATATCCCAGTAAAAAGAATAGAATCTCCAAGAAGATTAGGAACAGAGATTCAAAGAGCCAAACCCCCTGTAAATTCTGCATTTTCCCTCACTATGAAGCAGAATATTGGCTCAAATTTTGTAATGAATGGCTGTGCACAACTTTTATATATATATATATATAAATTCCCCTGTTTCTGTTAAAAAAAATAAGCAAATGAGAATAAATTTTGAAGTAAATTTCAAAAAGGAAAAGTGCCAAGCAAAGTACAGAACCCTAAAAGTGGTGCTTACTTTGAAATAAATGTATTTTTTTCCTGCCTATAATATTATTTTATATAATAATAAAAATTAATATATAAAAACCAATAATTACATAAAAATGAATTTGTCTTTAAAACCTAATCACATAACTAACTGAAACTGAAAAATGCAATTTTGGGACGGGTTGTTGGGATCCAATTAAAATAGATGCACAATTGTTATAGCAGTGCGATCGACAAAACTAATGTTTGCATGAAAAAGGCATAGGTAGTGGAACAGGTGAATGAGAATGTCATGTAGGTGTTACAAGGGAAAACTTATGCAAGTGCAAAAATTTCATGGAGGCCTATATATGTGCCAAAGCCTAGGATTTAAAAAAAATAAGGTTTAGGAAACTTGCAAATTATGACAAAAAACACAAGAAAAATATAAATGGTATGATTAACTATGAAAATGTAAAAAAGAAACATACAAATAATTGAGATTGAGATACTCAATCAAAATCCCCAATGAAGTCGCTAATCTATTTTGGTTATTATAGTTTAATAATGTACCAACGCCCTAAATTAGTTGGTCGTCAAACTAAATATGTAAAAATATGAAGGAAATGGGACACACATGTATGTACCATAGTAGCAATATTCGAGTATGAAATCGAATATGATTCGGATATGATATGGAAAAAACACATAATGAAAAAATCAAGTACGACTAAAATATGACAGTAGACTTGTTATAAGTACAAAAACATGCATTTTTTATTTTTATTTTAAATTATGCATTCATTATTCATTGAAAACAACTTGAAATATATCTCAAGTTTGAAACATCACATATCATATCATAGTAGCAAGATCCAACCGTATCGACCCTTCCTGTATGGAAATTCACACCATGTTCAAAATACGGTGAATATTCAGCATAGTTCAGATATGATACATTCAACAAACCCTTGACCAAATTCTACTCTGGCCAATTTATTTATTTATAAAAACACTCATTTAAAAAAATGCATTTTGAATTTCTCATCTCAACAATGATGTGTTGAGTTCAATATAGATATGTTGTAATGTACATGTGCTTATTTATATTGGCATGGGCTGCATGCTGTAGAATACACGATACTGCAACTTTTAAAATTTTAATTAATTTCTACTACATTATCATGAGTCTTGTATGTTGTCGGTTGCATAATAGTGAATATGAGTAATGCAATTTTTAATTAATTTATGTAATTAATCACCACCCTTTTCATGTACTTTGTTATTTAAAGCTTTACTTTTACATTTTTTTTTATGTAGTAGACATCTTATAAATACAAAAACATGCATTTTTAATTTTAAAAAAATAAAATTATACATTCATTATTCATTGAAAACAACTTGAAATATATCTCAAATTTGAAACATATCATATCATATCATATAACAATGTTTAGGATATCATCATCCACATTTAGAACTTCAAAGAAAAATATAAATACCAAAAACAACAAATAATGCATAGTAAAATATGCTCTAGTCTTCACTTTTACATTGTTGTGACATTTTTTTTTAAATCTATATTTTTTAAAATAATTATATAAATATTTTTTTATGAAATTTTGTATATATAGCTTGAATGTGAGCCTAGACTTTTAAAGGAAATTACGTAACCTTAAATCTTAAACTTTTAAGTTGCTTAACTTGGTAAATGGTAATACCGAAAAAGTAAAACTTAAAATGATAGACTACATAAAAAAATGTAAAAATAAGACTTTAAATAACAAAGTAGATAAAAAGGATGATGATTAATTACATAAATTAATTAAAAATTGCATACTCATATTCACTATTCTATAGCTGACAACATACAAGACTCATGATAATATAGTGGAAATTAATTAAAAATTTAAAAGCTGTAATATTTTGTATTCTACAGCAGGCAGCGTATAACAATATGAATAAGCACATGTACATTAAAACATACCTGTATTGAACTCCCGCATGTCATTGTTGAGACGGTCTTGCTACTATGGTATGTACATGTGTATCCCTAATCTATAATAAGTAAAAACAAGATCTTCTTATAACTCAAAAATCATGAAAAATCACAAATAAATTCACAAGACTTCCCAAATTGTTTTGACTATTCAAGCTAACTTTCTTCCAACCCAAAACCACATATTTCTATGAGGAAATGGTGGTTGTGGATGGGTATTGATTTCATGGATTCCATACAATTGTCCAAATCTCATGCCACCTATTTAGGGTTTCGTATTGTAGGAAATTATATATTTGTTTACATTATTTCCAAAGTGATAGTGTTTTGTAGAGTTGAAGGTTTCGTGTTGACCACATGCACTTACCTCTTGTACTACATAATGCTGTGATCAAGTCACATTTTGATTTAAGGTAAAATGTGATCAAGTAGATTATGAGGTGAAAATTAAAGAAAAAATAAATTCTTGTGCATATTATAATCATAGTATATTATATATCTATAATATAGTATAATAATATTATATAGTAATATTTTATTATGTAATAATTTATATTAAAATAATAAGAATATAATTATAAATTTTTTTAGTTATATAATGATGAAGATGATAGTTATTAATGTCTACTAAATATAATATGATGTATAATTATAATAATGATTGTTGTTTATCGTTTTTTACTATATTTTTATTTATGAAAAGATTTCCATATGTTTTTGGAAAGATTAAACAAATAGTAAAGAATCTAAAAAACCATATACCAAGAAAGTTAGATATAATAATATTTTTAATATTATCATTATTATGTAAAGTGACTTTTTCTTGGTTTCCCTAACGAATTAACAAATTAGCCAAAACTTGACATCTTTATGCCAAAGATTTACACACAAAAACCTTAAAAATGTAAATGATATTAAAACTATATCCAAAAACCTAAGTTCAGTACATAATGCTGATCACATTGAAAAGGAAAAGCTCTATGAATTTTATATCTATTAACAACAAAAAACTCTATAAGTTTAAGGGAATGCCCTCGAAATATTGAGCTTAGATTCAACTCAACTTGTAAATAGACTTAATCAATCTCAAAGTTGACTCAACATAAACATAATACATAATAGATTTAGAAAAATTTAGCCTCTGTAACCTTGTCAAAACATCAAAACATTTTTGTACAGACAATAAACCAATTGTAACATTGTCAAAACATTTTTGTAAAAACAATAAACCAATTGTAACATTGTCAAAACATTTTTGTAAAAACAATAAACCAGTTGAAGACACACAAATTATGTTTGTGTTTGAATGAAAGGAAAACTCATAGCAGAAAGGTAACATGAAACATCCAACAAAACTATGAATATGTTATTATGAAAGGACGACTCTTAAAGCATAGTAAAGGACAAGCAACCAAGTATAATAATGTATAGAGCATTCAATTAATGGGCGTCGTTTACCATGCCTTTTTCTTAGGTAGTCATGTGAAGCATGTGCACACCTTGGAAATTCACAACACTATTTTATGTTACTAAATATAACCTCTCCACAAGGAAAATATGTTTAATATAGTTATGAAACGACATTTACAAAACAATGAAATTATTTTATGATCACGTTGTAATCACCACAAAATATTAAGTGAAGAAAGGATAAATTTAATCAGAGGTGACATTAGGAATGGGGACATATATCACGTGGATGTACTTTAATACTGTTCTTAACAATATAATATAATCTAATGGAATATTGGAATGGAAGTTACACTCTAATCTATGTCCTATATCCATTTGGACATAATCTAAAATATAGAGTTTATAACTTTACTTTGAAGACAACATTTTTTATATTTTTTAATAATCTCTTCCTCATTTATATAAAATAATAATATTTTCCTATGTACATAACCTTTATAAGGATATAGCATAAATTATAATGAAAGCAAAGTATTAATATCCTCCCATACACACTTTTACAAGTTTATTGGTATGTGGTTAGATGCTTGTATGTGCTCATGTGGATCTCGGAGTTTTTTTAGTTTTTTTCCCGCGAAAAAAGTCATACTATTGATATTCAAACTAGTGAATCAAATAGTACATAATAAGATCAAAGATCAGGATCATAGATAACACAGAAACCCAAGATAATACAGATTGTCCAGATATCCCCCCCATCCAAAAAATATCAAAATAATTACATCCGACAATCAGCCAAAGATGAGAAGGAGAAAGACACTAATCCAAAATATACATATGTCCTGAGTCAATCGGCTAATCATCAAAGAACTCATCCCAGAACATGTAGCCACCATCACCATCCAAAGCTGCTTTAGACAGCATATCAGCTTGAGTATTATGCTCTCGATAAATATGTGAAAGAGAGACCGAGAGGAGCATACCAAGCTCAATTTTAGTACACTGACACCAGTAATCCAAATTCAAGACATTTAGTGCAAATGTCCCTTGAGCCCATTTAATAGTGACCGCGAGTCACCAAAAATCTTCACATATCCAAGACCAAACATGTTTGCCACATGAACCACACACCATAATGCCAAGAGTTCGGCTTTCATATTTGTGCCTCTACCACAGTTCATCTTCAATGTAAAGAAATGATTATAATTGAGATGAATAACACCTCCAGCACCACGGACACCCAAATTTGCCGCCCCATCAAAAAAGAGAATAGGAGCATCAAAGCATAGATGAAAAGTCCCAATATTACGCAAGCCTGAGTCCTTTTGAGCTGTCTGAAAATTCAAATATTGACTTAGTGCCAAGTTAAAAGCACCATCTAGATTTGGAGCAATCTCATCAAAGGTCACCTTATTCCTCATCCACCAAACAGTCCAACATACGAAGAAGGGTAAGGTAGCATGTGTTTTGATCTCCCCAAGCCATGATTTCAGGGAAGAGTCCACAGTGTCTCTACCCCATCTTCCAGCAATACCAAGGGTAGAATAAAATTTCTCCCAAAGACTGCACGTAAAACAACAATCCGCAAAGAGATGAACAACAGTTTCAGTAGCATGCTTACACAAGATGCACCAATTCGGTCCCGTCCAACCCATCTGAAGAAGGTTATTCCAGGTTTTCAGTCGATCCATCAACAGGAACCAAGTGAAGCACTTATGTTTAAGCGGGATAGACCATTGCCAGATAACCTGATACCACCATTGAGCTAGTAGAATGCAGCGTCTCTTGATAATACACTTGTATGCAGAGCTAGCTGTTATCTGTCCCGACGTCGGATTCCTGACCCAAACAATTGCATCTCTATTCTGATTAATACGAATCCCCAAATCATTCAAGGCATGAATGTAAGAGGTCCATTCTTCAGCAACATGTCGAGACAGATGAAGATCACCCGAATTTTTCCAGTAACCCAAACGATCATTTTTAACAATAGAATGTAAAGTATAAACCTTGGCATAATGCAATTGAGATAAAAGTTCACGTGATAGCTGATAATTATCAAACAAACCCATTATAGGATCTGTGCCAATGACCACATCACGGCCATTTCCAACCTTCTAGCATAATTCCAGTCCTAACCAACAGTAAACTTTTAAAAAATCGTTCCTTATCGGGAGACTCCCCTCACCTGTTTCTGGGGATGCCTAAGCCAGCAAGAGATCTCACACTTAATGTATTTAGCATGTATAACTTTTGACCAAAGTGAGGAACCTGTAATCGCCCTCCAGAAACTCTTCAACCTAAGAGCTTCACTGAAAGCAGTAAAATCCAGAATACCCCAACCACCAGAATTTATCGGGATAGAGATCTTCTACCATCCAACCATCGTTAAACATGCTTTCCTAAGACCCCCAGTCCACAGGAAATTAAACAGAAGTCTTCTCGGAGAATTAATAACAGAACATGGAACAGGAAGCAATGAAAACCAGTATACCGGAGTCCCAACAAGCACTAACTTGGCCGATGTAATCTTACCTCCAATGGACAGGAGCCGATATGTCTAGTGAGAAATTCTATCTTCGAACTTCTTAATCAACCAATTCCAATCCTGGATAAGATAGCCATTTGGCTTCAGTCTGAATCCAAGATAGGTGAAACCCTCAGTAAGTTCAAGGCACTGATAAGGCATAAAGGCTTGAATATCCACAATCCGGGATCCTTCCACCAAGTTTCCAAAAAGGCAAGAATTTCTCAAACTAACCCTCATTCCATAGGCCTTACAGAATAAATCGATAATACCTCTATAGACTCTCCAATCATAAATCGAGTCACTGCCCATAATCAAGACATCATCAACAAAGAGGACATGTGTAAGGTAGAGATCTTTAGTAATCTGCACCCCCCTCAACCGACCTTCCGAATGTGCCTTTGTAATCAGTCTGCTTAGCCCATCAATGACCAAAAGAAAGAGGAGGGGTGACATAGAACAACCTTGTCTTATGCCTCTAGAACAACTGAAGAAAGGAGTCGGAGCCCCATTGACAAGAACAGAAATACTCATAGTAGACACACAGGCCATAATCCAACTGATAACAAGTGTTGGGACACCAATCTGAATCAATACAATCCGTAGGAAATCCCAACTAACCCGGTCCTATGCCTTCTCTAAGTCTATTTTTAACAGAATAGCCTTCCTCTTTCTGCATTTAATAGAATGTAAAACTTCCTATGTAATACCCACGGCATCATGGATTTTCCGATCCTGTAGAAATCCAAACTGTTCCGGAGAGATAAATATAGAAAAGACCGGCTTCAGTCTACAAGCAATAATCTTTGAAACAATCTTATAAACCAGGTTACATAGGGTGATTGGACGAAAATCCCCAAATGTCTTAGGGTCTCCAATCTTCAGAATAAGAGTAATGAAGGTCGAATTGAGATCACCCGACACATAACCCCTCAATCTAGTATACTCCACCATCCTTAAGATATCCTCCCCCATAAGATCAAAAAAGTGCAGAAATAGCTCAACTGTCCAACCATCCGGCCCCGGACTCTTTTCTTTTGCGAAGGATTTAAGAATCCCCTCCACTTCATCTAAAGAAACCTCCTTGCAGAGTGCCTCTGACTCCTCAACACCAAAAAATCTAGGATAGAGCCACGCAACTTGAAGTTGTGACATCAAGTCACACCCCAAATCATCCGCATAAATATCCTTGAAATATTTCAAGGCTAAGTCCTGCAATTCCTTCTCACCAGAGATGACCAACCCATCTTCATTTGACATTTTCCAAATAGAATTATTATTTTTCCGGGCTGAGGAAAATTTATGAAAGAAGTGTGTATTCTTATCACCATAATTTATCCACAGAGCTCGACTCTTCAGTCGCCACTCTTGCTCCTCCTTCAAATAATAACCCTCCTTTTCAGACTCAAGTTTCCGAAGAAGTTCCAATCCTTCACTATCTAGTGGATTATCCACATTCTGGGCATATAAAACCTGAAGATGAGCTTCGACCTCCTGTAATGACCTCTTATTCAGCGCCTTCCTTTGATGGATCCAATTAGAGACATGTCTTTTTAAGAAGTTTAATTTATAGCATAGGCTATCCACAGGGTTAAGATCCTGCGAAGTGTCACAATTATGCCACACATCCTTCATAAAAACTTCAAAATCCTAGTATGCCAACCATGAACAATCGAACTTAAAAGGGTAATTCCTTTGCAATAAACAATCCTCCAATTGCAGAAAGACCGGCCAATGGTCTGAGATTTTCGTATCACCAACCCAAGAGTGATACCAAGCACATGAGTCCAATAAAGAAGCTTTCACTAGGAACTTGTCCAATCGCTTATATATGCCATCATCACCACCCCTGCCATTGAACCAGGTGGGCACCGGCTCCCCTGAACAAACATCGATCAAATCATTAGCAATAAGCAGCTCCGAGAAGAATGATGCCAACACATCCAAGTGATCTTTCCGACCCTATATTTCCTGAGCAAGCCTTGTGAAGTTCAAGTCACCAGCAACAATTACATTATCCAAACCAAGAATGCCAGATGCTTGCAGACCAAGCCAAAATGCTTCTCTATGCTTGTAAGGCGCATAGCAATTCAGAATATTTAAGGAAGAGTCTGTGAATCGACAAACACCTTTCAAAAGAATACCCCAAGGAGATTGGAACACAAAAAAGGAATAATATCGTGGATCCCATGCTACCAGGAGGACCCCCAACAACCCTGAAGAGCTAATGGCAAAGACCTCCCAACCAGCAAGAATCCCAACAATCTTTGAAATTGCCTGAACATCATCACACATTGTCTCCTGAAGCAGAATAACACCAGGACGGGAGGTAGCAATAAGATTGGTAAGGGCCCTAACCCATGACACCCTTCCCAAACCTTGAATGTTAAGAGAGCAGATTGACATTAAAGAACCCTAGAAGGGGAGGATGCTGCTCTAAGGCTCCCAAATTGCAAAGATGTATCCAAACCCACAGTCCCAAGGTCAATCCTGGATGAAATAGAAATAGGAACCACGTCCTCAGAAGAATCCCCAACCTTCTTACCCTTTTTCCGAGCCTTCCGCAATGTAACATTGCAAAATCTCTCCGAATTGATAAATCGCACCATAGAATTTGAGGAGGGATTTTTCAAAAAGATTGGTAGAGGAGTAACAAAACCGCCACAGTCATTAATCACATCACCTCTGACCCCCAACGACTTAGACTCCTCAGTTTGAATCTTACCCCCCTCTAAAACCTCCAGGGAAGGATCATTCCCCACAATAAGAATATCCCCAAGTGAAATATCGCCCCGATCCATAGGAGTAAGATCAATACAGGGAGAATCAACCGGCAATGACGAGGAACCCTCCCCAAATAATTCCCGACAAGCATTCGAATTGGAGCAAGGATTTTGACCTTAGATACCAGGAAAATCCCTCTCAGGCATATCAAGCCCCGTGACCCCAGCACTGATCCTTTTATCTAAGGATGCGGCCGCATCCCAAATGCCAACAAATTCTGCATCAGATATAACCTGAGAAGGAGGTAGGTTAGGAATATGTAACTTACCAGGAGAAGACTTTGGGGCAATAGCCCAAGCCCGCGAATCAGCTTCCTCTTGTGGCTCAAGAGATGGCGAAGGAGTCGATGGACAAGGAGATAATACCTCAGGACAATGAGACCTGGTATGCCCATTTTGCTGGAAAATATAGCAGCGAAAAGGAACCTTGAAGTAATCCAATCTCTGGCACCAAACACGATCCCCCCAAACCAACTCAATCTTTGCAGGAAGGCCACGGGCCATATCAAACTCGACCATGACCTTAGCTTCTCTACGGTCGAAACCGAAAAGTGAAGTTATCTAGTCTAACAAAGCGACCCACAGAATTCGTAATCCCCATCAGTATGTTCTCTGGCCATAATTCAATCGTCAAGCTAGGAATTATGAGCCACAGATGTCGAAAACGTTGCCTTTCCTTCAAAGGGTCGAAAGACAAAGACCAATGTTTCAAACAGAACGAACCCTCCTTAAAACACCAAAATCTTTTCAGGATAATCCCCACATGTTCGGCCTTAGTAAAAATAAACAACAACCACCCATTCAGAAGCTGTATCACCCTAGGCATATCTCCTAAAAGCCGTATCATCTAGCTGTATCACCCTAGGTATATTCCTACTTTGTGAGAAAAGTAAGAATATAAATGCTTTATAGAATAAATGTTATTATAAGTATGTTTGAAACATTCAACTCTTGTTAAGTTAGGAGTTATTGGTATATGTAGTTTATAAATTATTGAATATTGCTTTAATAATTTTGACCATTATTAACTATTTTTTAACTTACTTCTTGTAAATTCCATGTTTCTTATACATTCCAGATTCATAAATCCTCATGCAACGAAAATCTACGATAAAGTCCAATGTTAAAATTTTACAAAATAACTTTCATATAAATACAACTTTAAAGTCCAATGATAAAGCCCAACTTTTACTCTATCCTCTTTAAAAATCACTCTCAACAAAATATGAAAAGGTCAAAATAGATTTGCGATGATTTTGATAAGTCAAAAAATTAAAATGATATAATGATTGATATCTGTAAGTAAATACAGAGATATTACAGAGTAGATATTTTTATAATTTGAAAATTTAATTAGATCATAATTAGTAATATAAGTGTAACAATTGGAAAAATATTGTTTTTCAATAGTAATTGTTATCATTTTATATTAACAACATGTGGGAATCAAATTCAACTTTATATAAAAATAAATATTAAATTGAAGTTAAATGTTCAAAATATAAAGTTAGATGGAATGTAATTCTAAAATATAATCTTTCTAATTAATCCTTTGGTAAGGACTATAGTAATCTGTTTGTCAACTTTTAATATTATTTTGCATATGGAATTAGACTTATAACCAAAGTTTTTGAGTTTTAACCTTTATCTTAACAAATGAGAATCAAACAACTCTTTTTTGGACCAATCTAAAATTTTGTGATCTTATTTGGCCTCATCCCAAGGCTCAAGGAAATTTTCTTAACTTATAACCTATATTTGGCACCAGTTTCTAACGTGCTTTCTTAATTCCAATCTAACTTGTATCAACTATGAGACTTGGCGCTATCTTGAGATTGCAAACATGCTCAGTTAAAAGGATCGAGGATGGAGAGAAACCACATTCAGAGAGAACTGTGATCAACTTGCAGGGAGGAATACCATCGCAAAAATGCAAGAGGGAGAGGTGCTTGGCGATGTTTTTTTTTTAAATTTGAATGATAAGGACAGGCTTGACAATCTATCATGTGAACAACCATTTGCAGGTATTATTTACTTTATTTTTCAGCACCCTAAGCTTCAGCTTAATGAAACTATCCTGGAGATATTTTCCAATTATTTGAACTAGAAGAAGGACAAGCTTGACAATCTATCACGTGAATAGCCATTTGCAAGTATTATTTACTTTATTTTTCAGCAGTTCCGAGCTTCAACTTAATGAAACTATCATGAAGCTGGTTTCCGACTATTTGAACGAGAAGAAGGTCTTGCTTGACAATCTATCACGTGAATAGCCATTTGTAGGTATTATTTACTTTATTTTTCAACAATCCCAAGCTTCAACCGCAATGAAACTATCCTGAAGCTCCTGATCCTACTAGTTTTTAGGAGGTAGATTCCTATTCCTAAAGCTAGCATGTATGTAGTAATACCAATACCATCTATCACAAGGCTGGAAGGTGTAATATTTAAAACGATAATAGCCAATATTGTTCATTATACTTAAAAGTATACCTTAAAACATAGGTCATGTTTTTAAGATAGAATACAAGATAAATTGTTATGCTTTCTATTCAAAGCAAACGGGATGCAAGATAGAAAATTGATTAAATTCAATCCCATATATTCTCCTAGTAGTGGATATGTTTTTCTTTGATCGTAGCACCAAAGAAGGATATGCAATGCAGAACATACAGGTCCTCCTAAATTCAAAAGAATTATCGATTGGTGTGTTAGAGAATGCACATGTGTTAGTGTCATTATTACTAAAATTAATGACTAGTATGTCATAGAATGCATAGATGTTAGTGTCATTCTTACAAAAATTAATCATCCCTATGTTTATCAGGGATCAAGGTTGTTTAAACAGTGAATTCAATATTGTAGTGATGTTTATGAATTAAAATCTGTACATTTAAATTTTACTTTTAGATAGCAAGCAGGCTGGCCACATGGGCTATTATCCCTTAAGGTAGGGACTAGCTGCTTTGCAGCCGTCCTTGTTATATTTTGATAATTATTTATTGTCTAACATACCATTGGAATAAATACATACTACAACAAAACATACTAATAATAGTAAAGGAAAAGAACTAATAACTAGGATTGGTATGACCTTTTGTTTTGTTTGGGTACCTTGGTGCTTGCTCACCGGCTTCTAGGTGTCCTTCATCCTTCCTAATAGATATAGTCTAAAGTCTACTTCATCTTCTTCCAGTTTTAATCTATGAGAATGAGGGGAAGCTTAATTATTTGTTGATTTCCATAGAAGAACCACTTATGGTGTTTTGAATAGATTTAGAAGGGAATTTAAAGGGAAAGGCATTAGGTGTTTGGATACCCAAATAGATAGCATTTCTACTAACCTAGTCTTGCACATTACTAACCTACGGAGAGAGCCCCAACTATTTCCTACAATGAATTTTCTTCTTTTGCATCTACCTATTGTTGTCATTCACAATTTCTACTATATCCAAAGTCATATCCATCACACATAGGTCTCTAATATCATTATGTTTCTTCACTTACTACTCAAAATCACATTTCCAATGGTTCCAACATGCTATATTATTCAAGAATCCCTATTGTGTCTTGTCTATTGTCTTAGCACAATGCATCACACCTCTTTTAACTTCACCTAAATCACACAATATAAAACACCCATTTTGGTAGTGGCAGTGGGCCATGTTTTCCCACCTCAGGGCGAAATCTGAAAGAAGACCACAGTTTACAACCTCCTTCCACCAAATACCATAAGGAAGGGAACCATAACTTAGAAGAGTCTCAAGGAATTAGGTTGGAGGAGAGGTTCACCCTTGTGATTCCTCTAGATATCCAACCATCTCCACTATGAAGGAATAAACCAAAACAAAAAATGGAGAACCCCAATACAATACTTCTTTATCAGTCAAATTTCCATATTAAACCCACACACATGCTCAAATATGCTTAGTATCCTTTAGTAATACATGTGCATGCAATATGGTAGAATAATTAGAATGGGTGTGACACCATACCTTCATGAGTTTCTTACGCTCCATCATCCTTTACAAAGTGTAGGTCACACGAGACTCAACCATTAATATTGAAATGTCATTGAGGAGGTCGCACAACACTCCCCCCTTTTGTTATGCATACTCTCAAGCGGAGTATGTTATAGATAAATTTGGTCACCCTAGACTAGTGAACTGAGTTGAGCCACATTGCTATCCTAATTCAACAAATTCCAATCTCCCTAAATATATATTTGCGGCCTCTTTTCTTGTGCTCCTGCCCTATAGTGATGAAACTTGCAAGTAGCTTATAGGTTGCTACTTAGCAACACAAAAGCACACTAAAAAAGGGTTTATATGTGTGTGTATGTGTGTGCGCCCAAAAAGTATGGACTTTGATTGAATAATATGGACCGTACACATATCTTGTCCAAATATTAAATCCCAATGGTTGGAACTAACTCTAAAACATATAAGTAGACAGCTTATCATTGGGGAAAAAGGACAACACTCACCCTGGTACCCTTATGCTAAAGAAATTGTTTGAATTGGGAAATCCTTGATCCCTTTCCTCTTGTGATAAACACTTGTTTTTTATAAGTCTGAGAAGTTGAAACAACAAAATCAAGTATATTTTTTTGTTATGTGTATATATATACTGCCCCAATTCTTATTTTCATTCATTATTGTATTTCTTGAATTTTAATCATGGAATTGATAAGGAATTGAAATGCCTTAGTCGAGGTGGTACTTCAGGGTTTATATTATAAATTTGAAATGCTAAACAAGGAATGAGAAATGTTTGTTTTTATTATTTTGTATGTAGGTATTAAGGCCCATTACTACATTTGGGTGAAAATTTTGATGTTGTTGGCAAAAATCTATTATAGCATTGTAAAATTGTTTAAAATTACATTTTTTCACTTTGTGTCCACAATGATGATCACAATTGAGAGAGTACCTTCACTACGATAGAAATAAGACATTTCACCATCGTAATTCAAGCATTTATAAAGTTAGATCAAATTGGAACATTAAAAATAGTCTAGAACATTAAATCATTTGACTTTGACTAGTTCAACCTAGTTAAATAGATTAAAACCTAATAGATATCTCCACTTGAATACTTGGAAATATTAAATTTGGATATACACATGCCAAGATATATAATATTCATTTTCCTTATTAATTAATTAATTTTATAAAAAAGAATGTAATATATATATATAATATTTGGAAATGTTAAATTTGGATATACACATGCCAAGATATATAATATTCATTTTCCTTATTAATTAATTAATTTTATAAAAAAGAATGTAACATATATATATATATATAATTCACTAAGGTGTGTTTATAAAATTAAAATAATGTATTAAATATGACAATTAAAATTTAAATAATTTCAAATAAATAAATTTAACTTAGGAAAAGACTAGGAATTAAATTTACTTACCTAGGGCTTTGCATGAGGCCCACATGTCCTACCTGATTCCATCCACATCCCCTAAATATATTATCTAATTAGAAGCAATACAAGAATAGAAACTCTAGGGTTTTGATGGCTTCAAGCTATGGCCTTGGTTATCCCCAAATTCCTTTGCTTCTCCTTAGATTTATGGTGATGGTTTCCTTGTCGCATTGCAGGTTCAGAGGTTTCAATTTTCCAGGGAATATCCCTCCCTCTACTCTGTGTTTTCTTAGGTGGTATAGGAATCTAAAACGTGTCTTCTAGATGCAAATCAAATAAGGTAAGAAAACTAAAAAAATATCCTATCTCCTTTCTAATTTTCTTAACAAGGCCTTTTTGGGATCTTTAGGGTCTAAAATTTGTTTTGTTTAGTGATTTTTTTCAAGAGGTCGGCCCTTAGGACTTGAACCCCTCCTTTGTGGTCGTAGAAACCATGGTCGAGCCCTAAGGGGCCAACCATGGTCATGGCCACCACGATCATGGCATGCATAGATCACAACCCCTTATGGTTCGAGCATGGTTTCCCTAGTCATGGGTTGTGTAGGTCGTGGCCACAACCAAGTAGGCACATTTTTTTTGCTTGTTTTTTAATAACCTTTTGTTTTGATTTTGTTTTTAATGTTTTTTTAATTATTTAACAATTTTCTTTTGATTTGTTTTCTTTCTTTTGTTAATTTATTTTTTGGTTTTTTATTTTCTTGTGTGTGTGTGTGTGTTCAAAAACTAAAATAACCTCATAACGAATACTACAACTATGATGCTTATACTCACAAGCATGCTTTCATATTTTAATGGAGTAAAAATCTACAACCACGTTACTTAATTTCAAGAACAAATGTTACAACCATAATAGCTATACTCACTAGAATGTTTTCATACTTCAATGGAATAAAACACGATAACCATATCACTCAATTTCAAGAGTAAAACTATAACCTTAAACACTTAAAAAACAACTAAGAAGTTTTAGTTTTACCTTCATGTCTAATTTGTCTATTTTGAGACAAACATTTGTCACTGAAATGTTAGAAGTACAAAGTAAAAAGAGAGCACAAAATTGATGAAAACACGTTACTTGGTAGTAATGCTTCTTTGAAAAGGTGACGATTGTTCCAACAAAAAAAAGTTTATGATGTTTTTTAGACAAAAAATTATTGATGCTTTGATTTTCTATATTTCATCACTTTTACAACAACGATATGTTAGAAACAATGTCATAATTTGTAGCCAAATGTAGTAGTGAGGAGAGCTTTGCATTGGATATATTCGACTTGTAACAACAATAAGAGCTAGACTAATTTTCTAGTTATTACCCTTTATATATTCTACATTTCATTTATTAAATCCTTGCTTTGGAAAGAATGATCAAAGGTCTATCATTTTTCTACCAGTGAGAATCCAACCCTTTCACTAGGGACTTGTTATAGTAACATAGACAAAAAACCATCAAACAAAATTGATGATTCCATAGCGAAATGATTAATTGAATTCTTCCTTTTATGGTTGGTTTACTAGGTTTTTTTTTACTTTAAAACCTACTATTTTGCTTATTTTCAGTCTTAGGAACACAAACAGTTATAGGTTTTAGTTATGGGTTTTTATTGTTTTCCTCATTTTCCTTATGCTCGCATGCCACTTCAGTGACACTCACAAATAGCTCACGTATTTGTCTTTGAAAACCCATGAGCACATCCTTATATGTGTAGGTTTCTCTTTTTCAACCGAGAAGTAACACATAGGTTTCTAGTTAGGTCCACTATCACATCTTGTATTGTGCGGAACATTTCCAAACCTACAAACCATAGTTTTTAATTTTAGATTTCTCTCTAGGATTTGGAGGACATATTTCCTATTTGGATGATTGGTAAAGCCTAATATTTTAGAGGATCTAAAACTCTAATCCTAATTGGGATTTGATGCATGTGAAAATCCTGACACTGACCCTAGATTCTTAGTAGAACATTGTCAAATACAAGGCAGCTAGGAAAGGGAATGGTTCCATTCTTGTTATATTGATTTATTATTCCATAGTTAAGTAGAGTAGAGGAGTGGATATTGGAGAATAACAAAGGAAGAAGGAGATCGTGTAGCACCATATAAGGCATAGTGTCCATAACAATTCCATAGTGAGCTTACCTTTCTTTTTCTTTTCGTTTCATAACTAAGAAGAAAAGAGAAAGGCATAGTCCTTCCATTCTAGATGGGTTTTCCCAAATTGAGTTTCCATGGATACATATTTTGTTCATTTTGTGGATGTGTGGATGTGTGGTGTTTTTTTTACACTACAACAAAACCTTGTCATTAATGTCCCTTTTAGCTTCCTTTTTTGGTTCCATTTACTTTTTAGTGATTTTTGTAGTTTTTATGAAAATTCGACGCTATTTCACAGGTTGACACTAAAGCCGGTGTTAATTCATGCGCCGGCTATAGAGCCGGATTTAGCACAATATTTAGAGCCATATTTAGCTCCAAATTTAGTACTTGGTTTATCTTAGCACCAAATTTTGTGCTAGGATTCTTTAGTGACTAAATAAAAGTGAGGGAAACTTTAAAAAAATAAAGCTAAGTAATATCAAAGTTTAAAAATAAGCCACTTGTCTCAATCCTAGTGAGTTGGAGGGAATTTAAATTATTTTAATTAAATTCCCTAATTTTCCCTCATAAAAGCTCCTCAAAACCTATTCTTTCATTCTTTTCTCATTTCCTCTATTTCTCTCTTGTCTCTCCACCCTTCTCCTTTCTCCCTTAAGGTTTCCTCTCTAAGGGTTCCATCCTCATCAAGGATAGGATTTTGGTTTCATGGAGGAAACTCTATGAGGAAGATAATGGATTCTCCTCCCCGATTCCTTCTTCCTCCCTTTTTTATTTTTCTTTTCCTTTATTGATTTACTAATGTTTATAGTTGTTTTGTTGTTGCATTTTTAGGGTTTCATGTATAGAGGAGAATGTTTCATCCAAGAACAACCATAATGAAGGTAATGACTTCTCCCTTCCCTTCTCCTCCTTCCTATTTATTTATTTATTTTCTAATGTTTATTGTTATTTTGTTGTTGCAGGTTTACGGTTTCATGCATGGAGGCTAGGTTTTCATGATGGAACCTCTATAAGGAAGGTAATGGCTTCTTCGTTCCCTTCTCATTTTTCCTTCCTCTTTTGCTTTGATTTTTATTTATTGATTTTCTAATGTTTATTGTTGTTTTGTTGATGCGGGTTTAATGAAGAAAGAAGAGAAAATGACATTTTGGAGGTTTTGTTTAATGAACATATCTAGTTGATCAGTATGGCTTAAGGAATACCCTTGCATTAATCTAAGGAGATATGGGTTCAAATCCTGTCACCCCATCTATTTGTTATTACTTTTTCATTTGTATTCACTTGTTTGCAAGCATAGGTTAGGTTAAATTTAATTTAGATTTTCACTTTTAAAGGTATATTTATGTGGGAATGTATCTCAAGTAGAGTTCTTTCTTTTTGTCTTGAAGTCACATTTGGGTCGAAATCCTATCATTCCCTTAACATTTTCCATTTATGTTTTTGTAAGTTCTAATTTGCATTATGTAAGTTTAGTTTCAGTTCATATTTGCACTTTTAATCGTAGTTTTGTGTGGGAATGTAGCTCAAGTAAATATCTTGCCTCTTGGCAAGTGATCTGGGTTCAAATCCCAACATTTCCTTACCATTTTTCATTTTTTAATCAAAATTTACCATTTTCCATTTCTATTTCTGTAAATTTAATTTATAGATAGTTGATGCTAAATCATGTGCTATGGTGCTAAACCTAGTGCTAATTTAGGTGCTTTAAAAAGTTGCAAGTTTGTGCCATGTTTAGTGCAAGATTTTCCAACTCAATTGGAAAAAAATACACTAAAAACGAACACTAAATTAGGAGTTAACTTCCTATTTCGATGTAGTAGCTTCTTTTATTCTAATGTCAGTCTCTTTCAATAAGTTGTGTGCTAAGTTAGTAATATTAAATATGAATAGTTAGTAAAACATTGCATAACAAGAGTTTGCAAAAACTTATAAGATATGTTGTGACAAACTATTCTGGTGGAATATCCTTAACAATTTACAAATCATATTGTTACATTCCTCATTCTTCCCCTTATTCTAGGAATTTTAAGAATTAGATATGTTTTGCTGAATAAAATATTTACCATGTTGGGAAGAAGAATTTTGAACTTGTAAGGTCCCAACTTACAAACCGACAAAACAGTAGAAGTGGAGATCCCATTGGACATTTAAAGTCATAATAGGAATCTCTCTCTCTCTCTCTCTCTCTCTCTCTCTATATATATATATATATATATATATATATTCTAGTTTCTTATTATTTAACCATTATATGAGGCTACCATAGTTTATGGTTGAGAGAAGAAAAATAAAAATAAAAATAAAACCAAAATCACAATTTTATGCTTTCTATGAGTTACACAAAAATTAAGTATCATTCATTTCTGAAATTCAAGTTATAATATTTTCACTGGAATTCACAACAACAAAGAAGTCAATGTACTTTATTTATGGGGACATATTTGACAGTAACCTCTCAAAAATTTCTCCATTTTCTATAGTTCTAAGCTTATGACACAAGTTTATCACATAATTGTGTGCTTACACCTCAAGAGGTTACAAGTAAACTTAAATCATACATAGTTATTTGTTTGTTTGTATTGATCAATCAAACTCATATAGTTATTTGTTTTTTTCAAATATAAAAAAACACTCATCTTTACTCAATTCAAGATATTATCCATCAAGAACTTAAAGAGTTACTACCAATAAACATATAATCAGTTTATCATATCAATGCATGTTGAGGGTTGCTACAACTATATATAGTATGTTTACCACTAAACAACATTTCCTTATACCAATAAACCTCCAAGGCTACCACACACACACACACACACAGATATATATATATATATATATATATATATATAATTCATACCAATTACAAATATTACTTGCATGTAAACATTATGACAAACACTTGGTATGCAAGCATTTAGACAAACACTTAGCATTCATAGTTTTATAACATCAATACACACGTATAAACCTACATGATAAAATTTCAGGAAGAAAGCATTCATAGGGTGATCAACACTTCTTCAAAATTGCCCAGATTTCAAAATTTGACTAGGAAAACCTTTTTATGGACCCAAACTGGGGGTTCCAAGACAACATGGTACATATTCCCCCTATAGTTAACCTAATTCGAAACATAAATTCTTGTAGATTCATTTTTCTAAAACAAACCTAGAATTTATTTTCTAGGATCTCGGCATTCTCATGCAATTAATAATTCTATCAATTTCATCAATCATAATTAATTTGAAGAGAAATTAATTCAGGAAATTCATTCAAGTGTTTCATTTAGGTGTTTCATCAAACAACTAGATAGCAACCTTATTTACAGTCATATTTAAGAATTAATACCCAAAGAATTGCTAATTGTTAAAACCCTGGATTCATCATATAAGAAAAATAAACTCATTGGTAAAGAAACAACACTCACTCCCAACAAATAACAATTTTTTCCATACCGGTTTTGGTTCAACAATTTGACAAACACATGGATTACAAACTCCAAACCACAACTATGAGGAGAAGGAAAACCTAGACTTATACATAATCTATTTAATTAATTATCATAACCATGGGGAGTAGGAGAATTATCAAATATATATATTTCTCAGAAGTCATTCATAGCCGTAGCAACAAACTTGCTCATTTGTATTATAAATGTTTAACTAAAAACTCATAAATTATTTCTACAGGACAATCTATTATAAAGAGCCATTTGTAGTATAAAACTGGGTGACGACAAAATTATAGATGTAACTAATGTTGTAGCAAAGAGAGAATTCCATTCCCTACTCAAAACTATGGCACCCAAGCACCCTTTGAACTATACACAATTAATATAGTTGAATTGAGCAAAACAAATCAATAAAAAATAATTAGCTATTGCTAGAAATTAATTTCCTTATTCGCAAAGAACTTTTACCATCACATTTTATCCTTTTGTAGCTAAACACGTATGCCCAACCATTTCTCTACATTGATGTAGCTTTTCATACCCTACAACACAATTTTCAACATTCTTTCCAACATACAATTATCCAATTTTACTATATATATTTATAGACAGTAGAAGGGATAGAATTACAGTCTCATACTTATAATAAAAATAAAATACATTACACCACATTCTTCAACCACATCATCAAATTAACATTAATTTGAGTGTCATGAAAACAATGTTATCCCGTACCATATATAAAAGAAAAGAAAAACATAGGAAAGCACATTTATAACTAAATGTAGATCTCAAGCTCCATAATTTTTTAGTAGTGGGTATCTAATTCTTCAACCTTTCTAGCTAGAATAGACCAACCGGTTTCCACCCAACCTTATCTAGGGATAAATTCGCCCCCTAGAACCCTTGAGTTATAAGATCTCACAAACAAAACCTGAGTGCAACAATAGAAGTGAAACACACAAATTAAGGAAGAACCTTGTCTTCCTTCCAACACCACTCAAATATCACTCAACCAAATAAGTTATCCTATATGACTAATTGAGAAATCCCATAGCCATTTCAACAACATCTGGGTACTCTCCAGGTCTCCACCCCAAAACCCATGAGGTACTTATCTATTTAGAACCTTTGAGAGAAATGACACCTCATCCCTTCATGCAATTATAAATTAATTAAATTAAATCCAAAATTATGGATAATTCATCACCTCCCCTGAGGTGTCACCTTTTCCATTTCCCCATAATTATGTATTTTCTTAATTAGTTAAGTTCACCACCCCCATGTGTGCTTCTTGGGTATTTTCATATTTTTAACTATCCATATTTAGATACTTCACCTTTGTTTTATTAAAATACTATTATATTTAAAAATTCCCTCAAAAGTGGGAAACTTTGGGGTTAAATGATTTCAATGATTATCCTAGGTTTGCTTACATGGTTAATTGATTCCCTTGAGTGGTGTTGTTTTATTGGATAAAAGGGATTCCAGATCCCTTTTGTGTGCCCCCCTATGCTTTCTAGGACTCTGTGCCATTTTCTTGTACCTAGGACTCCACTCCCTAGTAGATTCAAGCCTCCGCGCCCTAATCTATCCCATCAATGCAAGACTCCACGCCTTGATCATCCATGGATTCAAGACTCCACGCCTTAACTTCCACGTATTCTCATTTATTCTACCTCAAAACTCCACGTTTCATTGAAGATACTGATTGTGATATCATATCCATTTGATGGTCCATTGGCAAGGTCTTGTTCCCGAGACCTGCACACATCACAACCTCGTAGATGAAGAGTATCACATAAAATTCATAATGAATTTAACTTAAACATAATTTACCCAAATGTGTACATGACCTCTATGGTCATTTCTGATCTAAGCATCCTTGTCGACAAAGTACTTACATTCCCTTCCATCCTACTGATTACAAGTTTAAGCATACATGATCGCATAAAACATGTATCATCGACAAGATCGTCATCACAATCTGTTCCACATATTAATGATTATCCATGTCACAAGCATATATCCTAATCCATGTCATTAGCCAGATTTGGAAAAGAAACATTCATACAACATATACTTAATCAAAATTAGGATGGTACACATAATCATGTGTGTGTGTGTAATCACCCATAAGAAAGAGTGCAACCAAGTATATAACACACACACACATCATTGTTCACTAGTCATGAGACTTAACCAATTCCATAACATATGTATGATATACATAATCCATCAAAATCCACCCTCATTAGGTGTCACAAAAGTATACTAAAAAAAATGGGACACTACATACTCCCCCTCTTGGGCTAAACTTGGCCAGAAGTTTAATTAAACAAAAAAGGAAACTCAAGATGCATGGTAAATGCATCCACCCAAGTAGCAAAACTGGGACTATATAGGTCCCATTGGACTTTTACCTGGATCAACATGCAACCCTTGAGTTGTCGAGTGCGATGGTCCAAAATCCAACATGGATCTGCTTTCAGATCCCCCTCGTTTGTTACATGTAAATGAATCCAATCTAGAATATGAGAAGGAACATGAGCATATTTACGCAACACTGAAACATGAAACACATCATGCATATGATGAAAAACGGTGTCAGATCAAGACAATATGTCATAGCTCCAATATTTTCTAAAATATCAAAAGGCCCAACCAATCAAGGAGATAGCTTGGACCGTTTTTCGAATCTAATGGATATTTTATGAGGTTTTACTTGAAGGAAAACAAATTCCCCCTTTTTATAACTACGGTCCATTCTATGCATATCAACATAAATATTCTATCTATCATGTGCCTCATTCAACCTTTTCCTTATATGAGATACATGTTCTTCCATTTCCTGAAGCATCTCTAGTCCTACCAATATTCTATCCTCCAACTTGTCCCAACTTAGCGGTGCCCTACAAGGTCTTAAATATAACAATTCATAAGGCACCATACCAAGAGAGTGGTGATAACTATTATTGTATGCAAAATCCAGTAGCGGGAGATATTCTTCCCACTTTGTCTGTTGATTCATTACATACATTCAAAGCATATCTTCTAAGACTTGATTCACTCTTTCAGTTTGACCATCTGTTTCTGAATGATAAGATGTACTAAAATTTAGTTGAGTATGAAGGGCTACATGAAAACTAGTCCAAAATATTCCTAGGAAAATAAAGGCCCTGTCTGAAATGATTTTCTTAGTAAAATGATGAAGTCTAACAAGTTCCTTGATAAACACTTGTGCTATCTCTGGGGCTTTATAAGTATCTCTAACAAGCATAAAGTGGGAATTCTTAGTAATTTTGTATTGTTAATTTTTCAGAATTTACTTCAATCTGATCTAGGATCTTAACTGAGAGAACAACATGTACAGCATATCTACAGCATACCAATCATGGACACAATAATGAAAGCACACAAGAGACATAGAGTTTACTTGGGGAAAACCATAAAGGTGAAAAACCCCAATAACTTCCTCAGAGATAGATAGAGCAATGATACAACCCAAGCATAAGAGATAGACATCTCCTAGCAGTAGCTTCTCCTCCTCCACAAGTGCACCACTCTCTCGAGAGTGTGAGAGAGAATAGAATGATGAAATAGAGTGCCTCCCGCACTCTATTTATACTTGACTTGACTTGCCTAATAACCTTTACTAGGTCAGCCTTAACTTAACCACATAACATAATGTTGATTGGGTCGACACCCAATAGGGTGGTCTAATAACCCTTTGACCCACATGGCCGACCCCCAATAGGGTGGTCTAATAACCCTTCGACTCACATGACTTATACAAGGCCAACCCCAACAAGGTGGTCTAATAACCCATCAAGTATAAGTTACGACACTTACAATATAAATGACAACACTTCCGTATAGAGGAATAATAACATCTCTATAGGATTACAAACACTTCCATATAGAGGAATAATACCATCTCTATAGGAGTACAATATACCTCCATACCTAGAAAATAGTGCATCATCCACAAGTTCTTCATCTCGAACTTGGCATCAAGCTTCCGCTACGTGTCGGCAATCAATCTATCTTCACCTGTTACGAATAGATCATCCACATACGGAAGTAGTATCACTGGATTGCCTTCCTCAACCTTGTAGTAACGGTTGGAATCCGCTTTACTCTTGGTAAAGCCCAAACTGGATAGAAAGCTGTCTATCCTACCATGCCAAGTTCTGTACATATATGACTCCCTGTCATGTGTCTCAGAACCAAGTGGCTGCTCCACATACACTTCTTCTTCAACTACACCATTCAAGAAAGCTGTCTTGAAATCCATCTGGTGTATCTTCCATTTCATCACTGCAGCCAAAGCAAGTACGGATCTAATGGAAGTGTATCTGGCTACAGGAGCAAAAGTCTCTATGCTACCACCTGCACCATGCTTGATCTTGTAGATCCTTTTGGAAGTCACTACAAACTTCCCTTCAGGTCTTGGGACTGCATGCCAAACATCTTCATGATCGACCGGCACTCCTCGATCATGGCATTCTTCCCAGATCCTGGGAACTTCAATATCTTCAATATTTTCAATAGATAACTTTGTTGTTGAACAAATGTTGTAGTCCTTCTTTTGTAGGTGATGGTATACGATCTTTCCTACACAACAAGTTAAATTGCATGATTAGAAAACATCTCATAGTTTTCAGAACAAATTCTTACACATAAAGAAATATGTCATACAGTCATGCAATTATCTTAGCCAATGCTTCAATACAACATTTATCCATATCCCGTAACTTTCTAGATGCCTTCCAATCTCTACCAGAACATTGTTAAGAGTGTACACAACTCCCAACATGTCAGCAAGGAGGTTTCATTCTAGATAAGTAGAAATGGAATGTTGTACATTGCCATAGGCCACTTACCCATGTATATTAGTAGTATACTGTTCATCAATGCAACTATTCTAATATGCATAATACACAACCTAATTCTAGGAACATGAGTATATACATTATTGAACAATATTATTTAAACAATAAAATATGCAAGGAATGATAATTCAAATACTTATCTTTGTTTGTTTGTTGGGTTGACTCCCTCTCAGTCTTTGCTTCTTTTCTGCAACTCCATGTGGATTGTGAGAAGTGGTCAAATCCCTCTGAATATTTGCATCCTTGCAGAAACTACTGAAGTGTGCTCCTTCTTGATCTTTGCTTCCTTGCAGGAACAACTGGAGTGTGCTCCCTCTTGATCTTTTCTTCCTTGCAGGAACAACTGGAGTGTGCTCCCTCTTGATCTTTGCTTCCTTGCAGGAACAACTGGAGTGTGCTCCCTCTTGATCTTTGCTTCCTGGATTACATGTCCTTGAACTTATATCCATCACTATGCATGCTTATTAGTATCATCATTGTGTTATCCTCGAGGTCTCATACATAATCACACATTCATTAGTATAATCTTAATACTATCAAAACACAATAATCTTAAACATGTATAGTCATGATCATTTCAAACACAGATAATAAACATTAGTATTCAAGGTTTCAGGGAAGTCTTCTTTTACTCATGCATATTCTTTTTTGATCATAGAACTATTTGATCATAGGACTCTTCTGGTTAGTTAAATCATCAATCAAGATAAGAGACATAAAATGCATAAACCCTTGATTACTTACATTTCTAACTTTATGAATAAACATAACCAATCATACCAAGTATACTTATATAAGGGATCCTAACACAAGGTAGGATTCTAACTTGATATAGGAAAAACATACATGGATTGTTATGTTAGCCAGTTATGTCTAACATACCCACATGATGTCTTCTTGTTCTCTTCAATGACTTGTGCTAGTAACCTGCATATCTCATAGTTTAACCATTATAGAACCAAGTTATACATACCTCGCAAATAGATCTTCTAAGTGATTCATGACAATGGATGAATCTTTTGTCCTCATGTCATCATGATCATATGTTCTTGAACTAGAACATGATTTGTCTTTCTTGGTGTACCTTTCATATTAGTGGACAACATAAACCTCATACAACACCATAATGCATTAGTACAATCATAAGTGTCAACACCCTAATCAATGAATATCTTCTATCATGCATTCATAATTTTATTAAGGTGATACGACAAGTCTAAATTTAATCAAGATTGTACTAACCGTAATAACATGAAGATAAGCATATCATAAACTTAATTATGAGCAAATCTCAAAACATACCTGGATGAGTCATACCTATCGAGATTGCTTGTAATCTTCTTATGTAGGGTCTTAGCCTCATCTCCCTCTGAAACAGAAACTTCTTCACTTATGCAAGTGACCAATCCATTCTCTTCTAGGATTAACCCAATCCACTTGATTTGCAGAAACTCGATCTGGAGCTGAATTAGGGTTTGTCAGAGAAATCCTAAAAATTTAAACTTTGAATTTCAAACTTCTGAAAGGATAGAAAGATGTGCCTTAATGAGCTGATCAAGCTTGTATACTCATAATTTGAAAACTGCAAAGTTTCACCCCTCAAATTTGCCTTTGAAACTTTCGGATTCACTGGACATGACCCCGAACTAGGGTTTGATAAATCCCACCCTTCTTCCCAATCAAAATGTTCGACCCAAAGCTCTAAGCTTCTATTTTTCTGAGGACCTTCCACCCGTGGTCACAGATTTCAAAAATTCCCAATTTTGCAGAAGCCCTAATTTTCCACTTTTCTGATCAAAGTCCCGAACTAGGGTCTGATCAAGCCTGGCCTTCTGCCCAACCAAAAATTCTGATCTGGGTCTCTAAATTTTGATTTTGATGAGTAGCATTCAGTTGTGGTCTTCGATTACAAAAATTCCAACTTTCTCCGAAACCCTAAATTCCGGAAGCCATGAATGAAGGTGCTCAAAAATAATTCTGTTTTGACAGACATATGTACCTGATTGTGTCTAGTGTAACTCTAAACTTTTCAATCCACAGGGTCTGAAAACTTTTCTTGTGATAGCCCGACTTGTCATCTTTCCAACCCCACGGGTCTTACCCCAAATGGATTCTCTGAGAGAAAGTTATGCCAAGTGTCGCAACATGACCTGTTTATGGGATAAAACAGGAGAGCGAACTTGTACGGCGTGCCCCATGTCACTAGTTCAGTTCGGCCTCTTAAAAAGTTACCTGAGAAAGTGCAGTCCATGCACTACTTGTCACTTTTTATGAAATTTCATTTGGAGCTTCCTAGCCCAAGTTATGACCTTTTTTCCAAGGTCACCTGTTTATGACTTAGATCTGGAAGAGGCAGAAACCCTATATTATACAGATCATAAAACACAAAGTACGATCATAAAATTCTGTTTTTCGGCTATTTCTCCCTTGTTTCAACTCTGTTTTCCCTGAAACTTCACTAACATCTCTGCAATCCCATTCTGCATATTTCATTCCTGAAGACCCTATCCCAAATTCCA
The DNA here is from genome assembly GCA_027924585.1 of Larix kaempferi. Taxonomy (NCBI): domain Eukaryota; kingdom Viridiplantae; phylum Streptophyta; class Pinopsida; order Pinales; family Pinaceae; genus Larix; species Larix kaempferi. The sequence goes on along the minus strand of BSBM01000619.1, from coordinate 12,196,950 downwards.
CTTCCCAAGACCAGAAATCCCACATTTGTCTAATTTTAGGGTTTGCCATAACTCCTTCAATTTTCACCCAAATGCCTTCCACTTTTGCCACCGTGTTCCTTTCCTAATTCTACTTCTTTGTCCCTCTCTACCAAATTTTCTCATTCTTTCACCCCACTTCTGAAATCCCCATTTTTAGCTTCCCTGTCCATCAGAAAGTGTCCAAAACCTAGTCAAACCCTAATTACCCATCCGAGTTTTTCCCAAATCCAAATCTTCATTTACTAAATAAGCTTTTGTTTGTGTTTTTCTATCCATTTCCAAAAAAAAAAAACTTTTGGTTGTGGTTGTCACCCGCGCAGGACCAAAAACCATGGAGGAAGCACTTGCAGCCATCCAAACCAAACTCCAAGATTTGGATGAAAAATTTCTCAGCCTCCATCTTCAGCATTCAGCCATGAACAATAACTAACAGCCAGAATCTTTTGCAGCCACCGGGTTCTCTTCTTCCAGCAATTTTTTGTGGGCCGAAGCTTGATTTTCCTCGCTTCAATGGTACTGATCCGACTGGATGGATATACCGCACAGAACAATATTTCAGTCTGCATAATAGTTTTGATGTCCAGAAAATTCCACTTGCATCCTTTCATTTGGAACAGGAAACCCTTCAATGGTACCGTTGGTACATCAAAGCTCATCCCGAGCCAAACTGGACAGATTTTTGCCAACTCCTTTTGCCACGATTTGGTCCTAGTGCTTTTGATGACTTCACAGGACCACTCACTAAACTTCACCAAACTGGCACAGTGAGAGAGTATCAGACAGAATTTGAGAAACTTGCCAATCACACAGAAGGATTGTCTGATGAATTTTACAGGAGTTGTTTTATCAGTGGTCTTAAGGATGAAATCCGGTCAGAGGTTAAAATGTTCTGTCCCAACACAATGATGGAAGTCGTAGGGTTGGTTAAGTTGGAAGAAGACAAGCTTGCAGCCCAACAACGCTCCAAACCCACTTTTGTTCCCTTCCGAAATATGGGTTCTCAATGACCTCCCATCTCGCCAACTCCTCGACCAACTCCTATCAAGCATTTGTCTGAAACCGAGATGTAGGCACGCCGAGAAAAAGGGCTTTGTTATAATTGTGATGAGAAATTCACTCGAGGAAATAGATGTGTTCAACAAAAGCTCTATCTCTTGGATGTGGATTCTTTGCCTGCCTCTGAACTTGGTGAAGAAGCTCTAGATACAGTAGATGATCAGGTCGACATTCAGCACCCGCCTGTTGACACCCCATCTCAAGACAACCCACCCGCGATCTCTCTCCATGTTGTAATCGGTGTCACAACCCCACAAACAATGCAGGTCAGGGGATACTTCAAAAAGTTCCCTCTTACCATACTCATTGATTCTGGTAGCACTCATAACTTCATTGACCCTCGGATTGCCAAACAGGCTGATTGTTTTATCCATCCTTGCTCCTACTTTGAAGTTGGTTGCCAATGGGGGCACCTTACCTTGCAAGGGGAAGTGTCACAATGTGCATATCTCTATGGAAGATTATAACCCACGCTCTGACATGTTTGCCTTGTCCTTAGACGGATGTGATGTGGTTTTGGGCATTCAATGGTTATGCACACTTGGCCCCATCTTATGGCATTTTTCTAAACTTTGGATGCAGTTTTCAGTCAATGGGGCACAACACAAATTAATGGGCTTACAACCAGGGTCTCTCTGCATCATCAGCTCACATCGCCTGGAAAAAATCCTTAAGAAGAATTCACATGGTGTCATCACTCAGCTCCATTCCATTCAGATGCACCCATCAACAGTCTCCACTACTTCCTTGGATAGATATGCAGGTGTCTTTGTTGAACCAATGAGCTTGCCGCCTTCAAGAGACCTTTTCGGTAAGAATTTAGTCGCATCTACGTCTCAGTAGGAAATGATGGCTATTTTGCATGCAGTACAGAAGCGGCAGCCATACCTATTAGGGAATTATTTATGCATCAAGACTGATCTCCAGAGTCTGGAAAATTTTCTGGAACAATGGGTCTCCTCCCCAACACACCTAAAATGGGTTATCCCTATGCGATCACTTACAAGAAGGGTAAGGACAATATGGTGGCAGATGCTCCTTCTCGCACAATTTATGACCCAGTTTCTCTTACAGCTCTTTCTCTGCTTGTTCCAAATTGGTTGCAATATGTTCAACAGGGCTATCTCTTCTATGAACTCCATGCTTCTTCATCAGCAGGGCACTCTGGGTTCTTCAAAATGTATGACTGGGAACAATGTAACTTCTTTTTACAGTGACTGAAAATGACAATTCAACAGATGGTGGCTGACTGTGATACTTTCCAGGTCAACAAGGGTGAAACGACACTCCTTTCGGGATTGCTCAAACCCTTGCCCATCCCTACACAGCTTTGGCCAACTATTTCTATGGATCTCCTAGCAGCGCTCTGATGGTACAATACCACATCTCAAAGGACACCATATGAAGCAGTCTATGGATAGACACTGCCAGTTCTTCTTCCATACACCCTTAGCAGCTGCCCAGTTCAGGAAATTGACTCGGTTCTTCGAAACCGCGATCAGATTCTTCTCATTCTGCAGGACAATCTTCACATGGCCAGAATTTGCCTAAAACAACAAACCAATCAACACCATTCTGAGCGCATTTTCTGCACAACTGATGGGGTTTTCTTCGTCTACAGCCTTCCAAGCAATCCTCCCTGACACTCCAAAGGCGTCAGTGGCTCGAAATGCAACCCGAGGATGCTACCGAGGAACCACTTCTTCAGATTCTGCAACAATTTCTCCAACCAAAGCTTTGAAGACAAAGCTTTTTCTAAGGGAGAGGGGATGTTAGGAACCCGTGTCAACCATTCTCTTTACTATGTTAGTATATTGTTGTTGGACGCATATGCTTTGTAAGTCGTCTCGTAGTATTTTTTGATCCATAGTTTATATTAGCCCATAGTATTGACCCATAGTATTGGACGCATATGCTTTGTAAGTCGTCCCATAGTATTATATGTCCCATGGTTTTGACTCATAGTATTGGGCATAGACTTAGTATATAAGTGTGTGTTGAGGTCATTGAAGGCACCGTGAAGTTAATTGTATTGAGCTTGCTCAAAGGAGGTTTCCCCCTCGAAGTGGCCCATGATCAATATAAAAGTGATTCTGAGTTCTATTATTTCTGATATCTCGTGTATTTGCATTAATTAATTATTGCAGGTTCTTCACAGCTGGATGACTATGCTCTATCTTAACCAGCTAGAATTCCAAACACTTTTCCACAAAAATAGCTATGTCCTTCCTCATGCCAGTCCAAATGTTAGATCAACATACATCTTTTGAACACCTGGGTGAGCCATATATAAGGAACGATGAGCTTCTTTCAAAATGAGCTCCTATTTTTCCAAGTCTTTTTCCCACATAAGACATCCCTAACTTCCTTACACCAATCATCTTCCTCTTGTGCCCTTAAGTTGTGATCTCGTAAATCAACCTTCAATAGAATTACTAAGAAGATGTGTGGTCTTCGACTGATTGTATCAACCACTTTGTTGAAAGTACCCTTGATGTAAGTTATGTCAAAATAATACTCACTCAAAATCTTTGGCCATCATCTTTGTCTACCATTATGTAAGGTCCCAACTTACTAACCAAAAAAACAATAGAAGTGGAGATCCCATTGGACATTTAAATTCATAATAGGAATTTATATGTGTCCAATACATGAAGTGTGTGTGTGTGTTCTTGTTTCTTATTATTTAACCATTATATGAGACTACCATAGTTAATGGTTGAGAAAAAATAAGTCAACATACTTTCTATATGGGGAATTATTTGATAGTAGCATCTCAAAAATCCTCCATTTTGTATTGTTCTAAGTTTATGACACAAGTGTATCACATAATTGTGTTTTTGCACCTCAAGCGGTTACAAGTAAATTTAAATCATGCATAGTTATTTGTTGGTTTCTACTAATCAAGAAAATTCATTAGTATAACTAAGTGACTAAAATATCAAAAAGCACTCATCTTTACTCAATTCAAGATATTAGTCATCAAGGACTTAAAGAGTTACTACCAATATACATATAATCAATTTATCATATCAATGCATGTTGAGGTTTGATACAACTGTATATAGTATGTATACCACTAAACAACAATTACTTATACCAATAAACCTCCAAGGTTACCACATAGATATATTTATTATTCATACCAATTACAATTACTTGCATGTAAAAAATTTGACAAACACTTGGCATGCAAGCATTTAGACAAACACTTAGCATTCACAGTTTTACAACACCAATACACACATACACAACTACATCACCTATGGTTGAAGTACTCAACTACATTTTTAAAGAAAACTAGATAAAATTTCAGGAAAAAAGCATTCATAGGGTGATCGACACTTCTCCAAAATCGCCCAGATTTCAAAATTTGACTGGGCACACCTTTTCTTTGGACTCAAATCGTGGGTTCCAAGTTCACATGGTACATATTCCCCCTATAGTTAACCTAATTCGAAACAAAAATTCATGTAGATTCATTTTTCTAAAAACAAACCCAGAATTTTATTTTCTATGATCTTATTCTTATGCAAGTAATAATTATATCAATTTCATCAATCAAAATCAATTTGAATAGAAAGTCATTCAGGAAATTCATTCAAGTATTTCATTCAGGTGTTTCATCAAACAATTAGCTAGTAACCTTATTTAGAGTCATATTTAATAATTAATACCCATAGAATTGCTAATTGTTAAAGCCCTAGGTTCATCATATAAGAAAAATAGACTCATTGATAAAGAAACAACACTCACTCTCAACAAATCAAAAAAAATTCCGTACCAATTTTGGCTCGATAATTTGACAAACAAAAGTCTTACGAAATCCAAACCACAACTATGAGGAGAAGGACAACCGAGACTTATACATAATCTTTGTAATTAATTATCACAACCAGGGAGATCATGCGAATCATCAAATATATATATTTCTCAAAATTCATTCATAGCCATAACAACAAACTTGCTCATTTTTATTATGAATGTTTAACTAAAAACTCATAAATTCTTTCTACAATCCAATCTATTATAAAGAGGCATTTGTTGTATAAAACCGAGTGTCAACAAAATTACAGATTGAAGCAATTTGGAAACCTATGTAAGAGATTTGAAATTTCGACGTTTTGAGCTAAATAGCATTTCGGGCTAAAATTACAAATGTAACTAATGTCACAACAAAGAGAGAATTGTATTCCCTACTCAAAACTATGACACCCAAGCACCCTTTGAACTATACATAATTAACATAGTTGAATTGACAAAAAAAATCAATAAAAAATGATTAGTTATTGCCAAAAGATAATTTCCTTATTCACTGAGAATTTACCATCACAGTTTATCTTTTATGGTTGAGCACATATGCCCAACCACTTCTCTACATTGTTGTAGCTTTTAATATCTTGCACCCACAATTTTCAACATTCTTTCCAACATACAATTATCCAAGTTTACTATATATATTTATAGATGGTAGGAGGGATAGCATTACAGTCTCATATTTCTAATAAAAAGAAAATACATTACACCACATCCTTCAATTACATCATCAAATTAACATTAATTTAAGTATCTTGGAAACAATGTTATCCCATACTATATATAAAAGAAAAGAAAAACATAGGAAAGCACACTTATACCTGAATGTAGAGCTTGAGCTCCATAATTTTTTAGTAGTGGGTCTCCAGTTCTTCAACATTGCCAACTAGAATAGACCAACCGGTTTCCACCCAACCTTATCCAAGGAGAATTTACCCCCCTAGAACCCACGAGTTGTAAGAGCTCACAAACAATACCTGAGTGTAGCAATAGAAGTGACATAGAAAAATTAAGGAAGAATCCTCTCTTCCTTCAAACACCACTCATATCTCACTCAACTAAATAAACTAGCCTATATGACTAATTGAGAAATACCACATCCATTTCAACAAAATTTGGGTACTTTACAAGTCTTCCCCCTAAAATCCATGGGGTACTTCTCTATTTATAACCTTTGAGAGGAATGACACCTCATCCCTTAATGAAATTATAAATTAATTAATTAAATCAAAAATTGTGGATTATTCATCACCTCCCTTGAGGTGTCACCTTTTCCATTTCCCCCTAATTATTTAGTTAATATTCACCACCCCCATGTGCCCTTCTTAGGCAATTTTATATTTTTAATTATCCATATTTAGATATTTCACATTTTTTATTAATATACTATTAAAGTTTAAAAGTCCCTCAAAAGTGGGTAACTTTAGAGTTAAATTAATTCAATGATTATCCTAGATTGGCTTACTCGGTTGATTGATGTCCCTAGGTGATGTTGCTCTGCTGGAGAATAGGGATTCCACACCTCTCTTGTGTGCCCCCCCTAGAATTTTTATGACCCTGTGCCCTTTTCCTATACCCAGGACTCCACGCCCTTATCTATCCCATAGATCCAATACTCCACGCCTTGATCTTCCATGGATTCAAGACTCCACACCCTAACCTCCATGAATTCTCATATATTCTGCATCAAAACTCCATATTTCACTCTCAAGGTACTAATTGTGAGCTCATATCCATCTAATGGTCATTGGAAAGGTCTTGTTCCCAAGACCTACACACATCACAACCTCATAGATCAAGAGTATCACATAAAATTTATAATGAATTTAACTTAAACACAATTTCCGCAAATGTGTAAATGACCTCTACTATCATTTATGATCTAAGCATCCTTGTCAGCAGTACTTACATTCCCTGTCACCCTACTCATTACAAGGTTAAGCATACACAATCATATAAAACATGTATCATCGATAAGATCATAATCACAATTTGTCCCACATAGTAATGATTATCGATGTCACAATCATATATCCTAATCCATGCCATTAGCCGGATGTGGAAAATAAGCATTCATACAACATATACTTAATCAAAATCAGGTTGGTACACATAATCATATGTGTGTGTGTGTTCATTCACCGGTCATGAGACTTAACCAATTCCATAACATATGTCTGATATACATAATCCATCTAAATTCACCCTCATTAGGTGTCACAAAATTATACTCATCAAAATGGGACACTATAGAATGATTGATTTGAGACACACGCAATAGGGGATGAGGTGTCAAGGGTCTTATCAAGGGACCAAGAAAAGGGTACGTATTTTTCTGTGGGAGGTGACCATAAGAAGTGTTAGGACCATATGATGTGGATCCACCACTACAAGAGGATTGATTGGTATATGAGGGGCCATGCACATGTTGAGGAGTATGAATCCCTGAGTGTGATGTACTGGCACTCAGGTGAGACAATTGGAACTCATCGTAAGGAACATTTGGGTTGGTATCAGATACATTTAAATTCCCAAATGAAGGTTGTTTGTACAACATGATAGTTCCACCATAATGGATAACACACATGTTAGCACTAGGGAGAGATTCGTCTGACCAAATTGATTGTAGTGGTGTGCATGAGGGACATGCTAACATCATCACCAACATGAGATTCTCCTAAGGTTTGTTTCTCAAAACAATGATTGCGAGGTCATTTGGGAAATATGATTGTGTATAAATACCCTAACTAGGCATAAACAAGATCAAAATGTTGTGCCTTAAGGATGGCCACTCTTTTATTTGAGGCATATTGGTGGTTGGCCACATTTTTGGTGATAACAAGGAGAAGAGACTTTAAAAATTAATCCAAAAGGAATGGGTCTTTGAGGTCAATCTTACACAAACTATGCCATCTACACCATTCATGGATGTGATCCCTGATATGGGTGGTAGTAGTTTGGAGAAAAGAATTAAGAATCTCAACTGTAACTGTATCATGACAAATCAGTCCCTTAGACAACATTAAAAAATATTTTGTTATGGACTCACAAGTGGCTTGAACATTTTCTATTTATTTAATATACTATTTGGAAAACACCCTTGTGAGGGTGCATTAGAACAACATTCATATAGAATAATTTGTGATTTTAATGGAAGAACACCACAAATGAAAGGTCATGATATGGTTTGATGAATCTCTTCCAGGATGAGCCTTGAATTTCACAAGTTAGCTTCATTAGTATGGGTGTCCAAGTAGTATCACGGTGGATAGGATCATCGATCAACTTGGACAATATATATCATTTAGGCTATCCATATATGGTAGGAATTAGGTTTGGGTTGGGTGCAACCATCAAGGGTGGTTGAATAGTTGGCATGCTAGATGGGTTAGAGCTCGATGTGGACAATATTGTAGAGGAGGAGCATGTCACAAATGAGCTTATGTGGATAAATCAAGGTAGGACATGAAGGACATCGAACATGATGTGTTAGAGAAATAGAAAGAGAAAGAATCTCCCCAAGTAACGTAGAGAGATCACAAAGCCTAAGAGAATGCCTAAGTGACTGAGGTTTTGTTATATTTGTTAGGTATTCAAATCTCTCTAAACAATGAAGTGATAATTCAAGGGAATATTGTCATGTAAAATATAAATACTTTAAGAAAATGTATCTAAAATTAAAATTTTTGCTTAGATGGTGCAACAAGTGTTTTATAAGTGTGTTTTAATAAGTCACTAATGTAAAGCTTTTATTTTAAAAAAAGTACACTTCACTTTGAAATAAAAACACTATCCTAAGACTATAATGACCTTCCTCTCAAAGAATATATAATAGTAACTGGAGCTTCCAATCACTCTCAATGAATGATATTTAAATTCACCAGAGAAGAGTGATGGTATGATAGAGACAACTGTAATGAGAGGTTCTTGGAGAATTTCCAAGAGTTCGAAAGCTAAATTTGTCTTAGGTGATTCCTCAATTTCACAAAAGCCACTTGGTAGAAAACCTATCGCTTGACCACACATATGTCTCTTCACAAAATGTGGACGATGGGTTATTAACTTCCAATGGTCAAGGGGAAACTCATGACTTGAAATAGCTAGGTTGGCTTTGTCAAACTACCTGTCCTGACCTAAGAATTAACACTCGAAAGAGATCATGCCCCGCGTATTGGTGAAACATGTCCAATAGAAGAATTTTAAAGCTCCATAAAGACAACAATTATGTCTCTCTAACCCCCACGACGGGTGACATCCAGTCACCTCCATGAAAAGGGATGTTGTGTCAATGCATTAAGACTGAGGTTTTCAGGAGGGCACGTAGCCACTTGCACCGTCCTATTAACCTAATCCCAAGTCATGGAATGATTGCTTCTTTATGCGCTTGGTACTTTGCTTTTAAACTAGTGGTTCAGGGTATGAAATTCTGAGATCTAATTAATGAATGCTTTCATGGCCCCTCGTGCTGGATCGATTCATGATGGAGGGAAGGATTATGATATGGGAAGGTTTCCCGAAAGGTGAAGCAAGAGGCAGCTTCTTCCGCCCTAGTACTCAAATTGGTGGTGTCACTGCACCCATGAATCACCCTCTCTATTTGTTGAATTGATCTTCCTTCTTCTCTTCGGAGGCAGGCCTCCCTCATCCAAGCTTGCTTCTTGCATTGGATTAACGATGGTAAGGACCAAAGTTACTGAACACAATACCACTAATTTCCCAAGGTGCACCCCTATGCCGTGGGATGCCAGGGATATGGAAAGGGATAACAATTTCCTTGATAGCAGAGTGAACCAACAAGAAAAAGAGTGGGTTGCATGATGGAAATGCGTCACCGAAACAAATGACCAAGGTCATCCCATCAGGAAATAACTGCAAATTTTGGGGACTTGGTGGATGACTATGGTTCCTCTAGAACCAAGAAAACTAGCCACACCTGAACCTTGCAATTATTCTGGATGATGAAAGCTCCCTTATGCATAGCCTTTGAGGAACGCATAGCGATTGGTTTGAGAAGAGAAGGGCATAGCTCCACGGTGGAATCTTGGCTAACTGGTCTAAGGAGAGTATGCAATGTCTAGCTCATAACCAGGTTCATGACAAATGAGAATGTCAACAACATGCTGGATGCTTTTGCTAACGATATTAGAGCAAAGGGGTTCAATATGGACACACTTGTTCGCCCGGCTGCAAAGAAAATGGTGCCCACAAGTGGACAGTTGCTCCTCACGCAGTCAAACGAGAAACCCCAGGTTCCAGTCACTATGTCATTATTTTATCTGATGATGAATCAAATTAGATGCGTCTCTGCTCTTTGTTTTCAAGTTCTGTTAGATTTCCAACACCAGTATGCTTAAAACACCTTCTGCAAATTTTGGTTTCAATTTTGTTGGCCATAACCCCCAACTTGTGGGGGAACCCTATGACATTCAAAACATCAGACTGTTGCCTTAGTTTAGCCTTCCATGCTTTTAATCGACCTTCAAGTCAAGGATATCAGCACTGTATGGACATATGAACACACCTAGCTATAGGTTGTTCTAATTTTTCCATATACACTTTACTTACATAGTGTAATATGATACCAAATTTTACAAAAAATAATAATTATGTCTCTCTATAAATGATTCTGGGAAATTATTTAGATGATTATCCTCACAACTTTAACCTAACTATAAATTATTTTATCCCTCTAGTGAGGGACTTATCTAATTTTGAGTGGAGTGTATATTTTAGAGGGTTGAGCTTGGTGTCATGAACCAAGAATGTATGATTAAGGTCTAATTGTCCATGCACAAGTGGCATGAACAACTTGAAATGAAATGATGAAAAGGAAATGCAAAAATAAATTCCATTAAAGAGAAATAATTGAAATTGACAATACTAAAACATATGAGCTCTTTCTTTATCAAACTATCTTCCTTAAGTTTGTCAATGATTAAAATGTAATAAACAATAAGGAAATGATAATAAATTATGAAAAATGAAAAGTCAATAGCATATGAGCTCTTTCTTGATCAAACTATTGAGCTCTTTCTTGATCGAACTATCTTCCTTAAGTTTGTCAATGATTAAAATGTAATAAACAATAAGGAAATGATAATAAATTCTGAAAAATGAAAAGTCACTAGCAAAATAAGGAACCCTAAAAGTGGTGAGTAGTTTCAAATAAATGTATTTCTTTCCCTACCTACAATGTTATTTTATCTACTAAGCACAAAAGTAATTACATGGCCAATAATTACATATAAACATTGAAACTACTTGTAAAACCTCACAACATAATCAATTTGAACTAAAAAAAAATGCAAATATGGGTTGGGTTGTGTGGGCTCTAGTTAAGGTAGATGTGCGACAGTGACAGTCACAAGGAAGACATAAATAATGTCTGTATGAAGAATGCACATAGGTAGTGGACTAGATGCATAGGAAATTCATGCAAGTTCTACAAGAATAAACCTATGCAAATAATGAAAAACTCAAAGAAAGTTTGATGTGAATGGTGCATGAAGGAGGTGTATCAATGCAACAAATTTTGGGAGTTAAAAAAGGGTTTTGTGAAAAACAACACTTTACAAGTGACGATTTAGAAAGCAACAAGAATATAACTAGTCTCACTAACTACCAAGATGTAAAAAACAATCATACAAATTATTGAGAGTGGGATATTAAATCAAACTCCGTAGTGGAGTGTCCAATATGTGAATGTGGTTCTTTATTTCTTCAATATAATTTTGGCAGTATAATCTTGCTAATAGTTATTTCTCCTCTTTTCAAATGCAGTACCATGGTTTCTTTATATAAGAAAATGGAACTCCGATATTGAACTAAATTCCATATAAACTCTTTTGAATGGAACTCTAATATTGAACTAAATTCCATATAATCTCTCCTCATTCCTTAATAAGAAACGATATGCTTAGCGGGCATTAAGGAAGACCCATTGATTGCAATTACCAACTAATATTTGTGTACAACCACTATATCATACAACAATGCATGCACATTTTGTGTCAAGGATATGGTGGCCCGTTAGTGGGGTTAGATGGATTTCATTCCATCCATCCGGGTTCAATTCCGTTGAGACATCTTTTGGCTTGGATTACCAGTTGACGGTTTGCTCGACCTACCATCCACAATATGTGAGGAAGTTTGTTGAGATTTCCCGTGCGTTGTTAGCTTTCCTTGATTCCTTCGGAACAGCAGGAAGGTGATTTTTCCGCTGAAAAACAAAAAAAAAAACAAACAATGCATGCACATTTATGAGTTGCCAACTAATTGTTTTTAGTTTGCAAGGGTCACATGGTTTTTGAGGGATTATTCACAGAGTTGGTTTAGGTGATAAATGATCAAATGCATCACCTTACAAACACTCAATTGAAGGTTTGACTAGGATTAGTGAGCTATAAAATGGCCACATTATAATATGACAGATCCCTTTATGTAGGTTATACATGGATTGGTGATGTTTCTAGATACAAACATTCAAATTTTGTAAGTGGGAAAAAATGGAGAAAAGGGAGGGGAGAAATTGGAGAAAATACTCTCGCTCCTTGGGTATATATATATATATGCTCACAAAAACTTCACTAGAAAACAAATGTTTTCTCTTAATTTATTATATTTATTAATTTATTTTTATATATTTTTTCTTAATGTTTTTTCAATCACATAAAACTATAACTTCAAACAAAATCATATATATATGTATGCTCAGAAAAACTTCACTAAAAAACAAATGTTTTTTCTTAGTTTATTATATTTATTAATTTATTTATATATATTTTTTCTTAATGTTTTTTTCAATCATATGAAACTATAACTTCAAACAAAATCATATATATATATGCTCAAGAAAACTTCACTAAAAAAATGTTTTTTCTTAATTTATTATATTTACTAATTTATTTATATATATTTTTTCTTAATGTTTTTTCAATCACATGAACTATAACTTCAAACAAAATCTTAAATAATAATAAATAAATATAATCTATATCCACTTATTAAATTTCTCATTTCCAATTCCTTTCTTGGTATCATGTTACCCTTTGCCATAAAATTCATCCATACCATAAACGGGAAGAAAACAAAATGAATGACAACAAACATAGCAATAAATAGACCTGCAAAAAACTAAGTCCCTACCTATGCTGGAAGATAATTAATTAAATGAATATATTTCATAAAAATTGTATGTTGGAATTTATTTGCAATATCATGTAAGTGTTTATTTGCAATATTATGTAAGTGTGGCAAGTTGTGGAATTGAGCAAGAATATTAATATTTAAATATCCACATATGATGCGAACATAAAGACAAGGTTGTGGGAGGAGATGACTGTGTAGAGATGAAAATAAGTTTTAGGTTGAGTATAAAAATGGAGAAGGTAAAAGTAAAGTGATAAGAATAAAAAGAAAATTGTAAATTTTGTTATATTAATAAGTAATTGTTTTTATAAAAATATTAAAAATATAAAATATAAAATTGATCACATCAAAATCAAAACATCACATGAAAAATGATAACAAACTTTTTTTAACAAAAATTAACAAAAACACATTAAAATTGATAAAAACACTTTTACAAAATTTCTTATTAATATTTTTATTTATTTTTATGTTTTAAAAATAAAATCACATTCTCATAAATTTATGTTCAATCTTCTTTTATCCATCCAAAATAAATAAAATAAAATTTAAAAATTTATTTTTCCTCTAAAAAATATTTTTTAAAACATAAATTAATATAAAATCAAAACACTTTTAATATGAAATGAAAATACAAAGCAAAGTGATGGAAACTTATAATAAATTATATAATAATAATAATGAAATGAACAACTTTATAAAATAGACTTATTGACATGTGGAGGACACTCGCTGAGTGTAAGAAACACGTCTGTCTCTTCACGGTATGAAGAGACGTTATTCCCACGGATAAAACATTGTGCCACCACAACACGAATACATGGCGTGTGAATTGAGTGCCTCTTTGTAGCAGTAGTCACGTGGAACCCGTGCATGCCTTCCAAATTCACATTTTCAACGCTTCTTTTCATTTTTATTATATTTATTTTTAGAAAATTCCTTTCTTAAACATCACAAAATATTGATTTAAAAAGATGATATTTATAAAATACTTAGATAATTTAAAATGGACTTAGTTAAACTTTTTACTAGTTGTATCTGGCGTTTGTTTAAAATTTAGTTGAAATTGTTTAAAGAAATTGTTGGAATTACATAATGTCAATGTTTTCTGCAATCAAAATTATAATTCCAACATTCCAAATCCCAATTTCAACAATAAATCCTATTCCCAATTTCAACAATAAATCCTATTCCCGAATTCCAGCAAAAAGCATCTGAAAAACATAATTGAAAAGAAACCATTAGTCAAACACTTATATGAATTGATTGAGTCCAAGGATGATGAATTTTTTTTTAAGCAAATTTCCACTAACTTTTGTTAAAGGCATGGTAAAGAAATTAATAATAAAACCTTTGCAAAAGAGACATGTTTTTACTTTAAGAATAATTATAGGAAAGTTAGATATGCATTGGGTGGTCCCTTTCATCATATTGTGGATACCACATATTCTATACTTCTCTTAGCACAATTTTATGGGATGATAGGATCCTTTTATCAGTGCTTTTTATTAAATTAATTGCTCCACTCTAAGTGAGGTTGCATCATTTTGATTTTGATTTTTTTTATTTTGTTCTTTGATTAGTTATTCAAGTATACATCACAATTTGTGATTGGGTGGTTTGGAGAGTGGGAAGCTTCTAAATGAAACTTTTATTTGTGATATTGGCTTAAAGTCAATGGTGAGAAATACACTCTCCCAAATCCAAAAAGTACAATATCATGTTTTGTTTGAATATGATATATTAAATGTTGGAAAAATTATTAATATATAATAAATAAAAATAATTTAATTTTTTTTTTCTCAAAACCAATAAATATTAAAATAAATATATTATTGAAAACATGTTTTTATATAATTTTTTATATTTTTTTTAATACCACATATACTTATTTAAATTTAACAATTTATTTTTACCCAATTCCAAAATATTCTATAATCTAAAAATATATATACCCATTCAAACTAACCGAATCTAAATTGAAACCTACCAATTTCAAAGGAAGTACTGGTTATTCCACTAAAAAAACGTTACGTGGACACGTCATTATTTTGTGGGCCCATTGACAAGGATTGACGTGGACAGCCTTTATACTCATTCTCATTGCTGGCAAAAGATCTCTGGCGTGGTTGGAGATAACAACTATTATAGAGCCAATCAAATTATTACATGTTTAAAGTTATCAAAAAGCAATCAAATTATTACATGTTTAAAGTTATCAAAAAGCAATAACTAGCAGAAACAGATATAAAAATAGTAAAATCGCATTTTCGATAGTGAATATTCTCAATGTCATGTATTGTTTTTAATATTTATTTTTCTTATTTGTATGTGTGGCATTTCTTTTTTCATAGAAAAATTTAACTTACTATTAATATACGAAATAGTAAACAATACCAGCTGTCAGAAATACATGCTTTTCACATGTGTGGCATGTGAAAAAAGAAATGCCAGTATGTGTGGCATTTCATTATCAATAAGGATATATATATATAGGCAAACACTCTCTTATGTAGAATGTTTTTTTAATTTTTGAAATTGAAATTATGGCGATGGTACGTGAGAAAGTTTTAACATTTTCAAAGTTTGGCTTTGAATATTTATATTTTTGGGCAGATTCCCACGATGAATTTCTTTATTAAAAGATTGTTATTAGAAAATGGGAGTGAGAAGTTTGAATTTAATATGCACTTTAATGATAAAGTGAGTATATAATATTTAATGTATTTTGGAGTCAAAATCACATGTTTATATAAGTGTGTGTTTAAATTTTGTGATGATTAAGTTTAATATTAATAGTTGTGAGATAAAGTATTATTATTCTCATCCATATTGTAAAATTTTGTAATAAATAACTCTTTAATCTTATTAATATTAAAGATTAATTTAATGTTAATATTTAGAATTAATATTAAAGATTAATTTTAAATTTTTTACTCAATTTTTAATACTTATTACTTACATTATGATAATCTTCGTAAATGTATCTGTGTTTTCAACTTAATCTATTCCTTACAATGCTGATTAAACTCCAGTTTTGTGTCACCGCCTACAACTAAAACCAGCCTAGATCCAAATCCTAGGCTCTATCAAGCGTCGAGAGGGATCAAATCTCTCGAGGTGCAAACCTCTTCTTAGGTATTTCACTCAAAGAGCTTTTCGAGGAGAGGTTTGCACATCGAGAGATTTTATCCCTCTCAGCGCTTGATAGAGCCTAGGATTTGATCCCTATCGACACTTGATAGAGCTTAGTTCTTTATTATGTATAATAAGAACTACATGTGGTATAGTGGTAAGGGTGTTGGGATAATGGGCATGAGGTCCAAGATTCAATCCTCCCATATCACCTATTTTTTTCAAAAAATATAGAATTTCGTAAATATATTGAATTTCATGTAAAGTGAGTATCGAGAGAGAGGAGATGCATTGACTTCAATGAGTAAAGTGTAGATGTTATTCTGTGGACACATTGATTTCAGTGTATGGACGCATAGATTTCAGTGTATGGATGCATAGATTTCTGTGGACGCATTGATTTCACTGTATGGATGCATAAATTTCAGTGTATGGATGCATTGATTTCAATGTATGGACACATAGATTTCTGTGGACCCATTGATTTCAATGTATTGACGCATTGATTTCAGTTATATAGAGCCTAAACTAGAAATGGAAGATCTGCATGCAGAAGATGATATGAGACAAACTGGCGAAGAACCAAAAAGACAGAACGCCAAACGTCGTAAAACATATCAAGGAAGAAAATCTTACGAAATGACAACAAAAGAACGAGAAGAAGACTTGAAATGAAAAGAAGAAGAACAAAAATAATTTCGAAAAAGGAAGTTGGACGAAATGACAGCTGTTAACACCCAAAAAGTGTTCACTACTTCATCTACCGCATTATATGGCTCATTTGTCCATTTTCCTACCATATTTCCTTTAAAATCCCAAAAAATCCCATTAAAAAGCCTCCAAAAGGCCTAAAATGCCTCCAAAAGGCCACAAAACCATCAAAATAGCCTCAAAAAGGCTAAAAAACCCCCTTTTCCTCCAAAAATAGCAAAAATCCCCTAAAAAGGGAATAAAAAATATAAAATAATGAGAAAAATGAGGAAAAAACCCTATACAGCTGCCCTAAACCATGTGTCTCCCAAAACCATGGGTCAGCACTCCACCACCAAAAAACTATAAATAGGTGATGGAGATCCCTTATTTCATATCCACAATCAAGTATACCCTTACTCTGCCAAAATCTCTCTCGAAACCCTAGTTCACCATTGAACTACTTTCACCTTGAGAGCCACTTTTGGCCCATTCCCACCATTGGAGAAAGAGAAGGAGCACATTGGAGCTTGGAGCAACCCTCTTGGACATTGCAAGGGCTTCATCAACCTCCACATTGGAGGTAATATCAATACAAAAATCATTATTTAAAGTTGTTGTTTATGTTTCATGCATGTTTTAGAGTAGTTTCTATTTCTGTTTTAGCTTAATTACTTACATTTATTGAACTGCTACTAAGGAGTCCATTCTCCTTAGTAGGTGCTCATTTGCACAAGCTAGGGGTAAAACCCTAGCCACAGTTTTGGCGACTCCCCCAGATTTTGAATTTCTGGTTTCCGTTTACAATTTTTTCTCTTTCGGCTGTCCCTTTCGACCGCCGTACATCACGTTTTTTCCCTCTACAGTGGCGTCCCGACCGCGTCTTTCAGGCCTTTACCTGCGACCCGACCGCGGCTCTCAGACGGTTTCCGACGCCCTGCCGGCGGATTCAAGTCTATTACCTGCAATCCGACCGCGGCTAATCAGCCTGTTTACTGCGATCTGACTGCGCCTGTCGGCCATTTTCCCGCGTCTCGACTACGGCTTTCAGCCTCTTTCCCACGTCCCGACTGCGTCTGTTAGCCTTTTTGCCGCGACCTGACTGCGTCTTTTTCCCTATTTCCTGCGTCCCGACTGCGTCTGTTGGCCCAAAAGCCGCGACCCGACCGCGTCTGTTTCCCTCAAACCCACGGTCTGCCTGTTCTGATTCGCCACAGACCCGCGGTCTGATTTTTGCATTTTTTCCTGTTTTGAGCTCAGCCCCTTTTGCTGCAATATTTTCTGCATCTGAACAGCCCTCTGTCCTACCTGCAGTCCCACTTCCTGATAGCCTTTCTGCAACATAATTTATGTTCCCTTTACAGAATTCTTTTAAAATTTCAGTATTTTTAATTCAGAAAATTTTGCAAGTTAAAGTTTCAATTCCAGTATTATTGATAGTTAGGAGTTGTCCCCCTTGTGGCACTTCTATTTTGGGTTCATCACCTCACAAGCACACACTCTGTCACATAATTCAAGTGAGCCTTAAAAAGTACCTAACTAAACCAACATTCTAACCCCACTTGGGGAACACAAAAGAATCTTTGTAGTTAGGTAGGGTCGGGGGGATAGGCTTCCAATAACACCCCTCGGTCACTTACACTTGAGACATAGTTGTTGTCCAAATAGGGAACCAAAATCCCCTAGTACTTTTTGGCACGGTCACGACCAGTTTATCAGAGGGCCTCTCCCTTAGGAGGGTTGAAGTCGGGAGACTGGTTTCGGAGGCCTGAGTGGAATACCGCACTCCATTCAGTAACCGAAGGGCTACCTTTCGCGGTTCGCGGGATATCCCTGTATAGGGGTATTGCGGTAAACGGACTAAACGGCAGATTCACCTTTCTGGACGTGTCATGAACGGGGTATCTTAGTTGCCATTCTTCTAGGATTGACTACCCGGTATCCCTCCCGGTAGGGGGATATCATAGCCACTTGGCTTTCCTACTCATATTGTCTGACTTGGATTTCATCACCTTGCAGAGGATATGTTTAGTTGAGTCAGAATACTTTTAGTTAGGTGTTTGCATGCTCCTTTACCTCCCTTTGGTCTAGTGAGTCCACCATTTTTTATTTTTAGGAAACCTGTTGCTTGTTGGTATTCTGACCATCTTTGTTGATACTCCACCTATTGTAGCACAGCTGTTGCAGTAGGTGTTTTGAGTTGGTTGTTGGCCTGAGTGCCTTGTTTTTTAGCTCTCCTTCTGCACACTCGGTTGCATTAGGATTTTTTGAGCTGTTTTTATACTCACTTCAACCCACATAGATTTGACACCATCTGTCACCATTGAGTCCCCGAGACATTCTCGGCGCCTCAGGGGCGAGCCCCCACAGCACGGTTCACTTGACACCACCCGTCATAGATTTCGATCATTATCCGTTGATACCACTCATCACAGATATAGAGCCTTGTCACTTGACTCCACTCGTCAGCGACGTAGGTCTCCGTCACCAGATATTGACGCACCTTACTTTACCTCCGATTCTGAGACAGAGTCTGAGAACCCCATTTACACTGCCCCCACTAGCCCCATGGCTGGCACGACTTCCACTCCTTTTGTTATAGGGACCATTGGTGGCACATCCACCACTACACCAGTTACTACACCTGCTTTGGGTATGCCCTCCATGGGGCCCCCATCCACTGCTCCCCTCACTGCACCCATTCCTGCAGCTGGGATACCTATTCCCACCTCATCAGTGGTTCACACTACACATGGTGGTGCAGGCCCCTCCTATACTACCTCCGTTCCCCCACTTGGGGGTACCATCCCAAATCTTGTCCCTCCACTTGGGGGCATTGGCCCCAACTTGGTCCAACCCACTACTGTGTCACATCCTCCTTCCAGTTTGCCATTCATGGCTAGCCTCAACCTACCTGACTTAGCCAGATTAACCAATAACCCTATCAGACACGACCCTACGTGGCCTCATATGCCTACCAAGCTCCCCTCTGACATCCCTAAGTTCGAGGGCAAGGCCAGTGAGGACCCACAAAACCATATCATGTCTTTCCACTTATGGTGTTCCTCTAACTCCATAGTGGATGACTCTGTTCGCCTCCGTCTCTTACAGCGCACCTTCACTGGCTCTGCAGCCAAGTGGTATATCGAGCAACCCCATGGGACCCATGCCACCTTTGCTTCCCTTGCCTCGACCTTCCTGCAGTTCTTCCAGTTGCCTATCCGCTATGACGCGGGCGTTGAGATCCTCCTATCCTGCAGACAAAACACGGCTACCCATATCATGGACCACATCCATGAATGGCGTCGACGCCGTAGCTTATGCAAGATTAAACTAGACAACCGTATCTTCCTAGATTGGTTCCTCAAATCCCTTCTCCCTGTTATTGCTAAGGATGTGGCATCAGAAAGACCCCAGTCTGAGGAAGAGGCCATCCTTAAGGCTCAACAGTTCGACCTCATTTACGCCCAGTCGGGTTACCTTTATACCATTATACCTGACGCCCCTCACGGCGAGTCCTCCCAGCACGACGCGTCGGGGGCATCCCACGCTGCAGACGGTATCATTGGCCGTGTTTCTTCGCATCCCCAACCATTTTCCATAGCACGTCCTACCCCTGGCCCCGACCTTTCGCGGGCTACCTCACAGTCTGGAGCAACCAACTCGTATGCTCCCATGACACATCACCACCAATCCCATGGACCCTCATGTCCACCTCAGTGCTTCGGTCATGCGACTCCTGCTTATGCTCCCCCAGTCGCACCTCAGCCTTACTACCACCAGCAGGCCGCCCCATCTCCTGCGCCGTCACAAGCCCAACCTGCTTATTACCCGCCACAGGCAGCCCCTGCGGCAAACCCATAACTCGCTCCACAGCCATATCAGCAACCCCCTCAAGTTGATGCACCTGCTCAGCCTCAACCTACATATCATCCCCCGCAGCCTGCTCCTGCACCTGCGCAACCTCAAAATCCCCCTGCTGCCCAAGGGCAAGTTTACGCCCAACAAAACCCGCAGCAAAACCAGAACAACTCACGTAACCAGGGCCAACAGAACCGCGGCAAAGGCCGTAATCGTGGGAACAACCAACCTGCAGACCAAGTTGGTCAACCGGCTAATCCCCCCGACAACAACAATGCAGCCCCCGCTAATCAAAACCCTGATCGCCCGCCCAAGCAGGCTAAAAACCCCAATTTGCGAACGAACCACCCTTGTTCTATTTGTGGGGTCTATGGACACTACACGCATGCTTGCCCACACTTAGAGCGAGCTCGGCAGCTCTGGGTTGACGATGCCCACCGCCAAGGGCAAGCAGCTCCTCAGGCGCCTCCTAACCCCCCTCAACCTCAGCAGCCACCTTTGGTGCTACAAAACCCATTACCGACCCAAGGCGTTGTGAACACTCAGCCGTTGGCTCCCCCTCAAGCCAACGTGCAACCCCAACAGCAGATCACGTACTCTGCTCCCGATCAACCCATGTTTGACTCGGGAACTCACCACTTGTTGATGATGTCGTCCGCTGACATCAACCTCCAGACTCGTCGGAACCAGTATGGCTCCACCCCTGATGTACCCCCCGTTCGTCAGAAACAGCGCCCCATTCATCCCTCAAAGCTCCCAGCTGTCAAAGCCGAGATTGAGAAGCTGCGCAAGGCAGGGTTCATTTATCCTATTGCCTATACCACTTGGGTTTCAAACCCCGTTCCTGTTAACAAAAAGCAAGGCACCATTCGAGTATGCACTGACTTCCGCGATTTAAACCGCGCTTGTCCCAAGGACAATTTCCCCACGCCATTTATTGACCAGCTCATCAATGCGTGTGTAGGGCATGAAGTCCTCTCCTTCATGGATGGTTTTTCCGGATACAACCAGATTCAGATCCGTAAGGAAGACCAGTACAAAACTGCCTTTACTACCCCATGGGGCACCTTTGCCTATCGCGTCATGCCTTTCGGCCTCAAAAATGCTGGTGCCACTTTCCAACGGGCCATGACCTATTGCTTTCACGACTTGGTCCATATCCTGTTAGTCTACCTTGATGACCTTACAGCTCGTTCCCGGAAACGATCAGACCACCTTAACGACCTTCGGCAAGTTTTTCTGCATTGTCGCAAATACCAAATCCGCTTGAACCCACACAAGTGTGTCTTTTGCGTTCCGGCAGGCCGATTGTTGGGTTTCATCGTTTCCCAGAAAGGAATTATAGTTGACCCTCTAAAAGTCCAAGCCATCTTAGACTTGCCCTCTCCTCGCACGCTCCGGCAGCTCCAAAGTTTGCAGGGGCGATCCAATTTCCTTCGACATTTTGTTCCTGATTACGCTACTACCGTTCACGGTTTCTTGCGCCTGCTCCGTACCCACATACCCTTCGTCTGGGATGAGCAAGCAGAATCTACATTCGAAGCCCTCAAGAAGGCTCTCACACAAGCTCCCCTGATTTCCCCTCCGGATTTCACACAAGACTTCATCCTTTACGTTTCAACATCCGAGCATGCCGTATCTGGAGTCTTGGTTCAAGAAGACGCTTCTCACTAGGAGCACGTCATTTACTACGTCAGCCAGACCTTGTCTGGTCCACCCCTACGTTACCCATATGAGGAGAGACTTGCCTTAGCAGTGGTCTTTTCCGTCCAAAAATTGCGACACTATATCTTAATGAGTCATACCACCGTCATCGCTGACTCTAACCCCATGGTAAATCTTCTAAACCGGCGGCTCCTGCAAGGTCATGTTGCTAAATGGGTCATTATCCTCCAGGAATATGACCTTACCTTCAAAACACCTAAGAGCACTAAAGCCCTTGCGCTTTCCCAGCTCATTACTGATCTCCCCTCCCTTCTCCCGGCCAAACAAATCTCCGACGAGTTACCCGACAATCACCTGTTCACTATCTCGTCCGATGACCCATGGTACGGTGATATCTTGTTATACCTGCGCATGCAGAAGTTTAGACCCAAAGTTACCCGTAATGGACGCCGTCGCATCCGTCACTAGGCCTCTCGGTATCTCCTCTTAGGCGATGTCCTTTACCGGCGCGGGGTTGACACAATTCTTCGTCGTTGCCTTACACACGAGGAAGCTGAACACGTCCTTAATGACTGTCATAGCGGTGCCTGCTGAGGCCATTTCTCAGGGATGGCCACTGCCCAAAAGGTCGTCCGCGCCGGATACTTCTGGCCCACACTTTTCACCGACTGCATCACTGCGGTCAAACACTGCCATAACTGCCAACTTTTTGCCCCCAAGGCCCGGACACCTCCTGCTCCGTTACACCTAGTCGTAACCGTTGGTCCCTTTTGTAAGTGGGCCATAGACTTTATGGAATGTAGACCCCAGTCTGCCAATGGCCATAAATATATTCTTGTCGCTGTTGATTACTTCACCAAATGGGCGGAAGCCATGCCTACCTTCAATTGTACTGCCGACACTGCTGCCCGTTTCTTTTTCAACCATGTCATCGCTCGATTCGGGGTTCCTAAGCAGTTAGTCTCGGACCATGGTTCACACTTCGAAGATGCCGTCTGGCGCGAGTTATCCACCCTCCTCAAATTTGAACACCAATTTTCCTCTGCTTATTACCCCCAAGGGAATGGTCAAGTAGAGGCCATTAATAAAATTCTCAAAACTATCCTCCAACGAATGGTTGACAAGCATAAGTCCAATTGGCACCACATGTTGTTCCCTGCCTTATGGGCTTACCGTACTTCCACCAAGACCGCCACTGGTTTTACACCATTTCATCTAGTTCACGGTGTAGAGTCTGTCCTCCCCATCGAGTGTCAGATTCCTGCCTTACAGATCGCCGTTGAGCTTCTCCCCGACACATCCCCCCTCGAGCAGCGTCTGCTGACACTTGAACAAGCTGATGAAGACCGTCGTGCCACTCACCAGAACATTGAAGCTGCCAAAAACCGCTCCAAAGCCAGTTATGATAAACATGTTCACCCTCGAACTTTCCACGAAGGGGACCTTGTCCTCGCATATGATCAAGCCCATGACAAAACCGGTAAAGGGAAGTTTGAATCCATGTGGCAAGGCCCTTACATCGTGCAGACCTGCCTAGGCAAGGGGGCATACATCCTCGCCGACTCCGAAGGCCATCCTTTGCGCAACCCCCGCAATGGGTTGTATCTTAAGCGTTTTTACCCATAAATGAAACCGCGGCCTCATTGGTCCGTATTGTACAGTTTGCTCTCTTTTTGTTTTTCACATTTTTTACCATCATCTTACATTCATCCTTTCTGCATGATTACAGATGGACCATCTTCCACCTTGTTACAATGGCTTCGCTGATGGCGCAAGCCGCTGGTCTCCCAACCTGGCTTCTGCAGCATGGGTCTTGTACTCCCCTTCCAACGAGATGATTCACCTTGACGGAATATGTATAGGCGCTGCTACCAATAACCAGGTAGAGTATGATGCTGTGACCGGTCTTTTGACTGCTGCCCTCCAGATGGGCATATGTCACCTTCATGTGTTACTTGACTCCCAGCTACTTGTCTCCTAGCTCAACAACTGCTACCAGGTGCGTGATCCCTGTCTTTTTAGAAAATTCCTGCGCGCAAAATAACTCAGCCGACAATTTGAATCCATAACATTCACACATGTCCCACGAGCCCAAAATAGTGTGGCAGACCAAATGGCAAACAACATCCTAGATTGGCATATCCATCACACCATGTAACATCATGCATCACAATCCCATAGCATCTCATAAAAATATATAAAAACCCAAAAAGATTGCATCGCATCCACATTTGCATCCATGTACATACACCACATTCATAATCCATAGGGGCATCCATGTGCCTAAACATACATATATCATGTCACATCACATAAAATACACAAGAGGCATCCACGTGCCTAAAATACTAGCCTACTTGCATCCACGTGCAATGTAAACATATCACAAATTATAAAGCGCATCCACGTGCGTACAAATAAAACAACATCATACAAAAAGGTGCATCCACGTGCATATATATATATATCGAAAAATACATGTTCAGTGCTATACATGTCCTGAGTACCCCTGTACTCAGCTATACAAAAAATGGCTATACATCCCTAAAGCCTCAGCAAAATACATGCCGTAGCTACAAAACTCGGGGGGAGTCCCCTGCACTCCCTAATGGGAGTCGTATCCTGCATCACTGCCTGTATCGGCTGCCTCTGAGTCCTCCCCTCGCTCCTCCTCTGGAAAGTCCTCCTCTCCTCCGGCCTCCTGTGCCCGTACCCGATCCACTAGGATCGCCACCCGGATCGCGATGGATCTGAACTCTCGGGGTGCCCTCATGCAATCCTGAACTACATCAGGATCGACATCCCGCCATCCCTCGTCGGTCACCCCTATCAACAACCGATCTAGTAGTGCCCGCACCGACTCCAGTGTCCCCTCCGCATCACGGCGACGGACCTCACCTCACCCAGGCAGAGCTGGGACGGCCACAATACCCCTCCGTGCCACATGTCCTGGAGGCGGCCTCGGGCCCACATCTGCAAGATCACCCATATGTCAGTCACAGTATATCAATCTACTATCATATAAATACAACTTGACATACATAACATGCAACAAAAACACATACGTACCGTCGGGACCCCATGCCTGTCCTGGTGCTCGTGGCGCCTCCGGATCTCCCGTGAAGTCCATGTCCCGATACGGGAAGTCGTCCAGTGTCAATGGTATCTGGAGCCACTGCAGGTACAACTCCTGCGTAAAATACCTACCCACGTCGCCTCCACCACGGCGGCGCATCATCTCGCCCCACCGCACCATCCGCGGCTCCCTCATACCTCCTGCCCTAATCGGCACCCGTGGCCGCAGTGTGGGTACCCTCTCCATAAAGAAGGCACACAATAAGGAACCAAAACAAAATCCCTTGCCAGCTTCCTTCGCTGCCGTCAGCTGCCGCTGAACGCAGGTCAGGAACATCTAGCCCCACGCGTAGTACACCCCATCCAGTACGTGCTCTATCATCTGCATCTGACCCCCAGACACCTTCTCAGGTGACTGGGACCCCAATACCCGGACCACACATGCTGCCATGGCCCGCACTGCTGGCTCCTGTAGGTCCCTCACCAGGAGTGCATTCCTATGCACCCTCGCTTCAGGACCACAGTATCTCTCCAACATGTCCTCCATGTCGACGTCCGCGGCAACCCGCGGCTGTGTGTCTGCTACCCTGCCTAGACAGGGCAACCCCGTCAGAAAGTATACATCGGTCAGGGTGAGGTCCACCCTCTCACCCTGTACCCGGAAAGCCTGTATATCCGGCTCCCAGAAGCTGATCAGCCGGTTCAGCAGCAATGCTGCTGACCGTATCATGGGTATTTGTGCGAACTTCAGTAGTCCGGACAGTCCCAGCACAGATCGCACATGGCGCTCCCCTCGAATCACAGCCATGATCTCATCAGGGATCTCCCGCTCTCTCCAGAGCACCTGCGGCATCCTGTCAAACACACAAAATAAACTCATCAGACTCATGTCAACTAAATAAGTACTTTTCCCTCTCCCGGAAGACCCTCTTAGCTCGGCCCAAAACCGCGGCTTTCGGGCTTCCTGCCGCGGTTTCCGACCGCGGCTGTCAGGCCTAAGGTCACGGTTCTTAACCGCTCCTGTCAGCCCTAACCCCGCGGTTTGGAACCACGTGTTCCTCCTTGGAACTCGCGGTACTCGACCGCATATCCATCAAAGAAACACGCGGTCTCCAACCGCGTGGTTCACCCTGAAACTCGCGGGCGCCAACCGCGGTTTCGACCCCCTAACCCGCGGTCCACCCCACGTGGACCGTACAAATAAGCCCTGGGACCCACTACCCAACCCCCGACCATAAAAAACATGCAGGTATGAGTTTGACGGAATACCTGTATCTCCCGGATCTGAAATCGGCCGGTCGGATCGTCCAGAAATGCCACCTAAGCTCTGGTCCACTCTGATCACAAGTCAAAGTCAAAACGTACAACTGACACATGTCATGTTGGACCCACCACTATTTATAGTCAGTTGACTTTTTCTTGTTTTGGCCATTCTGACCCCATACGGAGTTCGTTTTACGAACCGTTTCCACCACTGGAATCAGCACGACGAGACCGTCATGATGGTCACCTCATTGCATCATTTTTATCCCGTCATTTTTTGCCTATTTTTTCAGACACCACTAGTCGCCTCGGTTTGCGGACCACATCAACCGTTCTCCGTTTTTCACATGTTTTATATCATCGGATTCATTTTTTCGAGCTGGTGATGATGCTTGAGATCGTTTCTCGCTCTCACGCCCTGATTTTTTGGGTATTTTTCCAAAACGCCCTCGTCGCCTCGGTGTGCGTGCCACATCGGCCGTTACCCGTTTTTGACACCCTTTATATCGTCGGATTCATTTTTCCGAGCTCATGATGATGCTAGAGATCATTTCTCGCTCTCACTTGGTACAATTTCAACATTGTGTCCCGACACCTTGCTGCCTCGGTTTGCGCGCCACATCGGCCGCTATCGGATTATTCCACATTTTTACATGAGCCATTCACTCCTGTCATACTGCAAATGCTTCGTTATTTTGCCACCATTTCATCTACCCCGCAAGGAGGCCCACCAGTGTTCCCCCCTACCCTCGTTCTTGGTCATCATTATTGATCCTTGATTGAACACTTCCTTCTTGCCTGGCCATTCCTTTTGTTCGGTATAATTTTATCCCTTTTTCGGGCCGGACAAGTCCTTTACGAAAAAGGCACTTAGGGAGTTTCCGTTAAGCTCTTTTCTGACTCCTAAAAGAATGAAAAGATCGCCGAGCAATCTTGCTTCCTTTCATGCTCGTTAAAGTACCTGAAAGGGCGTCTATCTGGTATAAGTTTAACCCTTTTCCGGACCTGGTAGACTAATTATGAAAAAGGAATACTCTAGTCACACCGGCTAGAAGAGTTCTTCATTGCATCCTTTTATGCTTCTTTGGGCCTTGGACACTAAATCTACAAAAAAACAACCCCCTGGAGTCTTCTTACTTGCTTTCAGACTCTCTAAAATTGAAAGCAACCACGAGCATGAACTGTCCTGGGCTCGTAAAATCCACACGACAGTACCATTCCATTACTTCAGAGTCTTCTTATCGCTTTCAGACTCCTTAAAATTGAAAGCAACCACGAGCATGAACTGTCCTGGGCTCGTAAAATCCACACGACAGTATCATTTTACACACACTTCTTCTAGTTCCTTAACCCATGAAGAAGTACCCTCCCGTGGCTCCTGGCACTATGATCGATCATCTCGGCAGCACCCCCAATCAGGTCGCCTTTGTTCAGAGTATTCTGCAGTCTCCTGCCATTTTACCCCAGCTTAAGTCTCCCTCAGACCAGTCACCCTCCCCGATCCACTACAGCTATGATCCCTTTCCCCTCAGTCAGTTTCATATGCTGCCAGATCATTCCCATTATCATACTCTGAACAAAGGAAGTTTGAGTCCACCCACTCTACTTGCCCAGTTGTCCCCCCACAGTTTGGTCAGTCCTGCCATCAGTACTATCACATTTCAGTTCTCCACCTCGTGCTCCTGTCAAGGAAACATCATTGCCTTGATAGTTGCAGGTCTCCCTCTGTCGACGACAACCCCTCTATTCCAGAGGATAGGCCTAGAGGTCCCTACGCCTTGCACTTATCACCATCTGTGGTAGGTGCCTACGGACCGGTCTGAGAGGAGTCATCATTGCCTCTCCGAGTGGTTGTTTCTCACATGCTCGACTTCAGCACCTTGATCGCATCGTCGAGAATCGCGTAGGGTTACATCCTTTACATTATGTGTCGAAGACCTCGGATTTCCCCCGACTCTAGCACATTGGTGAGTCACTTCGGAACGACCAGTTATATGTTCCTGTGGATATCCGGGCTGCGTTGGCGATTGTATTCGGAAGCCATCCAGTTCTATGCTTCCTTGAGTACCCAGGTTTATTCCAGTTCAGTGTACCATCGAGGTTGTTGCTCCCAGTCACTATGATCCAGCAGCTCATCAGTTCCTTTGGTACCACATTCAGCAGCACTGTTGATATTCCAGTGCACCAGTTCTTCAGATTACACATGGTCCGCCCAGCAGTATGTCCCAGTGTTGTGTCCCCTCTGGACTCTTCTGATGTACACAGTGGTTATCTATGTATCTTACAGGTCCCCCTTTTTTCGGGCCTCACACTTCTGTTTATGTATCTTGATACGAGCATGGGTATGCCCGCCTCGTCCATATATTGAGATTATTCCTCAGTCAGTTTTTGAGGTCATGTATATTTCAGGTCGCCATTTTTTGGACCCCATTGTTATTATTATGTTATATCCTGATACGAGCGTGGGAATGCCCACCTCGTCCATATGATCAGATGATTCCTCATCCATTATTGAGGTTATGTACTTTCAGTTCTTGCAGTTGTTCGGGATCGTTGTTCCGAGCTTCAGTTTGTTTCTTCTCTTCTCTCCACTTCCCAGGAAAACCATTCATGACTTATGATGTCCATCGGCCATACGATGAGCTCCTACCCTCGCACATCAAGGGGCAATCTGTTAACACCCAAAAAGTGTTCACTACTTCATCTACCGCATTATATGGCTCATTTGTCCATTTTCCTACCATATTTCCCTTAAAATCCCAAAAAATCCCATTAAAAAGCCTCCAAAATGCCTAAAATGCCTCCAAAAGGCCACAAAACCATCAAAATAGCCTCAAAAAGGCTAAAAAACCCCCTTTTTCCTCCAAAAATAGCAAAAATCCCCTAAAAAGGGAATAAAAAATATAAAATAATGAGGAAAAGGAGGAAAAAACCCTATACAACTGCCCTAAACCATGTGTCTCCCAAAACCATGGGTCAGCACTCCACCACCAAAAAATTATAAATAGGTGATGGAGATCCCTTATTTCATATCCACAATCAAGTATACCCTTACTCTGCCAAAATCTCTCTCGAAACCCTAGTTCACCATTGAACTACTTTCACCTTGAGAGCCACTTTTGGCCCATTCCCACCATTGGAGAAAGAGAAGGAGCACATTGGAGCTTGGAGCAACCCTCTTGGACATTGCAAGGGCTTCATCAACCTCCACATTGGAGGTAATATCAATACAAAAACCATTATTTAAATTTGTTGTTTATGTTTCATGCATGTTTTAGAGTAGTTTCTATTTCTGTTTTAGCTTAATTATTTACATTTACTGAACTGCTACTAAGGAGTCCATTCTCCTTAGTAGGTGCTCATTTGCACAATCTAGGGGTAAAACCCTAGCCACAACAGCAGAAGAACGAAGAAAACAAAACGCAGAGAGGGATCAAAACACAGATCAACAAAAAAAAAAATTAGGCGAATTGACATCAGAAGAATGAGAAGAACAAAAAAAACGAAACGTTGATCGACAAAGAGCGTATCGAGAGAGAAAGTTGAAGCAATTTACTCAATCCTTAATACTTATTACTTACATTATGATAATCCTTGTAAATGTATCTGTGTTGTCAACTTAACCTGTTCCTTACAATGCTGATCACACTCCAGTTTTGTGTCACTGCCCACGACTGAAACCAGCCTAGATCCAAATCCTAGGCTCTATCAAGCGCCGAGAGGGATCAAATCTCCCGAGGTGCAAACCTGGACGCATGGATCCGCAGCTCTCCACTCTACTCGAAAGAGGTGCTCTACAGCCCAGTGTGGGGGAGATGTTGTAACGTGTGTGATGTAATGTTTGTGATGTAACAAAATAATTAAAAAAATTCATGTCAGTTCATAAAATAAAAAATTATGGAAAGTATTTAAAAAAAATCCATGTTGGTTCATAAAATAAAATATTATGAAAAATAATTAAAAAACAGATGTTCATTTATAAAATAAAAACTTAAAACTTAAACTCGGATCTATCAATCAAGAGAGATTAAATTTCTTGAGTTTAAATTTTAAAAAAGAAATACACCTCAAGAAATTGAATCCCTCTCGATGCTTGATAGATAGATGGATATATGCTAGTTTTTCTTATTTGCATGTGTGGCATTTCATTATCAATAAGGATATATATATAGGCAAACACTCTCTTATGTAGAATGTTTTTTTAATTTTTGAAATTGAAATTATGGCAATGGTACGTGAGAAAGTAAACATTTTCAAAGTTTGGCTTTGAATATTTATATTTTTTGTAAGACCCTCAACTGGGTCTCCTTAAAGTTTTATATACAGTCAATTTCACTTCCTGTCAAAATTTATGTTCTGTTATGTTTGTGTTTTGTTCCTGCTTTTATTGTGGTTCTATTCTCCTTTACTAGTTTTGGCTTTAAAGAAAATAAAGTGTTTATGTTTACAAAACTGAACAATTAAAATTCTGTTTTAATTTCATGTTTGCATTTCTAACTTTTGCTCATTTACATGCCTGAAAACGATATAAAATCTGCATTCTTATTCTTTTCCGATTTGAAAATTGATAAATCTATTTTATCTACTTCTAACAATTTATTGTGGATTGTGCAGGTAACAAAGATAATCACAGCATATAAACCTTTGAATTTAATTAAACAGAATTTGCCACGGTAGAAACGATAACATACCTGCTGAAAAATACCTGTAGGTAGCTAGTAGGTCCACCTTTGTTGCTGTCCTTGTTTGCCGTTCTTTTCTTTGCTTTTCCCTGCATCAAAAGCCTTCCCCACAGTTCTGAAACTCAACCAGCCAAACCAGTTTTGCCACCCTGCCAACTGGCGAGTTCTCGCCGACCACCCAACTCCAAAGGTACCCCTTTGGACCCTCGAGCCCAAACTGAGTACAAGCCTTAAGCTATTGTATCCCCTCAAAAACAATCACCAACAAAATCCCTTCCCTGCAACTCTGCTCTCCAAATCTCTGCTCTCCCAAAACTTCTCCAAAATCCTAAGGTCCAAAGGATCCCTTCTCCTTCCTCCCTTCTCCCTCTTATCCCCTTCACTTGCCGACTCTATCCCTCTTTACTACCCCTATCTCTAACTTCAATTTCACCCAACCCATTCATCTACCATTTAAGTCCTCGAGCCCTCAACTTGGACTTGGACTTATTAAATATTTAAATTATTATTAAAAAGTGTTGGTTGGGTCACTTCTCAACCATAACCTTTAATTCAATTAAATTTAATCATTTTATTTAATATAACAATTTTAAACATATCCTTATTCATATTTCAACATTTGACCATTTAATTAATAAATAATAAATGTTATATACATATTATATAGTTTAAACTTACCTGCTTCCCCATTTAATTTAATTAACAGTAATTATCAATTGATTAATTACAATTGCCTAATCATTTAATTAATGGTTTCTAATATTTTTAATATGTAAATTCTCTTTAATTATAAATTCACTAATTCAATTTATCAATTATGAACAATATTCCTATCAATGTAAATCATAACATTATCAATGTGTAATTATATTAATTAAATAAAATTCACTAAGATTTAATCGACTCATATACCTGTTTCCATTTTAATTACACCTTAGTTTGTAATTAGCTAATTAACAATCATTACTACAGGTAAGCATAGTCTTGTTAAAGTTAATTAACATCATTAACACATAATTAATTTAAGGGATCAAGTTACTATCAACTTATTTAACCTTATAATTACATTTCAATCCTTAGTCCTGGCTAGTTAAACTCATTAACAATTAATCAATCATTATAATCAATTGCGTTAGTCACTACCTAGGTTAACCATAGCTTTGTTTATTAATCAACAATAATTAATTATTAATGGACAACAATTAACCATTAATCAACATTATTAGCCCTAATCATCATTGTTAACTTCAGTCGACATTATTAACATTGATCAACAATAGTTAGTTACTAAATGACAGTAATTAATATTTAGCGACACTAATTGACATTATTACTCAACAATATTCCATGTAATTCATAATATGTAGGCGAGTTATGTAAGCGTAGCTACTGCTTACATTCCTCGCGTAAGTACACTACAAGTAATAGTTCACATACATCAATCATAATCAAGGAACATATTATTTACCGACACATGTTTTAACATAGTTTACAAGGTACGATCCATTAGCTTACTGAAATCCAAGTTACAACAATTCACACATCACTGATTTTGACACGTACTCAATCAAGGGTTTTACACACCTACAGTTAGATCTTGTTTTCACCCCTACTTCACACTACACCTATCTACCTACATCATTACTAACTTCCACATCCTATCCTGTCCTCTGCTGGACTACCCTGGAATGTCAAGTCATGACCGGTTCCAGCTAGAACCTGTAAGCGGAAGTGTCGACTACATCGACCAGCTTCCCCAGCAGGAAACCACCAGTCATCATCACACACCTTGGGGAGCGCGCCGTAGCACAGCCCTCCCATGACTCTGGGTTTCGGGGATAAACGGTGGGTAAAGCCTCCACCCCCCTAATGGAACAAGGGACTATGTCCACCCGACATAACAACAGCGTTGCACTTGTACTCGGTCTGTCATCGTATAACCGATCTGGGCGGTTGAGTTTCCTGAAACCCCACCCCACCCATGTCATAACATACATCATAATAAACAGCATAATAACCATACGAAAGTAAATAATGCATCACTCACATACCATTTTATCTTTCGAAGTCCGTGTCCCCGAGGCCCTCCCACCTCGTAGGATCCAGCTATCACTTAGCCGTTTCAACCTGTAAGTCAGTCCTCGACATACAATATAGAATATCGTGCATAATCCTCGATATGTACACACATATATTTCATCATAACATAACAACAATAAACTCATTCATTCGCCATGCACCTGGCATAACATTCATTATTTCAACATATAACTGTAACGGTATCCACGTACCCATCATTCAGTAAATTCCATATATTTGACATAATTAACACATGATACATATCTAAACATGACTACCGATCATAATACTATCATCATACACACACATATATATATCGGAAAAATAATAGAACCATATGTCCACAGTGTCGTCAACTGACGAGGTCTCACAGTCAAACAAATACAACATATAATAGTAGTTCATGTAGAAATGTCAAAACGGGGCGTTACATACAACCACCCTTCAGGAAACTTCGTCCTGAAGTTATGATCAAAATAACGTGGGATAATCACGACGCATAGTCTCTGCGTCCTCCCAGGTAGCAGACCCCGGGCTATATCGGTCCCACTGGACCTTAACTTGGTCCACCAAACGGTGCCTCAACTGTTTAACCCTGCGGTCCAATATAAGTAATGGTTCGACCCTGATGGTTCCCTCGTCCGAAACCTGCAGTTCCTTCCAATTTATTTTATGTGACTCATCAGCTACATAATGTCGTAAAACAGATACATGAAAAACATTATGAGTTTTGTGCAAATGGGGGTGGCAGCGCAAGACGATACGCGACGGGTCCAACCTTTTCTAAAATTTCAAAGGGTCCTATAAATCGTGGCGACAAATTTGTCCCCTTCCCAAAACTGATGGTACTTTTGCTAGGCCTGATGCGGACGAACACTGCATCACCAACCTTATAGCTTCGGTCAACCCTATGCGCATCGGCATAACTCTTTTGCCTATCCTGGGCTTCCTTTAACCGTTGTCTAATCTGAACAACCTGCTCTTCCATCTCCTGAATCAACTCAGGTCCTATAATTACTCGATCCTCTAACCTTTCCCAACTCAATGGTGTCCTGCATGGCCTTCCATATAAAGCTTCATATGGAGGCATCCCAATTGAGCTATGGTAACTGTTGTTGTAAGCAAACTCTACCAAAGGTAAGTGCTTTTCCCAATGAGTTTGTTGATCCATGACATACATTCTAAGCATGTCCTCCATCACCTGATTCACTCTTTCTGTTTGCCCATCTGTCTCTGGATGGTAAACAGTGCTTAGGTTCAACTGAGTACCCAACGCTGACTGCAAACTCGTCCAAAACCTGGATGTAAACCTGGAATCTCTATCTGATATAATCTTCTTGGGAAACCCATGGAGACGAACTACTTCATTTATGAATACACTTGTTACATCCGTGACATCATAGGTCTCCTTAACTGGAATGGAGCAGTTTTGGTCAGTTTGTCAACGATGACCATAATGGCATCATGCCTATGAGAGGTAAGAGGAAATCCCACCACGAAGTCCATGGAGATAACCTCCCACTTCGACATAGGAATGTCATGTGGCTGCAACAGACCTGCCGGGTGGTGATGATCAGCTTTTACCTGCTGACACTCAAGGCACCTAGCGACAAATTTGACCACGTCGCTTTTCATCCCTGCCCAAAAGAAGAGTTGCTTCATGTCTACATACATCTTCTTTACACCCGGGTGTGCACAATACACTGCTCTGTGGGCTTCTTTAAGGATAGTCTCTCTAATATCTCCCTCCTTAGGAATATACATCCTCCCTTGATACCGTAACAAACCATCAGCTTCCAACTCATAGCCTTCAAACTTTGGTCCTACTGGTTTCCCATTCTGGAGTGCCGCTGTGACCTTTAGGTACCAACTATCCCCGAGTAGCTACCCTAAGATTCTTTCCCTCAAATCCACCTTCAAAGGTATAAGAGAGAAAAGTCTAGGTTTTCTGCTTAAGGCATCCGCTACCACATTCTCCTTCCCTTTGATGTAGGAAATCCCAAAATCATACTCGCTCATGAATTCACTCCATCGCCTTTGCCTAGCATTTAGGTCTCTCTGAGTGAAGATATACCTTAAGCTTTGGTGATCAGACTTGAGTTCAAAGCTTCGTCCAACAAGGTAATGTCTCCAAAGCTTCAAATCTAACATCACTGCAGCTAACTCTAGGTCATGAGTAGGGTAATTCTCTTCATGTGTTTTTAGCTTTCTCGACGCATAAGCTATTACCCCACCTTCCTGCATCAACACTGCACCCAAACCTTGCTTTGAAGCATCGGTGCAAACTGTGAATTCCTTCTCCATATCTAGAACCCGTATAATTGGTGCACTCGTCAATAGTCTTTTTAGCTCGGTGAATGCGGCATCACATTCATCTATCCATTCATACCTAGTGCCCTTACGCTGTAGGGTAGTTATGGGTTTCGCGATTTTTTAGAAACCCTCAACAAAACTTCTATAATACCCGGCTAACCCCATGAAGCTCCTTACTTCATGTGCATTCTTTGGCACGTGCCAATCCATTATGGCCTTCACCTTCTCAGGGTCCACAGAAATTCCCTCACCGGAAATTATATGCCCTAGGTAATGGATCTCCTTCTAATAGAACGAACATTTGGACAACTTACCATACAACTGATGCTCCCTTAAGCATGACAACACTATTCGCAAGTGTTCCTCGTGCTCCTGTTCATTCTTGGATTAGATGAGGATGTCGTCCAAGAAGACTTGCACAAATTGATCTAAGTATTTTCGGAACACGCTATTCATGAGACTCATGAATACAGCTGGGGCATTGGTCAAACCGAAGGGTACCACCACAAACTCATAGTGCCCAAACCTTGTTCGAAAAGCAGTCTTAGGTATATCACCTTCCTTAATCTGTAGCTGGTGGTAACCTGATCGTAAGTCGATCTTTGAGAAGACTGTCGCCCCCTTCATTTGATCAAAGAGGTCATCAATTCGAGTTATTGGGTACCTATTCTTCACGGTGGCTCTATTCAAATCTTGGTAATCTATGCAAAGACGCAAGGAACCATCCTTCTTCTTCACAAAGATTACTGGTGCACCCCACGGTGAAATACTTGGTCTTATGAACCCTAGATCTAACAGTTCCTTCAACTGCATTTGCAACTCACAAAGTTCTGGGGCCGTCATCCTGTAAGGTGTCTTTGATGTTGGCTCTGAACCGGGTTTTACCTCAATGGTAAAATCAAGTTCCCTCTTAGGAGGTAACCCAAGTAATTCCTTTGGGAATACATCACTGAACTTGGCTAACACTGGATAGTCATCAAAGGAGGGTCCCTTCTCACTGTTTACCGCTTCAACAATGTACAACTGGCATCATTGTCGCATACATCGCTTTACGTTCATCGTTGATATGAAACGTAGGGACACCTTTCGTTTAATACCCTGGATCTTGATGGCCTCTCCGTTGTCATTAATGCAAAGAACTTTCTTCCCATAACAGTCCAAGAAAGCTCGATGTTCCTCAAGCCAATTCATACCTATGATGAGATCATAAGTTCCGAGGGTGGTGACGTACACTTTGACCTGTGTAACACACACCCCGAGATCCACTACACACTTATCGACACTAGGTCCTACTGCTTGCTTTATCCCTGAAGCCATTTCGACTAAGCTGAAATCATCATGCTCGTAGGATGCCAACCCACATTTTTCTAATGCATATGGAGAAATGAAACTATCAGTAGCACCAGGATCAAACAATATTCTAAGCTTGACATTATTGACCGTACCTGATGATTCGACCACAGTGGATTGGTGCTCTGCTTGATTGTTGTTTACTGCAGCCGAGATCTGATGCCTACTACCCCCACTCCCCATTGGAGCTTTTCCTTCTCGTTGCACTGTACCAGATCGTAATTCGGGACAGTCACGCTGGTAATGTGGACCTCCACATCCCCAACAAGCAACCTGTAATGGAGCGGGCAAGATAACCTGCTCAGACCTCTGAGAGGGGTTCCTCCCCCTAGGACCCCTTCCTCTACCGGCTGTTCCTCTGAAATTCCTCGCACCCTGGTGAGTCCCTGTGGCTGACTGGGGCACCGCCCTAGTTGCCACTGATCTGTCAACCGCTGCGACTCTTGGTGTGCTCCTGTTCCCGTAGGGAGGTGGCCTCGCATATCCTCCCCGAGGATAGCTTCGAGGGGATTTCCCCACAAACCCTGACTGCTGAGAGTTGAATGACCTGATGGGATTTGCACCCAACATCTCCTCAGTGTAACGAGCACAATCTACTGCTTCGGCGACCGAAGTCGGTTTCCACATCCGTGCCTGAGCCCTGATCTTGGCATTGAGCCCATACACGAAGCGCTCAACCTGGCGTTCGTCATTGTCCAAGTAAGGGACATACTTCACTAACTCCATGAACCTCTCTTCATACTCCTCCACTGATAGATGCCTTTGTACCAAGGCATGAAGAGCCCCTGCTTGTTCTTCCTGGTAGGATGCGGGTAGATACTTCCCTTTGAACTTTTCAACAAACAGTTCCCATGGAACCGTGTCTGTTGTAAGGTGTAGCTGCCTTTCTTGGTTTCCCCACCAGTTCAAAGCAGCCCCCTTTAGTTGAAATATGGCCATCTTGGACTTGGACGTGGAGGTGTACTCCTGCAAGGTCAAGCACCTAGTCATCTCTTCCAACCACGACTCTGCTCGTATCCCCGATCGACCCCCCGAAAATCCTAGAAGCCTTATCTTCTGAAGCTCCCTTTTGATATCCTGATGCAGAGTTCCTGGTACCGTATTCGCTTCTACCATAGGAACTTCCTCCCTTAGTGGAGGGGCCTCCACCTCTACCTCCGAGGTAGTACTTCCTCTCTGTGCTAGTCCCCTGAGTGTTTCGTTTATGGCTTCCAACGAGCGCAGTATAAGAATGGTCTCTGGCGATGGTGCCGGCACATTCGGCTCAGGTAATGCCGTCGCCTGACCTCGCCCCCGACCTGCTCGTGTTCTTACCATGCTTATTCCTGCTCATGGAATAATAGGATAATTAGCACACAATGACATCATGACTAATTTACTATCAAACTCAACAATTAATTCAAAAGTGCGTCATAACAAATTTTACGAGTGTTTTACTTTAAGAGCTATAGTTCAGGACGTTTCGATCAGGCCATCTTGAGGCCACCCGGTACTAGACATACTACGATAGTTCCACGTAGGTTTAGGTATTGGATTCCACACAATCCTCATCGAGTCTCCATCAACTCTTCAAGATATTACATTAAGGTTTATTGTCTCGTTTTTCCTTAATAATTTGTAATTTAATAATAACATTATTAACCTAAGTTTTAAGCCTAGAGTCGTGTTTATCAACCGTCCGGTCATGGGGAAGAATCAGTGTCCTAGCGATCAGCTCGTCACGCTGGTCTCCGCGGTGTTTCGTTTTCGAGATTCCATATCCGTCTTGCCCCTTCGACTATATGTCAAAGTTTCGACAAGGAGCATTTTTAAGAAGAAATAAACTAATTAATGTTAATTTAGTTTATAACCTATACTTACACATTTCATTACAAAATTTAATACTAAATTAATTGATATTAATTTATTTAATAAAACTAATATAAAATTAAATATTAATTAATAATTCTTAATTTACATTAACCTTGTAACTTTAACAAGATTAATCCTCTAAATTAGATTCTCAACAAACTTAGTATTAATTAATCTTATTTAAGATTAAGTTAATAAGATTAATTAATGTTAATATAATAGATTTTTTTTTGTTTAATAATAATAATTTTCTTTTTTTAAATTATTATCACTAAGTAATAATCAATCAACAATTAATTTTAATTAATTAACTTGAATTTTATTTTATATATATATAAATTAATTTATAACCTATTTAAAATTAATTTAAATTTATAACATATTTAACACATATATAAAAATTAATTTATAACATATATATATAAATTAAATAATACTAAATTTACTAATGAATTAATAAATGAAATAAAATAAATAATAATTAACAAAAAAAATCTAACCTATACCAACCCTAAACCCTTAAGGGTCGCTCGACCTAGCATGCGGGCCACGCGGCTTGCATGCAAATAACTTATAATATTAAATTCCTTCTATAAACTAGGTCAAACCCTAGCTACGGTTCATTTCTCTCAACCATTTTTTTTTTCAAAGAGCTCTGCTCTGCACCTCCCATGGCGAGCCAGTTCTACAACTCAGCCATAGTTCCACAACTCAGCCATGGCGAGCCTCTCTCCTTCAGATCTACATACGTTTAATTATGGTATTATTTTCCTTCTTTTTTTGTTTTTCTTTCTTTTGCAGATTTTCTATATACCTGATTATTTTCCCTTGCCTCTAACAGGTTGGCCATTCATGGCCGTAGCAGCTCTGCTGCTGGCCGGCCGCACCCAAGCTGCGAGTTTTCGAGCTGCAAGCTGGGTTATCATGGCCGCCGCTTCTGTACGTTTTTTTTTTCAAATCTCAAGTAAAAAAATTATGTTTTAACACAATATAGCTGTTTTTTTTTTTTTGCCTTGCCCTGGCCGTAGGCCACTGGGCCGGGTTGAGCCCAGGCCGCAGGCTCACGGCCGTGCCGGCCGGCTGCGCCCTGTGGGCCGCACCTGCGGGCTGCGCCCTAGGGCCGCGCCCTGGGGCTGTGCTCCGGGGCCGTGCCCTGGGGCTGCGCCCTTGGGTCGCACCCTGTGGGCCGTGCCCTGTGGGCTGTGCCCTGGGCTGCGCCCTCGGGCCGTGCCCTTGGGCTACGCCCTCGGGCCGAGCCCTGCGTGGGCTGCGCGCCCTGCTTGGGCTGCGCCCGGGGCTGCATGCCTTGCGTGGGTTGCGCCCGGGGCTACTTGCCCGCGAAATTTTTTTTTTTTGTTATATTTTATTAATTAATTTATTTATGTTTTTATATATACATATATATATTTATATTTTCTTTTAAACGTTTATATATATATATATATATATTTTTGTTTTAAATTTAAATTTAAATTGAATTTCAATATATATATATATGTATATATATTTTTTTTGCATATATAAATAAGTTTTTTTGTTTATATAACAATATTTTTTTTTTCTTCTTTTGTTTTAATTTAAAATTAAATTGAATCAAAATTTTGTTCATGTATATATATAGATTTTTTTTTTTGGTTTATATATATAGAAATTTTCACTAACTTTAAATTTTCACTAATTTCTTTTAAATTTAGAAATGACTTGGTTTTTTTTTATTTTTTTATCACAAATTCTAAGTTTATTATATATATACACATATTCTATACAATTGCAGCAAAGATAACATGAGTAATAACAAGTTTTCACTAACTTGTAATTTTTCTCATTTTGCTGTGCAGGTTCTTCACAACAGTGATTTTTTTGCACTAATTACTTGAAGTAATTACATCCAAAGGAGTCTTTTTTTTTTTTTTTAACCGTTCCGTTCAATGTAGTGTTCTATTCAATATAGCGAGCCCTCTGGTTCCAGATTTGGAACCATGGCTCTGATACCATATGTAAGACCCTCAACTGGGTCTCCTTAAAGTTTTATATACAGTCAATTTCACTTCCTGTCAAAATTTCTGTTCTGTTATGTTTGTGTTTTGTTTCTGCTTTTATTGTGGTTCTATTCTCCTTTACTAGTTTTGGCTTTAAAGAAAATAAAGTGTTTATGTTTACAAAACTGAACAATTAAAATTCTGTTTTAATTTCATGTTTGCATTTCTAACTTTTGCTCATTTACATGCCTGAAAACGATATAAAATCTGCATTCTTATTCTTTTTCGATTTGAAAATTGATAAATCTGTTTTATCTACTTCTAACAATTTATTGTGGATTGTGCAGGTAGCAAAGATAATCACAGCATATAAACCTTTGAATTTAATTAAACAGAATTTGCCACGGTAGAAACGATAACATACCTGCTGAAAAATACCTGTAGGTAGCTAGTAGGTCCACCTTTGTTGCTGTCATTGTTTGCCGTTCTTTTCTTTGCTTTTCCCTGCAGTCAAAAGCCTTCCCCACAGTTCTGAAACTCAACCAGCCAAACCAGTTTTTCCACCCTGACAACTGGCGAGGTCTCGCCGACCACCCAGCTCCAAAGGTACCCCTTTGGACCCCCGAGCCCAAACCAAGTACAATCCTTAAGCTGTTGTATCCCCTCAAAAACAATCACCAACAAAAACCCTTCCCTGCAACTCTGCTCTCCAAATCTCTGCTCTCCCAAAACTTCTCCAAAATCCTAAGGTCCAAAGGATCCCTTCTCCTTCCTCCCTTCTCCCTCTTATCCCCTTCACTTGCCGACTCTATCCCTCTTTACTACCCCTATCTCTAACTTCAATTTCACCCAACCCATTCATCTACCATTTAAGTCCTCGAGCCCTCAACTTGGACTTGGACTTATTAAATATTTAAATTATTATTAAAAAGTGTTGGTTGGGTCACTTCTCAACCATAACCTTTAATTCAATTAAATTTAATCATTTTATTTAATATAACAATTTTAAACATATCCTTATTCATATTTCAACATTTGACCATTTAATTAATAAATAATA
Organism: Larix kaempferi; assembly: GCA_027924585.1. Lineage (NCBI taxonomy): Eukaryota > Viridiplantae > Streptophyta > Pinopsida > Pinales > Pinaceae > Larix > Larix kaempferi. Next base: position 12,154,906 of record BSBM01000619.1, on the reverse strand, counting down.
AATGTTATATACATATTATATAGTTTAAACTTGCCTGCTTCCCCATTTAATTTAATTAACAGTAATTATCAATTGATTAATTACAATTGCCTAATCATTTAATTAATGGTTTCTAATATTTTTAATATGTAAATTCTCTTTAATTCATAAATTCACTAATTCAATTTATCAATTATGAACAATAATCCTATCAATGTAAATCATAACATTATCAATGTGTAATTATATTAATTAAATAAAATTCACTAAGATTTAATCGACTCATATACCTGTTTCCATTTTAATTACACCTTAGTTTGTAATTAGCTAATTAACAATCATTACTACAGGTAAGCATAGTCTTGTTAAAGTTAATTAACATCATTAACACATAATTAATTTAAGGGATCAAGTTACTATCAACTTATTTAACCTTATAATTACATTTCAATCCTTAGTCCTGGCTAGTTAAACTCATTAACAATTAATCAATCATTATAATCAATTGCGTTAGTCACTACCTAGGTTAACCATAGCTTTGTTTATTAATCAACAATAATTAATTATTAATGGACAACAATTAACCATTAATCAACATTATTAGCCCTAATCATCATTGTTAACTTCAGTCGACATTATTAACATTGATCAACAATAGTTAGTTACTAAATGACAGTAATTAATATTTAGTGACACTAATTGACATTATTACTCAACAATATTCCATGTAATTCATAATATGTAGGCGAGTTATGTAAGCGTAGCTACTGCTTACATTCCTCGTGTAAGTACACTACAAGTAATAGTTCACATACATCAATCATAATCAAGGAACATATTATTTACCGACACATGTTTTAACATAGTTTACAAGGTACGATCCATTAGCTTACTGAAATCCAAGTTACGACAATTCACACATCACTGATTTTGACACATACTCAATCAAGGGTTTTACACACCTACAGTTAGATCTTGTTTTCACCCCTACTTCACACTACACCTATCTACCTACATCATTACTAACTTCCACATCCTATCCTGTCCTCTGCTGGACTACCCTGGAATGTCAAGTCATGACCGGTTCCAACTAGAACCCGTAAGCGGAAGTGTCGACTACATCGACCAGCTTCCCCAGCAGGCAACCACCAGTCATCATCACACACCTTGGGGAGCGCGCCGTAGCACAGCCCTCCCATGACTCTGGGTTTCGGGGATAAACAGTGGGTAAAGCCTCCACCCCCCCTAATGGAACAAGGGACTATGTCCACCCGACATAACAACAGCGTTGCACTTGTACTCGGTCTGTCATCGTATAACCGATCTGGGCGGTTGAGTTTCCTGAAACCCCACCCCACCCATGTCATAACATACATCATAATAAACAGCATAATAACCATACGAAAGTAAATAATGCATCACTCGCATACCATTTTATCTTTTAAAGTCCGTGTCCCCGAGGCCCTCCCACCTCGTAGGATCCAGCTATCACTTAGCCGTTTCAACCTGTAAGTCAGTCCTCGACATACAATATAGAATATCGTGCATAATCCTCGATATGTACACACATATATTTCATCATAACATAACAACAATAAACTCATTCATTCGCCATGCACCTGGCATAACATTCATTATTTCAACATATAACTGTAACGGTATCCACGTACCCATCATTCAGTAAATTCCATATATTTGACATAATTAACACATGATACATATCTAAACATGACTACCGATCATAATACTATCATCATACACACACATATATATATCGGAAAAATAATAGAACCATATGTCCACAGTGTCATCAACCGACGAGGTCTCACAGTCAAACAAATACAACATATAATAGTAGTTCAGGTAGAAATGTCAAAATGGGGCGTTACATTTTTAGACAAATTCCCCTCATGAATTTTTTTATTAAAAGATTGTTATTAAAAAATGGGAGTGAGAAGTTTGAATTTAATATGCACTTTAATGATAAAGTGAGTATATAATATTTAATATATTTGGGAGTCAAAATCACATGTTTATATAAGTGTGTGTTTAAATTTTGTGATAATTAAGTTTAATCTTAATAGTTGTGAGATAAAGTATTATTATTTTCATCTAAATAGTAAAATTTTGCAATAAATAACTTTTCAAAAAAATGTGTTCAAATTCTATAAAAAAAACTTTAATAACTTTCTCTAGTACCCACTTCACTATCTCTTAAACAAATGAATGAAATTTTGTTAGTAAGTGACATGTTGACTTAATAAATCACTCAAAAAATGTCTTCAAATTCTCTAAAAATAACTTTAATAATTTTTCAGTATCTTTTAAACAACTAAGCGAGCATATAATATTTAATGTATTTTGGAATCAAAATCACATATTTATATCCCAAATGCAAAAATAACTTTAATAACTTTTCATCATCTTTTAAACAACTAAGCAAGCATGTAATATTTAATGTATTTTGGAATCAAAATCACATATTTATATCCCAAATGCAGGTGCGAATTAATGTTCATGGTGAAACGAGTACGGCCACAACAAGCAGCATGATGAGGAGGTGTGTTAGCATAAGGATAGAATTTAAGGTTAATAAGGTGGAGGGGATGGTTGATGGAAGCCCGTTGCATCACCTTGTACGCTTGCAATCGATTAAAGCTTTCTGCATGATTCTTTGTGTATGGATAATAATTATGGTACAAGGGGGGGATTTATGCATGGATTTATCGGGGTATTTTTTAAGGATTATACAACTATATTTAAGTATAGTATTCTAGGCGATTATTTTGGATTGAAAAAAATATATATATAAATTGGTAGGCGAATATTAAATATGAAACATACAAGTTACTACTGAAACTTGTAAATTTTGGCGAATATTATGATAAAAAAACATATTTTATGTAAATATAAGCGATATGGAAGACTAAAGATGACCAAATAGCGAATTTTTTTTTGAAAAAAAACCCAAAAAATAGCCAATTGGCGAGGATCCACTGGGATGGCTAGAAATGTGGAGCTTCTCGATTGTGATCATTATGATATGTGGGGATAGTTTCTTAAATTCTCCGAGAAGGGCATGCCGAGAACCTTGGGCAGTCTCTTGTTGTTTGGAATCCACTGGCGAAGCCATCCCTGTCTTAGTTGGTGGAATTTGGAGAGGGGAGGGGGTATCAGTTTATTGGGCACCATGGTGAAGAGAGGCAGGGGCGTTGTCATGTTGACAAAGGAAAACAAGGGGAAGGGAGCAGGCGCATGACCAGGGATCACCTAAGGGCCACCTAAGCGACTCGTTTCTTCAAGCTGAATATCTCCTATGAGGTCCAACGAGAAATGGAGGACTTGGAGGCTAGTCTCTGAGAAAAATTAGATGAGGAACAACCGGCGGCGGAGGCCAAGAGCTTGAAGACTGGGTTTATGATCGAGGAAACACCGCGTCTCGACTCTCATTGTATGGTCGATCTGTAGCTTTGTATGGGGTGGTGAAGAACATGTTGTCCTAGGTGTCGTGGAAACACATTTTGAAGGAGGAAGGGGACACCGATCCTATTTGCAGTTGGAAGGAGCACCACATGGACTCCTGAATTATGCACAAGAAGATCGACGTGATTGCTCGACGGCTGGGCATGAAGTTCACTCCAAAGGACACGGGTGGTGTTGGTTAGTCGAGCTCATTGAATGAAGAAAAACCTGCTCCAAAAGGAGCCCCGTCGGGTGCTTGACGGTCTCGTTCTTATGTCTATTTTTTGGTTATGTTCAGTCAGTTAATTTCTGAGTCGAAAATAGATATGGGTCTTGTTGGTTTGGGTCTTAGTAAGTGTCAGAGGTATACTAGTGGTCATAGGTCAGGTGGCTTTATCAGGGCAATTTTGAGTTTGTATGCAAAAATATGACAATGTATCTTATGAACAAAAGTATGCTAGAGTCCTCTAGCAATGTGTTGAGTCTGGGAAGTTTTGAAACTAAGGGAGGCTTTGCTCCTATGAATCCTTCTTTGTATTGAATACCCTGTAAACTTTCTTTGTTATACCGTGGAGTGAGGGGTACATGTCCTTTTTCAACAACGCTTCGAACCAGAACAGAGCCGGGGCAAGAGGAATCCTTTGTATCAATCAGAAGTTATCTTTCAAGTTTCTTGCTGTTTTAGGATTGGGTATGAACAATTTCTCTGAGCTTCATGAGTTACTCCTTTTGCTCACTCTTGCAAAAAAGAATGAAGTTAAGCGCTTGCAAGTGTTCGGAGACTCGCACCTGGTCATTGACTGGGAAAACGAAGGAAAGGAATGCCACAATTTAGGGCTAAGTCCTCTTCTAGCTGAGACTTTGATTCTCAAAGAAGATATGGAGAAGATTTTCTTTACTCATATCTCTCGGGATAGGAACATAGAAGCCGATTTACTCTCCAAAGCTGGTCTGGATCTAAGTAGTGGTATTTGTTCAATCCAAACGGTGAGAGACGGAAGAGTCTCTGAATGCCAGCAGGTTTCTCTTTGGGAAATTGAGCCATACTTTCCGTTTTTAGGTATCTGTGGGAACGGTTACAGGTTTTGGTTTCTTGTATCGGCGTCGGATGCAACAACTTGAATATTGGATGTGTTTTGATCAACGAAATTTCGAGACTGATTTTTGAGTTTTGTTAAAGAGTTTGGTAGTGATGACACTTGTTTAAAAAAGGATTGTAATAAGACTTTTATGTCTCTTTCATGATTTTAAGTGAATACTGGTTAGCCATCATATACATAATGTAATCTTTGTTTTTGTTAAATATAAAGGTTATGATTTTTTTGGGGGGAAAAATCTTGACAAATAAAATATCTATGATTTGTATTCAACATGTAACTTAGATATATTTATAAATGAATCAATTCGACATTACTAATTTGGATTCAACATACTATTAAAGAGTAAATTCATAACTCAAGCATCTCAATACATGTAAATTGATTATTTTTAATTATTTATTTAATATTAAGATTATTTTTAATTATTTATTTAATATCAAATAATATCTTTTTGTAAGATTTGAGTAAAAGGTTTATATTATCAAAAGAAAAGAGAGATTGGTCTACCAGTAGGGAGGCTAGATGAGTCTCCTCTCCATAATTCCATCATTAATATCCAATTCAAATTGATATAATTGTAGCTTATACATCTTAAAGAACTGAAACTAAAAGACTTGTCTATATCTATAAGACTTAAATTATTGAAACTAAAAAACTTTATTATGCCTGTGAAAGTTATGAGACTGAAACTATAAATACAAGGTGCCCTACAATCTAGGTCTTTTAAACAAAATTGAGAATCCATTGCTTCCATGATATCAAGAGGCCGACTATACTGGTAATTAAAACATCTAGGACTGACACAGAGAGAGGAGCTATTCATCATCCGAAATGTTGATGGTCAAGACTACCTTGGATTGTGCTTCCTCTGTGGTCGTTGGATCTTTATTGTTATTCTCCTTCATTGGTTGCCTGCAATAGATAAGCCCCGCATAGGAGGGAGACACTCTACGCTAAAAGACCTTTCCCATTAGCTCACAAACTAGGGCATTTAGCTTGGCATCATATTCTTGATGGTTCTGTTGAATTTGTTGAACCCTTGTTACCAAACTCCCCACTCAATCCGATAGGCTAGAAATATCATTTCCCTCTGCAAATAATCCTTGGGTGCTATTAGATATGGCGTATCCCATAAGAGCCTTGATATTCCATAACATAGTTAGGGTTTTGGAGTATCAAGTTTCCCTTATTCGAGTATTCATGGGGTTGTCCTGCAGGGAACTGAGCTCCTCTTCTAACTTCTTGACTAGTGGAACCTCCAACCTTCTAGCAATTATGTCCTCCATCCTGAGAATGCACTCCATTGAGGCATGTTTGACAATGCCATGGAATCCCACCTTTGCAGTATCTGCTCCTCAAGGACTCGAGGCATGTGAGTCCTCTTAGGGCCATTAAGAGTTTTGCGGGTTGTTCGCTTGATACGAGCCATCTTGCTTAGGCGAGAAGATCTCTACCACTGAAACCGGATACAAAGGTCAACACTGCGAAGGGTGTAGCAAGGCAATAGAAATGTCGGGTCTTCTTTCATTCTCTTCTATTTCTTCTTGTTTTTGGTCTCCCTCCGAAGGCAAGGCCACCAAATCTTTCCATGATTGCTTCCTAAGCGTGGGTTCTAAACTAGAGTGAATAATATGAGTTGGAAAGCCAAGCTCTCACGTTTGAAGTTGAAGTCATTTGAGGTAAGGCATGGTTGTCATACAGTCAGCGGTAGTCAAAATGATTGCTTCGGACCGGGGCAGTTAGACCATAATGACACTTCATCGTGTGAGGTATTTGTCCTAGCAAGCTGGTAGTCCTTCGGATGAACACGTTTGGAAGCATCAAGAGGAACGTTCCACATAAATATGACACCCATAGTGGGGAAATATCAAATAATGTTATTTAACAAGTGAATTTAATTTTGAATTCCATTCTCATAACATAAATTATTCAAACTTTTAATGACAATGTATATATGTTTAGTGGTAGTGTCATTTTTAGTGGTAGTGTCATTTTTTTTGCACTATAGAGTTCTATCCTTTTCATATATTTTTTTGAAAAGGTTATTTTAAAATGGATTAAAATTTTAAGTCATTTTAAAATAGGCTAAAATCTTAAAAAACAAAATTGGCAATGGAACTTTAGCTTCATCAAATTCCTATCTAATTTTAAACAATTTTCAAAAAGCCTTTAAACTAATTAAATTTACTCCATTATCATGTTTTTTTTAATATAATTTAATAAAGCTTAAATATGAAAAAATTTCTAATCATTATTTTAAATTATATATATATATAACATAAAACCTATTTGTTAATCATTTTACCCTTGGTTATCACTCTCACTGCACTTGGCATTTGAAGTAAGTACTTTGTGAAAATACCCACCAAAACTTTGGTATAGTAAGCATAAACTATTCATGATATAGGGTTTTTACCAATAAACTATTCATGATATAATAATATTTTTACCAATTTCACCCATTCTCATTATGTGTGATTTGATGGAGACCACTGGAAACCTTACATGGTAAAGCAACCCTCCAAATATATGTATGGTGTTTGGTTAGGTATCACAATTATAGGAGGCCAATCAGGTAAACCTCCTTATCGACAAAATGTGGTGGGTTTGAACAAAGCATGAAGCCACCTCAAACAAAGTGCCATGATGGTTGATTTGGACAACCTAATCCATGTGAAACACATTGTGAACTTTATGGTACAAGTGGGTCTTCTAACCCATTCTAGAATCAAACAAAAGTGCATTGAAAGTGTACAAGGTACATAGGTTATGTGAAAAGAAGCTTTTCATTGTAGCATCATTTTGTTTGTATTTACAAAAAGTAAGAAATGTAGCACTATTTTGTTTGTATTTATAAAGTCAAGAATGTATTTGGTGATTTGACAAGTTTACTCTAAGAATTGTGTTTAAGATATTTTAGATATACAATCACAAAGATTTTTTAAAAGCTTTTTTGGGAAGAGTATTATAAGAAAAGTTAGGTTTAGTGAAAGTTTTAATGTCTATATGTATATTAAATTATTTATTTAATAAAATATTTTAGTAAAGGTGGACAAGTGGAGGGAGGTTTTAGTAGAGGTTCTATGATTAAAAAACAACGAATGGACGAAGCTAATTAGGTAAGCCTCCTCTTTAACATAAAAATAATTAATTTTGTTTGATACAAAGTAAGAATCCCTGTAATTTTGTTTGATTGGTTTGATACAAAGTAAGAATCCCTTATGGTGACTTATCCACCTCAGACGAAGTACCATGATATCAATTTCTCTATATAGATGTGTGTTATGTAAAGTTTGATTGAGTTTAATGATTTTTTTTGTAAGTTCAAAATCTATTAAAAGCAAAATTAAAGAGATATAGATTTGTAGTTGTCGGTCGTCCACCTCGGACTCTTGACCAATCACTCCTCCAAAGTTTGGAAACTAGTTTTTAGATTGAGTTGCTGATAGTAAAAACATTTAATGATTTTTTTTGTAAGTTCAAAATCTATTAAAAGCAAAATTAAAGAGATATAGATTTGTAGTTGTCGGTTATTCATTTGGGACTCTCGACCAATCACTCCTCCAAAGTTTGGAAACTAGTTTTTAGATTGAGTTGCTGATAGTAAAAACACTAAAACAAATACTGAAGTTCTAAAAATCTAAAGTAAAGAATAAAGACCCCCGCATGCCAAGGCTTATAGCCGAATTAAACCCATATAACCAAATAATATCAAGACTTAAAACATTATGAGCCAACCTAAAGAGTAAAAAAGATGAAGATGTGACTGAGAGACCTGATATTGAGACTAGAGAAAAGGTTGACTAAGTATCATCTATAATATTGATGAGAGGAGAGACCTGCTTCATATCATTTTTGCAGTTGCCCTTCAGACCGGATGACTCACCTTTCGGAGGGGGATTCAACTACCGACAAAAGATGAGGCTAAAATCAGGCTAATTCACAAGCGGTTGTTGAAGACCCTCCCAGCTAGCTCGTGGGAGAGGACATTCATCTTGGAATCGAGGTCCATTTGATATTTAGCCATATGGTGAAGACAACCTTCTATGCGGTCCATCCTAGCAGCTAGGCTAATACCCTAAGTGTCCTCCAAAAATTTTCCTTCTGCACTTTTCATAATAGCCTAGCTGAGAAACGTTTTGGTGTACCAGAGAAGCGTTAGAGTTTTTATGTACTCCGTCTCTCGATTTCGGGTGGATATGAAATCCTCAATGATTCTACCCAGGTCTGCAACAAGATTCTCTGAAGCAGGGTGCTCAAAATGAATTTGTATACGGGCCCCCATATCTTGGATATGAAGGCAAGCAAGAGGAGAGAACATGCTATAAAAGCTAGCACGTGCTTTCTCCTGCTCGTTTAACACCCGAGGCATGTGAGAACGGTGAGGACAAGAAGAAGTCTTGCACTTAGTTCGCCTTGTCCTAACCATGGTGAATTCAGCATGAGGATCTAACAATTCATAAATTGATCGACACAAGGAGAGAGGAGTCCCCCGAAACCACAGTATGCGAAGCCTCCTAGGGAAAGTGCTATAATAATGAGGATTTTTCTTGCCCCTGAAACTATAAGAGCTACACATGCTTCACACCATATTAGGAAACCAAACTCCATCCTAGTGAAAGCAAGTAAGAGCAAAGGGAAAGCAACAAAATTCATGATCTCCTGCTTAATTGTGGAAGAGTTCGAATACAAGCCAGGTTGCATATACTAATTTCAATGAGGGGTAAAGGACCCACCTTTACCGACCATCATTCTCCTAATCACGTACCCATGTACTACATGGTACTAGTCAGCTGGGTTATCGCCACGTGAAGACCTACTCGTGCTATTTGCTTGGCTCCCATTGATCATGTAGAGTGATATGATGACTAATTTTGACACCCAACGTGGGGGTGATTGAGTTTAATGATTAAGAATACGAGCTTTTGATATTATCCACTGGAATTTGAAATCAAATTAAATAATCATCTTGAATTAGATTATTATTGAAGGAATTTGGAAACCTGTGTAAGAGATTTGAAATTTCGATGTTTCGGGCTAAATAGCGTAGCCCATCCTCAGGAAAATAGAAATCTTGAAACTGTAGATTATTATTATTATTGCACAATATAAACTTTTTGAAACTGTCCAAGTATGCTCTCGAGAAATATATGGCATCAAAGGATGCAAAGATGAGGGTAGTAGAGTATTTAGAGGAACTCATCAAAACCACTACCCCCAAAATACACAATTCCAAATGGTACAAACTCACCAAATGGAATGTCATTTCCTTCTAGAATTTGGATGTAATGGTGGAGAATCATGTGATTTCCAAAGGCCACATAATGAATCCCTACGTGGAGTCTGAGGCAAAAGAAAAGGAACCAAGTACATTGGAGGCATATGAAAATGATGAAAGAAAAAATGAATGTCTTCCCAATGGCATTGTGGTTTTGGCTCTTAGTGTGGCCAAGAATGTTGGCAAATTGTAGGTTCAAATTTCAGTTCACTATAAATGTCGAGTATTTTTTGAACAGTTTGCACATCAAGTATTTGACAAAATCCCTTCATGCAAAGTGTTTACGAAACACTTGAATACCAAGTGTTTGATAAAATGTCTACCTAATAAGTGTTTTTTTTATAAAATGTCTACCTAACAAGTGTTTGCTAAAACACTTGAATTTCAAACATTTGATGAAATGCCTTCCCGACAAGTATTTGTTGGCATAGTTGTTATTGAGGACATGTTCCATATGATGTTAAATTTTCTGGGAATACCATAATTTGTGGGTGAGTTCAAATGATTTTGTTGTAGATTTAAAGCAACATTGCAGTGGTTATAGGGAATTCTTGTAGACCAACAACGTTTCATTTTTTAGGGTAAAGCACTAGAAGACCAATATTTGTTGTTTGACTATAGCTTATGCAAGATTCAACTATCCATTTGGTATTGTGATTACAAGGAGGAGGAGTGGGACTTGGGTTCTCTTCCACTTCCTAATTTCCTTCAAGGATACAATCAAAAATAAAATTAAAAAATCATCCACTATGCTTTGACTCCTCCTCTATATTATTCCGATACAATGGATAAAGTTGAAGATGAGTCATTGGTGGAGATAATAGCACTGGAGGTCACTCAACTACATCAAAATTATAAATGAGATCTTGTTATTTGCAAATCTAATGGTTATTGGGATTTCCAGGATATGAACTTACTCAATTATATTATTAAAGCATCCAAGACATCTAATGTTGCCTCTAAAGTTTGTTTCCTATGGACTTTTTCCAAGGTTTCAGCTTCGCCTTCAAAGTTCATTGCACTTGGACTTGTTCAAAGTCTTCCAACTTCTTCAAATGACAATCTATGGCAATTGGTTCTGGTAACAAGCAACATTCTTAACTTTGGACTTAGGCAATTTTGATTGCTTCTTAGTTGTATTGATGCCATCATCTTGGGCATCTTTCCTCCTGAAAGATCCCATCTTAGGTTGCAACTTTGTCATAGCTTACAACCTCTAAGTCAACCCAAGTCTTCATTACTTGATTCTCACCATTTATGCTTCCAAGTCAATGGTACCAAGCACCTGTCCCAAGATTCCTTCCTTTACCCAATGTTTTACTGCAACTCTGCCACTACTACACTTCAATGCATATCTCAAAACGACGCAAGGAAAGTCTATTGTGAACTCCACTTAGTCTGTGTAATCCTTAAAACACCGGGATTTTACCAAATATTATGGAGTGATCCTCCCAAGTTGCATGTTGCACCAAATGCAAGAATATGGTCCATCGCCATACTATCTCCAAGTCACCCTTCCAACCATTCGCCAAACTCATCCCAAACCTTTTTTTTCTTAAGTCTACCAAGACATGGTGAAGAGTATTTGAATATGATTTGGTATGACATTTCCTCCATAAAGGGGGTAAAGAGTAAGCTCTGATACCACTTGTCATGGATCTATAATCATGCCCAAAAATGTTCACTTTTTGGCTCTTGAGGTCATGCAACATTGCCTTGCCTCAACCATAGGGGCGTGGTCAACCTACACCAACTACGACCAAACTATGCCTCTCCACTTAAGTTCTACCCATAACTATGCCTTAAGCTACAATTGGTTAGATATACAACTAGTACAACCAAGTTCAACACAATGGGAACATGTCCAATTGTGGCCTCAAAGCATCCCAGATCTATAACACTTAGCCAATATTCAATAGCAGAGCCATCCAATATAATCCATGAAAAATAGCAACAAAGAAACATAAAGTGTCCACAACACAAATGTATGGGCATCATCCAAGGTGGATGCATTACATTTATTAGTATGAAGAATGTTACAAATATACGACAAGGGAGTGCAACCTTTTTCCTGTAACAATATAGCATATGTATAATCAATCCAAGGCAATATTGGCAACTACTTACTACCCAAAAGACTTGTACACTCCAATCCCTTAAGCAATTCCAAGTCTACCTCTTGTAGATCCTAACTCTTCGATAGTTCACTCAACCATCGTCCAAGTAGCATATTGTGCCAACCCTACACTTAGAACAATCGTGGAAGTCCTTGTCCACCCTTGCCAATCACACCTTGATGGAACTCTTGCTTGAATGCCTTTGCACAATGTAAGCTTCCTTTTTATATAATGGATAATTTTTGTATTGGCTTCTTCTACAGTGACTTACAATCTACTCAATGTCAGGGTAGACCCAATGTGCAATCCATCCACCTGTCTACCAAGTATTTAAGCACTTAGTCCTCACGTCCAAGGAATCATGCACCCACTTGCCCAAGATGTTCTAACAGTCTTAAGCATCCGATGGTCCAATTGCCTTTCTTAAACGATGTCCAAGGTATTCCTTACCCTTTATTATGCTCCACATCACATTAAGCATCGGTTCATCCCATTTAGGGAAGATACAGTTTAGATACAAAATCTTCTTAATATCATTTGACCATCAATATTTCTTATTTCTATTTGCATACAAATATAGGAATAATATTTGTATCTTAAAAATATATATATAAATATGTAACTCTTTATCTTTATATATAACACTCTTTATTATGTAGACTTTTTCTTTGAATTTTGAAAAGATGGTAATGGTACGTGAGAATCATAACATTTTCAAAATTTGGAGTAGAATATTTATATTTTTGGAAGTTTGAAGTAGAATATTTATATTTTTGGACAATTTTCATGATGAAAAGGTTTAATTTTAAAAAACGTGATTCAAGTGGTAGGTAAATAAAATACGTAACTTGGATGCACTTTCTGTCAATGTCAAAGTTTTATAATTGATCCACTCGATCATGTAGGTTATGTTTATAGAAGTTTGAAGTCATATGAAATTTAACATTTTAAAGTTTTGGATTTTTCTTTGGTATTTTGAAGTCATTTGTAAATTATATCATATAAATTATATAAATACAAAAAGTTGCATTAATTAATTAATTAATTGTGAAGTAAAATGTTTTCAATTTACTTAATTATTAGTTAATTTACAATTATCATAAAACTAATATCTTACTTATTATTTTATTATCAACTTAACAATACATAATCCAATATATTCATTCACGTGCCAATTATTTCAATTTGGGATCCTAAACAATAACACATAAACCCTAAAAATATGCAAAAATTGAGTTGATTTGTTGATTATGAAGTAAATAGTTATTCTTGTACTATTTATGAAAAACATTATTTAAAATTGAGGATGCGTGAATGGAAATTGAAATTGAAATTCAATGTATATTTATATAAATGCATTTTACAATCTCACCAATTGAAATTTGGTGACAGACGTGACACGTCTCATCAACTTTGGGTTGTAGAAAGGGCCTCTCGGCCCAATGAGATTTAGTGGAAGTTTTAGTGTAGACATCTTTTCTTATTTTTGGTTTAGTGAAAGATTTTAGTAGCAGAGGATAAGTAAAGATTTTAATGAAGGTTTTTAACATGAGTGTATTTTTTATAATTGGATGCATCGGTGTGCCATGTAAACCAACATACTAATGCATTGATATTTATAAGTACATCGACGTTTACATTTTAAAAATGATGTCTTTCATTTATTTTTTCAATGACTAAAACAAACCATGTTTAATTTGTTGTTATCAATGTACTATAATCCTTTGATTGTATCAGTATTGCAATAGTATAGACACATTGAGACACACTAGTGCATTGACATTCTCGTTGCACCATAGTAGGGTTCCTGATTGACTCTCATTTTTACCATCAACCCAATGCTTACATGCCCTTTAAGCATCGGTGCATTTTTTATTCAACATCTAATCTATTGGACCCTCCTTTTAAATTGTCGAATTTTCTCAACAATCTTCATCCACATCGATTATTTGGGTCTAGCTTGAAAGGTTGTGGCCAAATGGAGTGTTATCCTCCCCACCCAAGTTCTATTCATGTAAGTGACATGCTAAGCTCATAATGAATATATTCTTGTAATGACTTTGAGAGCTATTATTGACCACTTATTGACCCGTCCTTGTGCCCTGAAGAATTTGGGGTTTACCATGGGTACCATACTCGAAATGATGGGAAGTACTTGGAGGTTTTCTTTGAGCATTTTAACATGGAAAAAAAATCATTCATCTACATCAAATTTTAACTCAACTTGTGATTTCACAAAAATTGATTGGTTGTATCTACATTTTCATCGCAATTATGCATCCACAATAAAAGCAATAATAAATAACATATTTATTATCCCTTTGTTTATTTACATGTTCATTTTTTTTTTCAATTTATGTAAATAATTCCTTTTTAAACTTAAAAAAAAACATAACATCAATGTAACCTAAATTGTTTTCATACACCGACAATAGGTACACATAGACAGAACACTACCTCTAATGTATTGTTGCATGTAACACATTAGGTACGGTGCATAACTTTAAATGCAACACACAAAACATTTTTTTGATGTATTGTGTTTATTGAATTCTTGACCGTGAATGATGACATAATGCAATGTTACAATACACCTAATCCCAAAATAATGTCACACATTAATAATAAAAAAAATTAGTGTTGTACATTTTATTGCACGACACTGTGTTCTTGTTGATGACTAAGTGCATCATGCAAGTGTGACTAGGCCACATCAACACATTGTAATGCAAGTGCCACATCAACACATTGTAATGCAAGTGTGACTAGGCCACATCAACACATTGTAATGGCAAGGTGAGCGTTCTTTGTTTTTTAGTGCATTTATAGTTACTAGACCCATCGATGTTCAATGCATTATCTTACCAAACATTGTTAATAAGGCACATATAAACATTTAACACATTGATTCCTATTTGTTGCCAAAAAATAAAATTAAAATGACATATTTTGTACTTTCTAAAGCACTAAATTAAAATGACATATTTTGTACTTTCTAAAGCACTAAATTAAAATGACATATATTATTTGGCAACATTGTATATATTGTATCTTTTATGTCTATATTTTGCTAATGAGAGTTGTCTACGAATTGGGGACAATCACAACACCCCATGCACATAATGTGGTGAATGTGGTGTGGACTTGTGAGGCCCGTTAGAAAGAGTGGGATATGTTTCATTGGCGTATTAGTTTGGAGATTTGTTTATTTTTAATGGATGTTGGAATCATCAAGTTTTATGAGGTTACATTTTTCAAAGGGAGCAGTGTATTTGTTTTTAACTGTTTCATCATTGTGATGTTGTTAGGAAAGCATCCAATGATAAGTCTGATTTATGTTACTAGTTTATAGAAGAGAACATTTACTTTATCATAGGTCTATCTAGAAGGGGATATGATGCTACCTATTTCCTTGTGCCCAATGTTATAGCATAGGCCCAACAAAGACATGTTTATAAGTATGGAAAAGTAGACATTAAATCTAACATCGATTATTTCCAAGTTATTGGGGGACAATTATGCATGCAATCTTTTAAGCAATGCGAGGATGTGCATGCCCATGCCTTATTTGCTTTTCATTCATACCATACTATTGATTGGTAGTGCATCAGTTGCACCTTGTTACATTGGGTAGATACCCTCATCGAACAATGAACATTGTATAGGTGGTATACTATTATAATGAGGCACTTTTGTATTGTTTTGGATCATTGTTGCAATATCCTACCAGGGAGATCTCTCTTCCACTTTGCATAAGCGATGTTTTGTCTACTTTTTGAGAGGTTTTTTATGATTGGAATTTTATTCGATTGCATCTCTCGTGGATCAACAATTGATGTGTGTATGTTTATGTTGTGTAAATGTTGCACACGAGGGGTTACACGTCATGGTTGTGTATGCCTATGTCTATTGATGTGATTTCTCTGATTTTTCTGTTAAGTAGTGAAGATGATCTTGTCCTCAATCTTGTGTCATATCATTATGTAGGGATGTACTTGCAAGGGTTTTCAAACTATAATGCCCTCTATTAGATATAATAATTAATAAAAATAAATGATGGAGGAGGAGGCTAAAAGTTCTACGATTTCAAACGGGAAAAGGAGGAGTCTAAAAGTTCTACTATTTCAAACAGGAAAAATGATTTTTTCTTTAGCACGATTTTGAAAAAAATATGATATTTAAAAAAAAAACTTGGTTACAACTCTCATACTCTAAAATTTTGGGTGCCCCAGGGGTTTTTGATGGTGTTGAATCCATTTCTACCATCAAAATCGCCTTTAAAACACAGCTAAATTCAGATTTTGCAAAATAAAAAATGTTGGATTTTGGTGAAAAGCTCTCATCCAGGCCAAATCGTCGAATTTTTAGACAGCTCCAATAAATAATAATAATAATAATAATAATATAAATTAAGACGAAATCTACAATTAGATAAAAATTTAAGTAAATATGCATGTTATGCATGAGAATCTTTACAAGAATAAAATTTCCTAATAAGCTATAATGGAGGTTGGGAAGATGGAGAAATGATCTTCTTTTGTTGGGAGAAAATCTTGGTCTTGAAAAGTTCTTGGAGCTTGGGATCGTGAAGGAAGAGGAATGATAGTTGGCATTGGCTTGTTGATTGAGGGCTTCAGGGTTCTCATTTGTTTTGACTAAGGGATTGGTTGGTAGGAGAGCAGTCCAGCACATATTGTTTCCCAATTGGTTGTGGTTGATAGGAGTGAATAGTTGGAGCTCGCTAGTTCAATATCACCACAATTCTCACATCACACTAACTACATCACTGAGTTGTCAACTCCACTATGTTGTGACACATTTTTCATTGAATGATTCATACCTTCATATACATGAAGAGTTAGATATCTCTCTCAATAGATACACTAGTGCAAAACCTTGCTAGTCTCATAAATAACATCAATTGCAGAACCTGTGAAAATTTGTCTTAATCAATGACCCTATATACCAATAGTAGGATTAGCTTCATCTGCACTTCACTTTGTGTAAGGACTCAATTAAATAAACTACTTTAATCAAACTCGTCAACATGGCCTTCAAATAAAAAGTATCAATAGTAGCACCGATCATTAAACATTTACATAACTCACATAAGATAAGTACATAAACATTAACCACTTCTAAATATCATGAACATCACTCAAGTACTCATAAAATAACTAATCATAAGCTTATGTAGAGTGAGAATCATACCTGGAAGGGTTTCAAGGAATTGACTGACAGTCAAGGTGAAGATGGATTTGTTGAGCTCTAATTTCTCACTCTTGTTGATCATAACCAACCGGGTAACATCATGTGGGGGACTGCTCTCCTTCCAACTAATCCCTAAGTCAAAATAACTAAGAGCACTCAAGATCTCAATGAAAAAACCAATGTTAATTATCATTCATCTTCCTTCAAGAGCCCAAGCTATGAGAACTTCTCAAAACCAAGATTTTCTCCAAGCAAAAGAAGATCATTTCCATCTTCTCAACCTCCATTATATAGCTCATTAGTAAATTAGATTCTTATAAAAAATCTCATCCATTTATAGTTTTAGTATCATGCATAACATGCATCTTTAGTGAATTTTTTATATCTAAAATTAGAATTATCTCTCAATTAATTTATATGTTATTATTGTTGTTGTTGTTATTTTCTTCTCCTTCTCCTCCTCCTCCTCCTTCTTATTATTATCCTGATGTATTTATTTTCATCATTATATCTAATATGGGCCACGATATATTCTCCCACTTCAAGGAACTTCATCTTGAAGTTTATTTTAAATATGTATGTATGCATGTATGTAAATACATACATACATACATATTACTTCTCTACACTTCCTCTCAATTGCTCTATGTTGAACTAGTATAACAACCACCCCAAGTGACTACGATAGAAATCAAAAGTCTACATCACAACTCCATGGAAGCGCAAGTACAACAAACTCTATCCCTTTTCTCGATTTACAAAACTCTTTGAATTCATCAAGACCTAAAGGCTTGAGACCTCATTCACCTAACCATGCATCTGATCTGATACAATAACTTGCATTCACCAAACATCTCGAAAGGTTGTATATTCCTCCACAAATCCAACTAGGCACTTAGCCCTAACATCGAAGTCTAACTCCACAACGCCACCGGTGAAAACTCCAACCATTCTTCTGGATTTTGTCAGCACAACTCCAATATCAGGCACTATGACCTTCTCAAGATGGTCCTATGTCCCATCATAATTATACAAGGAAAAAGGAACCACCGACAATGGTTTATTGATTGAGCTTTTCCCTAGCGCTTAAGGTGTTACTTGTAGATATTCTCTTTTGTAGGTGTGGTCCCCCCATGAGATGATTAAATGAACTAGCCCTCTTGGTCCATTGGTGGATTTCTTGTCAATCACCACCTCATACCATGCAAGCAATGCATTAGTTATGATCATAACATCATCATCTCATAGAAAAGAATCAACATGATATTTGTCAAATGTCAACATGAGAACACAACATCATTGTCATAAAACATCATGAATAATAAGGAACCACATGCTCACGCATGTCATCATAAAAACATCTCATCATAAAATAATCGCATGTCATTACATCATGCCAACATATCACAAAGTATCATCATAAAGAAAATCACCTCATCAAATATACAACAATGCCATAAAAATCATTCAATCAACGTAAATACATGCTAAATACCACTAGTGCACTTAAACAACATAACATTATGGATATGATAATTACCTCAACATGTAGCATATGCAAAACAATCAAACATTATGAACTTTCTTATCATAATTCATCAACAAAATCAAAGTCATTAACATGCATGAACATATAAGAAATTAGTACCAAATATTACATCTAATGTAAGAAATCTCACCAAAACATCCATCTAGCACATGGATTTTTCCAATCTAAGTTGATCCCAAGAAAGGTTATCATGAAATGATATGTTATGAATGACCTATGGTATCCTCAAGATATAGATTATCTTTTTAATTATTATTTCTATCTTTCCACGAGAACATTACCATTTTGTCAAAATAAGTACATCTAATACATAAATTGAATGCTAGAGTTTCTCATAACTTCATCATCAAAGTACATTATTAAATTTTCAAATAACCTTCATCATCTAAAGCAGGATTGGAATTTGAAATCCAGGTCACCCATCAAATCTGACGGTTAGAACCCTTTTACGAAATGTTTTGTACATTTTAAGCGTATTCCTTGACGATTTGTTGTAATTTGTAACCGTATTTGACAGACAAATCGCCTCGTAACTGACAATTTTCCCATCAAATTCCAGCCCTAATCTAAAGCCATAATCCCAAGACATATATTCATTTCTACATAATAAAACTTGTTGAAATCCAACAATCGACTATCATCCTTTAATTGCATACATTAAGTTAATGGCAACAAACACGTGTCTCTTCATTCTTCATCTTCTTGTTTCATGGTATCAAAAAGATGTTACTTCTAGTCCTATGGATGGAACATAATAATACTAATGTACCACGAAAGGGGAGTATAATGATGAGAAATAATACTGAGAATAATAATGTATAGAGCATTCAATTAATGGGCGTCCTTTGCCATGCCTTTTTCTTAGGTAGTCATGCGAAGCATGTGCACACCTTGCAAAATCACAACACTATTTTATGTTACTAAATATAACCTCTCCACAAGGAAAATATGTTTAATATAGTTGTGAAACGACATTTACAAAACAATGAAAATATTTTATGATCACGTTGTAATCACCACAAAATATTAAGTGAAGAAAGGATAAGTTTAATAGAGGCGACTTTAGAAATGGGACATATATCACGTGGGTGTACTTTTGGATATATATATTTTATATCAACATGTATGTTTTTGAAAATATGAAATGCAACACGCTTACAACTTGATTTCGAAAGCGACATTTTTAATATTTTAAAAGACATCACAGTTTTTAAGATTGTATTTTTTATTAAAGTTAGAAATACAAATGCAAAAAAGGTAATGATTAAATCTCCTTCTAACATATTTATAGGAACATAATTCTATGGCAGACAAGATGTCAAGTATGCGTTGGAAGGTGAAAAAGGATATTTAGCTTGGGAAGGAATCTTGGATTTTTCCTGTCAGGAATCAAGAAATCTATACTTTTTCTGAATACTCAGAGCCTTTTGTAGGGTAACATGTCATCCGAGTTTTTTTTGAAATTTTGGTTGGATGTTTTCAACCAAGCTTTTTAGTACTTTGTTGGATGTATTTTTGAAATTTTGGTTGGATGTTTTCAACCAAGCTTTTTAGTACTTTGTTGGATGTAATCGATTTTGTGATAGCTACTCGATCACTATATGGTGATTATCGTTGTACTGTTTGATTCATGATTAATGAATATGAATGGTATGCTTTTTTCCTGAAAAAAAAATGATTTACAAGTTTTTGGATATTTTTACTAGGTTAGAGTTTAATCTTTATCAACACAATTTTCATTATATGTTATAGGAGCAATATATTTATTCTATGTTTTGGATATTTTAGTGGGTTTTGATGGGTTTAGGTGTAATTTTTCTTAATTGTGTTTTTTGAATCCATAAATAAATTTAACGCCCTCAAATATCACATGACACCTAGATTATGCAATTTCCATAATTAATCTATGTGATTTTAAGACTCTTTACAAATTTCTAATCTTTGATCAAAACAAAACATAAAATATACTCGAAAAAGGTTGAAAACTTAAAATATTTAGACTACACCTATATTAAACATAATCTAATAAAAATTCTTATTTACATACATAAATAATGCACATAATCTTAATAAACTTTAATCATTATTATTATTATCATAAATTTATTATATAAAAAACAATTCAATTACAACTTCATTTCAAAACAACATTTTTAATATAATCCCTCTTTACAAAATTTTAGACATAAAGAATTATAGTAAAAACAAAATAATATTTTAAAGATTTAATAATATCTTTTTATTTATTCTTATCTTCTAAACCCCTTTTAAGGTTATAGGCATAAATTATAATAAAAGCAAAGTATTATTTTAAAGATTAAATAATATATTTTTGATGTGTATATTCTTAACATTTCACTTTCACGGCTTGGTTTAAGGTTATAGGAATAAATTATAATAAAAGCAAAGTATTATTTAAAGATTAAATAATATATTTTTGATAGTGTATATTCTTAACATTTCACTTTTAAGGCTTTATTGACATATATTATTTTCTCAAGGAGAAAAAAAACATATTTTTGCTATTTGTTTGAATCAAAAAGTACATAAAAGTAATCCAAAACTGTCCACTTAAGGTTATTTGGCATAATTTAGTCCAAAATTTTCCAAGTCCAAACTGACATAGACAAGACCATCATCAAAAGGAAAATAGACAGAGGAGACTAGGATCAAAATACATCTAAAAGATGTCCAACTGAGACAAAGAAAGAGTCAATAAAAAATAATATACTTGACCATCATTTTCTAGATGGTCATCAAGAAATTCTTCCCAGAATAATAAACCTTCATTCTGTAGCAGAGTAGCCTTAGAAAGAGATCAGTTGTATCATTTAGAACTCTGATAATGTGTTGAATAGTCCAACAATGAAACCTGTTCAAAATTTCTTTGATTCTGTTGCACCACTGATGTAGCAAAATGGATTACAGATTGCCAAAGTTAATAGCCCAATTTACCACTTTCAATGCGTCCCCATATATCTTTAGAGTATCAATGCCCAGAAGATCAGCAAACATAATCAAACACCAGAAGGAAAGAAGTTATGCCTTTGTATTGGTACCATAACCACAATTTAGTTTCAACTTAAAGGTGTGAGCATTATTAATGACAAGATATGCACCTGCACATCCACCATCCACGACTGCTCCATCGAAGAAACCGTGAGCCTCATCAATACAAGGAAGAGCTTCAATTGTTTCAAATTTTGGAAATCACTTTATTGGCATATATTATATATTATAATAAAATCAAAGTAGTATTTTATACGATAGGAAGAATGTTGAATCAAAAGGAGTATGTAAAGAGTATAAGTTTATGTGATAAGAAAATTAGTGTAGATTTATATTAAATTTAGATTGATTGATGATGACGAACTATCTACTTAGATGTATTTTGAGAAAGAAAAGTAAGAAATTATTTGGTTTTCTTTAGACTTTTGTAAATAAAAAAAATTGAAACTGAAATCTTATGTGAATGTATGTAAAGTAATCTAAAAAAACAAATTTTTTATATATAATTTTTTTCTTGATAAATTTAAATTTAAAATAAATTTATATTAATGAGGGGTGGTCAAGTTGTGTGACTCAAGTGCATCAAGTGATGGACATAATCAGGTAGGTTGGGCGCACTTGGTGCCGAGTAGGGGTACCGGAGTACTCAATCCTTGACGCATGGAAGAAGTTGAGACGTGCATTGAGGCAGTTGCACAAACACATCAGAGGTTGGAATGCAGGCAGTGAGGGATATCTTGGCAGCTTTGCCTTGGGTTCATGTAAGCGTGAGGTTACCTAGACTATCTTGGACAGGGATTGTATGGTCATCGTCCTGAATCTATTGTATATCTATATATGAGTGTTTGATGGGTTGGACACACTCCCTTGTTGTATCTTGTACAATATGTAACATTCCTCATAATGAGTTTGGGTGCCTAGTTTGGGCACCACCATACTTCTTGTCTCTTGTGTATATTGTTAGATACTTGTATTTTGATGTTCATGTGTACTGGTTAAATGTATAATTGGCTAAATATTGAGCTATCGTAGTGCAAGTGACTATTAGATGAGTAAGATGAATAAAGACTTGCAACGGCCTAATAGTTTGTAGGTCAAAATTAAGACGTAGTTATGAGCAAACCTTAAGTGAAGATGTGTAATCTAGATGTAATAATCCCAAGTAAACCAAGCCCTTTGAGTGAAGATGTGTAATCTGGATGTAATAATCGCAAGTAGACCAAGCACCTGTGGATGAAGCACGCTGATGCCACAAGCTCGTTAGAGAAGAAAACGAAAAAATTGATACACTTCTCCTGAGGTCGTGACATATACCATCTTTATTCAGTCCCCAAAGTCTAAGTTCATTAGCTTTGACCAGAATAAGCTAGTCGGCCATCCCTTCCTTTTTCAACAACGTTGCAAATCAGGGTGGAACTTAATTCATGCACGGTTTCTGGTGTATTATAAATTAATATTTTTTATTAATTCATGCACGGTTTCTGGTGTATTATAAATTAATATTTTTTACATATTTACCAAGGTTTCTGGCGTATTATAAATTATTAATTTTTACATGTTTTGCAAGGTGATCATGTGTTGTAGATTTGAAGTGCATGTGTTGACTGCATCAAGTGGTAATCTGTGTCAAACAAATTCACAGCAAAGAAGTACATTTGTACAATGCATGGCGTGTAAATTGAGGGCCTCTTTGTAGCAGCAGTCATGTGGAGCACGTGCACGCCTTCCAAATTCACATTGTTAATGTTATTAGTAAATATAAGTTCTGCATGGCCAAATCAAAGAAAATATATATTTTATAGTTTATGAAACAGCATTTACAAATAGTGAAATTTATGATCACGTTACTCCGAGTTAAAATTGGCAGCCATAAATTTAATAGAGATGACTTGACGACATTGAATTTAAAGGTCCAACTGTTGATACACGTTGAATTTCATGTATTTTGCAGACCAAACCAACAATCTAATCTCTCAGTGGTAAATAAATGCATAGTCTTTTTAATATTTACTTAATATTTTCAATTTGTTTTTGGTGATGGTTGAATACATGTATATTCTTTTCAATGTTTATAAAATAATAATAATATATTTTTTAAGGTCATTGTGAAGTAAGATATCAATTTGGTGTATGAGATTTTCTTGTTTGTGGGACAAGGGACCCTTTTTTTGACAGTAATTTAACTTTACAGAGGTGTAGAAACTTTCTTGTTTGTGGCACAAGGGACCCTTCTCTTGACAGCAATTTAACTTTACAGAGGTGTACATACTCTATCTCCTCCTAATTTGAACTTATGACCTCCAAAAAAGGAGATCATAAACATTAAAAAAGAATATACATTTATTTATCAATCACCAATAACAAATTATACTATATATAAATTATACGATTTTTTAATATTTTAATAAAATGATTAAACTATTATAAAAATTAAATATTTCTGAATTATATGATATTTTTAGTATTTTAATAAAATAATAAAATATTAAATAATTGAAATATTATAAAAATTAAATATTTTTATTATATAATCAGATTTTAATAATAATAATTAAAAAATATCTCTTTTTTTTAATATTTAAATTATTTTATATAATCTATTTTTAAATTTAAATAAGTTTTTTACTTTTAATACTTAAAATCTTGATATTTTGATATTTTAAACTTTAAATTATTTGCCTACATAAAGTTATTCTCTCTCTCTATATATACGGCTTTCCCTCCATAAACAACACTTTTATAATATATAAAAATAAAAGTTTATACTTAAGTAATATTTAAAAGTAAAAGTCAAAGAATAAAGAAAACCATCAAGAATACCAACTGTTTAATATAATAAATAAGAGTTAGATTATTCGGTATTTTTATAAAAGTGAAGCTATGGGTAACTATTTTTCGAACTTCTAAAATTTAGGAGTTACAGTTTTCTTTACACAGTTACATTAAAAATATTCAAAATAAATAATAAAAAAATGCGTAAAAGTCATTCAGATTGAAGGTAAAATTTCAGTAATGGTTTTTATATTTGAATT
Organism: Larix kaempferi; assembly: GCA_027924585.1. Classification (NCBI taxonomy): domain Eukaryota; kingdom Viridiplantae; phylum Streptophyta; class Pinopsida; order Pinales; family Pinaceae; genus Larix; species Larix kaempferi. The sequence continues at coordinate 12,130,169 of BSBM01000619.1, read as the reverse complement.
GTGATAATGTCAAATATTAAGATAAGATGAATTGAAAATGGAAGAAGGTTAAATATTATATAATTTTAACCTTTTTGTGATTTGTCAACTCATAAAGTTTTTGTTGAAATTGTAATTTTATATTAATAAATTAGTTATTTTTAATGTAGAAATGTATTTATCATCTTCAAAATATGGGTCACATCAACCTTCAACTGGTTGGATTTTGGGTATCTCCTCCCAACTAGAACATCCCTAAGTGGAATTGAACCGAGGACCTTAACCGAACTAAGCGAGATTTGACAAAAATATCCATACTTCAATCTAATTTTGTGAAAAAATAGATTTGACACCCTCAAATACCCGTACTTCAACCTAATTTTGCAATGTTAATGATTGATATTTACCATTCCAGCAATTCAAAATAATTGATCCAAATTTAAACAAAAAAATTAATTTCCTTACTCATTCATTTGAAAAGTGAAAAAATCAAATTTATAAATATTTAAACAATGATTTGAATATTTTATGAGGTGGGGCTCTTCCCTATTGAGAGCATGGCTATGACTAAGTACATGATGTACAAGCATAAGATAAACAACATGGGAGACCATAGACTTCCTAAAATTACTTTAACTTCCAGCTAAAACCTATTGCGTCTCAAGCGAGGTTGGCATAAAGGTGCCATGATGTGGTTAAACCATTAGGGGTTGACGAAAATGTCGCTTTGCAAAATTGATAACATAAGAAATATTATTACATCTAAGTATAAAGAGAAAGTGTGGTGCAAGAAGGATTTATAGGTTAAAAGAAAATTGGGATACTATAAAAAGGTCATTAACCCTAACTTAGAAGTTCAAAGTTATCTCTTGGTTTTAAGTAGTTCAAAGAATAAAATTAATATTGCCAAGATAAGAACGAACTCTCATGAGCTCCATAGTGAAACTAGGCATTGGACAACTCCTAGAACTCTGTGGGTCAAAGAATTTGTCATCTCTACAAGCCTATGAGAGTTGAGGATGAAAAGCACTTTCCCTTAGATTTCCCTATGCACGCTCACATCAGATCTCAATTTCAAAATCTTTGTTACAACACTAACCTTTCTAAGCTTCTAACTTTCCAAAACTATGGTAAGTTAGGAGCACTTCTCTTTAAACTTTGTGAGGATATGCATAAAATTTTAAAGTAAACCAAATAATATCTTTCTTTTCTTTTTTTTTAAATTAGATAGACTTTGGTCTCAATAAATATTAACCATCTCATTATAATAATTATAAAAAATATAAATATAATATACATAATTTAATAAAAGAAATAAAATTCAAACAAATTTTAAAACGTAATACATATTATTTAATTTAATGATTTACATTTTAAAATAACAAATCATATAAAATTTGATAAGATAAAGTAACCCATGATTCAAAAAGTCTATTAAAAAGAATTGAGATATGTACATTGAAGAACAATGTTTGCACACGTTTATCAATAAGTGGTGGCGTCGAAGGTATTTTACATATCAGAGGTGGTCATTATTACAGATTCTAGATGAGTTGTGGATGTAGTATTAACACAAGGACAAAATTTTTAGTTATTTGGGCTCTCCTATATATATTGCTCGTGACTATAACTTATTTGGAAGGTGATTTCAAGACCATCATTGATTGGAATAAAGATTTATGTCAGTTATAGGTTTTATTTTTGTTTTCCTGAGATCACATTCACTTATGTATATAGATGTTTTAAAAATCATGCATATTACTTATCCAAAAGAGCATTAGGAGATCTAGTACAACCCCAGTTACCCATGAGCTTTTAAGATACAGTATTTTTCATAAGCTTTTCCTTGTTTTTGGAGACTATCAAGAATCAGGTTGAGCTTTAATGTTTTTATAAGGTTCTTGAACAAGAGTAAATTTATGCGGATGAATCCAACTTCAAAAAGATATATACCAACTTGAACTGGAAGGCCCCACCTGTGAATGAAAGAAAAAAGAGGACCTAGAGATCGTCAACTGACATAAGGCAAGAGGTTGAGGGTCGATTTCGGACCCCTGGCTGGTATATAATTAGTTTCCCTAAGGGCATTATACATTTATATTTTTTTAATAGGGTTTTTTCCTATTCAGGAGGACTATTCATATCTATCAGTGAAAATCTCTATTTCTCCTGCAGGATGGATTATTTTTTGTGATCAGACTTCATAAGGTATGTTTTTTTGATGGACTGAACCTCTGTGCAATGATTTAACTGCTAAAGTCTGCAGAGGTGTACATATCCTACCCCATGCAAATTTGAACCTATGACCTCCTAGGAAGAAACACGTGCTCTTAACCATTAAGCCCACTCATGATGTACTTAATAAGATTTTAAAAAATATAATTTTGAAAATTAAAAAATAGTATGTCATTAAAATCATTTTCTTCGTATATTCAAAGTATTGTATAAAAAGATGAGGCATAATAGGTCCACTTCTTGTACTTTTAATAAGATTTTAAAAAATATAATTTTTAAAAAATATAATTTTTAAAAAATATAATTTTTAAAAAATATAATTTTTAAAAATATATATTTTAAAATTAAAAGATAGTATGTAATTTCTATTTCATGAAAATCATTTTTTTCTTATATTCAAAGTATTGTATAAAAAGATAAGGCATAGTCTTTTTATTAGGAAGAAATTTAGACTTTTAGTAAGGTTTGTTTATTAAAATTAGATGATTGGGATGAAGGGATATTTATTATTATTATTTTTTTTTGTGTCTATCATACCAACATTAAGTGTCATCATACCAACCCATATTAAGTGTTTGAACAAGAGGAATTCATTTTATTCGGTATATGGATGATATGGAGTGATTTTTGTTAATCAATTTGAAGAGGAATCATTAGTAGAACAATTAATTGATGGAGCTTAGGAAGATAGGTATTTAACAAATTTTCATCAAACTTTTGGGGAATGCATGACAGAAAAATTAATAATAATATCTTTGAAAATAGAGGTTTTACTATAAAATAATAAGTATCTTATAAGTGTTTGAAATATATAGGAAAGTTACACATGCATTGGTTGATCATTTTCCTATTGTGGATATCACATATTTTGTAGTTATCTCCTTAGCTTAATCTGATGAGATACATTAGTCAAGGTGGATGATTAGCTATCTCCTGAAGCCTTTTAGCCCTACTTGTTATTGAATTAATTTCTCCATTCCTATTTACTAATGTGGATTATTAGCTATCTCCTGAAGCCTTTTTTTTTCGTGTGGTTCACATAACACCCTCTTTTTTCGGTACCCCTCTACGTCCACGGTAACCTCCCCAGCGTCCGGCGACATAGGAAGGGCGGTTAATTGGCTAGAAGAGCTCAGCGGCTCACTTAAGAGCAAGTGTCACTAGCAGGACTTGAACCTAGGTGGAGCGGATAACAATTTGATAACTCAACCACTTGTACTAAACCCAATTGACAGTCTCTTGAAGCCTTTAACCCCTACTTGTTATTGAATTAATTTCTCCATTCCTATTCATATGATTTTATTATGTTAAGTTGTATTATTTTGATGTTATTCATGTTTTTTTTAAATCAATTTTAAATTGCATTTATTTTGATTTTGTTTATGTTTTTTTTTAAATCAATTTAAATTGCATTGTTTTTAGTTTAGAGCCTTAAGTGTTACAAATTTTAGTCTATTTTATCTATTATTCAAGTATACATTACATACTTTGTGATTTGGTGGGTTGGGGAGGGGGAGCGTCTATTATGAATTAGTTAATTTATTTGTGATATTGGTTTATTAAAGTTAATGTGAAGAAAACTTATAGATGCAATACTTTTGTTGAAAAAGTTTATAAGTGTTGGGAAGGGTTTGAAATTATTTTATGAAAGTTAGAATTATCTATGCCATGTTATATTTATTTTTTGTTTGCTCGAACTCCCTCACTTGGGGGAGTAGTATTTGGTCTAAGAAACCATGACCCAGGGGCATTTATTCCATCAAAATCATCTAGGGATTGTACACGTCCTAGACCACACCAACCGTCAACTTGTCTGTATTTTGGGGTGTTTTCTTCCAACTAGTTCACCCCTAAGGGGAATTGAACTCGGGTCATCTTGGTGATGAGACCCACACCTTAACCAAATGAGCTAGAAAGAATTGAATCTGTGTCATGTTATATCTAATCAAAGTTGTGTTAAGTTTCTAGCTTATATCAGGATTAAGGTCGTTCCACAAGAATTGGGGGATGACAAAATGTAAGTAAAATTGAATAATAATAATAATAATAATAATCTATTTTTAAGGTCATCGTCAAGCGAGACACCAATTTGGTGTATGAGACCCCCTTGTTTGTGGGACAAGGGACCCACCTATGCGCAACGATTTAACTGCTAAAGTCTATAGAGGTGTACACGCCCTACCCCCCTCCATATTTGAACCTGCAACCTCCTAGGAGGAAACACATACTCTTAATCATTAGCCCATTGATTTGATGGAGACTAATTGAAATCATACATGGTAAAGAAAACCTTCAAATATAAATATATATGGTGGTTGGTGAGGTATCACAGGAAGCCAATTAAGTAAGCCTCCTTATCAACAAAATGTGGTGGGTTTGTACGAAGACACCTCAAACAAAGTACCATTTTGGTTGCTTTGGACTACCTTAACCTAATCCATGTGAAAAATATTGTGAACTATATAGTACAAGTGGGTTTCTAACATATTATAGAATAAAACAAAAGTGCATTATAAGTGTACAAGGTAGAAAGAGATTTTGTGAGAGCGTACAATATGATGCGAAGTAGAAGCTTTTCATTGTAGCATCATTTTGTTTGTATTTAAAAAATTAAGAAATGTATAAACTTTTCGTTGTACATCATTTTGTTAGTATTTACAAAAATTAAGAAATGTATCATCATTTTGTTTGTATTTACAAAATGACCAATTGTGATTCGATAGATTTAATCAAAGAAATGTGTATAAAATATTTTAGATATACGATTACAAAATATTTTGAAAAAGAGAAGGATTTTATTTTATTGGTTTAGAGTATTGTAAAAAAAATAAGGTCTATTGAAAATTTAAATGTCAAAAATTTTATTTATGTTTTGTTTAATAAAAGATTTTATATGGTCTATTGAAAATTTAAATGTCAAAAATTTTATTTATGTTTTGTTTAATAAAAGATTTTATATGTTTAGAGTATTGTAAAAAAAAGGGTTTATTGAAAATTTAAATGCTTATATGTTTTGTTTAATGAAAGATTTTACTAGTCTATATGTTTTGTTTAATGAGAGATTTTACATTTTTATTTATGTTTTGTTTAATGAAAGATGTTACTAGCGGTGCACAAGTGGAGGTTTTATGTTTTTTTTAATGAAAGATTTTACTAGCGGTGGACAAGTGGAGATTTTAGTAGAGTTTTTTTAAACTTCAATGCACCTATTATCATTAGATGCACTAGTATGCCATATTTACATTTTAAAAATAACATCTTTTATTGATTTTTCAATGATTAAGAAAATAAATGGACGAGGCTAATTACGTAAGCCTCCTCCTTAACACAAAAACAATTAATTTTGTTTGATTGGTTTAATATAAAGTAAGTTTTGGGTATATGCTATATTCTTTGTCTGAGGTTAGCATCAACCTACAACATAGGGGTTTGAGGCAACATCCTAAAACAAAATGTTCTAAGTTATTTTTTCGGAAAACGGGTAATTTAATCTTGATTAAGAGATTGGGGTTGTAATCTAATCTAGGTAATCAGATTAGGATTTTGGATGCCGCAGAATGCTTAAATATTTTATTTTAAATGGTTAGGAAGATACAATGAGAAAAAAGAGAGGTGTAGCTCTAAGTATTGTCAGTTTTCTTGGTTAATAGTTTCTAAGGTAAATCTATGTGCATTGTGTGTGTGCCATTTTTTTAATCTTTGTTTTGCTTAAGAATTTGTATGCATTATTTCACTCCACAGTTTAAAAGTTACATGTGGTATCATAGCTCAATTAATGGCTTTAGACGGACACCTTTGTTGCTAAGGGTTTGCCTCGTTTGATAGAGCAAGTTTATCTTGGGTCTGTGATAAACTTGGGTCTAGTGAGAGCTTTGCAGTGGTGATTTGTGTGTTGTAAGAGAATGACAAAGATTTCTAGAATCAATATTGAGAAGTTTAATAGCCATCACTTTGAGCTATGGAAACTCAAAATGAAATATCTTCTTATAGATCGAGAACAGTGGGTTGCTATGGATCCAAGTACACAACATACTTCTATGACGAAAGTATATTGGGAGAAGTTGGAAAGAAAGGCAAGAAGTATGATTCTACTTTTCCTATCAGATTTGGTATTGTTGAATGTCGTTGGAGAAGATAGTGCAAAGAGGTTGTGGGATAAGTTAAGGAGTTTGTATCAGTCAATGTCCCTGGTAAACAAGTTGTTTCCTTGAAGGAAGCTGCATCATCTTATAATGAATGACAGTGATTTAGTGAGAAATCATCTAAATGTATTTAATACTTTGGTAAGTGAAATTGCCTTTGTTGATATTAAGATGGTAAAAGAAGACATATGTATTACATCATTATGTTATTTTCCATACTATTGGGAGAATCCGATTGTAGCAATTGATAGTGTATTTCAAACCACATTGAAGTTTGAGGATGCAGTGGCCTCTCTGTTATAAGAGGAATGAGGAAAAAAGCATGGATAGTCATAGCACATATGCCTTGTTTGTGAGAGGTTGTCCCCAAAACATAAATAAATATAAGTGATGCAAGAGCACCCTTGGACTCAGAAAATCCACATCAACCAAAAACATTCAAGTTTCAAGTTAGTAATTGTAGGGTGGAATAAGTGTTGCAACTCATGTTTCCGCAACTCTAGAACTACGAATCTCGTTGTTGCAACACAGGAATTGAGAATCCTATTGTTGCAACACCAGAACTATGAATCTCATTGCTGCAAAACTAGAACTGCAAATCATGTTTGCTACAACACAAGTGATGAGACTCCCATTTTTGCAACCAACATGTTGTAAAAGTCATTTAGTAGGTAGCGAGTTAGGCATTTCGTAACTCCATGTGTCTAGGTGAACCTCGTATAAATTGTTGGGCCAGGTACAAGAGGGAATCCAACAGATTGAGACAGAAGGAGAAGTGGAATGGTCACAATAGTTTGGCTTCCAATAAATCAAAGGAGAAAATAAAAGGATTGGAGTTTGTAGGAAAGAAGGGTATAGTTCGAGAGACAGAAAATGGGGGAAAAAGTAGGGCACGACAATAGATCATGTTTAAGGAAGAATACCAATTGGTTCTCAAGATGAAACAAAGAACACTCACCCAATGATCTGTAATGAGGTTGTAAGAAATAAATTTTGTCTTATTAATAAAGAATATTTGTCCCTGTTTAAAATGGTGTTGTCTCTTGTTTATTTTCCTAAGATTGTCAATTCCTCATGGTATCTATTAATTTTTTATTATGTTAACACTAGTACATAGGTAGTTGTGTACTATATGGGAAAGAATACAATTCTATAGTTGACCATTATAGGATTGGGATTTCATTAGCCCCAAGAGTTAGCTCGATCGGTTGAGTTCTCGGAAGTTAGGCCTCCCAGCATGCGAGGTCACGGGATCCATCCTCATAGACCCTCTTGGGGTTAGGCACACAGCGGCCGCAGGGCGGAAACCCCTTCGAGGCGGGTCCGTTGGAAACTATTTTGTGGATGTAGCGGTCGGCTAAGCCGATTAAAGTGAACCACATGGAAAAAAAAAAGGATTGGGATTTCATTGCATTAAGTGGTATCATATTTGGTTTAACTCCTAAGTTGTGAGAGATAGTGCCTGAAAGTAAGACCTATGAATGTTAGTCCAAGGGAGGGATGTAAGACAACTTGTAAGGATGCCACCATGTAGAGAAAGAGCAGCACAAGGAGGTGCGTGGAACCAATAACTAGAGGAATTATGAAGGATGATAGAAGAATTGGAAAATAAAAGGGTCGAGGACGCTGAAACAGATTTAGAGTCGGAAAATGAGCCTAAAGAAGAGAAAAATGATGAAGAAGTTGACCTAGAAGTATGTTTGATATCGTTTTGAAATACAGAGGTAGTGCAAAGGTTGAAGTTTCATGCTACAGTGGTAGTTTGAAAGCTGAGACTCTAATTGTCTAGATAGGGAAGTTCAAAATATATTTTGAGTAGGAAAATGTTCAGTATCCCAATCGAGTTCAATTCACCATGAAAAAGTTAAAGGGTCGTGCTAAAATCCGGTGGGATATGCTACAGAAAGACGAGGTAGACAACTGACAAGAGAAAATTAGATCTTGGAGGAAGATGGCCAGCAAAATCAAGGAGAAATTCCTACCTGTTGATTACCAACGGAATTTGTGTAAGTAGGTGCAAAACTTGAGGCAGAAAGATGCATTTATCCATGAATATACTGAGGAATTTTTCAAACTTGCACTCATATCAAGGATAAAGGAACCAGAATATCAAAGAGTAGTGAGATATGTGAATGGGTTGAAATATCAGATTTGGTGCAGTGTCCAACCTTGTCCGTGAGTCTCTATTTCATTTTTTTGTTTTGTATTTGTTTTGTATTTGTTTTGTATTTCCTATGTATATGAGTCAAATGACTGAAATATAAAAAAAATAACAAGTTTTTTTTTTTTTTTTTTGTAAAAATCAACTGTCTATGTTTATGTTTTCAATCTTATGTTCACATCATAGAGAATTATGTGGATTCCTGTATGTAAGGTTCCAATACATTTATATATGTTTATATGTCTCTGCAAATAAATAAACATAAAACTTAAGACTTTTCATTTTAAATCTATTCTTTTAACATACATAATTTGAAAATAAAAGAAAATACATTTTATTTAAGTTCAACTCAGTAAAATATGTGGATCCGTAGATTGCAGTAATATTTATGTAGTGGATTCTGTAGGTTCCCTTATCAACCTAGAATGATGTGTCCACCTTGCCGATGAGCTATTATCTTGCTCACCCTAGGAAATCAACGGATTTCCTAGCCCCCGATCCCACAGATCGATAATCTCAATAGCAGCCTTGTCCTCAATCGAGTTGTTCCCCTCCTCATTGGAGTTTTCTCCCTCCTCCAATCCTCGAGTTTTCCCCCCTCCTCGGAATATTTCACTTCTCAATACCAATCCTCCCACTTCTTCCTCATCATTCTCAATAGCAGACTTGTCCTCAATCGAGTTGTTCCCCTCCTCATTGGAGTTTTCTCCCTCCTCCAATCCTCGAGTTTTCCCCCCTCCTTGGAATATTTCACTTCTCAATACCAATCCTCCCACTTCTTCCCCATCATTCCCCCCGACTACTTCGTTCAATCTTCCCTTTATAGAAATTCCCCCCCTTCATAACTGCATAACTTCCTTGTCACTCCACCGCCCTAGCTGTCATGGTTTTTGGAAGTATCAATCATTAATGCAACACCCTTTTCAAGGTAAAATGATGATTATATATTATTTTAAATCATCCATGTTTCTCTCGAGTAGTGGAATTATTGAATTTCTAGTTTAGATTTGAACCCTTTTGTTTAATCGAAGCAAGATAATTATGAATTATATTTAAACTCCCAAGACAATTTTAAATAATATTAAAATCACTCCACCGCTTAGTTAAGTGTTTTGAATAATATATATTTTGTGTGACCTTTCAAGATGTGAAATGGCATAAATCTTAAATGTTTATCCACATCTCGACACTAAATGTTCTAACTTGTATAAAATAAAAGATTATTTTAAAGATTATTCCCTCATATCTCCCTTTATTTAATTCATCAATTTAATGTACCTCCTTCCATTAATATGAAAACAATCTAGATTATTCGATAATTTATTTATTTATTTTTTTAAAAATCTTTTAACTTACTTGGAATGATTCAGTCAATTAGTTAACTCAATAATCCATTCAATAAATTATTGGATCCACTATGGTTTATAAAAAAAGACAATTATCATTTTGTTTTTATTATTAATTAAATAATAATAATAATAACAATAATAATAGTAATTAAGTTAATGGTGAATAATGAATAACAATATTCATTTGTTTAATTAATAAATGATCCAATATCAACATAGTACCTTTGTGTATTAATAAACAAAATACTCTTAATGGTTTAATTAATCATGATCAATAATTAAATAGTACACTCTTCCAGTATTAATGTTTAACTGTTATACTTCATATTGACTTCATACTGACGACACCTTCACTTGAGTATACTTACAATTGATGAACTTATTTTAATTGTTCATTACATTGTTTACATACAAAGACTAATTAACTTATTTTACACATTAGAAACTTGATCATATATTACTTAAGTCGTTTACTAACTCCTTAACTCGGTTATCTATGACAACTTATAGCATTGTTAAATCCTTATAAGTATGTTGTAAACCGATATTATCGCACATGTACAAAATGTGCATGTGTGGCCAGCATATGCACAGGTCTAACAAGTACTATAAACATACATCATATTTCCTATGCTTAACAGCTAACTAATACTAATAACACTTCATGCAAACAGAACAAGTATACATTTATCATAACATTACTAAAACATCATCGGTCATCTTATCAGTTAACCTTTAATATTGCATTTCATTATTTTTATGATTACATCAGTTCAATCAATCAAGTACAAGGAAAGGTACCTACTAACACTAACTCAAGATCAAGGAATACCCAACCTTCAACAGTACTAACTAACATATCCTCCCATCCTAACCTACGTTCGCATCCTCCCTATCCTTCCTCTGCTAGTACAAAAGTGGGTGCCAGCTATACTGACCTGACCACATAGAACCTAAGAGTGGTAGCGTCGGCTAACTAGAGGACCTATCCTCTCCTAGCAGGCATTCGACCATCATCATCACAACAACTTGGGGAGAGTCTCTCAGCACGACCCTCCCACGACCCCGGGTATCATAGAAACATAGGGTGGGAAATGCATCCATCCCTCTCAACATACTGGGTCTACACCCTTATCAAATCATACTTTGCCGCTATCAAGATTATCGGACTGTGTCATCGTATCATCAATTTCGGTTGCTAAGGTTTACTACATGGACAAGTTCTTATCCCATAGATCAGATCAAGTATCCGGCTATCCCATAGCTCTTTTGTCCTGTAGGTTAGTATTCCGCAAAATACACATTTTATAACAAGCATTTCCATTCGATCACCAATTGATCCATATCATCAACATCATTTTATTTCACATCACAATTTTATCTCATCACAGGTATGCATGGAATAGAACAATTCTATCAATTTCATCATAGGATGGCATCCACGTACAACATCATATATTTCACATTCCATTAATGAAAACGTTACAACATATATTTTCATCCTAAAAGCAATGAATCTCATGATAATCATAACCTATTAGTTGCATGAACATAGTAACATCATAATATCGTAACATCATAGTCATAGTGACAACATACCATAGTAACGACATAAACATGGTAGCAACATATAATCGGGTCTATCATGTCATAAGTATAGTTTACTCAGTCTAGCTGAGTCCAACAGATAATAAGAAAATAAAGTGCAATATGTCTCACGGATAAACTTGTCTAGTCGAAATATGGGGCATTACATACACCCACCCTTCGAGAAACTTCGTCCCGAAGTTATGGTCAAAATAGTGAGGGAAAACCTCGAAACATGGGCTCTACATCCTACCCAGTAGTAGATCCTAGGCTATACTTCTCCTACCGATCCTTAACTTGACCAACATGTCGATGTTGTGTTGCAATTTTACTTCTTTTACCCCACGATATGTGTTCTAATAATTTAAAGAAATAGTTAGAATAATCTTTCTATAAAATCTCTATACTATATCTAAAATGCTTAAAGGTTATAATCAAGTGCTATCCACCATAGCATCATACACTATCATTACCTAAGCAATAATAAGCAATTTGTATCCATGATAACCAAAAGTACTATAACAATTATTAAATTAGGAGAGCTATCATTGTTTACAAGGTTTTTGTGACTATATCTTATCCAAATGAAAATGTTACCAAGTTCGTTTATTGTTCTCTTCTTTTATATGTGATATAATTAGAAGGGGAGCCATTACTTCCAATAAATTTATAGCTAATTTGTTGTCGTATTCTAAGTTTCCTATGCATACGCTTATTAATCTACATTGATCTTATGGATACTTACATACATTATGCACTATGACCACCTCATATGATACTAATGTGAATCCAACACATTTACATGGCATCAAGCTTTGTTCTTATTTTGTGAGATGTTGATGTCAACGGAGACATATTTTCCTTTCTTCATAACGTTATACTTCTTACTTTGTTTACTCTCTATAAAGAAATAATTTTTATTTTTTATCTTTGAGGTGACGATCGATTTCCTCCATCCTATAATAGGGGTTTAAACATTGTAACTTTATTCATTGCAATGCACATCGGTTAATGTTTTGCCTCCATTATTATCCCATTTACTTGTATTATTATTTCTCTTAACCTTATTGAGATTTCATGCATGTTCTTTTAGGGTAACTTTATTAGTTCCACAATAATTTACATACTTTTATATTTTATTGCTTGTTCATTTTGTAATTATTAGGCCCTAGTTGTTTCTCAATAATATTTTCCCCAAATCATGACAATTTAACATAAGAAAGACTAGCGACATATAACCCCTACCCCTTTCGCGCACATACTTAGTTCCTTCAATATCATTCCACTTACTATATTGAAACACGACTAATTTCACACAATGTGGAATCATACTGATTAATTAGCACTATCAAAGCATCAATCCCCCACACTTGTGCACATATATTTATTTACCAATTTGACTCCTAGATTCAACTATGCTAGCTCAAATTATGGTGTTTTTCCAATACAAATAGACGGTTTAACATCTTCTCATAGATGAAGGTATTGTAAGGCGTAATATAACTTATTTATTTTACGTAAGTTATGGGTTTATAGCATAGCCTTTCCTTACCGCATTGTATCATTGCAACACTCGAACATAAACAATGATTATATTACCATAAAATATATAAAAAGCACATGTTTTAGGATTAAACTAAGTGCCATGGATGAAGAAGAAACCTTTTCTTACAGTATAACTACAAGCCGCTTTTCATTCTCTTTGTTCTTCGTAGACTCCAAAATTAAAATTTAAAATGTAACTAGCACACTAAAGGATTGAGTATGACTTTCGACCAAGCCTACTTGATGCCTCATCGAACCAATATATACAATTCAACGCATGTGTTTAAGGTATGTACAATGCAAGACATGCTAAGTCAACAACGTTGAAAGGTTAACATTGCACGAGTACATGCGCTTGGCCTACAACATTGCAATATCAAGTATCTACCTGTACCACATACACATTTCAATATGACTTAATATGATTTATTGGTGGATGTAGCCATACACTAAGCATTAGGGATGTTCAGCTGACACGGTTGTCCCTAAATAATATTATAAAAAATTAAGTGAAGGATATAATTTATTTAATGGTAAGCATATCAAACTAGCTTTTTCTTTAAATTATTTAGAATAATAATAAAATTTTATGATGAACTATGTTTAGTATCTTTCTAGAGAGAGATTTTGACCACTATAATGGATCAACATGGTAATTCTATTTAAGTATTTGATAATGTTCAATATTATCACAAACTGAGCATTTTATTACACTTGTTAAAGGGAGGGTATATTCTTTGGTTGGGTATGGTGATGATTGGTTTAAAGAAATATTCACATCATTATAAAGTTATTTATTTGATGCTTTAATTGCAAACAATTTGAACATATTTATTAATATGCTAAATGAATATACATTAACATAATTTAATTATTTTACCTAATTATTTATCCACATCTTGAAGATCATTGCATTTAGACCTATAAACTAAATTGTAAACCCCCCCTTTTTTTAGGACACACCTATATACACACTCATAATACATTTGACCCTTACCCACGGACATTGCATACTTGTACCTAGCATAATAAAAACATATGGCTATGCAAGCCCATACATATAATATAAAATGGGAATATATTTATAAGTAAGAAAGAAAGATCAGTAATGAGCTTTGTCAACATTCACTTCCTAAGAATCTAAGTTTGAGGGTGCCAAAGTCATAGGATTTATTGCAAAAAAATTTCCATATCACAATTACAACAAATTGTATTATAATTTTCTTGTTAGGGATAAAAAGTTTAATTTTTGTTATTAGGGCTCTTTAGTGACAAAGAACATAACCATTTCACTATAAATTGATAAAATTAATGTTTTAATATTTTAATATATATATTTTAAAAATATATATATATATTTTAAACAATTTTTTTTTAAGGCAACTAACCCTTCCTACCTCATCCGGCTTCCTCCACCCGTTCGACTCACCATCATTATGCCTCCTCGCTTTCCACCACTCACTACACCTACCATCTCCCTCAACTTCCTGCCACGCTACCTGCTCCAACTACCACCGTCAAGCTCCCCCTATCACCATCCACCACTCATATTCTCTGCTCATGCGCGTCAACTATCTCCCATGCCCTAGCCCATGCGAAGCCCCACGCGCCCTTTGCCTCTCCATCACCCAATCAGCCCTAGAGAGCCATGAGGGGGTCCCTTGGATGCATGCAAGCCTCGTGGGATGCATGCAAGCCTTACCTCCATCCTCTAAAGGAGGCTCAGTCTCACATGTGCGGGGCTTGGTCTCTCCTTAGCTCTGTATCCTCATCCCACGGGGTAGGACGAAGGTGAGTAGGCCTTGAGGAGAAACAGGTCGAAGTAACGAGGGCGAGTTTGGAAGCAACGAATCTACTTCGAAGAACCCCAAACTGGTTCGAATCCTTGGAGGCAACTATTCTTTCAGCAGTTTAGTTAGTATATTCAGTCTTTGTGGTTGATCCCTAACCAGAATTTTCAGCAGTTCAAGCTATGGTGTTTGCTATGCTACGTGGAGTTCTTCCCAAACTAGGTAATTGAACAAAGCGGGCTTAGCTGCCCAACACTACGCAAATAGACACAACCCATCATCTCAGAATATAAGGAGATGGGCCAGGCCAGAGATGGAAGAGTTTCAATCCCATGTTATGACTCTTTCAGAATAAAATTTTTGAAGCTCAACAACATCTCCAAGAGCAAATGCAATTGCTGGAGAGTAGCACTCTGCCTGCCCATCTTTAAAAGCATGAACCACCTGTAACATCCCTCAAAATTCGACCTTATTGTTGTTACTCTTGTAAATGAAAATTATAAATTATGTAAATGGCCCTGGCGAGGAGCTCAAGGCCAAGGCCCCACCAGTGGAGCTTGAAAAGTATCCTGGTGATTTACTCTTAAGAGGTAAATTAAAGACGAGCACAACTTAGTGACATGCAAGTAAAGTCACTAAGGAAGAAGGTATGGTAATTAAAGCATAAGTAGATAAAGGGTGTCATTTTAGTATCTCAAAGCACTTACTTGATGACCTTAAGCTATTCATATTATCCTCCTAAGCAGACGATCGACGATAGCGATTAATTGGTTACACAACTATTATTTTAGTTCTTAGAGGCTAACTATTATCCTTATGAACTATATTAATCTTATCCCTACAAGAGTATGTTAGAGAAAACTCCTAAAAAACTAAAAAAAGGTTAACATTTCGGAATAAGTGTTATCACTAGATATTATGAACTCTCACAAGAGTGTAGAAATAGTATCCTTATTAACTTTAAAAAGTTATGAAACTAAGTTTTCATTATAAATATATTTATATATATAAATATAACCTCGAGCTTAAGGTAAAATGAACCTATTTTATACAATTATGAATTTTCTTATATTAAAATAGATGACACATTCTATTGGAAGATGGAATTATATATATAAAATTAAGAAAAGTATTATTAAATAATTTATAAGCGATCATTTTAATATTTATATTAAAGTAACCACCATTAGAAATGGAGTGAGAATATGGTTCTTTTATACTATACAAAGTAAATGGAGTGAGAATATGGTTCTTTTATACTAACCACCATTCACGCCTTGATCAAGGTAGAAACTTCCTTCAGCATTAACAGCCTTATGATATCCTCTTAATCTCTTCAAAACCTCATTATGATTCCTTGACGAGAGTGGAATGCCAGCTAGATGAACATAGTTTTATCGTTGAAAATGGTGGGCTGGCAGTACTTAAAAAGAAAACTCTCAGTTGTGCCATCTTTTTCCACTAATAGAACCCTGTTGATGTTGTTAAGAATTAATGTAAGAAAGTCGGGTGAGGAAGCCCCACTTACTCCAACGATCTTCCATGATCCCTTCATTTAAGCGTTACAATTAACTCGCCGACCAAATCAAGAATGTAGTGGATACTCATGCCGCCATGTGGTAACGCCTCGACACTCGTTGTAGTGATGAACTGGTTGGGATTATAGGTAAGTCTGAAGGAAGTTATATTACAACACTGCAAAGAAGTGGTGAGTAGTAGGGGTGGTTTTTCTGGAGGGCAAGAGGATTTTCGGCGATCCCTGCGAGACAAACTGGAGCTCTATATTCATCTCTGGATGGAACGATTGTGTGCCCTGAGTGTTGATCATAGTAGGGGTGGTTGGGAAAAGAGTGATATTGCTAATTTGTTTGTCTGTGACCGGAGGAAGGTTCTGTCTTAAAGGAGTTTTTCTGGTGCAAGAGGAGGAAGCATGTCGAATGTTGGATCGTGTCTACTTTCTTTATGGATAGATCTGCCGGAAGATGGACTACAACGAACCTTGTGCTAGTTTTGGGAGGGGACATGATATGGGAGCCTGGTTTCCAACTCCCATATATATATATATCCCTGGATCCGTATATTGCAATAAGATTTATGTAGTGGATTATGTAGGTTCTCTTATCAAACCAGAATGATGTGTCCACCCTGCCGATGAGCTATTATCTTGCTCACCCTGGGAAATCAACGGATTTCCTAGCCCCTGAGCCCACAGATCGATAATCTCAACAGCAGCCTTGTCCTCAATCGATTTGTTTCCCTCCTCATTGGAGTTTTCTCCCTCCTCCAATCCTCGATTTTTTCCCCCTCCTCGAAATATTTCACTTCTCAATACCAATCCTCCCACTTCTTCCCCATCATTCTCAATAGCAGCCTTGTCCTCAATCGAGTTGTTCCCCTCCTCATTGGAGTTTTCTCCCTCCTCCAATCCTCTAGTTTTCCCCCCTCCTTGGAATATTTCACTTCTCAATACCAATCCTCCCACTTCTTCCCCATCATCCCCCCGACCACTTCGTTCAATCTTCCCTTTATAGAAATCCCCCCCCTTCATAACTTCATAACTTCCTCATCACTCCACCGCCCTAGCTGTCATGGTTTTTGGAAATATCAATCATTAATGCAACACCCTTTTCAAGGTAAAATGATGATTATATATTATTTTAAATCATCCATGTTTCTCTCGAGCAGTGGAATTATTGAATTTCTAGTTTAGATTTGAATTCCTTTTTTTTAATCGAAGCAAGATCATTATGAATTATATTTAAACTCCCAAGACAATTTTAAATAATATTAAAATCACTCCACCGCTTAGTTAGGTGTTTTGAATAATATATATTTTGTGTGACCTTTCAAGATGTGAAATGGCATAAATCTTAAATGTTTATCCACATCTCGACACTAAATGTTCTAACTTGTATAAAATAAAAGATTATTTTAAAGATTATTCCCTCATATCTCCCTTTATTTAATTCATCAATTTAATGTACCTCCTTCCATTAATATGAAAACAATCTAGATTATTCGATTATTTATTTATTTATTTATTTTTAAATCTTTTAACTTACTTGGAATGATTCGGTCAATTAGTTAACTCAATAATCCATTTAATAAATTATTGGATCCACTATGGTTTATAAAAAAAAACAATTATCATTTTGTTTTTATTATTAATTAAATAATAATAACAATAATAATCAATAATAATATTAATTAAGTTAATGGTGACTAATGAATAACAATATTCATTTGTTTAATCAATAAATGATCCAATATCAACACAATACCTTTGTGTATTAATAAACGAAACACTCTTAATGGTTTAATTAATCATGATCAATAATTAAATAGTACACTCTTCTAGTATTAATGTTTAACTGTTATACTTCATATTGACTTCATACTGACGACACCTTCACTTGAGTATACTTACAATTGACGAAACTTATTTTAATTGTTCATTACATTGTTTACATACAAAGACTAATTAACTTATTTTACACATTAGCAACTTGATCATATATTACTTAAGTCGTTTACTAACTCCTTAGCTCGATTTTCTATGACAACTTATAGCATTGTTAAATCCTTATAAGTATGTTGTAAATCGATACTATCGCACATGTACTAAATGTGCATGCGTGGCCAGCATATGCACAGGTCTGACAAGTACTATAAACATACATCAAATTTTCTATGCTTAATAGCTAACTAATTCTAATAATACTTCATGCAAACAGAACAAGTATACATTTATCATAACATTACTAAAACATCATCGGTCATTTTATCAATTAACCTTTAATACTTCATTACATTATTTTTATGATTACATCAGTTCAATCAATCAAGTACAAGGAAAGGTACCTACTACCACTAACTCACGATCAAGGAATACCCAACCCTCAACAGTACTAACTAACATATCCTCCCATCCTAACCTACGTCCGCATCCTCCCTATCCTTCCTCTGCTAGTACAAAAGTGGGTGCCAGCTATACTGACCGGACCACATGAACCTGAGAGCGATAGCGTCGGCTAACTAGCGGACCTATCCTCTCCTAAGAGGCATCCGACCATCGTCGTCACAAGAACTTGGGGATCGTGTCTCAACACGGCCCTCCCACGACCCCGGGTATCATAGAAACATAGGGTGGGAAATGCATCCATCCCTCTCAACATACTGGGTCTACACCCTTATCAAATCATACCTTGCTGCTATCAAGATTATCGGACTGTGTTATCGTATCATCAATTTCGGTTGCTAAGGTTTACAACATGGACAAGTTCTTATCCCATAGATCAGATCAAGTATCCGACTATCCCATAGCCCTTGTGTCTTGTAGGTTAGTATTCTGCAAAATACACATTTTATAACAAGCATTTCCATTCGATCACCAATTGATCCATATCATCAACATCATTTTATTTCATTTCACAATTTTATCTCATCACAAATATGCATGGCATATAACAATTCTACTTATTTTATCATAGGATGGCATCCACGTACAACATCATATATTTCACATTCCATTAATGAAAACATTACAACATATATTTTCATCCTAAAAGCAATGAATCTCATGATAATCATAACCTATTAGTTGCATGAACATAGTAACATCATAATATTGTAACATCATAGTCATAGTGACAACATACCATAGTAACGACATAAACATGGTAGCAACATATAATCGGGTCTATCGTGTCATAAGTATAGTTTACTCAGTCTAGCTGAGTCCAACAGATAATAAGGAAATAAAGTGCAATATGTCTCACGGATAAACCTATCTAGTCGAAATATGGGACATTACATTCGGGATGAGATAAGTATGCATTACGTTCATAATGTAGATGAATCCTATCAAGTTACTTTGAAAGTAGAAGAAAATATTGAGAGATGATTGCGATGGAAATTCTGGGGAAAGGGACCTAGAGGTAGGGGTAGAGCAAGTGTTTCTAGAAGCAATGAAAAGGAGGATGGAGAGACCAACAACCATAATACAAGAGGAAGAAGTGGTACTAGGAGATGTAGAGGATTTTTTAGAGGTAAGTATCCGATCACTTGTTACGGATGTAGAGTAGAAGGTCACAAGGCATCACAATGTCTAGAAAAGTAGAACACAGGGAGAAGAAATGATTCCAGAACGTAGGTTACCTAGGAGGACGAGGCAGTGGTTGCTAGAAGTAATGTGGAAGTACTTCAGTAGGAGAAAGGAGATAACTTGATGTTTATAGGGGTGTTACTTAAGCCTGAGGCGAAGATAGTAGCAGGACTTGAGCAGTGAAAGAAAGTTTTTAAAATTAAGTGCAAAATTCAAGATAAGTGTTGTCATTTGGTCATATATGGTGGAAGTATAGAAATTTTAATATTCGCGGAAGTGATGGAGAAGTTAAAATTAAAAACTATTCAACATCCCAATCCATATCGGGTCTCATGGTTGAAAACGGGACAACATGTAACCATGAATGAGTAATGCTTGTTGAATTTTCAGATTGGAAAGTTTAGTGAGAAAGTACTATGTGACATAGTATAGATGGATCCCTGTCATGTCCTACTTTGAATACCATGGTTGTTTGACTATAAAGTTTTCCATGATGGAAGGAAGAATACTTATGATTCTTAAAGGATGGATAGTGGTATAGGTCGAATCCAGCGGTGGAGACTGAATTAAGTGGTAGTGATAGTGAAGGAAATGACAACAGAAATGTTTGTAGCGGAAGTCGCATTATGATGTGCTCAACTAAATATTTTTTTAGAAAGTAGAAAAATACTCATTCATGTTTGGCCTTAATGCCAAAACAAGCCCTGGAGATTGGAAAAATGAGTCTCATGCCATTGAAAATTCAACCTATGTTGAATGAACTTAAAGTTAGATTGTTGGGGATGATCTACCAACATGTTTACCTCCTTGGAGAAGCTTATCACATCAAATAATTTTGATACCAAGATCAAATCTACTGAATAAATCTCCTTATCAGATGACTCCAACAGAGAGTCAAGACAGTAAAACAAAAATATGTGATTAACATATCTTTTAGCTCCCTTTTTGGTGTCTACTAACACTTTTAGTGTATTTTTATTCATTTTCTAAGCAAAGTCGATGTTATTTCACGGGATGGTGCTTCTCCTGGTGTTTTTTGTGTCTTTTTTTCAATTAGGTGCTAAAATAGATGTCAATTTCGTCCACTTTAGCATCCACCTTAGTGCCAGGAATAGTGCTAGGAATAGCACCAACCTTATTGGCTAGTTTTTCTTCTTGTATTTCCAAAAATAGTGTCCACTTTAGCGCCAAGTTTAGATTCATTTTGTACAGCAGGGATTGTGCTAGTATTTAATCCAAGAATTGCACTTGGTTTGGCTCCCTAGGTTGCGCCAAGATTAGTACCATGTTTAGCGCCTAATTTAGCTTCCTAATTGTCGGTAGGTTTAAAACCAAGTTTTGTGTCTACAATAGCGTCTAGTATAACATTTATTTTTGCTCCCAAAGTAGCAGCTGTTGATGTATATGTAACTTCGGAATGTATTTCACCCATGTATTTCATATATGTATATTGTACTCCTATAGAGATGGTATTATTCCTCTATACGGAAGTGTTTGTATTCCTATAGAGATGTTATTATTCCTCTATACGGAAGTGTCGTCATTTATATTGTAAGTGTCGTAACTTATACTTGATGGGTTATTAGACCACCTTGTTGGGGTCGGACCTGTATAAGTCATGTGGGTAAAAGGGTTATTAGACCACCCTATTGGGTGTCGGACCAGTCAGCATTGTGTTATGTGGTTAAGTTGAGGCCGACCCAGTAAAGGTTATTAGGCAAGTCAAGTCAAGTATAAATAGAGTGCGGGAGGCACTCTATTTCATCATTCTATTCTCACACACACTCTTTGGAGAGTGGCACACTTGTGGACGAGGAGAAGCTGCTGCTAGGAGATGTCTATATCTTATGCTTGGGTTGTATCATTGCTCTATCTATCTTTGAGGAAGTTATTGGGGTTTTTCACCTTTATGGTTTTCCCCAAGTAAACTATGTGTCTCTTGTGTGCTTGCATTATTGTGTCCATGATTGATATGCTGTAGATATGTTGTACATGTTGTTCTCTCAGTTAAGATCCTAGATCAAATTGAAGTAAATTCTGAAAAATTAACATGGTGTCAAAGCTAGCCTGAAAGAAGGCATGGTATGGCATGTATGACACTTGTTGCACTTGTAATGCTTGGGATTGATATAGGAAAAACTAGTCATTGTAGCACTTTCGCTATAAATACATTTTGGTGAAGTTTTCGTATCTGAAACTGTTACAGGTCGAATATCAGATCCCCATGTACCTTGTGTCCAAAGGACAACTTCTAATTTGTTGTACTTTGTGTTTTATGATCTATACAATCTAGGGTTTCTGCCTCTTCCAGATCTGAGTCATAAACAGGTGACCTACGAAAAAAGGTCATAACTTGGGCTAGGAAGATCCAAATGAAATTTCATAAAAAGTGACAGGTAGTGCACGTACTGTAATTTCTCAGATAACTTTTTCAGAGGCCGAAACCGAACCAGTGACACGTGGAACGCCGTACAAGTTCGCTCTCCTGTTTTATCCCATAAACAGGTCACGTTGCGACACTTGGAATAACTCTCTCTCAGAGAATCGAATTGAGGTCAGACCTGTGGGATTGGAAATATGACAGGTCGGGCTACCACAAGTAGAATTTTCAGACCCTGTGGATTCATAATTTCGGAGTTACACCAGAAACAATCAGGTGCATATTTCTGTCAAAACAAAATTGGATTTTGAGCACCTTCATTCATGGCTTCGGGAATTTAGGGTTTCGGAGAAAGATGAATTTTTTCTAATCAGAGACCACGGATGAATTCTACTCATCAAAATCGAAATTTAGAGACCAAGATCAAAATTTTTGGTTGGGCAGAAGGCCGGGCTTTATCAGACCCTAGTTCGGGACTTTGATCGGAAAAGTGGAAAATTAGGGCTTCTGCAAAAATGGGAATTTTTGAAATCTGTGACCACGGTTGGAAGCTCCTCAGAAAAATAGAAGCTTAGAGCTTTGGATCAAACCTTTTGATTGGGCAGAAGGGTGGGCTTTATCAAACCCTAGTTCGGGGTCATGTCTAGTGAATCCAGAAGTTTCAAAGGCAAATTTGAGGGGTGAAACTTTGCAGTTTTCAAATTCTGAACATACCGGCTTGATCAGCTCATCAAGGCGCATCTTTCTATCCTTTCAGAAGTTTGAAATTCAAAGTTTGAATTTTTAGGGTTTCTCTGACAAACCCTAATCCAGCTCCAGATCTAGTTCCTGCAAATCAAGTGGATTGGGTTAATCCTAGAAGAGAATGGATTGGTCACCTGCATAAGTGAAGAAGTTCCTGTTTTAGAGGGAGATGGGGCTAAGGCCTTACATAAGAACATTACAAGCAATCTCGACAGGTATGACTTATCCAAGTATGTTTCGAGATTTGTTCATGATTAATTTTATGGTATGTTTGCCTTCATATTATTACGATTAGTACAATCTTGATTAAATTTAGACTTGTTGTATCACCTTAATAAAATTATGAATGCAAGAAGATATTCATTGATTAGGGTGTTGACACTTATGATTGTACTAACGCATTACGGTGTTGTACGGGGTTTATGTTGTCCGCTAACATGAAAGGTACACCAAGAAAGACAAATCATGTTCTAGTTGAAGAACATATGATCATGGTGACATGAAGACAAAGATTCATCCAATGTCATGGATCACTTAGAAGATCTATTTACGAGGTATGTATAACTTGGTTCTATAATGGTTAACTTATGAGATATGCAGGTTACTAGCACAAGTCATTGAAGAGAACAAGAAGACATCATGTGGGTATGTTAGACATAACTAGCTAACATACTAATCCAGGTATGTTTTTCCTATATCAAGTTAGAATCCTACCTTTTGATAGGATCTCTTATATAAGTATACATGGCATGATTGATAATGATTATTCATAGGTTTGAATAATCATGGGTGTATGCATCTTATGTTTCTTACCTTAATTGATGATATGACTAACCAGAAGAGTCATGAAAGTATAGGTTTGAGTAATCACGGGTTTATGCATATTATGTTTCTTACTTTAATTTATGATATGACTAACCATAAGAGTTCTTGAATACTAATGTTTATTATCTGTGTTTGAAATGATCATGACTATATATGTTTAAGATTATTGTGTTTTGATAGTATTAAGATTATACTAATGAATGTATGTATGCATGAGACCTCGAGGATAACACAATGATGATATTAGTAAGTATGCATAAGTGATCGAGGATGGATATAAGTTCAAGGACAGGTAATCCAGGAAGAAAAGATCAAGAGGGAGCACACTCAAGTAGCTCCTGCAAGGAAGCAAAGATTGAGAGGGAGTCCACACAACAAACAAGCAAAGATAAGTATTTGAATTGTCATTTCTTGTATATATGATTGTTTAAATAATATTGTTCAATGATGTATATACTTATGTTCCTAGACTTAGGTTGTGTATTATGCATATTATAATAATTGCATTGATGAACAATATACTACTAATACGCATGTAATGGGTAGGTGGCCTATGGCACTGTACAACATTCCATTGCTACTTATCTAGAATGAAACCTCTTTGCTGAAATGTTGGGAGTTGTGCACACTCTTAACAATGTTCTGGTAGAGATTGGAAGGCATCTAGAAAGTCACGGGATATGGATAAATGTTGTATAGAAGCATTGGCTAAGATGATTGCATGATTGTATGACATATTTCTTTATGTGTAAGAATTTGTTCTGAAAACTATGAGATGTTTCTAATCATGCAATTTAACTTGTTTGTAGGAAAGATCGTATACCATCGCCTACAAAAGAAGGATTACAACATTTGTTCAGCAACAAAGTTATCTATTGAAGATATTGAAGTTCCCAGGATTCGGGAAGAATGCCATAATTGAGGAGTACCAATCGATCATGAAGAATGATGTTTGGGATGTGGTCCTAAGACTTGAAGGGAAGTCGGTTGTGACTTCCAAATGGATCTACAAGATCAAGCATGCTGCAGATGGTAGCATAGAAAAATACAAAGCGAGGTTTGTAGCTCGTGGCTTCTCTCAAAAAGAGGGAATAGACGATGAAGAGACTTTTGCACCTGTAGCTAGATACACTTCCATCAGATCAGTACTTGCTCTAGCTGCAGTGATGAAATGGAAGATACACCAGATGGATGTCAAGACAGCTTTCTTGAATGGTGTATTTGAAGAGGAAGTGTATGTGGAGCAACCACTCGGTTTTGAAACACATGATAGGGATTCATATGTGTGCAGATTGAAGAAATCCTTGTATGGCTTGAAGCAAGCTCCCGGAACTTGGTATGGTAGGATGGACAGTTTCCTATCTAGTTTGGGATTTACCAAGAGTAAAGCAGATTCCAACCTTTACTACAAGGTTGAGGAAGGAAATCCTGTGATACTACTCCTATATGTGGATGACCTATTTGTAATAGGAGATGATAGACTAATTGCCAATACAAAGAAGAAGCTTGCTGCCGAGTTCGATATGAAGGACTTGGGGATGATGCACTATTTTCTAGGTATGGAGGTGTGGCAGAGTGCAGATGGGATCTTCCTTGGACAAGGGAAGTATGCAGTAGATATCCTGAAGAGGTTTGGGATGATGGACTGTAAGGCCATGGCCAATCCTATGGCATCGAACCTGAAGCTTCTGTGTGATGCTTCATCTGAGCCGGTTGATGTCTCTATGTATCGTCAGATGATTGGGTCCTTGATGTACCTAACGAACACGAGACCAAATATTTGCTTTGCGGTGAACACATTGAGCCAGTTCCTGACGGATCCAAGGAGTGTTCACCTGGTTGCTTTAAAGCATATTCTGAGGTACCTGAAGGGTACAGTTGATTATGGGCTCAAGTATGATGCGAATCAAAAGTTTAACCTACAAGGTTATGTTGATTCAGATTGGGCAGGCAGTGCTACAGATAGGAAGAGCACTTCTGGGTGCTGCTTCAGTATGGGATCAGGCGTGATCTCTTGGTTTAGCAGGAAGCAATCCTGTGTATTACTAAGTACAGCCGAGGAAGAGTATGTTGCAGCCTGTGCGGCTAGTTGTGAGGCAGTATGGCTTCGGAAGCTACTGTCTGAGTTATTTGATCTCCCGCTGGAAGCTACTGGTATCTTTTGTGACAACCAGAGTTGTGTGAAGCTGTCTGAGAACTCGGTGTTCCACGACAGGTCGAAACACATAGAGATCAAATATCACTATATTAGGGATATGGTGCAGAGAGGAGGAGTGAAGCTCCTGTATGTTGCGACGGATGAGCAGATTGCATATGTACTGACGAAGCCACTAGCCAAAGTGAAGTTCGAGTACTTCAGAGAGAGGCTTGGTGTTCTTCAAATTGACGACACTTCGAGGAAGAAGTGATGGACACATTTGATGAAACCATTCCAAGCATTTTGGAAGGAGGATCCTTCACATGGCTATGGATGTAAGCGCTGGATGATGAGCATCAGTACGATGCTCCAGTTACTACTCTGTATATGCATCAGGTGGATGCTTGATATGATTAGTTCGATCATTTATATGTATATGTATGTATGCATCATGTTGGATGCTGGATATGATCACTTGGATCATTTATATGTATTTGTATATGCATCATGTTGGATGCTTGGACCATGTATCTATATATGTATCAGGTGGATACTGTGTATGATTAGGTAGATCATGTATGTTGATATATATTAGGTGGATACATTGTGTGGATCATGTATCTATGTATGTATCAGGTGGATACATTGTATGATCAGGTGGATCATATATGGTGATATGTATCAGGTAGATACTTGTTATGTATCAGGTAGATACTTGGTATGTATCAGGTAGATGCATTGTATGATCAGGATGATCATGGATGACGAGCTTTAGTATGTTGCTCCAGATGACTTGCATCAGGACGATGCAGTGATGATGATCAAGATGATCATGTGTACATCAGGATGATGTATAGTGAGTATCAAGTTGATACTCTGTGGCCGTGGACAGGTTATGCAAAGGAAATCCTAGATTTGTTCTAGGTCACATCCAGTATGAAAAAGGACTGGCACTGTGTATCAGATGTAAGACCTGGGAGATCCGATAGGTTGGGCTGTGTGCCCGTAATAAGTCCTAGGATGCTCTTTCGAGGGTTTGTGATAATGGGCCACATGTAAGACCTGGGAGATCCGATAGGTTGGGTTGTGTGCCCGTAATAAGTCCTAGGATTCTCTTTTGAGGGTTTGTGGTGGGCTGCTACATGTAAGACCTGGGAGATTCGATAGGTTGGGCTGTGTGCCCGTAATAAGTCCTGGGATGCTCTTTCGAGGGTTTGTAGCAGAGGTCACATGTAATTAGTCCTGGAGATCTTGCCAGTCGTGCTTAGGCACATAAATGTTCATTGGATGCTCTTTAGAGTTCTTGACGGTCGTGCTATGCACATAAATGTTCATGGGACACTCTTTTAAGGTTTTGTGATAGTCACATGTAATAAGTCCTGGAGATCTGGATAGGATGAAAAAGGCCTCAGATGCTCTTTAGGGTTCTTGCTAGTCAAGAGACTCTTTTAAGGTTTTGTGACGCACATAATAAGTCCTGAGGATTCCACAGTATGGCTAGTGATGATGAAGACCTGTAGGTGGTGGGCCTACATCCAGTATGAAAAAGGACTGGCTCTGTAGAACTTCCTATGACGAGTAGATTCAGAGATTGGTTGAGATAACAACAGCAATGACGATGACGATGATTCAAGGACGTTGCATCGATGACGATGATCCAGAGAAGAAGACTTGTGCTAGCAGACCTGTGTCAAGAAATACCTTCCTAGTTAAGAGGGAGTGTTGATGTATATGTAACTTCGGAATGTATTTCACCCATGTGTTTCATATATGTATATTGTACTCCTATAGAGATGGTATTATTCCTCTATACGGAAGTGTTTGTATTCCTATAGAGATGTTATTATTCCTCTATACGGAAGTGTCGTCATTTATATTGTAAGTGTCGTAACTTATACTTGATGGGTTATTAGACCACCCTAGTGGGGGTCGGCCATGTGGGTCGAAGGGTTATTAGACCACCCTATTGGGTGTCGGCCCAGTCAACATTGTGTTATGTGGTTAAGTTGAGGTCGACCTAGTAAAGGTTATTAGGCAAGTCAAGTCAAGTATAAATAGAGTGCAGGAGGCACTCTATTTCATCATTCTATTCTCACACACACTCTTTGGAGAGTGGCGCACTTGTGGAGGAGGAGAAGCTGCTGCTAGGAGATGTCTATCTCTTCTGCTTGGGTTGTATCATTGCTCTATCTATCTCTGAGGAAGTTATTGGGGTTTTTCACCTTTATGGTTTTCCCCAAGTAAACTTTGTGTCTCTTGTGTGCTTGCATTATTGTGTCCATGATTGATATGCTGTAGATATGCTGTACATGTTGTTCTCTCAGTTAAGATCCTAGATCAGATTGAAGTAAATTCTGAAAAATTAACAGCAACGTGTTTTTGCTCCTAGTATTGCGCCTATATTTGCTCCAAAAATAGCAACAAGTTTTGATCCTATAATTGATCCTAGTTCAGTATATGAGTTACTTAATAGATGGGATAGAGGCTATTGATGATGGGTCCAGTTGAGGGTCATATTTGGGAGTGTTATGATAGACTTTGATGTTGATGTCTATGATGATAACGACAATGATAAGGACGATGATGATGACGACGATGCTGATGACAATGATGATGAGGAGGAGGATGCATGTTATTGAACTATTTGAACTTGAGTGACCCTAATGGCACCTAAATCGCCCTTTTGGCATCTAAGAGACCCTAATTAATCCTAAGTGACCCTAATGGAATCTGAGTGTCCCTAACGACATCTAAGTGACCCTAACAACATGACAACGATGATGATGATGCATCTTGGCAATGACAAATATGGAATTGATTATTTGTATGATGTTGACTATGATGATGATGATGACAACGATGATGTCAATATCAATAATGATGATGCAAGTGATTATAACATTATTTGATCTTGATCGATCCTAATGGAACCTAAATAACGCTAAAGGCATCTGAGTGACCCTAATAGCACTTAAATGACCCTAATGGCATTTGTTTGTCCTGAACAACAATTGAGTGACCGTAATGGAACTTGATTGACCTTAACAACATGAGGATGATATTGATGATGCATGATGGCAATGATGATGGTGTTGATGATTATTTGATTACAAGATGATAATAATGACGATTATGAACACTACATCGATAATGACAATGATGATGATTATGGTAATGATTATAATGATGGTGATGACAATGACAATGAGGATCATGACGATGTTGATTTGGATGATGATGATGCATGTGATAACACTACTGGATCCTAATTTATCCTAATGGCACCTAAATGACCCTAATGGCATTTGAGTGACCCCGATGCCACTTAAATAGCTGTAATGGCATTCCAATGTCCCTAACAAAATTTGAGTGACCTTAATGGCATATGAGTGACCCTAACAACATGATGATGATGCAGGATGATGATATTGATGGCATTGATGATGAGTTTATAATTATAAGATGATATCAATCACAATGATCCCTATATTGACTATGATGATGATATACGATCATTTCAATGATGACAACTATGGTGATAATGTTAATGTATATGATGATGACGATGATGACAACAATGGTGATGATGATGATGATGATGATGAGGATCATGAAAAATACTAATTATAAATACCCATTGATTCAGTTAGGCAAGGGGAAACGTCAGTTAAAAATTCTTGTAAGGTAGTAGGATGTCTTGTTCATAATCGCAATGTTGATGACATGAATGACTATCATGATGATATATGATGATTACAATGACGATGATGATGATGATGATGATGATGTACCATATGATGTTGACGATGACGATGATGATGATTTCTATGTCCACGATGAAAGATGCACGTGATAGCACATCTGGATCCCAATTGATCTTAATGGCACCTAAACGGCCCTAATTGTGTATGAGTGACCCGAATTTCACCTAAATGACTCTAATAGCATTCAAGTGTCCCTAACAACATTTGAGTGACTCTAATTGAATCTCAGTGACCGTAATGGCATCTCAATGACCCTAACATCATGACGATGATGCATTATGACAATGTTGATGGTGTTGATGATGATTTGATAATTATAAGATGATATCAATCACAATTGTTGATTCCTACATTGAATGTGATGATGATATATGATGATGATTGTGGTGATATTAATGTCGATGTCTATGGTGATCATGATTATTATAAATACTTTTTTTACGATGATCACAATGATGATGTTGATGTTGATGTTGATGATGATGATGATGCTGATGATGATGTACCATATGATGTTGTTGTTGATGATGACCATGATGTCAATGTCCATGATGAATATGCATGTGATAGAACTTATGGATCATGATTGATCCTAATGGAACCTAAATGATTGTAATGGTGTCTTAGCGACCCTAATGTCACCTAGATGACTCTAATGGCATTTGAGTGTCCCAAACAACATTTTAGTGACCCTAATGGCATATGAGTGACCCTAAAAACATGATGATGTTGCAGTATCATGACAATGTTGATGGTGTTGATGATAAGTTGATAATTATAAGATGATATCGATCACAATTTGCCTACAATGACTTTGATGTTTATATACAATGATTTCAATGATGATGACTATGGTGACAATGTCGATATCTATGATGATGACGATAATGAAAATGGAGATGATGACAATAATCATGAGGATCATGGCAATTACGAATTATAAAGACCCATCGATCAAGTTATGCGAGGGAAACTTCCTTTACAAAATTCTTGTATGGTAGTAGGATGCCTTGTTCACCATCACGATGTTGATGACATGACTGACTATCATAATGATATATGATGATGATGATGATGTTGATGTACCATATGATGTTGATGACAACGACGACGATGATGTCTATGTCCACGATGAAGATGCATGTTATAGCACATTTGGATCATGATTGATCCTAATGGAACCTAAATGACTTTAATGGGGTATGAGCAACCCTAATGTCATCTAAATAACTCTAATGGTATTTGAGTGTCCCTAACAAGATTTGAGTGACCCTAATAGAATATGAGTGACCCTAACAACATTATGATGATGGATTTTGATGATACTGATGGCATTAATAATTAGTTGATAATTATAAGATGGTATCAATCACAATTGATCCCTAAATTGACTGTGATGATGATATATGATGATTTCAATGGTGATGACTATGGTGATAATGTCGATGTCTACAATGATGACAATCATGAAAGTGATGATGATGAGGATCATTACAATTAATAATTATAAATCCCCATCGATTCAGTTAGGTAAGGGGAAACATCATTTACAAAATTCTTGTAAGGTAGTAGGATGCCTTGTTCATTATCACAATGTTGATGACATGAATGACTATCGTGATGATATATGACAATGACAATGATGATGATGATGATGTACCATATGATGTTGATGATGATGATAATGACGATGCCTATGTCCATGACGAAGATTCATGTAATAACACATATCGATCCTTCTTGATCCTAATGGCACCTAAATGACCCTAATGGTGTCTGAGCAACCGTAATGTTACCTAAATAACTCCAATGGAATTCAAGTGTCAATAACAACATTTGAGTGACCCTAATGGCATATCAATGACCTTGACAGCATGACTTGATGCATTATGACAATGATGATGGAATTGATGATGATTTGATCATTATAAGATGATATCAATCACAATTGATGCCTACATTGACTGTGATGATGTTATTATATGATGATTTCAATGATAATGACTATGGTGATATTAAGGTCGATGTCTATTATTATTATAATGACGATGACGATGACGACGACGATGACGACGACGATGATGATGACGATGATGATGACGATGATGATGGCGATGACAATGACGATGACAACGATGATGATGATGATGATGATGATGATGATGATGATGATGACCACAATTTTGATTTCCATGATGATTATGCATGCGATAGCACTTCTAGACCCCGATTGATCATAATGGCACCTAAATGACCGTAATGGTGTCTAAGTGAACCTAACGCCACCTACATAACTCGAATGGAATTTGAGTGTCCTTAACAACATTTGAGTAAACCCAATGGCATATGAGTGATCTTAACAACATGATGGTGATGTAGTATCATCACAATTTTGATGGCATTGTTGATGAGTTGATCATTATAAGATGATATCGGTCATGATCGATGTCTACATTGACTGTGATGATGATATATGATGATGAATATGGTGATAATGTCGATGTCTACGATGATGACAATGATGAAAATGGTGATGATGATGATGTTGAGGATCATGGAAATTACTAATTATAAAGACCCATCGATCTAGTTAGGTGAGGGGAAATATCCTTTACAAAATTCGTGTAAGGTAGTAGGATGTCGTGTTCACCATCACAATGTTGATGACATGAATGACTATCATGTTGATATATGACAATGATAATGATGATGATGATAATGATGATGTACCATATGATGTTGAAAATGAGGACGATGACGATGTCTATGTCCACAATGAAAAATGCATGTCATAGAAAATATGGACCCCTATTGATCCTAATGGCACTTAAATGACCCTAATGGCATATGAGTGACCCTAATGTCACTTAAATGACTCTAATGGAATTCAAGTGTCCCTATTGACATTTGAGTGACCCTAATGGAATCTCATTGACCCTAACAACATGACGATGATGCATTATGACAACGTTGATAGCATTGATGATGATTTGATAATTATAAGATTATATCAATCACAATTTATGCCTACATTTATTGTGATGAATATTTATGATGATTTCAATGATGATGACTATGGTGATATTAATGTCGATATCTACGACAATAATGATGATTATAATGACGATGGTGAAGATGGTGATAAGGATCATAACAATTACTAATTATAAATACCCATCGATCCAGTTAGGTGAGGGGAAATGACATTTACAAAATTCTTGTAAGGTAGTAGGTTGTCTTGTTCATCATCACAATTTTGATGACATGAATGCTATCATGATGATATATGA
Source organism: Larix kaempferi (assembly GCA_027924585.1). Classification (NCBI taxonomy): domain Eukaryota; kingdom Viridiplantae; phylum Streptophyta; class Pinopsida; order Pinales; family Pinaceae; genus Larix; species Larix kaempferi. The sequence continues at coordinate 12,097,137 of BSBM01000619.1, read as the reverse complement.
CAATGAAGATGATGATGATGATGATGATGTTAACACTCTCTTATGTAGAATGTTTTTTTATTTTTAAAATTGAAATTATGGCAATGGTACGTGAGAATGTTAACATTTTCAAAGTTTGGCTTTGAATATTTATATTTTTGGGCAGATTCCCATGATGAATTTTTTTATTAAAAGATTGTTATTAGAAAATGGGATTGAGAAGTTTGAATTTAATATGCACTTTAATGATAAAGTGATTATACAATATTTAATGTATTTTGGAAACAAAATCACATGTTTATATGAGTGTGTGTTTAAATTTTGAGATAATTAAGTTTAATCTTAATGGTGGTGGGATAAAGTATTATTATTCTCATCCAAATTGTAAATGATAAGCTGATTTTGTAATAAATAACTCTTCAAAAAATGTGTTCAAATTCTATAAAAAAACCTTTAATAACTTTGTCTAATACCCACTCCACTATCTCTTAAACAAATGAATGAAATTTTGTTAGTAAGTGACATGTTGACTTAATGAATCACTCAAAAAAGTGTCATCAAATTCTCCAAAAATAACTTTAATAACTTTTCAGTATCTTTTAAACAACTAAGCGAGCATATAATATTTAATGTATTTTGGAATCAAAATCACATATCTATATCCCAAATGCAGGTGCAAATTAATGTTCATGGTGAAACGAGTATGGCCACTCGGGGCCACAACAAGCTGCATGATGAGGAGGTGTGTTAGCGTAAGCATAGAATTTAAGGTTAATAAGGTGGAGGGGATGGTTGACGGAGACCCGTTGCATCACCCTATACGCCTGCAATCGACCAAAGCTCTCTACACGATCCTTTGTGCGTGGGTAATAACTATGGTGTGAGGGGGAGATTTATGCATGGATGCACCGAGCTGGCTGGAAATGTGGAGTTTTCTGATTGGGATCATTACGATATGTGGGGATAGTTTCTTAAATTCTCTGGGAAGGGAATGCCGAGAACCTTGGGCAATCTCTTGTTGCTTGGAATCCACTAGTGAAGCCATCTTGGTGGAATTTGGAGAGGGGAGGGGGTATCAGTTTATTGGGCACCATGGTGAAGAGAGGCAGGGGGCGTTGTCATGCTGACAAAGGAAAACAAGGGGAAGGGAGCGGGTGTATGACCAGGGCTCACCTAAGGGCCACCCAAGCGACTCGTTTCTTCAAGATGAATATCCCGTATGAGGTCCAATGGGAAATGGAGGACTTGGAGGCTGGTCTCTAAGAAAACTTAGATGAGTAACAGCTGGTGGCGGAGGCCAAGAGCTTGAATAGTGGGTTTATGAGAGAGGAAACATCGCCTCTCGGCTCTCGTTTTATGGTCTATTTGAAGATTTGTATTGGGTGGTGAAGAACATGTTGGCCCAGGTGTCGTGGGAACGTATTTTGAAGGAGGAAGGGGACACCTATCCTATTTGCAGTTGGAAGGAGCACCACATGGACTCTTGAATTATGCACAAGAATATCGACGCGATTGCTCGACGGCTGGGTATTAAGTTCACTCCAAAGGACACGAGTGGTGCTGGTTGCTCAAGCTCACCGAATGAAGAAAAACCTACTCCAAAAGGAGCCCTGCCGGGTGCTTAATGGTCTCGTTCTTATGTCTATTTTTTGGTTATGCTTAGGCCTGTTGTTATGTTCAGTTAGTTAATTTCTTAGTCAAAAATAGTTATGGGTCTTGTTGGTTTTGGTCTTAGTAAGTGTCTGAGGTATACTAGTGGTCATAGGTCGGGTGGCCTTCTCAGGGAAATTTTGAGTTTGTATGCAGAAAAATGACAATGTATTTTATGAACAACAGTATGCTAGATTCCTCTAACAATGTGTTGAGTCTGGGAAGTTTTGAAACTAAGGGAGGCTTTGCTCCTCGGAATCCTTCTTTGTATTAATTACCTCGTAAACTTTATTTGTTAATATAATCTTACATATTAAAAAAATCACATATTTATAAGTATGTTTAAATTATATTAATTAAATTTAATATGAGTAATTGTAAGATAAAATGTGTTGAGTCTGGGAAGTTTTGAAACTAAGGGAGGCTTTGCTCCTCGGAATCCTTCTTTGTATTGATTACCTCGTAAACTTTATTTGTTAATATAATCTTACTTATAAAAAAAAATCACATATTTATAAGTATGTTTAAATTATATTAATTAAATTTAATATGAGTAATTGTAAGATAAAAGATTGCTCGTGGGGGGAAGCTCAAGTGGTAAATTGTAATCATTTGTAAATGGAAGGTCATGTGTTCGAATCCCCCCAAACTTACCTATGCGCCATGGTTCGGGCCCTATGGATGCACCTAAAAGTATAGAGGTAGCAAGATTGGATCCCTAGACCCTATGGCATACGAGTACCATCCCAACCCCAATTGTTGATTCCCCTAATAAAATAAATAAATAAATATTATTCTTCTCATCAAATTTTATCATGTTAACTTCATACTAAATAACTCTAAAAAAAAATCAAATTATATATTAAATAACTTTCATAACTTTCTCTATTTTTATATATTACTCACTTAACTATCTCTTAAACTACTGTGTGGATGGTAAAAACACAATCTCATCGTAAAGGTTCTATGTAATTCGGATGCACCTTCTTGTATATGTCAACATTTATAATTTATTTACTCAACATTTTCTATTACATCACTTTATTTTTAAAAATGTGAAGTGATAAAGTAAAATAAGGTTTTATGTAATTTGGATGCACCTTCTTGTAGATGTCAACCTTTATAATTTATTTATCATAAAAATTATTTATTACATAAATTTTTAAAAATTTGAAGTGATCAAGTAAAAGAAGATGTCTAAAAGTGCGATGATTTCGTCCGTTTGGCCAAAACTTGGTTGGAATCCAGCGATATGAAATCTAAAAATCCGGCAATTTATGTTGATTAAATCATTTTTCTAAATGTCTAGATGAATTCAACACCCTGGAAAACCCCCAGGGCATCCAAATTATGCAGGATTAATACTATTATTTGAAATTCTAAAAATTCTATCCTGGATTCCGGCAAAATCGTCTCTGAAAATACGATTTTCTCCGGGCAAAATGGTAGCAGTTTTAGACAAATCGTAAAGTAAAATAGATCGAGTCAATTTTGGATTGGATTAATCTATTTATTCTATGTTTTAGATTTTTAGGTGGTTTTTAATCGAAATTTAATAAAAAAATTGGACTTTTAAATAGTTGAATTTAATAATAAAAAATTGGAAAGTTAGAACTCAAAAATATACAAAAAATAGAAAATAGAAAATATTTAATTTTTTTTTTTTTTAACTATAACTATATTTCAAAAATAGAGTTAAGGTATATCTTTCCGTTCATATCAAAAAGACTGACAATTTACAATTGTAAAATTCATCATAGAATTTCTAAATATAATTTCGTGTTATCACACAAATCGTCGGCAGGAGATCAAATAAAATACTACCATAACACAGTTCCCCATCTATTTTCTCGTCCATTCAATATTTAGTTTCAGCATAATCCTTTCAAGTTCAAAATAATGAAAAACAAAATTATAGTTCTGCACTGTAGTAACCAACCTTATAAGCTCATCCATTCAATCCAAGTAATCAATTAATCATACCAAGATCACATCTTCAATAACTTTACATTGATAATAAAATTAAATTAAATTAAATTAAATTAAATTAAAAATAAAAAGTAAAAAGTAAAAATATTTAAACTACTCCTTTGAGATATAATATTGATCATTTTAAAGTTTTGGATGCTTTCTCTAATTTTGTTGAGGTCATAGGTAACATAAGGAAGATTAATTATAAGTATTTTTTTATTATAAAGTCAATTTTGGATATATTATTATTCATTTTAAAGTTTTGGATTTCTTTTCTAAAATTTTGTTGAGGTTGTAAGTAATATAAGGGAGAATTATTTTTGAGTATTTTTCCTTACAATGTTTTGACCCGAATCTAATGAATAAAAATTCCTATAAAAAAAATAATATAAATCTTCTTTATATGATTGCTTCACAAATAAAATATCTATGATTTGTATTCAACATGTAACTTAGGTCTATTTATAAATTAATCAATTCGACATTACTAATTTGGATTCAACATACTAGTAAAGAGTAAATTGATAAATCAAGCATCTCAATACATGTAAATTGATTATTTTTAATTATTTATTTAATATTAAGATTATTTTTAATTATTTATTTAATATCAAATAATATTTTTTGTAAGATTGGAGTAAAAGGTTTAAATTATCAAAAGAGAAGAGAGATTGGTCTACCAGTAGGGAGGTTAGATGAGTCTCCTCTCCATAATTCCATCATTAACATCCAGTTCAAACTGATATAATTGTAGCCTATACATCTTAAAGAACTGAAACTGAAAGACTTGTCTATATTTATAAGACTTAAAGCATTGGAACTAAAAGACTTTACCATGTCTGTGAAAGTTATGAGACCGAATCTATAAAGACAAGGTACCCGACAGGCCAGGTCTTTTAAACAAAATTGAGAATCCATTGCTTCCATGATATCAAGAGGCCGACTATACTAGTAGTTAAAACATCTAGGATTGACACAGAAAGAGGATTTATTCATCATCAAAAATGTTGATAATCAGGACTACCTTGGATTATGCTTCCTCTATGGTCATTGGATCTTTATTGTTATTCTCCTTCACTGGTTTCCTGAAATAGATAAGCCCCACATTGGAGGGAGACACTCTACGCTAAAATACCTTTCCCATTAGCTCACAAACTAGGGCATTTAGCTTGGCATCATATTCTTGATGGTTCTGTTGAATTTGTTGAGCCCCTATTACCAGACGCACCACTCAATCCGATAGGATAGAACTATCATTTCCCTCTGCAAATAATCCTTGGGTGCTATTAGATATGGCGTAGCCCAGAAGAGCCTTGATATGCCAAAACATAGTCAGGGTTTTGGAGTATCAAGTTTCCCTTATTCGAGTATTCATGGGGTTGTCCTCCAGCGAACTGAGCTCCTCTTCTAACTTCTTGAATAGTGGAACCTCCAACCTTCTAGCAATTATGCCTCCATCCTGAGAATGAACTCCTTTGCGGCATGTTTGACAATGCCATGGAATCCCACCTTTGCAACATTATATGCTCCTCAAGTACTTGAGTAATGTGATTCCTCTTAGGGCCATTGACAGTTTTGCGAGTTGTTCGCTTGATACGAGCCATCCTACTTAGGCGAGAAGATCTCTACCACTGAAACCAGATACAAAAGTCAACATTGCGAAGGGTGTAGCAAGGCAATATAAATGTCGAGTCTTCTTCCATTCTCTTCTGGTTCTTCTTGATTTTGGTCTCCCTCTGAAGGAAAGGACACCAAATCTTGCCATGATTGCTTCCTAAGTGTGGGTTCTAAAATAGAGTGAATCACAAGAGTTGGAAAGCCAAGCTCTCACGTTTGAAGTTGAAGCCATCCGAGGTAAGGCATGGATGTCATACAGTCAGGGGTAATCAAAATGATTGCTTCGAACTGGGGCAGTTGGATCATAATGACACTTCATTGCATGAGGTGTTTTCCCTAGCAAGTTGGTAATCCTCCGGATGAACACATGTGGAAGCATAAAGAGGAACGTTCCACAGAGGTGTGACACCCATAGTGGGGAAATATCAAATAATGTTATTTAACATGTGAATTTCATTTTGAATTCCATTCTCATAACATAAATTATTCAAACTTTTAATGACAATGTATATGTGTTTAGTGATAATGTCATTTTTTTATTTTTTCATAATTTTCTTGGACTATAGAGTTCTATCCTTTTTCATATATTTTTTTGAAAAGGTTATTTTAAAATGGGTTAAAATTTTAAGTCATTTTAAAATAGGTAAAAAAATTAAAAAACAAAATTGGCAATGGAACTCTAGCTTCATCGAATTCCTATCTAATTTTGAACAATTTTCAAAAAGCCTTTGAACTAATTAAATTTACTCCATTATCACGTTTTTTAATTATAATTCAATCAAAACTTAAATATAAATAAAATTCTAATCATTATTTTAAATTATATATATATATATATATATATATTGCAAAACCATTTTAAATAGTCATAGCATAAAACCTATTTGTTAATCATTTTACCCTTGGTTATCACCCTTACTGCACTTGGCATTTAAAGTAAGTACTTTGTGAAAATACCCACCAAAACTTTGCTACAATAAGCATAAACTATTCATGATATAGTGTTTTTACCAATAAACTATTCATGATATAATAATATTTTTACCAATTTCACCCATCCTCATTATGTGTGATTTGATGGAGACCACTGGAAACCTTACATGGTAAAGCAAGCCTCCAAATATATGTAGGGTATTTGGTTAGGTATCACAGTTAGAGGAGGCCAATTAGGTAAACCTCCTTATCGACAAAATGTGGTGGGTTTGAACAAAGTATGAAGTCACCTCAAACAAAGTGCCATGATGGTTGATTTGGACAACCTAATCCATGTGAAACACATTGTGAACTTTATGGTACAAGTGGGTCTTCTAACCCATTCTAGAATCAAACAAAAGTGCATTGAAAGTGTACAAGGTACATAGGTTATGTGAAAGTGAAAGAGAAGCTTTTAGCATCATTTTGTTTGTATTTACAAAAATTAAGAAATGTAGCATTATTTTGTTTTGTATTTATAAAGTCAAGAATGTAGTGGGTGATTTTACAAGTTTATTCCAATAATTGTGTCAAAGATATTTTAGATATACAATTACAAAGAATTTTAAAAAGCTTTTTTTGGGAAGAGTATTATAAGAAAAGTTAGTTTTAGTGAAAGTTTTAATGTCTATATTTATATTTAATTATTTATTTAATAAAATATTTTAGTGAAGGTGGACAAGTGGAGGGAGGTTTTAGTACAGGTTCTTATTTTTTATACACCTCATATCATTATAAGCATTGGTGTACCATATTTACTTTTTAAAATTAATATATTTTATTGATTTTTTCTAAAATTAAAAAACAACAACGAATGGACGAGGCTAATTAGGTAAGCCTCCTCTTTAACATAAAAATAATTAATTTTGTTTGGGTTAAATACAAAGAAAGAATCCCTTATGGTGACTTGTCCACCTCAGACGAAGTACCATGATATCAATTTCTCTATATAGATGCGTGTTATGTAAAGTTTGATTGAGTTTAATGATTTTTTTGTAAGTTCAGAATCTATTAAAAGTAAAATTAAAGAGATACAGAGTTTGTAGTTGTCAGTCGTCCACGTGGGACTCTTGACGAGTCACTCCTCCAAAGTTTGGAGACTAGTTTTTAGATTGAGTTGATGAAAACAAATACTGAAGTTCTAAAAATCTAAATTAAAGAACAAAGACCCCCACATGCCGAGGATTATAGCTGAATTTAACCCATATAACCAACTAATATCAAGACTTAAAACATTATGAGCCAACCTAAAGAGTAAAAAAGATGAAGATGTGATTGAGAGACCTGATATTGAGACTAGAGAAAAAGTTGACTAAGTATCATCTATAATATTGATGAGAGGAGAGACATGCTTCATATCATTTTTGCAGTTTCCCTTCAGACCGGATGACTCACCTTTCAGAGGGGGATTCAACTACCGACAAAAGATGAGGCTAAAATCAGGCTTATTCACAAGCGGTTGTTGAAGACCCTCCCAGCTAGCTCGTGGGAGAGGACATTCATCTTGGTATCGAGGTCCATTTGATATTTAGCCATATGGTGAAGACAACCTTCTATGCGGTCCATCCTAGCAGCCAAACTAATACCCTAAGTGTCCTCCAAAAATTTTCCTTCTGCACTTTTCATAATAGCCTAGCTAAGAAACGTTTTGGTGTACAAGAGAAGCGTTAGAGTTTTTATGTACTTCGTCTCTCGATTTCGGGTGGATCTAAAATCCTCAATGATTCTACCCAGGTTTGCAACAAGATTCTCTAAAGCAGGGCGCTCAAAATGAATCTGTATACGGGCCCCCATATCTTGGATATGAAGGCAAGCAGGAGGAGAGAACATGCTAGAAAAGCCAGCTCGTGCTTTCTCCTGCTCGTTTAACACCCGAGGAATGTGAGAGCGGTGAGGACAAGAAGAAGTCTTGCACTTAGTTCGCCTTGTCCTAACCATGGTGAATTCAGCACGAGGATCTAACAATTCATAAACTGATCGACACAGGGAGAGATGAGTCCCCCAAAACCACAGTATGTGAAGCCTCCTAGGGAAAGTGCTATAATAATGAGGATTCTCCTTGCCCCTAAAACTATAAGAGCTACACATGCTTCACACCATATTAGGAAACCAAACACCATCCTAGTGAAAGCAAGTAAGAGCAGAAGGGAAAGCAACAAAATTCATGATGTCCTGCTTAATTGTGGAAGAGTTCGAATACAAGCCAAGTTGCATATACTACTTTTAATCAGGGGTAGAGGACCCACCTTTACCGACCATCATTCTCCTAATCACGTACCAATGTACTACATGGTACTAGTCAGCTGGGTTACCACCACGTGAAGACCTACTCGTGCTATTTGCTTGGCTCCCATTGATCATGTAGAATGATATGATGACTAATTTTGACACCCAACATGGGGGTGATTGAGTTTAATGATTAAGAATACAAGCTTTTGATATTATCCACTGGAATTTGAAATCAAATTAAATAATCATCTTGAATTATATTATTATTATTATTGCACAATATAAACTTTTTGAAACTGTCCAAGTATGCTCTCGAGAAATATATGGCATCAAAGGATGCAAAGATGAGGGTGGTAGAGTATTTAGCGGAACTCGTCAAAACCACTACCCCCGAAATACACAACTCCAAATGGTACAAACTCACGAAATGGAATGTCATTTCCTTCTGGAATTTGGATGTAATGGTGGAGAATCATGTGATTTCCAAAGGACACATAATGAATCCCTACATGGAGTGTCAAGCAAAAGAAAAGGAACCAAGTACATTGGAGGCATATGAAAATGATGAAAGAAAAAATGAATGTCTTCCCAATGGCATTGTGATTTTGGCTCTTAGTGTGGCCAAGAATGTTGGAAAATTGTAGATTCAAATTTCAGTTCACTATAAATGTCGAGTATTTGTTGAACAGTTTGCACATCAAGTATTTGACAAAATCCCTTCAAGCAAAGTGTTTACGAAACACTTGAATACCAAGTGTTTGATCAAATGTCTACCTAATAAGTGTTTTTTGATAAAATGTCTACCTAACAAGTGTTTGCTAAAACACTTGAATGTCAAACATTTGATGAAATGCCTTCCCGACAAGTATTTGTTGGCATAGTTGTTATTGAGGACATGTTCCATATGATGTTAAAGTTTTTGGGAATACCATAATTTGTGGGTGAGTTCAAATGATTATGTCGCAGATTTAAAGCAACATTGCAGTCCTTATAGGGAATTCTTGTAGACCAACAATGTTTCATTTTTTAGGGTAAAGAACTAGAAGACCAATATTTGTTGTTTGACTATAGCTTATGCAAGATTCAATTATCCATTTGGTATTGTGATTACAAGGAGGAGGAGTGGGACTTGGGTTCTCTTCCACTTCTTAATTTCCTTCAAGAATACAATCAAAAATAAAATTAAAAAATCATCCACTCTGCTTTGACTCCTCCTCTATCTTATTCCAATACAATGGATAAAGTTGAAGATGAGTCATCGATGGAGATAATAGCACTGGAGGTCACTCAACTACATCAAAATTATAAATGAGATCTTGTTATTTACAAATCTAATGGTTATTGGGATTTCCAGGATATGAACTTACTCAATTATATTGTTAAAGCATCCAAGACATCTAATGTTGCCTCTAATGTTTGTTTCCTATGGACTTCTTCCAAGGTTTCAGCTTCGCCTTCAAAGTTCATTGCACTTGGACTTGTTCAAAGTCTTCCAAATTCTTCAAATGACAATCTATGGAAAAATGGTTTTGGTAACAAGCAACATTCTTAACTTTGGACTTGGGCAATTTTGATTGCTTCTTGGTTGTATTGATGCCATCATCTTGGGCATCTTTCCTCCTGAAATACCCCATCTTAGGTTGCAACTTTGTCATAGCTTACAACCTCTAAGTCAACCCAAGTCTTCATTACATGTTTCTCACCATTTATGCTTCCAAGTCAATGGTACCAAGCACCTGTCCCAAGATTCCTTCCTTTACCCAATGTTTTACTACAACTCTGCCACTACTACACTTCAATGCATATCTCAAAACGACGCAAGGAAAGTCTATTGTGAACTCCACTTTGTCTATGTAATCCTTATACACTGGGATTTTACCAAATATTATGGAGTGATCCTCCCAAGTTGCATGTTGCACCAGATGCAGGAATATGGTCCATCACTATACTATCTCCAAGTCACCCTTCCAACCATTCTCCAAACTCATCCCAAACCTTTTTTTTTTCTCTAAGTCTACCAAGACATGGTGAAGAGTAGTTGAATATGATTTGGTACGACATTTCCTCCATAAAGGGGGTAAAGAGTAAGCTCCGATACCACTTGTCATGGATCTATAATCATGCCCAAAAATGTTCACTTTTTGGCTCTTGAGGTCATGCAGCATTGCCTTGCCTCGACCATAGGGGCGTGGACAACCTACACCAACTACGACCAAACTATGCCTCTCCACTTAAGTTCTACCCATAACTATACCTTAAGCTACAATTGGTTAGATATACAACTAGTACAACCAAGTTCAACACAATGGAAACATGTCCAATTGTGACCTCAAAGCATCCCACATCTATAAAACTTAGCCAATATTCAATAGCAGAGCCATCCAATATAATTCATGAAAAATAGCAACAAAGAAACATAAAGAGTCCACAACAAAAATGTATGGGCATCATCCAAGGTGGATGCCTTAACTTTATTATTATGAAGAATGTTACAAATATACGACAAGGGAGTGCAACCTTTTTCCTGTAACAATATAGCATATGTATAATCAATCCAAGGAAATAATAACAACTACTTACTACCCAAAAGACTTGTACACTCCAATCCCTTAAGCATTTCCAAGTCTACCTCTTGTAGATCCTAACTCTTCGATAGTTCACTCAACCATCATCCAAGTAGCATATTGTGCCAACCCTGCACTTAGGACAATCGTGGAACTCCTTGTCCACCCTTGCCAATCACACCTTGATGGAACTCTTGCTTGAATGCCTTTGCACAATGCAAGCTTCCTTTTTTATATAATGGATAATTTTTGTATTTCCTTCTACAGTGACTTACAATCTACTCAATATCTAGGGTAGACCCAATGTGCAATCCATCCACATGTCTGGCAAGTCTTTAAGCACTTAGACCTCACGTCCAAGGAATCATGCACCCACTTGCCCAAGATGTTCCAATAGTCTTGAGCATCCGATGGTCCAATTTCCTTTCTTAAACGATGTCCAATGTATTCCTTACCCTTAATTATGCTCCACATTATATTAAGCATCAGTTCATCCCATTTAGGGAAGATGCAGTTTAGATACAAAATCTTCTTTATATCATTTGAACATCAACATTTCTTATTTCTATTTGCATGTGAGGCATTCGTTATCAATATATATATATATAATGAAGTGTTTCGCATACAAATATAGGAATAATATTTCTTATTCTTTTTTTTCAGTGAAAAAAAGTCATACTATTGATATTCATTGAAGTGAATCAAATAGTACAAAAATATAAGCCTTGTTTCATACTTAAGTTCACAAAACTACTACCAAAAACTACTTCACAAAGATCTCAAGTTCAATATAAAACCTTCATACGCTTAGCATCTAAAAATATATATATATAAATATATAACTCTTTATCTTTATATATAACACTCTTTATCTTTATTATGTAGACTTTTTCTTTGAATTTTGAAAAGATGGTAATGGTACGTGAGAATCATAACATTTTTCAAAATTTGGAGTAGAATATTTATTTTTGGAAGTTTGAAGTAGAATATTTATATTTTTGGACAATTTTCACGATGAGAAGGTTTAATTTTAAAAAACGCGATTCGAGTGGTAGGTAAATAAAATACGTAACTTGGATGCACTTTCTGTGAATGTCAAAGTTTTATAATTGATCCACCTAACACTATCTATCATGTAGGTTATGTTTTTGGTTTCTTATGCGGTATATATATATTTTATTTGCGTTAATATATCATTGTGCAGGTCTATAGGTATTTTCTCCATCAACTACTTGTTGATTCAGTTACTGCTACAGCACTATCTATTTTTGGGGATGTTTATCTTTTGGTCATATCACCTGTGGATGTGACAGTTTTTGATGTTTTATGATGGATGTGGCTTTGTGCTTGGGCCGATCCAAACTTTTACAGTATTATACTTTTGATCTTATGGTTCTGAGGAGCCTGGACTCTGTGCAACTTTGTTTATGCACTGATTTTACATGTTTTATTGCATCTTACACGCTGGTATTTTCACACTTTATGATATATTTGACTCTCAGTTATTATGGGACAGGTTTATCCTACGCCCATGGGTTGTAATATTTACTGCTACTATGCTGGACAGATTTTCTATGTATTTCATGACATGTGAAACATTTACTATTTCGCATTATTAATAGTAAGATAAATTTTTCGATGGAAAAAAATGTAGGTTATGTTTCTAGAAGTTTGAAGTCATATGAAATTTAAAATTTTAAAGTTTTCTGTAATTTTTATCTTATTAGAAAGATAAGTGAGAATTGTGTTGGTCATTTTAAAGTACCATGATGGTTGTTTTTTACTATCTAATCCATGTGAAACACATTGTGAACCAAGTCGGCATTCTAGAATCAAACAAAAGCCCTAGAAAGCGTACAAGGTTTATAGAGATTTTGTGAGTGTAGAAAGTATACACTCTTCATTAGCATCAATTTGTTTGTATTTAGAAAAATGAAGAATTTGGTTGGTGATTTAAAGGTTTTATATTTAAATAAATGTGTTGAAAATATTTCATATACCAGTATCGATTCATTTTAATTCTGGTTTTATTAAAGGTCGATAGGGATCAAATCTCTTCAAAGAGTTTAGGACTCTAAAAAGGGATTTGCACCTCAAGGGATTTGATCCCTGGTCTCTATGCTTCATAGAGCGTTAAGATGGATCTATGCTGATTTATTAATATGCAATTATTACAAAACTAATATTTAGCTCATTGTTATATTATCAACTTAAAAATATATTTAATGTAATATATTTTAGTTTATAATCATTCAAGCACCAATTATTCCAATTTGGAATCATGTTGTAAATGTTGTAAATGCTAACACATAAATACTACAAATAAGCAAAAAATATTTAATTAATTAATTATGAAGTAATATAGTTATTTACCCAAATTTAATGGTCGAAGTGCCAACTATTTCATGTTCTAAAGTATAACACATCAATCCTACAAATAAGCAAAAATTGCATTCATTCATTGGTTATGAAGTAAAATAGTTATTTACCCAAATTTAATCATCCAAGTGCCAACTATTTCATGTTGTAAATTATATCATATAAATCATACAAATACACAAAAGTTGCATTCATTAATTAATTGTGAAGGAAAATGCTTTCAATTTACTCAATTATTGGTTAATTTGCAATTATCACAAAACTAATATCTTACTTATTGTTCTATTATCAACTTAACAATACATAATCCAATATATTCATCCACGTGCCAACTATTCCAATTTGGAATCCTAAACAATAACACATAAACCCTACAAATATGCAAAAATTGCGTTGATTTGTTGATTATGAAGTAAATAATTATTCTTGTAACTATTTATGAAAAAAATTATTTAAAATTCAGGATGCGTGAACGGAAATTGAAATTCAATGTATATTTATATAAATGTATTTTACAATCTAGCCAATTTAAATTTGGTGACAGACGTGACACGTCTCATCCACTTTGGAATGTAGAAAGAGCCTCTCGGCCCAATGAGGTTTAGTGGAAGTTTTAGTGTAGACATCTTTTCTTATTCTTGGTTTAGTGAAAGATTTTAGTAGCAGAGGATAAGTAAAGATTTTAATGAAGGTTTTTAACTTCAGTGTATTTTTTATAATTGGATGCATTGGTGGGCCATGTAAACCAACATACTAATGCATTGATATTTATTATTACATCAATGTTTACATTTTAAAAATGATGTCTTTCATTTATTTTTTCAATGACTAAAAAAAACATGTGTAATTTGTTGTTATCAATGTACTATAATCCTTTGATAGTATCATTATTGCAATAGTATAGACACATCGAGACACACTAGTGCATTGAAATTATGGGTGCACCATAGTAGGGTCCTTGATTGACTCTCGTTTTTTCCATCAACCTAGTGCTTCCATGCCCTTTAAGCATCGGTGCATTTTTTCTTGTACATTTAACCCATTGGCCCCTCCTCTTAAATTGTTTAATTTGCTAAACAATCTACATCCACATCGGTTATTTGGGTCTAGCTCAAAAGGTTGTGGCCAGATGGAGTGTTATCCTCCCCATCGAAGTTCTATTCATGTAAGTGACATGCTAAGCTCATAATGAATATATTCTTGTAATGAATTTGACCGCTATTATTGACCACTTATTGACCCGGTCTTGTGCCCTAAAGAATTTGGGGTTTACCATGGGTACCATACTCAAAATTATGGGAAGTACTTGAGGGGTTTCCTTGAGCATTTTAACATAAAAAATTCCTTCATCCACATCAAATTTTAACTCAACTTGAGATTTCACAATAGTTGATTGGTTGTATCTTCATTTTCATCGCAATTATGTATCCATAATAAAAGCAATAATAGATAACATATTTGTTATCCCTTTCTTTATTTACATGTTCATACTTATTTTTCAATTTATGTAAATAATTCCTTTTTAAACTTCTTTTAAAAAAAACATCAATGTAACATAAATTGTTTTCATACACCGACAATTGGTGCACATAGACATAACACTACCTCTAATGTATTGTTGCATGTAACACATTAGGTATGGTGCATAACTTTAAATGCAACACACCAAACATTTTTTTGATGTATTCTGTTTATTGAATTCTTGACAGTGAATGATGACATAATGCAATGTTACAATACACCTAATCCCAAAATAATGTCACACATTAATAATACAAAAAATTAGTGTAGTACATTTTATTGCACGACATTGTGTTCTTGTTGATGACTAAGTGCATCCTGCAGAGTGTGACTAGGCCACATCAACACATTGTAATGGCAAAGTGAGCGTTTTTTTTTCTAGTGCATTTATAATTACTAGACCCATCGATGTTCAATGCACTATCTTACCAAACATGTCTAACAAAGCACATATAAACATTTAACACATTTGTTGCCAAAAATAAATAAATTAAAATGACATATTTTGTACTTTCTAATGCACTAAATTAAAATGACATATAGTATTAATTATAACTTTATTTTAATATATATTGTATCTTTTATTTCTTTTGCTAATGAGAATTGTCTACGAATCGGGGACAATCACAACACCCCGTGTACATAATGTGGTGTGGACTTGTGAGGCCAGTTAGAAAGAGAGGGATATGTTTCATTGGCGTATTGGTGTGGAGATTTGTTTCTTTTCAATGGATGTTGGAATCATCAAGTTTTATGAGGTTACATTTCTCAAAGGGGGCATTGTATTTTTTTTTAATTGTTTCAATCATTGTGATGTTGTTGGGAAAGCATCCAATGATAAGTTTGATTTATGTTATTAGTTTATAAAATAGAACATTTACTTTATCATAGGTCTATCTAGAAGGGGATCTGATGATATATATTTCCCTGTGCCCAATGTTATAGTATAGGCCCAACTAACATATGTTTATAAGTATGGAAAAGTGGACATTAAATCTAACATCGATTAGTGCCAAGTTATTGGGCGACAATTATGCATGCAATCTTTTAAGCAGTGCAGGGATGTGCATGCCCATGCCTTATTTGTTTTTCATTCATACCATACTATTGATGGGTAATGCATCAGTTTCACCTTATTACATTAGGTAGATACCCTTATCGAGCAATGAACATTGTATAGGTGGTATATTATTATAATGAGGCACTTTTGTATTGTTTTGGATCATTGTTGCAATATCCTACAAGGGAGATCTCTCTTCCGCTTTGCATAAGAGATGTTTTGTCTACTTTTTGAGAGGTTTTTGATGATTGGACCTTCATTTTGATTGCATCCCTCCTAGATCAACGATTGATGTGTGTATGTTTATGTTGTGTAGATGTTGCACACGAGGGGTTCCACGTTATGGTTGTGTATGCCTATGTCTACTGATGTGATTTCTCTGTTAAGTAGTGAGGATGATCTTGTCCTCAATCTTTGTCATATCATTATGTAGGGATGTACTTGCAATGGTTTTCAAACTGTAATGCCCCATATTAGATATAATAATTAATAAAAATAAATATAGAAGAAGAAGAGGAGGAGGAGGAGGAAGAGGAGGAGGGGGAGGAGTTCTACGATTTCAAACGGAAAAAATGATTTGTTCGGCACGATTTTGAACAAATCTGACAATTTAAAAAAAAAACTTGGTTACAACTCTCAAACTCTAAAATTTTGGGTGCCCCAAGGGTTTTTGATAGTGTTGAAGAAAAAGAAGGGTAGTTCCATGATTTCAAATAGAAAAAAGGATTTTTTCGGCACGATTTTGAAAAAACTGACAGTTTAAAAAAAAAACTTGGTTACAACTCTCAAACTCTAAAATTTTGGGTGCCCTAGGGGTTTTTGATGCTGTTGAATCCATTTCTACCATCAAAACCGCCTTTAAAACACAGTTAAATTCATATTTTGCAAAATAAAAAATGTTTTATTTTGGTGAAAAGCTCCCATCTGGGCCAAATCGTTGAATTTTTAGACAGCTCCAATAAATAATAATAATCATAATAATAATATAAATTAAGAGGAAATCTACAATTAGATAAAAATTTAACTAAATATGCATGCTATGCATGAGAATAAAAAAGGAAAATCTAAAGATGCATGTTATGCATGAGAATATTTACAAGAATAAAATTTCCTAATAAGCTATAATGGAGGTTGGGAAGATGGAGAAATGATCTTCTTTTGTTGGGAGCAAATCTTGGTCTTGAAAAGTTCTTGGAGCTTGGGTTCTTGAAGGAAGAGGAATGATATTTGGCATTGGTTTGTTGATTGAGGGCATTGGGGTTCTCATTTGTTTTGACTAAGGGATTGGTTGGTAGGAGAGCAATCCACCACATATTTTTTCCCAATTGGTTGTGGTTGATAGGAGTGAATAGTTGGAGCTCAATAGTTCAATATTCACCACAATTCTCACATCACACTAACTACATCACTGAGTTGTCAACTCCATTATGTCGTGACACATTTTTCATTGAATTAGTCATACCTTCATATACATGAAGAGTTAGATATCTCTCTCAATAGATACACTGATGCAAAACCTTGCTAGGCTCATCAATAACATCAATTGCAGAACCTGTGAAAATTTGTCTTAATCAAGGACCATGTATACCAATAGTAGGATTAGCTTCATCTGCACTTCACTTTGTGTAAGGCCTCAATTAAAGAAACTACTTTAATCAATCTCATCAGCATGGCCTTCAAATAAAAAATATCAATACTAGCACCGATCATTAAAAAATTACATAACTCACATAAGCTAAGTACATAAACAGTAACCACTTATAAATATCATGAACAACACTCAAGTACTCATAGAATAACTAATCATAAGCTTATGTAGAGTGAGAATCATACCTGGAAGGGTTTCAAGGAATTGACTTACAGTCAAGGTGAAGATGGATTTGTTGAGCTCTAATTGCTCACTCTTGTTGATCATAACCAACCGGGTAACATCATGTGGGGGATTTCTCTCCTTCCAACTAATCCCTAAGTCAAAATAACTAAGAGCCCTCAAGATCTCAATCAACAAACCAATGTTAACTATCATTCATCTTCCTTCAAGAGCCCAAGCTATGAGAACTTCTCAAGACCAAGATTTGTTTCAAGCAAAAGAAGATCATTTCCATCTTCTCAACCTCCATTATATAGCTCATTAGTAAATTAGATTCTTATAAAAAATCTCATGCATTTATAATTTTATTATCATGCATAACACGCATCTTTAGTTAATTTTTTTTATCTAAATTTAGAATTATCTCTCAATTAATTTATATCTTCTTCTTCTTCTTCTTATTCTTCTTCTTATGTATTTATTTTTATCATTATATCTAATATGGGCCATTATATACTCTCCCACTTCAAGGAACTTCATCTTGAAGTTTATTTTAAATATGTATGTATGTATGTATGTATGTATGTACATACATACATACATATTACTCCTCTACACTTCCTCTCAATCATTTTATGTTGAACTAGTATAACAACCACCCCAAGTGACTACGATAGACATCAAAAGTCTACATCACAACTCCATGGAAGCACAAGTACAAAAAACTCTATCCCTTTTCTCGATTTACAGAACTCTTTGAATTTATCAAGACCTGAAGGCTTGATACCTCATTCGCCTAACCATGCATCCGATTTGATACAATAACTTGCATTCACTAAACATCTCGAAAGTTTGTATATTCCTCCACAAATCCAACCAGGCACTTAGCCCTAACATCGAAGTCTAACTCCACAACGCCACCGGTGACAACTCCAACCATTCTTCTGGATTTCGTCAGCACAACTCCAATATCAGGCACTATGAACTTCTCAATATGGTCCTATGTCCCATCATAATTATACAAGGAAAAAGGAACCATCGACAATGGTTTATTGATTGAGCTTTTCCCTAGTGCTTAAGGTGTTACTTGTAGATATTCTCTTTTGTAGGTATGGCCCCCCCATGAGATGATTAAATGAACTAGCCCTCTTGGGCCATTAGTGGATTTCTTGTCAATCACCACCTCATAACATGTAACTGATGCATTAGGTATGATCATAACATCATCATCTCATAGAAAAGAATACACATGCTATATGTCGAATGTCAACATGAGAACACAACATCATTGTCATCAAAAGATCATGAATAATAAGGAACCACATACTCACACATGTCATCATAAAAACATCTCATCATAAAAGAACCGCATGCCATTACATCATGCCATCATATAACAAAGTATCATCATAAAGAAAATCACCTCATGAAATATACAACAATGCCATAAAAATCATTCAATCAACGTAAATACATGCCAAATACCACTAGTGCTCCTAAACAACATAACGTTATGAATATGATAATCATCTCAACATGTAGCATATGCAAAACAATAAAACATTATGAACTTTCTTATCATGATTCATCAACAAAATCAAAGTCATTAACATGCATGAACATAGAAGAAATTAGTACCAAATATTATATCTAATGTAAGAAATCTCACCAAAACATCCATCTAGCACATGGATTTTGTCAATCTAAGTTGATCCCACAAAAGGTTATCATGAAATGATATGTTATGAATGACCTATGGTATCCTCAAGATACCAATTATCTTTTTAATTATTATTTATGTCTTTCCACAAGAACATTACCATTTTATCAAGATAAGTACATCCAATACATAAATTGAATGCTAGAGGCTCCCGGGAGGCCTCATTACTGGTATTAATTTGAATGTCTCACTTCTTAATTGTTTTGCAATTAGTTATGGTCTCTGCATGAAGGTTTACAATAAGGAGTTGGACCTCACTTTGTTTTTTCTTTACATCTATGGCCCTTGTGATGGTAAGGAGCAGTCCTGGAATAATCTCTGTCATTTTCCATTGCTTGCCTAAGAACGAAAATCTCATTATTGGAGTGGAGGGGACCTAAATTTCACGTTGAGATGGAGAGAGGTCCGGAGTGCTTTTGCAAGGGAAGATCGTCTGGTTAACTTTCTTGCTAGCAAACTTTATTTGGTAGGTTGGGTAGACGTAAAGCCTATCCAACTATGCCAACTTGGGTTGGGTTAATAAAAGAAGTGGCTCAAATGTTTTTTATTTAGGGCACCTGGATAGATTTCTAGCGCACCATGTGGTTTTGCAAAAGCTCGAGCAGTACCGGATGTGGGTTGGTAAAGTCCATTTTTCTTATAATTTCCCAATTTTTGCTAAAATTTCTCATAACTTCATCATCAAAGTACACTATTAAATTTTCAAATAACCTTCATCATCTCAAGCCATAATCCCAAGACATGTATTCATTTCTGCATAATAAAACTTGCTGAAATTCAATAATCGACTATCATCCTTTTAACTGTTTACATTAAGTTAATGGCAACAAACACATGTGTCTCTTCATTCTTCATCTTCATCTTCTTGTTTCATTGTATTAAAAAGACGTTACTTTTCTAGTCCTATGGATGGAACATAATAATACTAATGTACCACGAAAGGGGAGGATAATGATGAGAAATAATAATGTATAGTGCATTCCATTAATGGGCATCCTTTGCCATGCCTTTTTCTTAGGCAGTCATGTGAAGCATGTGCACACATTGCAAAATCACAACACTATTTTATGTTACTAAATATAACCTCTCCACAAGGAAAATATGTTTAATATAGTTGTGAAACGACATTTACAAAACAATGAAATTATTTTATGATCACGTTGTAATCACCACAAAATATTAAGTGAAGAAAGGATAAGTTTAATAGAGGCGACTTGAGAAAGGGGACATATATCACGTGCGTGTACTTTTGGATATATATAGTTTACATCAACATGTATGTTTTTTAAAATATGAATGCAACATGCTTACAACTTGATTTCGAATTTCGAAAACGACATTTTTAATATTTTAAAAGACATCACAATTTTTAAGATTGTATGTTTTAATAAAGTTAGAAATACAAATCCAAATAAAGGTAATGATTAAAATGATTTACAGGTTTTTTTTGGATATTTTTATTAGGTTAGAGTTTAATTTTTATCAACATAATTTTGGAGTAATTTATTTATTTTATGTTTTGGATATTTAGTGGTTTTGGTGGGTTTAGGTTAGAATTTGGTAATTCTTTTTTGGTAAAATTTAAATTTGGAAGTGTTTAAATTGTATTTTTGAATCTATAAATAAATTTAAAGCCCTCGAATATCCCATGACACTTAGATTATCTAATTTCCATAACTAATCTATGTGATTTTAAGATTTTTACAAAATGTCAACCTCTGAACAAAACAAGACAGAAAATATACTCTAAAAAGTTTAAAATGTAGAGTATTTAGACTACAGCGATATTAAACATAGTCTAATAAAAAAATGATTTAATTCTTATTTACATACATGAATAATGCACATAATCTTAATAAACTTTAATCATCATCATCATTATCATAAATTTATTATATAAACCAGCCTAGATCCAAGCGCCAAAGATGTTGTCCGCCAGATTGCACACCAGCAGCGGAAATCTTTCGAAAGCTGTCTCTTCACTACAAGTGAGAGAGGTGTGGCCTTGGGGGCAAGCAATGAGCCAAGTACTGTCACCTAAATCCCAGCTCCTCCATTTAGGTAAACTCCTAACGAAGCCAAGGGGGGTAGTCCCTAAGAAAGAGTTTCACTAAGGCTCAATGTTTTAAGTGTTTAAAATGTACGGTGATGCGGATGGATGTTGTTTAGGAGTTTTTAGTGATGAAAGACACACGATTTACTTTTAAATAAAACACAAGATAAGATGCAATCCACGTTGCGAAACAGTATATAAAGACTTGAGATAATTAAGAAGCATCCACAAATAAAAATTAAATGATAGAAGGACCAGTGCCTTATCCAATGGGTAACAGAGTCAAAATAATTGAATTTGTAGTGTTGGGGGATGCTGAAAAATAAGTCTTGATAGTAACTGTTCGTGAGATCATTGTGCAAATTATCTTGGTAAATTTCAAAGTTTTAATGGTCTTGATTATTAGGATAAAACCAAGGATATTCAAGAGAAAGTCCGGAAAGACAGTATCAAGTGCCTCCGTTCAAGGACATGTCGGGCCACCCAGTGCTCTAGCCAGGTCGCACAATGCTAACCAGCAAACTAGAGGCTGAACATGGAACCCCGGCGCCCCCACTAAGAGATTACCCACTGAACTTATCTTATCGCTCAACTCCGGATTGGTTGGTTATGGGGATGAAAGTTTTATTAGTTATCACTTATGAATTTAACAAGTCTTCCACCTTTCTGAGTACTAGCCCAACCGTTTCCGGTTGGCAGAGCATACGGGTGTTGGACGATCAACCAAAAGTAAATTTATTAGGGGGAAAATGTGGGTTGAAATATTTTATTATTTAGAGCATTTGTTCAACTCTCCGACAGAGAGCGCTCTTGACTTGATCTTATGACCACAGTTCAAGAGACTTCCTAATTTAAAATGCCTAATGGAAGGGAAGATGCAAGTCTACAATGCTCTCCGATAGAGAGTGCTCTTGACTTGGATTTGGCCAAGTTCAAGAGACTTTGTTCGTTTTATTGCAAGAAAATGAAATAGTTGTGGAAACAATTATGAAGCTTTGCGGAATTAAATCAAGTGATAGCTCAAAAGAAATATAAAGATAACTAACATGCTACTTACAAAATGAAACGAAATAACTGAAAGATCTAATGTTCTACCAAGCAATTCTACTCTAAAGGTGGGCGCCCTCCTTCTTTTGTGGCCACCACATGGGCTTGGCTCCCTTTGCAACTTGAGTTAACATTATCACAACTCACAAGTGATCTCCCTCATAGAGCTCACACCTTCCTTCAATGGTTCACGTCAATCCTAGTTGGAGGATGAGTATTGGCTTGAAGATAATTCCAAGAAGGGATGGGGGGCGCCTTGCCTAGGTGGAGGCCACCTCCCCACCCTAATTCATAGAAAACTCGAGTTGTATGGTATGATATCACTCCAAGCCAGGATTTGATTGGTTTGTGATTGGAATTTTGATTTTTGTCAAGTGTTATTGGCTCCCTTAGAGGCCAATTCGAATTTAGGGGTTAGGCTTCTAATTTTTGTATATAATGAGGGCATTGCCTCCTCATCCAAATCTTAGGCGCGCCCAGAGGGATCAAATCTCTAGAGGTGCAAATCTCTCAAGTATTGCACTCAATGAGCTTTTCTTATGTCGGTTATAGTAATTTTTTCTATTTCTTATGTTTACTAGAATATATTTTTTACTTCTTTATTTTATTTCTTGCATTTCTATTTTTTATGTCACCTATAATATTTTTTACTTCTTTTATCTTTTTTACTTCTTATATTTTTATTAATGGCCGACGTTACAATATTTTATTTTTATTATTTTGTTACTCGAAAAACACACAAATGTTACAAGATCTCCCTCATACTGGGTTACTTATTTTTCTTTTTACTTCTTATATTTTTATTAATGGGAGCCCCTCTCAGCGCAAAAACAATTCAATTACAACT
The DNA here is from genome assembly GCA_027924585.1 of Larix kaempferi. Lineage (NCBI taxonomy): Eukaryota > Viridiplantae > Streptophyta > Pinopsida > Pinales > Pinaceae > Larix > Larix kaempferi. The sequence continues at coordinate 12,073,718 of BSBM01000619.1, read as the reverse complement.
TCATTTCAAAACAACATTTTTAATATATATATATATATATAATCCCTATTTATAAAATTTTAGATATAAGTAAAAGCAAAATAATATTTTAAAGATTTAATAATATATTTTTATATATTCTTAAATCCCCTTCTTATATAGTCTTATCTTCTAAACCCCTTTTTAAGGTTATAGGCATAAATTATAATAAAATCAAAGTATTATTTTAAAGATTTAATAATATCTTTTTGATGTGTATATTTTTTATATTTCACTTTCACGGCTTTGTTTTGTTGGCATATATTATTTTATGAAGAAGAAAAAAAGCATATTTTTTTATGTTCCTTTGAATCAAAAAGTACATAAAAGTAATCAAAAATTGTCTAGTAAAGGTTACGTCCAATTGAGACAAAGAAAGAGTCAATAAAAAATAATATACTTGACTATCATTTTCTAGATGGTCATCAATAAATTCTTCCCAGAATAATAAACCTTCATTATGTAGTAGAGTAGCCTTAGAAAGAGTATCAGTTGTATCATTTAGCTCTCTGAAAATGTGTTGAATCGTCCAACAATTAAACCTGTTCAAAATTTCTTTGATTCTGTTGCACCACTGATGTAGCACAATGGATTACAGATTGCCAAAAGTTAATAACCGAATTTACCACTTTCAATGCGTCCCCATATATCTTTAGAGTATCAATGCCCAGAAGATCAACAAACTTAATCAAACACCATAAGGAAAGAAGTTATGCCTTTGTATTGGTACCATAACCACAATTTAGTTTCAACTTAAAGGTGTGAGCATTATTAATAACAAGATATGTACTTGTTGCACATCTACCATCCACAACTGCTCCATCGAAGAAATTGTGAGCCTCATCAATACAAGGAAGAGCTTCAATGTTTCAAATTTCGGAAATCTTAATAGCTTTATTGACACATATTGTATATTATAATAAAATCAAAGTAGTATTTTATATGATAAGAAAAATGTTAAATCAAAAGGAGTATGTAAAGAGTATAAGTTTATGTGATAAGAAAATTAATGTAGATTTATATTAAATTTAAATTGATCGATGATGATGAAATATCTACTTAGATTTCTTTTGATGTATTTTAAGAAAGAAAAGCAAGAAATGATTTGGTTTTCTTCAGAGTTTTGTAAATAAAAAAAATTGAAACTGAAATCTTATGTAAATGTATGCAAAGCAATCTAAAAAACAAACTTTTTATATATAATTTTTTCTTGATAAATTTAAATTTAAAATAAATCTATATTAAAGAGGGGTGGTCAAGTTGTGTGACTCGAGTGCATCAAGTGATGGACATAATCAAGCAGGTTGGGCGTACTTGGTGCCGAGCAGGGGTACCAGAGTACTCAGTGCTTGACGCAGGGAAGAAGTCGAGATGTGCATTGAGGCAGTTGCACAAACACATCAGAGGTTGGACGTGCAGGCAGTGAGGGACATCTTGGAAGCTTTGCCTTGGGTTCATGCAAGCGTGATTGGGGTTGCCTAGACTATCTTGGACAGGGATTGTATGGTCATCGTCTTGAATCTATTGTATATATGTATATGAGTGTTTGATGGGTTGGACACACTCCCTTGTTGTATCTTGTACCATATGTAACATTCTTCATAATGAGTTTGGGTGCCTAGTTTGGGCACCACTATACTTGTTGTCTCTTGTGTATATTGTTAGATACTTGTACTCTGATGTTCACGTGTAATGCTTAATTGTATAATTGGCTAAATGTTGAGTTATCGTAGTGCGAGTGACTATTAAGTGAGTAACATGAATAGAGCCTTGCAATGACCTAATAGTTTGTAGTTCAAGACGTAATTATGGGCAAACCTTGAGTGAAGATACTTGTACTCTGATGTTCACGTGTAATGCTTAATTGTATAATTGGCTAAATGTTGAGTTATCGTAGTGCGAGTGACTATTAAGTGAGTAAGATGAATAGAGACTTGCAATGACCTAATAGTTTGTAGTTCAAGACGTAATTATGGGCAAACCTTGAGTGAAGAAGTATAGTCTAGATGTATTAATCACAAGTAAGCCAAGCCCTCATGGATGAAGCACGCTGATGCCACACGCTCGAGAAGAAAACGAAAAATTGATACACGTATCCTGATGTCATGACACATACCATCTTTATTTAGTCCCCAAAGTCTAAGTTCATTAGCTTTGACCAGAATAACCTAGTCGGCCATCCCTTTCTTTTTCAACAACGTTGCAAATCAGGGTTGAACTTAATTCATGCACGGTTTCTGCTGTATTATAAATTAATATTTTTTAAATGTTTTCCAAGGTTTTCATGCACCGTTTCTGGCGTATTATAAATTATTATTAATTTTTACATGTTTTGCAAGGTGAACATGTGTTGTAGACTTGAAGTGCATGTGTTGACTGCATCAAGTGGTAATCTGTGTCAAACAAATTCACAACAACACGAATATAATGACGCAGCAAAGAAGTACATTTGTACACTGCATGGCGTGTAAATTGAGGGACTCTTTGTAGCAGCAGTCACGTGGAGCACGTGCGCCTTCCGAATTCACATTGTTAATGTTATTAGTAAATATAAGTTCTGCATGAGTAGTAGTCCAAGGGATCAAATTTGAAGGGTGGGGTCCTATTTCACTTTGAAGGGCTATGAGATTGAACCCTTCAATGCTGCCATGTAAAAACAAGAGCCATAAGGTGGTGATGTCTCCGACTTTGAAAATGGCTAAGAGCGATGGTTGTGTTTAGGTGGTTGTAGCATATTGTAACTATGTGTGCAGTTGCAATTGGTTGGTAGAAAAAATGCTATCACTTATGGTTTGATAGATATCATTGAGATGTCATGAACAAAAGACAGAAGTGACTAAAAAAGAGGGTATTTAATAGGTAAAATAATGCGAAAGCAAGATCCTACGTATATTGATGAAATCATGGAGGAATTGAATTGGGCAAAGGTAGGGAAGGAAAAAAAATAAAAACAAAATAGGCATGTTTTTGTTGAAGCTAATTTCCCTGAAAATTGTGTGCAACTGGCAGGACAATTTCATATTGAAAAAGCAATGTATCTCAACTTACTCAAGCATTGCTTCAGTTGCTTTTTGCACAACCATTTAATAAGGAGTGCAAGAGCATTTACTTGTACATATTTTGTAATCAATATTTAAGATGCATTTTAAGAGTAAGCCAGTTTTAACTTTATAGACAGTAGCATTTGCATCTGAAATGATTGGAGATGCATCCTGTAATGAGGCCGAGTTTTCTGACTGTTAGAAAGGTTCTAATTGCATAAATTATTTGTACAAAGAAAAAAAATGTGATCGTTATACAAATTACAATATCAACATTTCAGAAGTATGGAGTATTATTTAAACACAAAAACACATGAGGAAATGTTAAAAGAAGTGAACAGTAGTGTGCAAATGTTTTTTTGAAGATGTTAACTTTATGAGCACACAATGAAATTGTAATCAGAGAATCCTTTAAAGAGAATAGTGAGTCCACCAAGATAAATATACAACAAATTTCTATGTCTATTGTTTTTCCTTTTATGGGACGTCAACAAGGATGACAATCTTGCTGAAGATCTTGAAATTTCAGCTATACGATGGCACAAAAAGAAATTACTTTAACTAGAAATGAAGTATATTATTATTAAATAGCAAAGAAGAAACATATTTCATTATAAGCATTGCACAAGAACATTAATATGAAGGCAAAGTTCTATTTGCTTTGTAAATGTCATTAGATATACATATATATATTTCGAAGACATCAGCTAGAAAGTTTCAAAATTGCCAAGGCATACAAAAGATGCAAGGAGCACATATTGGAACATCACATAGAGTGTAAAGCTATTTGCATCTATTTGCTATGTTAAGAAACCAACAAAAAACACCAAAATTATTGCTCCAAGAGCACAACAACTTAGCACAGTTTTGAAGTAACTATGGCTTTGTAGACATTAGCATAAGATGTCTTCTATTTTATGTTTGCAAAAATGCATTTTTCAGTTGCTTGTTTTTCTTTCTGCATATATGGAAAAAATGTAAGTGGTCATTCTTAGAGCAGGGGGAATGATATAGGTAACAAAAAGAACACTTGACGTTAAACTAATTTCCATTGTAGGAGTTTTTTGCAGCCACCTGTTCCTGCACATTTTGTATAGACTATAGTCAAAGCAATGAGCAAAATGAGAAGAATAAAAGTATTTGCAAATTTGTAAACAACAGATTTGATGATATGGAGTACTTACCAATAATCATATACTAAAAGTAAATACAAAAGCACATGGTCTAGATTGGTATACTATGTGTAGAAGACAAAGAGCAGGGTGTGAAGTCTGCATTGTTGCAGAAGACATAAGGTCTAAAAACGTATTCAAAACTGGTTATTGTTGAAATGCACAAAAGCAATTTGCAAAGGCGATTGTTACTCTATAGTTTAGAAAATAAAATGTTAAGTGGAAATGTAAATTTTGCATAACTGAAACTGAAACTGGAAATGTGTAAAAGCAAATATGGCTTATGGTAAAATTATGAAACTGTCAATAAATTATAGTAGAACGGGAAATGTGTAAAAGCAAATATGCCTTATGGTAAAATTATGAAACTGTCAATAAATTATAGTAGAATGGGAAAATACATTCTTAATGACTAATTGCTTTGAACATATGCAAGGGCTTTATATGTTTTTAAAAACTATCAAATTTCAATTATTCTCATGTTGGTGTGATTGGCATTTTCATGGAAACATGGTGCTAAAAATGCCACGAGATAGAGGGCAAAAACTTTCTGAAGTTGAAATACTGGATAGAACAAAATGAGGTGTGTAATAGAGTTTTGGTTGTAAACCCAGACTGCACAGTATGTAGATAATCTTGGTTTAAAGAAAAGGAGGATGAATTAATGCTACCAATGATAGTTGGGCTTCAATAGTCTAAGCTAAGCTATTCATGTAGCAAACAGAGCCTCTCTTTAGGTGGGTTTTCTATACAAATCTGTTTCTTTCTTGATGCGAGAGTGATGTGGGTATCCAATGCCACCATTCTATGACATTAATGGAAAGCAGAACACTGTCAATATTCCACCAATTAAAGCCAAACTACTCATAAGGGTACTAGAAGTTTTTGATTATGGAATAAAAAACTAGAATATCTTTGCTTTTAAGGAAAGTTTTTTTCCATTATCCATAGTCTCTATCTTGGTTAAGAAGGGGGAAAAAAATAGATGTTGTACACATCACTACAAGTGTGAATAACAATGGCATGTTCAATCATCCATCTATGACATAAGTTGAATGACAAACCTAAATCCATAGTGATGTTTATTATTCTGGGAGGGTAGTATTTAAAGTTCATAAGCAAAAGGAGTTGCAAATAAATAAAATCTTTTAGCATCCAACTATGAGAGAGACAAAAGATAATGATATGCACTGTTGCTGGAGAGAACATTGGTTGAGCAATAAGCAATCTAAGTTTTAAGATATATAGGGGAAACTACTTCATTCAAGAAAATAATAGATACTCTTATTTTACCAGCAACCACATGCTCAGATATCTACATTGTTACTGTGACATGTTTCAAAGACATGTCTAATTCAAAACAACCAAACAAGAAAAGTAGTAATTAGATTAAGAAGTATCCAGGGAGGAATGCTATTTATAGATTCTACTTAATTCGATATTCAAATTTCAAATTTACTAGTTATTTTGACTTTGGTTTGACAGGCTATTTGTTTCTATTGTTGTAGCTTTTGTTTAGCAGCGATACGTTTCTGCAGCAAGTAGTACTTTTGCAGATGTATTTTCTTCCACGGCGGCAGAATATGAAGCTGTAACAGAATATGCTTGTAAATTCAAATGATTGAGAAGGGTCTTTACCAATGTTGGAGTTGAAAAAATGGGACCCAGAAGCATATTTTGTCACAACTAGAAAGTCCTAAATATAGTAAGGGATCTTGTATTACCATGACTGTATCAAGCAGATAAAAATTACATCTTCATCCTGCCGGGGAGCAAACACAGGTTTGCATCTAGTCTATAAGCCCATGGAGAAGTAGTTGGCTGAGATATTTCATAAACCTATTGGCCAAGTAAAGTTTCTACGACTTAGAGCACAACTTTAAGTTAAAGTTTGAATGAATCTGTAATATAGAGGTAATGACTATGCAAATGTGTAGATGTGACATTGTTTCTTGCTGTAAACTAGTCAGCATGAGTTTGTCAATGTCGATCACTAATGAAGTGTGCCTTAATCTATGAGATGTTTCTGTACAAGACAAGGGAAAAAAATTTCTTTGAGAATGCTAGCTTTAATCAATCCTATGTTCTAATAAATGTATGAACATTGAAGCGTAGGGGTTGATGAGCAACAAAATATTTGTGTATAAAAGTGAATTTGTGAAGAGTTTATGCCATCCAACATTACAAAAGCGAGATATGAATGTCTTATCAATGTCTATTTCTAGACAAGCAACTAAAATGTATGCTTGTTGATGTATTTTTTATTGGTAACATAACAACACCATTAGAAGAAAAGATATTAAGCGACCCCATGGCTAAATCAAAAATTCAATATAATAGATCCTATAGATAGCATCGAGTCTTCAATGGTTTCTTTAAAAAACAAAGTACCAAAAGCAAAAAGCGCATTACTAGATAAGTTGTATTCTATAGCATGATAGAAGAAACTGTATGCTGATAAACTGAATACATAATAACTTTAGTCTATCATCAGAGAATGCAAATACTATAGCTATTGATCATTGATATGAAAAAAAGTTAACATTTGAAGCAATGGAAAGCTACAGATTGCAAGGACTGGTAAACTATCAACAATGATTAAGAAAGCTTATTGCTTTATTGTTTAAAGCATTCAAAAAACTGTGGTTATGAATCAGTTATGAAATCTAGTATGTAGATTATTTCCTTCATGGTCCAAGTTTCAAGATCAAATTGCAATGTTTTTTTGAAAAAATTTACAGTTTTGTTTAATTCATTTGAAAGTGGACATAGTTTTTTTTTAAACAACATCTACGCAGAGACAAGATATGAAATACAAAGTGGAGATAGTTGAAAAAGTTGAGCTTTTTTTTAAAATAAAAGTTGCTTGTGCATACCTTGTGTCTAAAGTTTTTTGCAATTGATTATTCTGTTGTTCATTGCAAGAGTAAACAGGCCTTGTTGGTTGAATTTGCGCAAATGATGAATAGTTGTTGTAACGGCCTTACAATATTGCTCATATGAGATAGCTGCAATAGCTGGACAATATTCTTTCAGATGTGCACCTCAAAGACTGCATTCAAGGATTCCCTGATCTGTTTGCAGTTTGCATTGCAAGATATGTCCATAGGCTGCAGCTGTTTCTTGATTACAAAAAGAACAGAATGTAGTGCTTTGGATCATCGGAATCTTGCATTCTGCACATGTACATTGGAATGGTGGTGCAAAAGCATATTTATTTTAAGCGACCCGTATATCTGTTGCAATTTTGAAGATAGGAAATATACAGAATATGACATAAGTACAAGTATATAGAAATGTTGCAAGAGCAAAGACAAGTTGGAAAGAAGAAAGGAAAAAAAAAATTGAACTGTTGCTAAAAATATTGAAAAGAAAAAGTGGAAAAAGAGAAAGGACATCTTCCCTTTTTAAATGTTGTAATAGTATAAATGGGAAGAGGGTGTTGCAAAAGACATGGACATATGCAGATGTTGTGGGCAATGTTGAAATAGGATTATTTGTAGCTACAACATAGTTTATTTCATGAATTGGATAAATAACCATTTTAGCAAAACAATCTATATGGATTGTATCTTGTTTATGATAAAATAAAATGAATAGATTAGTTTGAAAACAGCCGGTGACAACTGGAAAGATATGAAATAGATGTGGAAACAGAAATAAAGTATGTTTTTTTTTCTTTTTTCTTTTTTCTTTTTTCTTTTTTTGGTGTGAATTAGAAGAATTGTTATAGTGATTTCATAGTTTAAGAAAGAAGAAAGGAATGTATGCTTGACCTGTGTCTTAGCTTCAACAATCACAAGCAAATCCTGAATTGCAAATTCATCATTGAGTGGATCAATAAATGTGGCCTAGGAGGCCTTCATTAGGTGGCTGCCTTTTGCACCTGGTCGGACAATGTTTTTGAATAAATAGAGTGGTGGCTCATCCTGTGCAAGCTGTTGTTGCACTCGCAGAAAGAAGTTTTTATAGTTGTCGTTGACTTGAAACTATGTAGATGAAAGAGAAAAAGTCAGAAATAGGTGTATAAATGATTTGAAATTGACAAAAACATATTAACTGTGAGGAAATTGCAGTTCTATGAGCAATTAACAATGAAACGAGAAAAGTAAAAAATATGAACTTTGGAAAGAACAAAAGCAAGTACAGTAGTTGACAGTACAGTAGCATAGTCATTTGGAGTTTCACCGTCCCTGATGTAGAAATCCAATTGTTTGTTGTTGTATTGGCATGCAACTACTATGGCAGCCACTGAACCAACGACATATGCTTCATCAGATGAAACTAACTCAATAATTGATATGTTTGGAGGAAGATAACGTGTTTTGCATACTTGATCTATTGTTTCAATGTGACTGGAAGGCAAGATTGCTATGGAATTTATAGCATCTCCACGATCATATTGGCCTCTTTTCTTTAATTCAAATTCAATAATTAGGACACTTTTTCCAGGCAAGAGGAAGTTTCCAAATCTGTTGATGAGGTTATCATTCATGGTAACAGTAATTGTCATGAAGCCATCTTTGTCTACAAGGTCTGCATGCAAAATCTTTGTCTTCACAGGCGAATTTTGGTTTCGATTTTGTGCAGGGCCGTAGACAGTTAAAATATCTCCTTCAAAAACATGGGCATGAGACATAGTACATAAATCTACAATAGATGAATCTTGCACAAATGCTTGCTTCAATCTGCGAACATAAGAAGATGAACATAAAAAGAAGCAATTAGATTCTACAGTTGTCTGACGTGCATAGCTGTGTACAGATAATTACATGCTTTCTAAGAAAGGACACGAAAAAGAATACAAATTATGTATAACAAAATTGGTGAAATGAATTAAGTTAGATCTGACTAGAAGATAAAGAAAAGTAAGAAGAAGAAAATCTAAGACCAAAAAAATGAGCAGGTTCAATGCAAAGTAACATTACCTCTTTGGGCTGGTTGTTTTTGTACTGGCAATATGCAATGAGGGTGTTGCAATTGATTTTGTCTCTGCAATGTCTTGTGAAGAAGAAATATTTGTTTCAGCAGCTGGAGTGTTTTATGTAGATGTCATTGCAACAATGATCTGCTTCTGGCAAATTTGTTTTTCTTCTGTATATTTTCTTGATATGTTTTCTGTTTTTGACCAAGTCTGAAAAATGATCTGGACCTGAAACCATTAGTAATGACATGGAAAACACAAATATTTGTAGATATAGACTAAAGCAAATTGAATTGTCAGGAATTTTGGAAAGCGATATTGCACTGAGTTTTGGTATATAACAAAGAAGAAACAAATGTGTCAATGTCAAAAACTGTAATTTGGATATCTATGAATAGAGGCACATAAGATTGAAGTTTGTTTGAGTAATGTTTCTGATTAAACAATTGTTGATCAATAGACTAAAAAAAATTGTAAAGAGTTTAGGTAAATGCATTTCATATATAATGCTAGAAAAGGAGAAAACATTGATTCTGGTTTGTAAAACTAGACGAGAAGCTATTGTTTGATGTTTATAGCTGAAGCAAGACTGTTTTTTTTCCCTTGTTTTGTTCTTTTTACTATTTTTTTTCAAATTATTGTGCATAGATAACAGTAAATGCAAATTAGTCAATGGTTGCTAGAAAATAGTGGATGGCATGTCAGGCAACGCATGAAGAGGAAGAAAATTGGAGGTTCAAAAAGCAAAAAAATTGAGCAATATTTTGTCCATTGCAAAAGGAAAGAAAGAAGTTCATTGCTAAATGGTATGTTGGTTTTTTATATAATTTTTTGGTCGTAGTTTTAAAAATCATAAATCAATGTGTTTGAAATTTCAAAAAATCAAATAAAAGAAGGCGAAAACGATATCATGAACATATTCTTTGAAATATGCAAAGAAGGTAGATTATATTGAATCAAATGGAATTGATAAGAAACAACTAAAATGGTTAGACCAATATGCATCAGAGATAATAGATGAAATTGTATCAAGATCTAAATTTGTCCAAAAATGATCGATCATAGAATTATAGCTAGTTGTGATATGACTTGTTTTTAATTTCAGATTTTTTGTTTGCATATATGACTGGATTAATTTTTTAGTCATTCTTTCCTTCAACATGTCAATGTTGAAGTCACCAGCAAGAACCATAGGCATTTTCGTATTATTGTTTTCTGCCAAAATGCAATCGAGCACACAAATGACTTTGTCGAATATAGTATTTGGTTTGATATATATATTTATAATCTTCACGTTGTTCTTACAAAGTTTAAGATCAATGACAATTGCCTCTAGGAATTGTTCATTGTAGGTTGCAGTGTGCAAAATCGGGATCGTTTTTTTTATAGCTATAATGAGACCATGTACTGAATAAGTTGCAATGCAGTTGTATTGGTTTGCAAATATTGTGTGCATGGGAGGCGAATGCAAATGGGTTTCTTGAAGGCATAGAATGTGTGATTCTAATAGTTCAATGTCATGTGCAATTTCCTCAATGTGCAGGACCATACTACGTGTATTAAGCGAAGATATAATAAGATGTTCACTACATGGAATTGATTTTAGACCATATTGAAATTGCAATGATGCATCTTCTATTAATCTAGCTGATTCGACAAGTACTTTTGATGAAATAGTAAAGTTCTTTTGTTCTAATTTGTTTACAAGATAAAGACATTCAATGTTTTTTACACAAGAAAGTGCAGTGTAAACAATGCCATGCCTTGTAACCCCTTTTGGATCAAATGCAACTTTTTCAAGTGTCAAACCTTGTGCTCGGTGAATTGTTCTAGCACATGCCAATTGAACAGGGAATTGTATCCTAACAAAATTTCTTTTATTGTGAACCAACATCTGTGTTGATATTCTTTTGATAGGTGTCCAAGTATGGTTTATAGAATTGTTGTATAGACAATGCATATTAGTACGTGTAATTGCACCTATCTTTGGAGTAGGGAACTCAAGCCAGATAATCTCTGAGCAGGTTTCGTCATAGTGTCGAAAAATAGCTTCCGTTCCATTGACAAGACCATCTTCAATGAGATAGTTTCCACCAATCAATTCAACAAGCATGTCTTTTCTCAATACAATTGATTGGGGAAGTTGATTCGATTTTTGCCGTTCATAATTGATGTCAGTTTCATCAATTTTGTTGTCATGCACTATGAATGTGAATGCTTTTGTTTTAACATATGACAACGTTTTTGAATTATGGCAATCGACATCTCTGTTTCGATAGTACAAGAATGGAAATGTTGGATCAACAGGCGTTGATCTACGACAATGTGCATTTAAATATTGAATGTCGCTAGCCGACTGTAGGCCTTTTCTGATTCTATTTAAAATTGATATGAAAATCTAATTTTGTTGTCTAGCAACTTTTGTAAGTTCATAATATGTTATATTGTCAAGCCAAAAACTATACGGGAACTTCTGTTGGCAAAAAGTTGGGAATTCAAAATTCCAAGAATCATGTACAGGTTCAGCTTGAAATAAATCACCACAGAAAATGACATCAACATTTCCAAATGGATTTGTTGGAGCATGTTTGATTTTGCGCATTCGTTTTTCTATGTTATAAAGCATATGGGAACCTATTAAAGACACTTCATCAAGCAAGAGCACTTGAAGTTAATCAAAGTCTTTTGCAAGAATATCTAGTGTATTTGAACTTGACGGGAGCAAGTTGCTAGAATTCAGGGGAAGTTTAAAAGTAGAATGGACGGTGATGCCATCAACATTGTATGTTGCTTTTCCAGTAAGTGCTGCAATGAGACCTTTCTTTTTCAATGGATCACTTCCATTTGCTTCATCATACAACAGGACAAGAGCATTGAAAAGAGCTTTTGCAATGTGTGTCTTCCTTGTACTAGCACTTCCTGTGATAAATAGGTGTACTGGCTTGGAAGGATTGTTTTTTTTTCTAGTAACAATTTATTTTACTATAGACCGTTGTTCGTTGTTTAGGTTCCTTCTTGTTGCAATATATTGTTCCATGTTAGGGAGAAAAGGTTTTTCTTTGAAATTGCAAAGGTTCAAGTCTTGTTGGAAACTAGTTTTTTTTTTATGAACAAGATCATTATGGATATCAACTTTTTCAAAAGCCATGGAATTATACATAGGCTCCAATGTTGCTTTAGAGGAATTAGCAACTTCCAATTGTGTTTCAACAATATCCTTTGGAATGTCAAGATCACCCCATCTGGTTGTTGCTTTGGGGAAGAATATTTGCTCAACAATTGATATTTGTGACTTGTATCGCTCATATGCTTCTGTCCAAGTTTGGAGCGAATGAGTTAGAAAGTTGTCCAAGTCTCTAAAATGGACAAAGAGCAATAGCTTCTCCCGTGCAAAGTTTTCTGGATATTTTTCCTGTCTATATCGAATATATTGAATAATGCATGGCCTATTTCTTTTGATTGTTTTTCCGTTTATGAAGCAATAGAAGGAAGCATATTCAGCAAGACTAATAGTTTCAAGTTCACTAGGACATTCGATGTATCTATCTATTATTGAAGGACAAAGTATGTCTTCAGATTCATTTGACTCTTTTTTCAACAGAGATGGTTTTTTCAAGGCAACAACTCGTTTATCATCAGGGGCAGTGTTGATGAAAATTGTTTTTCTTAATGATGAATGCAAAGGAAAAGACAGAATAATATGGACCACTTGTCTAATTGACATTTGTTGCATGTTCAAGAGCGTGTTTCCTAGTCTGCGTATTGTTCTGACCTGTCCAGATTTGTTTGCAATTGACTCTTCCTTGATCTTCTTTAATGCCATTGTCATAGGTCTGTCTAGTTTCGTTATATATGAAGTTACGTATGTTGCAGTAGCATAAGCATCTAAAATGAACTGAGCATTAGTATTTGCTTGCCACAAATTTGGAATGTTCTTTGCAAATGAATTTATCCAAATATCTGATGGATCTCTTTTTAGCAATGGCGTGGGTTTCTTAATCAAGGAACGTAGTAGTATAATGTAATTGTCTTTGTCCAAATTCAACTCTTCTAGAAATGATTCAAAGCATTTGTTTTTTCCATATTGCTTAGATTCAAGAGCAGATGTAAGGAGTTTTGTTTTTTCATCGAGATCGTTCAATTCATTGTTAATGGGTTCCAAAATTGTTGTAGCATCGATTGGGAACATAGGAAACCGAAATCTGCAACTAGAACGTCGATGTTTTCTACATGCACGTGTGTGTTGATGGGTTTGAATCTTTTTTAATTCTTCAGTAAGCAAAGAAGAATCCGTTGAGATATATTTGTCAATAAAAGTTGTTATTTCATGGTTAGTATTTTTACCATATATTGGTGCATCCTCAATCCAAAGAAGACCATGTTCATGTTCATTTCCTCTTTGTTGAAATTTAGTTGTGAAAAAATAATCATTGACTTTTCCAAAGAGAGAGTTATTTTTCAATATCAACGACTTGAGCGAGTTCATTTTGTGTCTATAATAGCGACTGCAAATGATAGGATGGTTTCTAATCAAAGTATCGATATCAGTTCTCAAGGGGAATAATGTGGAATTGGAATCGTTTTTTGTTTCAAGATGTTGTAAAGCATCGCACAATGGCTTCCATATATGTTCTGCAGAAGTAAAGCTAACAAAGAAAGTTGGTGGCCCTAGTTGCTTGACCATTGAAAAAATATCTTTTCTCATGTTTTCAAAATAGTCTGGAGATGTTCGAATAGATTTCAATGTGAGAAATGCAATTGGAGATTTTACGATGTTTTCAAGGTTGATTTGTGAATTGACATCTTTGCTTTTAGTTTTTTCCCTTTCAATTCACCTATGCGAATAGATATCCATGCAGCATTAGAAATTTGGTGTATAAATACTTTGACTGTCTTAAAGAACAAGTTTGTTGGATGAGCTTCAAAGGCCATACTTTCATGTTGTAGCTCCCATTGGAATATTTGTTGATGTCGATACCGATTGTAGATGTCATCTGGTCGACAACATCCATAGAAAAGTGTTGGGAAATTAAGCTCCTCAGAGAATTTGTCTTGGAAAATGCCTGGAGGCTTGTGATTTTCAGCAGGTGCAATTTCTAAAATCTTGGTAGACAAATCGTCAATAAGATGTGTTTCGCCATAACCATGGACCAATGTTTATGTTGCTAGTTCGAATTCTGTATCGGAAATGTTGTTGTTGCTTTTATTCGAACTTGTGGAGTTGTTCTCGTCGTCAATGGAATTGTCAAATGAATAGTCAATGGCCTCTTTCCTTGCTAGCTCTGTGAACCTTGTCTCCCAATCAGGAACGATACAAATTTTTTCTAATTTGTAAAGATCTCTAGTACAAAGACTTTTCAATGCAACCATGACAATGTTAGGACGCACATTTCCAGAGATGTAAGCATTTTTGTATTCCAATTTTCGTTTCAACATAATTCCAATAGTAATGTCATCATCAAGGTATATTGGCAAAACCTTCTGTATCTTTTCCAAAGACGAGGGGACGTTTATAATTGCACTAGTCAAGCCTAGTTGAGCTCGTTTGTAGCCAAGTTGACGTACTTGGGAAAATGCAATTCTTGGAGACACAAGACGTTCTTCCAATGGCGTTAACATATCTACAGATGCCAATGAAGTGTTACGTCGAATATTCAATGGAACTGCAAATATAGGAATGTCTCTATTAGAGACTTTTTTTTGCAAAATTTGCAAATGTACAGGTCAATTGCAAAAGAGGCTGGCATATCCATCCATGGCAATGAGTTCAATGAAAGTAGCGTTTTCTCATTGATACGACGTATGTCTTTTTTAAAATGTAAGCGTTTTCATATGCAACATGCATTGGTAGGTGTATCGTCAATTGCTTTTAAATATTGAATGGTGGCTTGATCTGTTTTTTGTTTTTCTTTCTGTTTTTTGGACGCTTCCATTGCTGCATAACGCATATCACTTTTTGTTGAGCGAAGATTCTTCAATCGTTGCTTTGCATTATGCTCAAGTATAATGATATTTCCATCGGGACAGTCTACATTCATATTAGGTGCAGTGTTTTTTGTGTCCAATGGCTTTGTATTCTCTATCATCTGTTTTTTCATTTCACAATGTTTTTGTAAATTGTCACCTATTTTTCTTTTCTGTTGTGTTTGTGTATATATTGGATATGCTCTATCGACATTATGAATGGAAGGAATTTTTGGTTGTTCGATCTTGGCTTGTTCTGTTTTTTGTTTTTTTTTTTTTTTTTGGAATCTTTCATTGCTGCAAAGCGCATTTCACTTTTTATTGAGCGAAGATTCTTGAATGGTCGCTTTGCATTATGCCCAAGTATGTTGATATTTCCATCGGCGTAGTCTACGCTGATACCAGGCGCAATTTTTCTTGTGTCCAACGTCTTTGTATTCTCTATCATTTGTTTTTTCATTTGAGAATGTTTTTGGAAATTGTCATTTGTTCTTTTTTTGTTGTTGTGTCTGTATATCTATTGGATATGTTCTATTGACATGATGAGTGGAAGGAATTTTTGATTGGTTGATCTTGTTGTTATTATTTGCATCAATGTACAAGTCATTTGACATCGTTGTTTCCATGTTGGAAGAACCTATGTCAAAGTTTTTTTTCACTAGTGGATGGAAATGCAAATGACCTTCGCATGTTTCATGTTGCAATAGGAAAATGTCTTTTGTAGATCTTTTTGTTGGCTGATATTGGTCTTCAATGTTGCAAGAGCATGTGTGCCAAATGAAAATATCTATTTCCAACATCTCACACATCCATTGAATTGCAAATTTACAACCTTCTATATGTCCAATGCTAAAAGGGTCAGCCAAATTTAGGACAAATGTTTGCCAACTAGAAACAAGACAAGTTTCATTCACCATAGACAATGGCAAGTATGTGAACAGACATTGCAATGCTCTATTCTCATTGGATTGTATGCAATTGAAGAAGGTTTGGGCTATTGTCTTTCGAAGACTACTCATGTCAAAGATGTTAGACAATTTTGAAACCGATTCAAAGAGAGAGTCAAAACAATGACCTTCAATGGTTGAGAAGATGTCAAAACCTTGTTGTACAAGTATTTGTCTAAAACATTGAATCTTTGAGCAAGTGTCTGGACAAGATCTATTGAATATGTCAATTGATAATTCCTGAACTGTAATATTGTCAACGACATGTGATTTGTAAGTTAACAATGGTTCAAAGTGACCAGCAGAAGGTATATGATCATGGAACAGAATGTTGTAGCAGTAGCCAGGAAGAGTAGAATTGAAGTAGAGATATCTTATTTTCGTTGACAAAGACCAAACGACGACGGGTGCATTTAACCAATTCGCAAACCATTTTATACAGAATATATCACCCCATAATCCATAACCATCGTTATTATCTGAATGGTAAGCTGACTGAGACATTCGTTCTAGATAAAGATTTTTGTCTTTTAAACCATGTAGCTGAAACAAATAATTAGGTGAAAGTTCCAAGTTTGATGAATATATTGTTGAAGGATCTCCTTGAGCCAGCTGATGAGAGAAATGATTAATAATTGCTTCTCTTATCTATATTGATGTGTATCAAAAATGCAAAAGAATGGCAAACGAACCGAACAAGCAATCTCCAGTATGGAAATGGAAAGCTTTCAACCGTAGCAAATGATTTTTTGACAATGCAATATCAATTTCATCATCAACTCCGTCTTTTGTTGACAAGACTTCTGGAACACCAGGTTGCAAGTGCATGGATCTTAACATATTGACTAATCAAGTAGATTGAGTTGGTTGAACTGCAAGCAAAAACATGTAATAGAAGGGAAAAAGAAATCAAATAAATTCTTTCAAATCGAAAATAAAAAAATATCGCATTTGATAAGAATAACAATTTAAGAGAAGACATGGGCTAATGCATAGAATTGTTAATGTTCAAAATTCCATGAATGCATTTAGTTATTGCATAAAAAATCTATTGACATGAGTTTGAAAATTTCAAAAAGCCACTAGCAATGATGGATTCAATTGCACTAGAAAGTTGCAACTCACCTTGCCGTCTATTACAATGAAGGAAAGGGTTGCAAAACTAGGTTTTTTAAAATGTGTGCAATTGACAATAGCAATTTGTTTTAAAACAATGATCAAGTGATGAAACAAAAATATATACATGAAAATATAAAAGAATTTGAAGAAGGCTTCAAGCTCTATAATTATGGTACAAGCATCTATTCTTGTACTTGAATATTGGAAAGCTTGATCAATGCAATAACATTGAATATGGCTAGCCATAATTCAAATTTATAGCATATCAAGTATGAGCAGTGACAATGTAACTCTATATTGAGACATGTACTGCATTGGCACACTAATTATAATTCCACATATGGCTATTGTTCAACATGTATGGCTATTCTTCAAGAAATGTAATGCACTAACAAACCAACAGCATAAAACCTTGCCATCACTTTGAACATGAATATGTAATATCAAATTTGCTTAGCACGCTTGCAATGGATCTATGACATTGAAGGATCAATCGACAACAAAATGGATCTACAATGGATTGACAATGCTTCTAGATTTGCAATGGATTAAGATCTGAATATGGATTTGCAACGGGGCTGGCTCTGGATTTGCATATGGATCTGGAACTCGATAGATGTAATCTGCCATTTTTTTGCTGGGAAAAGAGATGGACCCCAAGTATGCTTGGCTTCCTAATGGTTCAGGGGATTCACTTGGCCACCAATGTTGTCTAACGGCTTGCATATTGGGGAAGTACCCCTCACTCCACGGCTCAGGTAAAACTGATAACCGCTTTGCCAAGAACGACAACTCTTGGTTTACCTCACAGGTAGGAACTACTCAATCAGGCAGGGGTCGTTTCCCTTTTAGTTGGAAGGTCCCCTCAATGGGCCGAATACTTCGGGGTTCCTGTGGTACTCCTCACAATGAGTTTTAGGGCTATGCCCAAGTATTTACCACAGTTAAGCGGGCATAAATTATTCCTGTGTCCGAACCTACAATTGAAACGAACAATACAGATGCAGGAAAAAAATGGAAGAACTTCGACCCAATCTAGCACAAGAAAGTTCTATGATACCAGATGTGAGGATCCTCAAACAATTAATTCATTGAATGCCAAAAGAACATAACACCTAGCATTTAATTAAATCCTATTTTGTAAACTTTAAGAAAATCAAAGTTTACAAAATGTTTTATTATTAAACGCACAATTTAAATCATATTTTTACATCAAGCTGATTTCGAGTTTCTTGTTGTTACTCTCTTCTTAAGCCATTGAAATTCAATTGATGAGAGAGGAAATTGACATCGAAACTTTCTAGACTTTAATCTGCATTAAGTCACCACTACTACTAGGTCGGCAATTGCAAGTTATATGCTATATATTATGGGAATACAAATACTAAAATTGCAATAAAAGTTGTCCTTACATACCATATGTAGTATCTAATATATATGATCTTTTGCATATAGTTCATTTGGACTCTATAGGTAAGCTGGTATGTATTTCCCTAATATTGTGCATGCAATCTATATGACAATAACCATAGTAATTGCAATAACAAGACTAATTACAACTACTACAACAATAAGCTCACGTATTATTCCTAATTAGAAAGTTGTTCTTATATAGGACTTATTACAAATACTCTATGAATTGCTAAAGATATGACAGTAGGGTGTGGACATGGAGAAGAGTTATTTGCACAAAGCCATTTTGGCAGACAAGGAGGGAATGGAATGACATGCATAAGCACTAGTAGCTACACCTTGCAGTTAAGATAACAGAGGTAGAAGTTAGGGGAGGACAGAGAGACATAACTTGTTTATTGCATATATGCTAAAATATATTCTAAATATATGCTAATTCTTTACTACATATATGCTAAAATATATGCTATTAGTGCAAAAACTTTCTTAAGTTGAAATCCTGGATGAAACAAAATGAGATGTATAATACAGTTTTCTCTGTAAACTCAAATTGCATACTATGTGGATAATCTTGGTTTTAAAAAGAGGAGGATGAATTAATGCTGCCAATGACAATTGAACTTCAATACAATGCAATGTTAAATGCAACTACAAGTCTTTGATTATTGAATAAAAAACTAGAATATCTTTGGTTTTTAGGAAAGTTTTTTTCCATTATCTAGTCTCTATCTTGCTTAAGAAAGGGAAAAAAAGATGTTGTACACATCATTATAAGTCTCAATAACAATGGCATGTTCAATCATTCATTTATGACATAAGCTGAATGAAAAACCTAAATTCATAGTCATGTTTTTTTATTCTAGGAGGATAGTATTTAAAGTTGATAAGAAAAAGGAATTGCATATGTTGTACACATGACTACAAATGTCAATAACAATGGCATGTTCAATGAAGCATCTATGACATAAGTTGAATGAAAAACCTAAAATCCATAATTATGTTTTTTATAATGGGGGGGTAGTATTTAAAGTTGATAAGCAGAAGCAGTTGCATATAAATAAAATCTTTTAGCATCCATCTACGAAAGAGACAAAATATTATAATATGCACTATTGCTAAAAAGAACATTGATTGAGCAAGAAACAATCTAAGTTTTAACATATATAGGGGAAACTACATCGAGGCAAATAACAGATACTCTTATTTACTACCAACCACATGCCTAGATATCGTCATTGCTACTGAGACATGTTTCAGAGGCATGTCTAATTCAAAACAACCACATAGGAAGAGTACTAAGAGGATTACGAAGAATCAAGAGAGAAATGCTATTTAGAGATTCTACTTTAGTCGATATTCAAATTTCAAATTGACTAGTTATTTTGACTTTGGCTTGACAGCCTATTTGTTCTTTTCTTGTGGCTTTTGGTCACCAGTGATACCTTTCTGCAGTAAGTAATACTATTGCAGATGAATTCTCTTGCACAGAGGCAGAATATGAAGCTGCAACAGAAGTTGCTTGTAAATCCAAATGATTAAGAAGGGTCTTTACCAATGTTAGAGTTGAACAGATGGGACCCACAATCATATTTTCTCACAACTAGAAAGTACTTAAGATAGTAAGGGATTTTGTATACCATCATTGCATCTAGCAGACAAAAACTATATCTTCACCTTGCCAGGGAGCAAAGACAATTTGACATTTACTCTATAATCCCACGACGAAGTAGTTGGGTGAGATATTTCATAAACCTATTGGTCGAGTAAAGTTTCTAAGAATTGGAGTTGAGATTTAAGCTAAAGTTCCAATCAAGCTGCAATATAGAGGTAATGACTCTGCAGACATGACATTGTTTCTTCCTGTAAACTGGTCATGAATGTAATTACTGATCCAAATTTTGTGTGACCATTTCTCCCTGATGCCTCCTATTATTTATCCTAATTCAAGATTGATGATGGAGTTAAATGAAGTTCATAGTCACTTTCGGTGAGATATTTCATAACCATATTGGCCGACTAAAGTTTCTAAGACTTGGAGCTGAGCTTTAAGTTAAAGTTTCAATGAAGCTGCAATATAGAGGTAATGACTCTGCAGATGTGACATTGTTTTTTCCTGTAAACTGGTTATCAATGTAATTACTGATCCAAATTTTGTGTGGCCATTTCTCTCTGTTGCCTCCTATTATTTATCCTAATTCAAGATTAATTATGGAGTTAAATGGACTTCATAGTCACTGCAATGATGCATTTCAAGGGTTAGATACAGAAACAGAAACGAGGAATCTGCCAACTCATATTCTCCATCTACATTGACTTAGTTTTTCTAGGTGCATTCTAAGCACTCTTTTTTTAAATGGATGTGGAGAAACAGAGCAAAATAGTGATAGATGAGAAATAACCAGCCATATTTGTTTCTCCTTATTTTTGCCGAAAGAAGACCATGGAAGCCAAAAAATACCAATCTTCGCAACTTGCAAGGCTTCAACAATAGCCTAATACTTTTCTGTCAGACGCTGTGAGGAGTAAATTTGAAAGAATATCTACAACCATCCAACAGATTAAATTATCAGTGGCATCTGCATCCTTAATAGGGCTTATGACTAGGATTCCTTGAGATGGGCAAATGCAACAAGGATTTCTAGATAGAGCAGTTTTTCCATGATACTGAAATAGAAGGTTAGTTATTTTAGCTATTGTGTAGTATGGGAATTAGATAGATAAGGTTTTACCTTTCTAGGATTTTTCTTCACCAATCCTACTTCTTTGATGTATACTCATTGGCCTATGTTTAAGGAAATAGTGTGTGAAAACATATTATTTTCTAAAACAAGGAATCTGGTAAGTCATATTCTCCATCTACATTGACTCAGTTTTTCTAGGTGCATTCTAAGGACTTTTTTTTTAAATGGATGTGGAGAAACAGAGAAAAATGGTGATAGATGAAAAATAACCAGCCATATGTGTTTCTCCTTATTTTTGCCGAAAGAAGGCCATGGAAGCCAAAAAATACCAATCTTCGCAACTTGCAAGGCTTCAATAATGGCCTAATACTTTTCTGTCAGACGCTGTGAGGAGTAAATTTTAAAGAATATCTACAGCCATCGAGTAGATTAAATTATCAGTCGCATCTGCATCCTTAACAGGGCTTATGACTAGGCTTCCTCGAGATGGGAAAATGCAACAAGGATTTCCAGATAGAGCAGTTTTTCCATTATACTGAAATAGAAGGTCAGTTATTTTAGCTATTGTGTAGTATGGAAATTAGATAGATAAGTTTTTACCTTTCTAGGATTTTTCTTCACCAGTCCTACTTCTTTGATGTATACCCATTGGCCTATGTTTAAGGAAATAGTATGTGAAAACATATTATTTTCTAAATGCTTTTCTTCCCAATTCTGAGGATGATATTGTGTGATGGGATACTTCTTATTTCCTTATACTTAATTATCCATCTTTCTTTGCTTCATATTGCAACAACAGAGCTGGGTTTGCTTTAATTGTTCTTATAAAAATCTATAGCAATTGGATCTGAAGAGGGCAGTAATTTGAACTCCAGCAAGATGGCTTTTTCAAAATCTGGCTAGAGATGGGGATGGTCACACAACATTGTCTGATATTGAAGAGACAATGAAAAGGAGAAAGCTTCCCACATTTAGTTGGAATGAGTTATGTTCCCTGATTAAGGAAAAGGAACCCAAGATGCTCTCTACTTTCAAATCTGCCAGGCTCTGCAACTATGGAACAATTCATAAGAATAAGCTAAAGGCTTCACTACAGAGTGCAAGCCTTTCAACAACTGAAATGAATGTTACAGCAATGCTGAAATTTTTAATTCAGACAAGCAAGATGCAATATCATATAGCCAGTTTTTCAACTCCATGTTGTTTGTACCAACAAATCTCATTGTTAATGATCCATGGTACTTTGATTCGAGCCATGACTCAGAAGTTGAATATTGTTTTATATATTACAACTTGTTAGTCTTTGAGGAAATTATTAGGAAAGCATTCAAAATTGATAAACATCACTTATGTTGGTATGTATCAATTAACATGTTCATTTCATATAGTGTCACTTTCGCATTTGTTAGTGATCTAACACGAAAATATTGTTGGAGCCAGCTACAAGAAGGTCCACTGACATGCTGCTACAAACAGTACCTGCAGCAAGAAAGAATCGAACACCGCGAAGCTATACTCAAGATATATGGAAGGTAATTTTATAGATATCTTTTAGATTCTTAGTAAAAATATAAAAAATTATCATATGATTTATGAGTTGTTATAAGTTGAATACAATACAAGGGAAAAATGTCTACAAATAATTAGAAAAGCAAGAAAAAAACATATTCATAGTTCAAGTGCATTACAGTAAGTGAAAAAACCCTGCAGATGAACAAATTAATAGATAGGACTGAATCGATAACCAGAACAAAATAGCTGTTCTAAGACCATATAAATTTGTGCATAAATCACTGTAATAATTTCCTATACAAACTATATTCTTATGCCTTCTTCTTCTGGAACCAATTCCTTTCTAGGGTTTCAGATCAAGCAAGCAAAACACCTGATGCTAATCTCAAAAGTTGTTGCTTCGAAAATCCTGGGGACAACATTCAGTTTTGAGGAAAGAAATTTCCAATCAAGGTGAAGACAAGAATGTTGGCTAAGTGTGGGATTGTCGAGCAATGAAATCCTATCTCATTTTAGAAGACAGATTCGAAAATTCAAAGGAAAGATAGAGCCCAAAAATTCCTTAGCATAGGCGATCTGAACATAGTGCTCTGAGATTTGAGAGGCATGCAGTAACCCAAAAAAATCTCAAGCATAGGT
Organism: Larix kaempferi; assembly: GCA_027924585.1. Classification (NCBI taxonomy): domain Eukaryota; kingdom Viridiplantae; phylum Streptophyta; class Pinopsida; order Pinales; family Pinaceae; genus Larix; species Larix kaempferi. Next base: position 12,050,288 of record BSBM01000619.1, on the reverse strand, counting down.
GATCCAAACACAATGCTTGAAGATCAAAAGGGGTTGTAGCAATATAATTCACCTTCAAAAGGATCTGAATTAAAGCCTTGTATGGCATTCTCTCATTGAAAACTAGCTTTATTCTATGTATGCAAAACAACAGATTTATTTCTTTATAGGCTTCGGCTTTATTCTATGTATAGGAAAGTAAGTTTGCTTTATGTCAAACCTTGGAGCTGAGTAGGGTTATAGAGATACACTCCTGACACCAAGAGATGGCTGGAATTAACTCGCAATTATAAGCATTTAAGAACAAACAATTGACTACTGAAATCCTAGGAAGAAATACTAACCCCAACTTTGAGGAAATTGATATTTCCTTAGCACAATGATTTTCAAATCATTCCAGAATCCTCTTAAAAGAATGACAGATAATTTAACAGTGAAATTTCATGAGACGAATCAGTTCAAAGTTCAATGTTAGTTTTGTTTAAATCAAGTCTTACTCAAATCATTTCAAAATCTTTGTGACACAGTTTTTATATCATTTCGAAGGTGTAGTAACAGAGCTTTTAATGTGTAACTTTCTCCATAAAAAAATAACAGAATATATAATAACAACTATGGAGTTCAAATGAAATGAAACTAGGACGAGAGATTAAAAAACATTTGATAACCATGATTTAAAAACTAGAATACAGTACTAGTGTAAAAGACTACACTCAACTTATCTCAAATGTGAAAAAAATCACTATAAAGGCAGTGACTTCAAAGGCGCTAGAGTATGCGGTCAGGGATTTCAAGGGTTTCAACGTTTCGTAGGGTTTGAAGGCTTCCTTTCTAGGGTTTCAGACCGAGCAAGAAAAACACCTGAACTGAGAGGGCATGGCGAAGAAGAGAAAGGTCGTGATGGAAGCCTTTCGCAATGACAGTGAATTTTGCAACAGCAATGTGCATTAAAATAGTATCAGAAAAGACAAACGAAGGATTTTCTCTTACCTGGGCAAGCACGCCAAAGAAAAATTCAATGAAAACGAAACTAAAACCAACCAACCATTCAGTGCACAGGCCTCCGACGAACCGAGATAGCAGAGACGGCCACCGACCAAGACATGAGAAGAAAAATACAACTGCAGATGAAAAAAACACCAACATCGACAACGAAAGACAACTGCAACAATTTTTTGTTCCCGGATTAAGTAGAAATGGGAAAAAACCCCTGCACGGAGAACCCAGCCTCCGAAAAACCCATAAATCGCAGGCATCATTAACTATCGTAGTACAGGGCTCCATCATGAAAACATTAAAAATACCCTACCACATGCCTATTTTATCAGTCGGTAAAACGAAGGAACTGCAAACCACAACTTTGCAAAGATGCAGGACGACGACATTCCACCACAACAAACTCAGAAACCACCACCATTTAAACCTGGAACACAATGAACTCAGAATCCAAACACCTGCAACGCAGAAGCATGCCATGCCAGAACATTTAACAATGGAAATGACCAGGCCCATACCGTCAGAGAGCCACATCAACCCACCCCATGCAACTACAATAAACACATTACGAACCCCATTTACAGCTGCATTCACAGTAAAGCCCTTGGACAGGACAAACACGAAAAGGGCGGTCATGTTTTTAAAACAGGCTCCGTAACACCTCCTACGAGCACACGGTTTCAAAAATGTAGGCGTACCAAAACCTCCGGCCACGACGAACACGTAAACAACTGCAGAAGCCACAGCACAACAAGGTTATTTAAACCTGCAGCACAACGAATTCAGAATCCAAACACCTGCAACGCAGAAGCACGCCATGCCACATTTAACAATGGAAATGACCAGGTCCATACTGCCGGCACAGGTTTTCGAAAATGCGGGCGTACTACAACCTCCGCCCACTCCTCCCACGATGAACACATAAACCCCACAGCACTGCAAGTTTTTAAAGCGCTGTGACGCAATCCCGCCGCCGACCCATGGGGCACACAACCCCAGGGTTGCGTCACGGCGCACGGAACCAATAAAACGCTAGAAAAACCATGATTAAAACAAACATAATAATTTGTATTTTTTTGAACTATTGGAAAACCTTTGCCTCCGACGCCCATCACCGCAAATGAAATACAACTAATCAACCTACCCGAATCATATATGTTGGGGACATAATAAGTCATTATTTTCATTTGAAAATGTACTAGTACATCAAAATTTCATTGTTTACTTACATAGTAAAGTCGAGAGGCTTTATTTTGCAGTGGATATGGCAGCACTGAACGTTATATATTCCATATAACACAACCATATTTCGCCCCAATCTAGCAGCTCGGTCTCTAGGCCACTATGACACCTTTTCCATCTTATCAGTTTCCCAAATTGATCTTGCCTCTTAAACTTTTAATTAGTATAATAATACAGTTAACTTGCTAACCCCGTTCCAATTCAACTTTCATCCTTACAGGCAAAATTAATACTATTTTATTCTTTCATAATCTGCTTCAACATCAGGAATTTATTAGTGAAACATAACTTAGGAGACACATAGAAAATCCACTTTCCATATGTTCAGTGTGAATTGCCATAACTAATTTTATAGATTTTTTTTTTGCATTAGTTCAACTACAGTTAGCTTGCTAGCCCAATTCCAATCCAACTTTTAACCAGTATAATAATATTTATTACCTCTTAAAATGGGTTACTAGGCTGCTTCAAACAGTACAAGTGTCATGTCCCCTCCCATCATACCAGCTAGATGGAGAGGATCGTGATGTTAAACCGGGCATCTAGCCCCATGAACTTATTATGTAAGCATTCGTATAATATAAAAGACATATGAAAATGCATAAATAGTTTTAAAAGAAACAAAGCGGAAGTAATTTCAACACACATCCATCATACATTCCAGGTTTTCATGCCATTCATCAATTTAAGCAATATCAAATTAGCAAATGAGAATACTTATCTTAAACCAAGTAATCCCTGAGCAACCAGCTACGCTTCTGCAACGTTCCACCCAACCGTAGGCCAGTGTGCTCCTTAATCTCTCAGCACCACTACCACCCCCGAGCTGAGCATGATCTCCACAAGGAACTAGGGAACAACAGGGTCTCACATAACCATAGATACACCAGAATCAGCCATACCAACCAGCAGTTGGGTTTCTGAGGTTGCTAGGAGAGGGATGCATATAACAGCAAAAGTGTAAGTGTTGGTCATGAGAAAAACGTTTCAACAGTGGAATGCACGAGATGGGGTTTCTTGAGCTTCAAAAAAACGTGGGTAGACTCGAAACGAATTGGCAAACTGGGTAAATTCCACTGGGAGAGAAACCCATTCCAGAAAAACGCCCCAAGGGCAAAAACGACCTCTCCCTCAGCCCAAAATCACATCCCTCCTTTCCCAGCTACTACACAATACCAAAAACGAGTTCCTGGACATGGAAAAACGCAGGGTTATGGTGAAAAATGTGAGGATCAACTCCGGTAAGCTCAGTCTGCATGAGAGGAAGAATGACCATGGGTGAAGAATGGCTTTGGGCCAACTTCATGGGGGTTTTCTTGCCCAGCCAACCCAAAAATCCATTTTTCCGGTTGATGTCTTGCCCATACACGAAAATTGACAGCCATACCTCTCCCATCCCAAGGCATTAATTGTCTCAACCAATTATTGGAAGAATTAAATGATTGGGTGCATGAGGCCAAATGGGTAGTTGAGAGTTCATGGGTTTCCTCAATGAAATGGCTTAACACCATGGCTCAAGGGTTTTGTTATTTTCCCTCCCTATTCCTTGTAAAGATCATGCCCCCATCTCTTTGTTGCATTGCGTAGTTGGTTGTGGGTTTTTCATTAAAAGTGCATGTTTACATGATGTCCGATTTTACATTGTGCACCGATAGCACAAGAACTCTATGCATCTATTCTAATTGCCAATACATAGAACAATAAATCAATGGCGGGGCCTTGGCCTTGAGCTCCTCACCATGACTAAATAGCAATATTTACATCATTTACAATATTAATGCAATAGGGTCAAGCTGGGGACATTACATTCCCCTCCCCTTGGAGTAACACCGTCCTCGGTGTTGCAACACTTCGGAAATAAATACCCACTATATAAAAGACATATGAAAATGCATAAATAGTTTTAAAAGAAACACAGCGGAAGTAATTTCAACACACGTCCATCATACATTCCATATTTTCATGCCATTCATCAATTTAAGCAATATCAAATTAGCAAATGAGAATATTTATCTTAAACCAAGTAATCCCTGAGCAACCAGCTACGCTTCTGCAATGTTCCCCCAACCGTAGGCCAGTGTGCTCCTTAATCTCTCAGCACCACTGCCACCCCCGAGCTGAGCATGATCTCCACAAGGAACTAGGGAACAACAGGGTCTCACATAACCATAGATACACCAGAATCAGCCATACCAACCAGCAGTTGGGTTTCTGAGGTTGCTAGGAGAGGGATGCATATAACAACAAAAGTGTAAGTGCTGGGCATGAGAAAAACATTTCAACAGTAGAATGCACGAGATGGGGTTTCTTGAGCTTCAGAAAAATGTGGGTAGACTCAAAACGAATTGGAAAACTAGGTAAATTCGACTGGGAGAGAAACCCATTCCAGAAAAACGCCCCAAGGGAAAAAACGACCTCTCCCTCAGCCCAAAATCGCGTCCCTCCTTTCCTAGCTACTACACAATACCAAAAACGAGTTCCTGGACATGGAAAAACGCAGGGTTATGGTGAAAAACGTGAGGATCAACTCCGATAAGCTCAGTTTGCGTGAGAGGAAGAATGGTCATGGGTGAAGAATGGCTTTGGGCCAACTTCATGGGGGTTTTCTTGCCCAGCCAACCCAAAACTCCATTTTTCTGGTTGCTGTCTTGCCCATACACGAAAATTGATAGCCATACCTCTCCCATCCCAAGGCATTAATTGTCTCAACCAATTATTGGAAGAATTAAATGATTGGGTGCATGATGCCAAATGGGTAGTTGAGAGTTCATGGGTTTCCTCAATGAAATGGCTTAACACCATGGCTCAAGGGTTTTGTTATTTTCCCTCCCTGTTCCTTGTAAAGATCATGCCCCCATCTCTTTGTTGCATTGCATAGCTGGTTGTGGGTTTTTCATTAAAATTGCATGTTTACATGATGTCCGATTTTACATTGTGCACCGCTAGCACAAGAACTCTATGCATCTATTCTAATTGCCGATACATAGAACGATAAATCAATGGCGGGGCCTTGACCTTGAGCTCCTCACCATGACTAAATAACAATATTTACATCATTTACAATATTAATGCAATAGGGTCAAGCTGGGGACATTACAACAAGCTCGAATGATAATGTAAGCAAAAAAAGGAAGAAATTGTTTCAAAAGCCAAAAAATTGGACATTGAGTCTGGTCTGTAACTATTGCTAAATTAGTGAACAATAGAGATGTATGCAAAAAGGCAGTAAAAAAGGTGAAGGGAAAGAATCTAAATAGTCAATTTTTTTTACTTCGTTGAATTGAGGACCATAATTCACTTTCATGCACCTCTATCAAACAACTGTGTTGCCTATGCGATTTATAATCCTCCTTTACGCAAGTCTATTAGAGAGAATAGTTCAACAAAGAAGTTGGATTGGATTGAAAACTAATAGCAAGTTTCTTTGTCACTCTAATTGTGTACCCTACGGCAAAATTGAATGCCAATGACAACAATATATGTTTTAATTTTTCATTCAACGCTATGAATGCCACACATAATTGGGATAGAATAAGTTTAACGCTCCTTACATGTTACATGCTATGTTATGGTTTGAGCAAAGAGAACTGTCTGACTCCAGGCAAATTTTGTTCTCAATAACTGATTAAGGACCCTGGATGCTTCTTCTCTATATTCCTACCCCTAGATCTCGTTATACATACTAACTCCGTGGTATGATGGAGTAGAGGATGGGTTGTGAAGCATAAGTAAAATGTAGGTAGACCAAGTAGAGAGGAGATGCATAGATGGTTGAAGTTCCTGTTCTATTCCAGACCAGTCGATAAGGGAAATGAAATCAAAAGGTAAAGTAGCACTGTAGTTCTAAAAATCAAGATTACAAAAAAAAAATTGTCCCAGTTCATACAGTCAAATGCAGGAGTGGGCACTGGGCATTCTAAGAAAATTGCCAGCTTTCAACATTGTCCTTCACCAAATATTGTTGCATATTCTCAATCATATTGAAATTCTATAGCTATTTGGGATTATAAGTGTAGTAGCATCGGCAGTATTCATATTAATAAATACCAAGAATCTTAAACTGTGTACTAGAGGAAGGTGTCGATTCGACGATTGAGCATTTGGGGAAAATAGCTCATGCAATACAATTTTAGATACAAAGTATGGATTCTTGATCTGAATCATTAACTAGATGCATGGAGGTTGGCAGAGTGGGAACTTCCCCAAATCCCCAGGCTTTTTGGTAAAGCTGGGGGGGCGTAGTGCGCACACCTGTTTCCCGTAGGGATGCAACCTTGGCCAATGGAAGCTGCACGGGGAAGCACTCGGTTTCAGAGTGAAAACAATTGTCTTCCTTGTCCCCTCCATTTCAGGAAAGTTAAAGGGAAACTAAATTCTCAAGAGCTTCGATTGGGCGACAATGGAAAATAGGGCAAGGCAAGGAGCACATGGAATCATATGCGTGTACACAGAACATATGAAGAAAGAAGCAATTGTTGTTATTGCTACAGTTGGGAATTGATAAATGCCATTCTAAACAGCCTCTGAGGGAGATTTGTGAAAAACCCAATCTCGGGTCCAGGATTCAAATTTGAAGCCTTCAAGGCTCATTTGAAGTAACAAAATTTAAGTCAAATAATAATATTGTGTTTGAACTTTGAAGTTACATAATTTTAATCAAATAAAAAAATTTAAATAATTGATGGGATCATGAATGGATAAAATGATATACATACCTGTAAATTCATAGGATGACATCAATCCAGTCAGCCTTGAAGTTGAGCTCCTCAAATAAAGTGAATTTATTTATATATGTTTATGGCAGGTTGGCATTGGCAGCTTCGCTCTGCAAACTCTCGTGGAGGACTAGAGGAGATAGTGTAGGTGGAACTTGGAAGTAGCTCGACCAAAGTGGAGTAGGGGTAAAAGAAAATTCTTGTTTGTATTCCTGTAATATTATATATTGATGGTCGGAGCCATGGAAGCATGTAATTCGAGCATTGACTTGATACAACAAAGAAAAGACAAGGTGGGACTTGGGAGCTGCAGGATTGACTTGATACAACAAATAAAACACAGGGTGTGAGGATGGGAGCCGTATATGGTAGGATTAACTTGATACGACAAAGAAAACACAGGGATGTGGGTAGGGGCCATGGGCGGAAGTATCAGCCTGCAACATTACAAGAAGTTTTTAGATTGTGGATTTTGTCCGAAATGCCAACTTCAGGGCACATTAACATAATATAGTATACATTGAATACTCAATTAACTCATGGAATCAGAATTCACGAATTGGTATGTGATAACTGGTGACTTGGTAAGCTCGCTGCCAACATGTATGAGCCACCAAGCATGTTTAATAAATTTGTCGTTGCCATTAAATGTGTTAAATACATAAGCGCTTGCTGCAAACATGAGAACTTAGAAGAGTTCTAGCCATAGGCTGCACAGTGTAAGCTCATCCATGTAAGATGGTTGACGATATTATTAGAGGCCCAATAGTCCATGATCCATCGATGATCGAACATGTGGATATTGAAGAGTAACCGAGTCCCACTCCAAAGTCACCTAGCTAGTATCCGCATTCCCAATTTCCCACTGAAAACTATGGATGGGTGAAATTTGAAGCTACCCTTCTGTTGCAATTTTAAACCGTAGTGGTTAATTTAATTATTGAAGGGCTTACCATGAAATTGAATTTTTTTTGCATGGTAAAATTTGATGTGGTCTTCTATGACGTGTAAAATGGCCTCTGAAGGCCCTGAAGGCTTCAAATTTGAAGCTTGTGCATGACCATATCAAATAAAATATATATTTTATAGTTTATAAAACAACATTTACAAATAGTGAAATTTATGATCACGTTTTAATCGCCCTATAAAGTACTCCGAGTTAAAATTGGCAGGCATAAATTTAATAGACATGACTTTACGACATGGAATTTAAAGGTCCAACTGTTGATACACGTTGAATTTCATGTATTTTGTAGACCAGAAAGATGCTTCGATGTACTACTAGCAACAATCTAATCTCTCAATGGTAAATAAATGCATATTCTTTTTAATATTTACTTTAATATCTCTAATTTTTTTTGGGTGATGGTTGAATACATGTATATTCGTTTCAATGTTTATAAAATAATAATAATATATTTTTTAAGGTTACTGTCAAGCAAGACATCAATTTGATGTATGAGACTTTCTTGTTTGTGGGACAAGGGACCTTTTTCTTAGCATCAATTTAACTTTACAGAGGTGTAAAGACTTTCTTATTTGTGGGACAAGGGATCCTTCTCTTGGCATCAATTTAACTTTACAGAGGTGTATAGGCTTTCTTGTTTGTAAGACAAGGGACCCTTCTCTTGGCAGCAAGTTAACTTTACATAGGTGTACATACTCTATCTCCTCCTAATTTGAACTTATGACCTCCAAGAAAGGAGATTATGACCTCCAAAAAAAGAGATCATAAACATTAAAAAAGAATATACATTTATTTACCAATCACCAATAACAAATTATATTATATATAAATTATATGATTTTTTAATATTTTAATAAAATAATTAAACTATTATAAAAATTAAATATTCTGGATTATATGATATTTTTAGTATTTTAATAAAATATTAAATAATTGAAATATTATAAAAATTAAATATTTTTATTATATAATCAGATTTTAATAATAATAATTGAAAAATATTTTTTTTAATATTTAAATTATTTTATATAATCTATTTTTAAATTTAAAAAGTTTTTTACTCTTAATACTTAAAATCTTGATATTTTGATATTTTAAACTTTAAATTATTTGCCTACATAAAGTTATTCTCTCTCTATATATAGGACTTTCCCTCCATAAACAACACTTTTATAATATATAAAAATAAAAGTTTATACTTAAGTAATATTTAAAAGTAAAAGTCAAAGAATAAAGAAAACCATTAAAAATACCAACTTTTTAATATAATAAATAAGAATTAGATTATTGGGTATTTTTATAAAAGTGAAGTTATGGGTAACTATTTTTCGAACTTCTAAAATTTAGGAGTTACAGTTTTCTTTACACAATTACATTAAAAATATTCAAAATAAATAATAATAAAATGAGTAAAAGTCATTCAGATTGAAGGTAAAATTTCAGTAATGCTTTTTACATTTGAAATGTGATAATGACAAATATTAAGATAATATTAGATGAATTGAAAATGGAAGAAGGTTAAATATTATATAATTTTATTTATTTGTGATTTGTCATCACTTGAATATTAGGTTATAAAGGTTTTGTTGAAATTGTAATTTTATATTAATAAATTGGTTGTTTTTAATGTAGAAATGTATTTATAATCTTCAAAATATGGGTCATACCAATTCTCAATTGGTTGGATTTTGGGTGTTTCCTCCCAACTAGAACACCTTTAAGGGGAATTGAACCCGGGAGCGAAGCGAGATTTGAAAAAAATATCCATACTTCAATCTAATTTTGTGAAAAAATAGATTTGGCACCCTCAAATACCCGTACTTCAACCTAATTTTGCAATGTTAATGATTGATATTTACCATTCCATCAATTCAAAATAATTGATCCAAATTTAAACAAAAAAATTATTTTCCATACTCATTCATTTGAAAAGTGAAAAAATCAAATTTATAAATATTTAAACAATGATTTGAATATTTTATGAGGTGGGGATGTCCCCCATTTAGAGCATAGCTATGACTAGGTATTTGATGTACAAGCATAAGATAAACAACATGGGAGACCGTAGACTTCCTAAAATTACTTTAACTTCCAGCTAAAACCTATTGCGTCTCAAGCAGGGTTGGCATAAAGATGCCATGACGTGGTTAAACCATTGGGGGGTTGACAAAAATGTCGCCTTGCAAAATATTGATAACATAAGAAATATTATTACATCTAAGTGTAAAGAGAAAGTGTGGTGCAAGAAGGATTTAGAGGTTAAAAGAAAATTGAGATACTATAAGGAGGTCATTAACCCTAACCTTGAAGTTCAAAGTTATCTCTCGGTTTTAATTAGTTTAAAGAATAAAATTAATATTGCCAAGATAAGAACGAACTCTCATAAGATCCATAGTGAAACTAGGCATTAGACAACTCCTAGAACTCTGTGGATCAAAGAAGTTGTCATCTCTCTGAGACTATGAGAGTTGAGGATGAAAAGCACTTTATCTTAGATTTCCCTATGCACGCCCACATCAGGTCTTAGTTTCAAAATCTTTGTTACAACACTAACCTTTCTAACCTTCTAACTTTTCAAAATTATGATAAGTTAGGAGCACTTCTCGTTAAACTTTTTGACGATAAAAATACAAATTTAAAGCAGAGTAAATAATACATTTCTTTTCTTTTTAAATCTAATAAACCAAATTTAGTCCCAATGAACATTAACCATCTCATCATAATAATCATAAAAATATATAAATATAATATACATAATTTAATAAAAAATAAAATTCAAACAAATTTTAATAAATACTAAAACCTAATACATATCATTTAATTTAATGATTTACATGTTAAAATAACAAATCATATAAAATTTGATAAGATGAAGTAACCCATGATTCAAAAAGTCTATTAAAAAAATAAGATATGTAAATTGAAAAACAATGTTTGCACACGTTTATAATAAGTGGTGGCGCCGAAGGTATTTTACATATCAGATTTGGTCATTATTACAGATTCTAGATGGGTTGTGGATGTAGTATTAACACAAGGACAAATTTTTTAGCTATTTGGGCGTTCTTATATATTGCTTGTGATTATAACTAATCTAAATTGCAAATGGTAGGTGATTCCAAAACAGTCATGGATTGGAATAAAGATTTATGTCAGTTATGGGTTTCATTTTTGTTTATATGGATGCAATAGATTGGAATATTTTAGCAGCTTTGTTATAAATCACATTCACTCATTATGTCGAGAGGCGCTCTACAACCCAGTATAAAGGATATCTTGTTAGTCGAGTGTTTGTCGATATTGTCGGCCATAAATAACATTTGTATGAGGGAGATCTTGTTAGTCGAGTGTTTGTCGATATTGTCGGCCATAAATAACATTTGTATGAAGGAGATCTTGTAAGTAGAGTGTTTCTCGATATTTTCGGTCATAAACAAAATAATACAAAGTCAACAAAAAAGAATAATACAAAGTAAAAAGTAATAAATATTATGTCCACCATAAACAAAAACTAATAATACAAAGTAAAAAGTAAGTATGAGACTTAAACTAGAGACTTTAGAGCTTAGGATTAGGTGATAAATATTATGTCGATCACAAGCAAAAAAGAATAATACAAAGTAAAAAGTAAATATGAGATTTTAGAGTGTTTGTCAAATTTGTCGAGTAACAAAATAATACAAAGTAAACAAAAAAGAATAATACAAAGTAAAAAGTAATAAATATTATGTCCGCCATAAACAAAAAAGAATAATACAAAGTAAAAAATAAATACGAGACTTAAACTAGAGACTTTAGAGCTTAGGATTAGGTGGCTTAGGTATTGCACTCAAGGAGCTATTCAAGGAGAGGTTTGCACCTCGGGAGATTTGATCCCTCTCGGCGCTTGATAGAACCTAGGATTTGGATCTATGCTGGTGTATATAGATGTTTTAATAATCATGCAGATTACTTATCCAAAAGAGCATTAAGTTTCCCTAAGGCCATTATATATTTAGATACTTTTTAATAGGGTTTCTTCCTATCGCGGAGGACTATTCATATCAGTGAAAGCCTTTATTTCTCTTGCAGGACGAATTATTTTTTGTTATAAGGTCTGTTTTTTTATGGACTGGTTTATAGTTCCTTAGTATATAGTTTCATTAATTTTTTTTGCTTTGGATGATATTATTATTGCTGTGAGATTGTCTACCATTTTTTTTGCCAAATATATTTTGTTTCAAAGTTGAATATCAAATATAGTTTCTTTGTACGTTTAAAAAAAAAATGTATTAATTTTATGATGTAAATTTATATTCATGAAAGTTGAGAGTAGAAGATATTTTTTACTAAGTTGAAAGAATTAATAAATCTATTATTAGTCAATATCTTTCACACTAGGCAAGGACTTTATGAATCAATTTGTCATCATTTTAAATAATTTAATATATGGTCTGAAATTTGATAAATAATAATTATTACATTTAAAGTGTAAATTAAATTACATCATAATTATATTAATTAAAATATATTTAATAAGATTTTAAAAAATATAATTTAAAAAAAAAAAAAAAATTAAAGGATAGTAATGTAATTTCTATTTCATGAAAATCATTTTCTTCATATATATATTCAAAGTATTGTATAAAAAGATGAGGCATAATCTCTTTAGCAGGTAATTTAGACTTTTAATAAGGTTTGTTTAGTAAAATTAGATGATTGGGATGAAGCGATTTTATAAATTTGTTTAGGTCTATCATACCAACATTAAGTGTTATCATACCAACCAATATTAAGTGTTTGACCAAGAGAAATTCATTTTATTTGGTATATGGATGAAATGGAGTGATTTTTGTTGATCAATTTGAAGAGGAGGAATCATTAGTATAACACTTAATTGATGGAGCTTAGGAAGATAGGTTTTTAGCAAATTTCCATTAAACTTTCGGGGAATGCATGCCAGAAAAATTAATAATAATACCTTTACAAATAAAAATTTTACTATAAAATAATAAGTATTTTATAAGTGTTTGAAACATATAGGAAAGTTACATATGCATACGTTGATCATTTTCCTGTTGTGGATATCACATATTTTGTAGTTGTCTCCTTAGCTTAATTTGATGAGATACATTAGTCGAGGTGGATGATTAGCTATCTCTCGAAGCCTTGTACCCCTACTTGTTATTGAATTAATGTGTCCATTCCATGATTTTATTATGTTAGGATGTATTATTTTGATTTTATTCGGTTTGTTTTTAAATCAATTTCAAATTGCATTTTTATTTTTATTTTTTTTTAATCAATTTTAAATTGCAATGTTTTCAGTTTAAATTGCATTGTTTTTAGTTTAGAGCCTTAAGTGTTACAAATTTAGTCTATTTTATCAAATATTCAAGTATACATTACACATTCTATGGTTTGGTGGGTTGGGGAGGGGGAGCGTTTATTATGAATTAGTTAATTTATTTGTGAATTTGGTTTATTAAAGTTAATGTCAAGAAAACTTATAGAGGCAATCTTTTTGTAGAAAAAGTTTTATATTTTTTTTTGAAAAAGTTTATCAGTTGGGAAGGGTTTGAAATTATTTTATGAATGTCGGAATTATTTATGTCATGTCATATCTTTTTTTTTGTTTGATCAAAATCCCTCACTTTGGGGAGTGGTATTTGGTCTAAGAAACTATCACCCAGGGGCATTTATTCCATCAAAATCATTTGGGGATTGTACCCGTAATAGACCACACCAACCATCAACTTGGCTGCATTTTGGGGTGTTTTTTTCCAACTAGTTCACCCCTAAGGGGAATTGAATCCGGGTCGTCTTGCTGACGAGACCCACATCTTAACCAAATGAGCTAGCAAGAATTGACTCTATGTCATGTTATATCTAATCAAAGTTGTGTTAAGTTTCTAGCTTATATCAAGATTAAGGTTGTGCCACAAGAATTGGGCGATGACAAAATGTTAGTAAAATTGAATTATAATAATAATAATAATAATCTATTTTTAAGGTCATCGCCAAGCGAGACACCAATTTGGTGTATGAGACCCCCTTGTTTGTTGGACAAGGGACCCACTTCTGCGCAGGGATTTAACTGGTAAAGTCTACATAGGTGTACATACCCTACCCCCTCTGTATTTGAACCTATAACCTCCTAGGAGGAAACACATGCTCTTAACCATTAAGCCCAATGATTTGATGAAAACCAATTAAAATCTTACATGGTAAAAAAAACCTTCAAATATAAATATGTATATGGTAGTTGGTGAGGTTTCACAGTTAGGGGAGGCCAATTAGGTAAGCCTCCTTATCAACAAAATGTGGTGGGTTTGAACAGAGTACGAAGACCCCTCAAACAACGTACCATTTTGGTTGCTTTGGACTACCTTAACCTAATCCATGTGAAAAATATTGTGAACTGTATAGTACAAGTGGGTTTCTAACATATTATAGAATAAAACAAAAGTGCATTATAAGTGTACAAGGTAGAAAGAGATTTCGTGAGAGCGTACAAGGTATGCATATTATGTGAGGTAGAAGCTTTTCATTGTAGCATTATTTTGTTTGTATTTAAAAAATTAAGAAATGTATAAACTTTTCATTGTACATCATTTTGTTAGTATTTAAAAAATTAAGAAATGTATCATCATTTTGTTTGTATTTACAAAATGATTAATGTAATTGGTGATTCGACAGATTTAATCAAAGAAATGTGTCTACATATTTTAGATATACCATTACAAAATATTTTAGATATGCGATTACAAAATATTTTGAAAAAGAGAAGGTTTTTATTTTATTGGTTTAGAGTATTTTAAAAACGTCAAAATTTTTAGTTATGTTTTGTTTAATATTTTTTTTTATATGTTTAGAGTATTGTAAAAAAATAAGGTTTACTGAAAATTTAAATGTCTATATGTTTTGTTTAATGAAAGATTTTACATTTTTATTTATATTTTGTTTAATGTAAGATTTTACTAGCTTTAAATGTCTATATGTTTTGTTTAATGAAAGATTTTACATTTTTATTTATGTTTTGTTTAATGAAAGATTTTATTAGCGGTGGACAAGTGGAGGTTTTAAGTAGAGTTTAGGTTTTAGTAGAGTTTTTTTTAACTTCAATACACCTTTTATCATTAGATGCACTAATATGTCATATTTACATTTTAATAATAACATATTTTATTGATTTTTCTAATGATTAAGAAAATAAATGGACAAGGCTAATTAGGTAAGTCTCCTCCTTAACACAAAAACAATTAATGTTTGATTAGTTTTATATAAAGTAAGTTTTGGGTAATATGTGCTATATTATTTTCCAAAGGTCAACCTACTACACAGGGGTTTGAGGCAACACCCTAAAAAAATTGTTTTAAGTTATTTTTTCGAAAAATGGGTAATTTAATATTAATTAAGAGATTGGGGTTGTAATTTAATCTGGATAAACTAATTAGGGTTTTGGATGTTGCAGAATACCTAAATATTTTATTTTAAATGGTTAGGAAGATACAATGAGAAAAAAGAGAGGTGTAGCTCTAAGTATTGTCAGTTTTCTCGGTTAAGATTTTCTAGGGTAAATCTATGTGCATTGTGTGTGTGGCATTTTTTTAATCTATGTTTTGCTTAAGAATTTGCATGCATTATTTCACTCCACATTTTAAAAGTTACATGTGGTATCATAGCTCAATTATTGGCTTTAGAGGGACACCTTTGTTGCCAAGGGTTTGCCTCGTTTGATAGAGCAAGTTTATCTTGGGTCTGTGATAAACTTGGGTCTAGTGAGAGCTTTGCAATGGTGATTTGTGTGTTGTAAGAGAATGACGAAGAGTTCTAGAATCAGTATTGAGAAGTTTAATAGCCATAGCTTTGAGCTATGGAAACTCAAAATGAAATATCTTATTATAGATCGAGAACAGTGGGTTGCTATGGATCCAAGTACACAACATACTTCTATGGCGAAAGTATATTGGAAGAAGTTGGAAAGAAAGGCGGGAAGTACGATTCTACTTTTCCTATTAGATTTGGTATTGTTGAATGTCGTTGGAGAAGATAGTGGAAAGAGGTTGTGGGATAAGTTAGGGAGTTTGTATCAGTCAATGTCCCTGGTAAACAAGTTGTTTCCTTGAAGGAAGCTGCATCATCTTATAATGAATGATAGTGATTTAGTGACGGATCATCTAAATGTATTTAATACTCTGGTAAGTGAAATTGTCTTTGTTGATATTAAGATGGTAAAAGAAGACAAATGTATAACATTATTATGTTATTTTCCATATTCTTGGGAGAATCTGATTGTAGCAATTGGTAGTGTTATTTAAACCACATTGAAGTTTGAGGATGTAGTGGCCTCTCTGTTATAAGAGGAATGAGGCAAAAAACATGGATAGTCATAGCACATATGCCTTGTTTGTGAGATGTTTTCCCCAAAACATAAATAAATATAAGTGATGTAGGAGCACCTTTGGGCTCAGGAAATCCACATCAACCAAAAACATTCAAGTTTCAAGTTAGTAATTGTAGGGTGGAATAAGTGTTGCAACTTCTGTTTCCGCAACACTAGAACTACGAATGTCGTTGTTGCAACACAGGAATTGAGAATCCTATTGTTGCAACACCAGAACTATGAATCCCATTGCTGCAACACTAGAACTGCAAATCATGTTTGTTGCAACACAAGTGATGTGACTCCCATTTTTGCAACCAGTGTGCTATAAAAGTCATTTAGAAAGCAGCGAGCTAGGCATTCTGTAACTCCACGTGTCTGGGTGAACCTCATAGAAATTTTTGATCCAATTACAAGAGGGAATCCAACATATTGAGATGGAAGGAGAAGTGGAATGGTCACAATAGTTTGGATTCCAATAAATGAAAGGAGAAAATAAAAGGATAGGAGTTCGTAGGAAAGAAGGTTATAGTTCGAGAGATAGAAAAGGGGGGACAAAGTAGGGCACGACAATAGATCATGTTTAAGGAAGATTACCAATTGGTTCTCAGGATGAAGCAAAGAACACTCGCCCAATGATCTGTAATGAGATTGTAAGAAATAAATTTTGTCTTATTAATAAAGAATCTTTGTCCCTATTTAAAATGGTGTTGTATCTTGTTTATTTTCCTATGATTGTCAATTCCTCATGGTATCTATTAATTTTTTATTATGTTAACACTAGTACATAGGTAGTTGTGCACTATATGGGAAAGAATACAGTTCTATAGTTGACCATTACTTGATTGGGATTTCATTGCATTAAGTGGTATCAGAGTTGGTTTAACTCCTAATTTGTGAGAGATAGTGCCTGGAAGTAAGGCCTATGAATGTTAGTCCGAGGAAGGGATGTAAGACAACTTGTAAGGATGCCACCATGTAGAGAAAGAGCAGAACAAGGAGGTGTGACGAACCAATAACTAGAGGAATTACGAAGGAGGATAGAAGAACTGGAAAATAAAAGGATCAAGGATGCTGAAACAAATTTAGAGTTGGAAAAGGAGCCTAAAGAAGAGAAAAATGTTGAATAATTCGACCAGGCAGTACATTTGATATCATTTTGAAAGACAAAGGTAGTGCAAAGGTGGAAGTTTCATGCTATGGTGGTAGTTTGAAACTCGAGACTCTAATTGTCTGGATAGGGTAGCTCAAAATATATTTTGAGTGTCAAAATGTTCAGTATCCCAATCGGGTTCAATTCACCATGAAAAAGTTAAAGTTTTGTGCTATACTCTGGTGGGATATGCTACATAAAGACAAGGTATACAACTGATAGGAGAAAATTAGAACTTGGAGGAAGATGGTCAGCAAAATCAAGGAGAAATTCCTACCTGTCGATTACCAACGGAATTTGTGTAAGTAAGTGCAAAACTTGAGGCAGAAAGAGACATATATCCATGAATACACTGAGTAATTTTTTAAACTAGCACTCATACCAGGGATAAAGGAACCATAATATCAAAGAGTGGTGAGATATGTGAATGGATTGAAATATCATATTCGGGATGAGATAAGTATGCATTACTTTCATAATGTAGTGAATCCTATCAAGTTGCTTTGAAATTAGAAGAAAATATTGAGAGATGACTGCGGTGAAAATTATGTGGAAAAGGACCTAGAGGTAGGGGTAGAGCAAGTGTTGCTAGAAGCAATGAAAAGGAGGATGGAGAGACCAACAACCATAATACAAGAGGAAGAAGTGGGACTGGGAGAGGTAGAGGATTTTTTAGAGGTAAGTATGTGATCACTTGTTACAGATGAAGAGTAGAAGGTCACAAGGCATCACAATGCCTAGAAAAGTAGAACACAGGGAGAAGAAATGATGCCAGAACACAGGTTACCTAGGAGGACGAGGCAGTGGTTGCTAGCATTAATGTGGAAGTACTTAAGTAGGAGAAAGGAGAGAACTTGATGTTTATGGGGGTGTTACTTAATCCTGATGCGAAGATAGTAGCAAGAATTGAGTAGTGAAATAATTTTTTTAAAATTAAGTGCAAAATTCAGGATAAGTGTTGTCATTTGGTCATAGATGGTGGAAGTATAGAAAATTTATTATTCGTGGAGGTGATGGAGAAGTTAAAATTAAAAACTATTCCACATCCCAATCCATATCGGGTCTCATGGTTGAAAAGAGGACAACATGTAACCATGAATGAGTAATGCTTGTTGAATTTTCAGATTGGAAAGTTTAGTGAGAAAGTACTATGTGACATAGTACAAATGGATTCCTGTCATGTACTACTTGGAAGACCATGGTTGTTTGACTATAAATTTTTCCATGATGGAAGAAAGAATAATTATGATTCTTAAAGGATGGGAAGTGTTATAGGTCGAATCCAGTGGTGGAGACTGAATTAAGTGGTAGTGATAGTAAAGGAAATGAAAACAAAAATGTTTGTAGCGGAAGCCACATTATGATGTGCTCAACTAAATAATTTTTGAGAAAGAAGAAAAATACCCATTCATGTTTGGCCTTAATGCCAAAACAAGCCCTGGAGATTGGAAAAATGAGTCTCGTGCCATTGAAAATTCAACCTTTGTTGAATTAATTTAAAGTTAGATTGTTCGGGTTGATCTACCAACATGTTTGCGTCCTTGGAGAAGCATATCACATCAAATAGTTTTGATACCAGGATCAAATCCACCAAATAAAGCTCCTTATCTGATGTCTCCATCAAAGAGTCAAGACAGTAAAACAAAAACATGTGATTAACATATCTTTTAGCTCCCTTTTTGGTGTCTACTAACACTTTTAGTGTATTTTTATTCATTTTCTAAGCAAAGTCGATGCTATTTCATGGGATGGTGCTTCTCCTAGATTTTTTTGTGTCTTTTTTCAATTAGGCAGTAAACTAGATGCTAATTTCGTCCACTTTAGCATCCACCTTAGCGCCAGGAATAGTGTTAGTCATAGCACCAGCCTTAGTGCCTAGTTTTTCCTCTTCTATTTCCAAAAATAGCATCCACTTTAGTGCCAATTTTAGATTCATTTTGTACAACAGGGATTGTGCTAGTATTTAAGCCAAGAACTGCACCTGGTTTGGCACCCTAGGTTGCACCAAGATTTAATCCAAGATTAACACCATGTTTAGTGCCTAATTTAGATTCCTAATTGTCGGTAGGTTTAAAACCAAGTTTTGTGTCTACAATAACGTCTAGTATAACATCTAGTTTTTCTCCCAAAGTAGCAGCGTGTTTTTTCTCCTAGTATTGCGCCTAGATTTGCTCCAAAAATAGGAACAAGTTTTGCTCCTAGAATTGATTCTAGTTCAGTATATGAGTTACTTAATAGATGGGATAGAGGCTATTAATTATGGGAGTTGAGGGTTAGATTTGGGAGTGTTATGCTAGACTTTGAGGTTGATGTCTATGATGATAACGACAATGATAAGGACGATGATGATGATGACGATGTCGATTACAATGATGATGAGGAGGATGATGCATGTTATTTCACTATTTGAACTTGGGTGACACTTGTTGATGTATTTGTAACTTTGGAAGATATTCACTTGTATATTATATGTATTACATTTGTACTTTATTGTATCCCCAACGGAGATGTCTTATTCCTCCGATTGGAAGTGTCGTCATTTGTATTTGCAAGTGTCGCAAGTTATATTGTAAGTGTCGTAACTTATATTTGATGGATTATTAGAACACCTTAGAGGGGTCGACCTTGTATGAGTTAAGTGGATGGGTTATTAGACTCCCTTAAGGAGTCGGCCCAGTTAGGGTAAAAGGCAGGTCAAGCTAAAGTATAAATAGAGTGGTTGCACCAATCTATTTGCTCATTCACTCACTCATCCAACTCGCATAGTTGAGAGAGAGGAGTGCGCACAAGTGGAGGAGGAGTAGATGCTGGAGACATATATATTTTGGGGTTTCATCTTTGTAATCTTTGTATTGGTGCTTATTCTATCTCTGAGGAAGTTGCGGGGTTTTTCACCTTTATGGTTTTCCCCGGTGAAATGATTTGTGTCTCTTGTCTCTTGTGTTTGATATGTTGTACATGTTGTTCTCTCAGTTAAGATCCTAGATCATATTGAATTAAATGATGAAAATATAACATGGTATAAGAGCTAGCCTGAAGGAAGGGATTGTATGGAATTTATGACGCTTGTTGCACTTGCGACAAATTGGAAGCTAGGGCTTGGTTTAGTAAAAACTAGTCATCGTGGAACTTTCGCTATAAATCTGTTTTAGCGAAGGTTCAGGATCTAAAATTTTTATAGGAAGAATATTAGGCATGGATGTACCCTGTGTAAAAAATGTAGCCCCAGATTCATTGTACTTTGTGAGATATGATCCGTACAAGTTAGGGTTTCTGCCTCTTCCAGAATGTAGCCCTAAACAGGTGACCTAGGAACAAAGGTCATATCTCGGGCTAGGAAGCTCCAAATGGAATTACATAAAAACTGACAGTTAGGGCACGGAATGTAGTTTCACAAGTCCACGTTTCAGAGGCCGAATTTGAAACAGTGACACGTGGCACTCCGTACAAGTTCTTTATGTTATTTCATCCCATAAATAGGTCATGTTGCGACACAGCATATCTCTCTCATGGAGAGTCCATTGAAGCTCAAATATGTGGGGTTGGAAAGATGAAAGGTGAGTCTACCACAAGCCGAATTTTCAGACCCTGAGGATCTAAAATTTCAGAGATGCACTAGAAACAATATGGCATATATTTCTGTTAAAACATAATTGGATTCTGAGAATTTTCATTTTTGGCTTGTCACTACTGCGGGAAATTAGGGATTTTGACAGAAGTGGAATTTTGGAGTGCTCTCATCATAGGATTTCTCTCCTCGGCAAAATTGAAATTTAAAGACCAAGATCGAACTTTTTGGTTGGGTGAATCTCCAGGAAAGTCAAACCCTAATTTGACTTTTGGACTAGAAAACCAAATTTTGACAGAAACTACAGATCCAAAATTCGCAGGTCAATTTTGAGGGGTCAATTTTTGGAGTTTTCAAAATCTGAGCACACCAGCTTGCTCACCTCAGTCAATTGCATCTCCCTGTCCAAACAGAAGTTTGAAATTCCAAGTTTGGATTTTTAGGGTTTCTCTGACAAACCCTAGCCAGCTCCAGATTCAGTTTCGGCAAATCAAAGTGGTAAGACCTAAAACTTTTCTAATTCCATTTGAAGTACTCTTTAAAATATGTCTCACCACACCAAGCTTGACGATAAGCTTGAAGGGGCTGATAACTTCTGAGCATGGAAGTATAGGATTGGGTTAATCCTAGAAGAGAATGAATTGGACACCCACATAAGTGAAGAGGTTCCAGTTCCAAAGGGACATGAGGCTAAGGCATTACATAAGAAGAACGTGGTCAAGGCCAAGAGGATGATTGTAGATTCTATCAAATACCATCTCATACCACATGTGTCTTCTCTAAAGACACCCAAGGATATGTTTGATTCCTTAACCAAGGTGTTTGAAGGAAAGAATATAAGTTGGAAGATGACATTGTGGAACCAATTGAAGAGTGTGAAGATACAGAATGGAGAGACCATCCAATCCTACTTTACTAGGGTGTCTCAAATCAAAGAACAACTTGAAGCTATGGATGAAGTGATGGAGAATGGAGAAATTGTGATGACCACTTTGAATGGCCTACCTAGGTCATGGGACTCCTTCATCCAAGGAATTTGTGCAAGAAATAAATTGATTTCTTTCAATACACTGTGGGAGGAATGCTCACAAGAAGAAGCTAGACTTGTAGCTCGAGAAGAAAAGATGGATAATGAAGACCAGGCTCTCACAGCACACACCAGGAAGAATAATCACAAGAGGGAGCATCCTCATCACAAGAAGGGTAAACACCACCACTATAATCGGAGGGAGAACTTTGGAGGATCCATGAGAGATCTTTCTCACATTCGGTGTTATACTTGTGATGAGAAGGGACACTATTCCAGAGATTGTCCCAGGACCAAAAGCAGCTCCCACAAGAAGAAGAACAATAAGAGAAGACATCATGCTCACACTGCAGAGGATGATAAACCTCCAAGGAAGAGAACCGGGGAAGACACTGAAGATTCTTCAAGTGATGAAGAATATGTATTGTAATGAAGTTTTACATGAAATGAGTAGAAGAAGCTACTGCAGAGTTGGAATCCGGAAAACAAATAATCTATGGAAGAACCTTTCATCCATTAGTTAAGGTGCACACTATCAGAGACTCCAGTATTTCCTGCAAGGAAGCAAAGATTGAGAGGGAGTCCGCCCAACAACCAAACAAAGATAAGTATTTGAATTGTCATTTCTTGTATATATGATTACTTAAATGATGTTGTTCAGTCATGTACATACTTATGTTCCTAGATTTAGGATGTATATTATGCATTTTAGAAAAGTTGCTTTAATGAATAAGATACTACTAATATAGTAATGGGTAAGTGGCCTATGGTACTGCACAACACTCAATTGCTACTTATCTAGATTGAAACCTCTTTGCTGACATGTTGGGAGTAGTGCACACTCTTAACAATGTTTTGGTAGAGATGGAAGGCATCTAGAAAGTTATTGTATGAATATGGGATATGGATGAATGTTGTCTTGAAGCATTGGCTAAGATAATTGCATGACTGTATGACATATGTCCTTATGTATAAGATTTTGTTCTGAAAACTATGAGAAGTTTCTAATCATGCAATTGAATTTGACTTGTAGGAAAGATTGTGTACAATCACCTACAAAAGAAGGACAATGAAATTTGTTCCGATGAACAAGCAACGAAGTTTAAGAAAAACTACCTATTGAAGATATTGAAGAATCTAAAGTTCCCAGGATCAGGGATGCAGTAATGGAAGGATGCCACGATTGAGAAGTACCAGTTGATCATGATGTCTGGGATGTGGTCTCGAGACCAGAAGGGAAGTCTGTTGTGACTTCCAAGTGGATATACAAGATCAAGCATGCTGCAGATGGTAGCATAGAGAAATACAAGGCAAGGTTTGCGGCTTGTGGATTCTCCCATAAAGAAGGGATAGATTATGAAGAACTTTTGCACCTGTAGCCAGATAGACTTCCATCAGAAGAGTACTTGCTCTAGTTGCAATGATGGAGTGGAAGATACACCAGATGGATGTCAAGACAACTTTCTTGAATGGTGTAGTCGAAGAGGAAGAGTATGTGGAGTGGCCACTCAGATTTGAGACACATGACAGGGAGTCACATGTGTGCAAATTGAAGAAAGCCTTGTACGGTTTGAAACAGGCACCCAGGACATGGTACGGTAGGATAGACAACTTCCTGACTAGTTTGGGATTTACCAAGAGTAAAGTGAATTCCAACCTTTACTACAAGGTTGAGCAAGGCAATCCCGTGATACTCCTACTGTATGTAGATGACCTATTTGTGACAGGTGAAATTGGGTTGATTGATAATACGAAGAGGAAGCTTGCTGTCGAGTTTGAGATGAAGGACTTGGGTATGATGCATTACTTTCTAGGTATGGAGGTGTGGCAGAGTGCAGATGGAATCTTCCTGGGACAAGGGAAGTATGCAGGAGAGATACTGAAGCGGTTCGGGATGATGGAATGCAAGGCCATGGCCACACCTATGGCATCGAACCTGAAGCTATTGAGTGATGCTTCATCAGATTCGGTTGATGCCACAATGTATCATCAGATGATTGGTTCCTTTATGTACCTGATGAACATGAGACCTGATATTTTCTTTGCTATGAACACTTTGAGCCAGTTCCTGATGGATCCTAGACATGTTCACTTGATTGTTGTAAAGCATATTTTGAGGTACCTGAAGGGTACAGTTGATTATTGGCTCAAGTATGATGCGAATCAAAAGGTTAACCTGGAGGGTTATGTTGATTCAGATTGGGCAGGCAGTGCTGCAGATAGGAAGAGCACTTTGGGGTGCTGCTTCAGTATGGGATATGGGGTGATCTCTTGGTTTAGCAGGAAGCAATCCTGCGTAGCACTGAGTACAGCCGAAGCAAAGTATGTCGCAGCTTGTTCAGCTAGTTGTGAGGCAGTTTGGCTAAGGAAGCTACTGTATGATTTATTTGATCTCCAGTTGGATGCTACTTGTATCTTCTGTGACAACCAGAGTTGTGTGAAGTAGTCCGAGAACCCGGTGTTCCATGACAATTCGAAGCATATCGAGATCAAGTATCACTATATCAGGGATATGGTGTAGAGAGGAGCAGTGAAGCTCCTGTATGTTGCGACGGACGAACAGATAGCAGATGTGTTGACCAAGCCACTAGCCAGAGTGAAGTTTGAGTACTTCAGAGAGAGGCTTGGTGTTCTTCAGATTGAAGATACTTCCAAGAGGAAGTGATGCGACACAAATGCAGGAGCCCTTCCAAGCATGGTGGTAGGAGGGTCCTCCCCATGGCTGTGGATGTAAGTGTTGTGTGATGAGCATCCGGACGATGCTCCTCCATGAACATCCGTATGATGTTCTATATGATGATGAGCTGTATGATCATGAGCATCCGCATGATGCTACGTGCGAGGATGATCAGTATGATCATGAGTATCTGGATGATACTCCGAGGCTATGGATATGTTGCAGGTTGTGCAGTGGCATGTAATAGGTCGCTGGGAGATCTTGCAGGTTGTGCTTGGAATGTAATCAGTCCTGGGATGCTCTTTAGAGGTTTTTCCTGATAGCATGTAATAGGTCCCTGGGAGATCCTTCAGGTCGAGTAGTAGCTCATAATCAGTCCTAGGATGCTCTTTCGAGGTTTTGCTTATTTGCATGTGGAAGGTCCCTAGGAGATCCTTTAGGTTGAGTAGTAGCTCGTAATCAGTCCTGAGATGCTCTTTCGAGGTTTTGCGAGTCTGCATATAATAGGTCCCTGGGAGATCCTATAGGTTGAGCAGTAGCTCGTAAGCAGTCCTGGGATGCTCTTTTGAGGTTTTGCAGATGCACATAATCAGTCCTAATATTCCACCGGATAGGCCGCTCGGAGAGATGATGAAGGCCTAGATGGAGGCTAGGCCTACATCCAACATGAAAAAGGGTTGGCTCTGTAGAACTTCCTATGATGAGAAGAAATTATAGATAGCACCATTGATCGAGATGACAAGTACAGTAGCAGTGACGATGATCCAACTCCAGTATTGAAGACTTGTGCCTATATGTATTGATGACCTGTGTCAAGAGAATACCTTCCTAGTTAAGAGGGAGTGTTGATGTATTTGTAACATCAGAAGATATTCACTTGTATATTATATGTATTACATTTGTACTTTATTGTATCCCCAACAGAGATGTCTTATTCCTCCGATTGGAAGTGTCGTGATTTGTATTTGCAAGTGTCGCAAGTTATATTGTAAGTGTCGTAACTTATATTATTTGATGGTTCAGCCCTGTATGAGTTAAGTGGAAGGGTTATTAGACTCCCTTAAGGAGTTGGCCCAATTAGGGTAAAAGGCAGGTCAAGTTAAAGTATAAATAGAGTGGTTGCACCACTCTATTTGCTCATCCAACTCGCATAGTTGAGAGAGAGGAGTGCGCACAAGTGGAGGAGGAGTAGATGTTGGAGACATCTATCTTTTGGGGTTTCATCTTTGTGATAGTTTGTATTGGTACTTATTTTATCTATGAGGAAGTTGCGGGGTTTTTCACCTTTATGGTTTTCCCCGGTGAAATGCTTTGTGTCTCTTGTCTCTTGTGTTTGATATGTTGTACATGTTGTTTTCTCAGTTAAGATCCTAGATCATATTGAATTAAATGATGAAAATCTAACAACCCTAATGGCACCTAAATCGCCCGTTTGGTAGCTAAGAGACCTTAATTAATCCTAAGTGACCCTAATGGAATCTGAGTGTTCCTAACGACATCTGAGTGACCCTAATGACATGATGACGATGATGATGATGCATATTGATAATGAAAAATATGGCATTGATTATTTGTATGATGTTGACTAGGATGATGACGACGACGATGATGTCAATATCAATAATGATGATGCAAGTCATTATAGCAATATTTGATCTTGATTGATCCTAATGGAACCTAAATCATGCTAATGGCATCTGAGTGACCCTAATAGCACCTAAATGACCTTAATGGCATATGTTTGTCCTTGACAAAATTTGAGTGACCCTAATGGAACTTGATTGACCTTAACAACATGAGGATGATATTGATGATGCATGATGACAATGATGATGGTGTTGATGATTATTTGATTACAAGATGATAATAATGACGATTATGAACACTACATCAATAATGACAATGATGATGACTATGGTAATGATTATAATGACGGTGATGACATTGACAATGAGGATCATGATGATGTCGATTTGGATGATGACGATGCATGTGATAACACTATTGGATCCTAATTGATCCTAATGGAACCTAAATGACCCTAATGGAATTTGAGTGACCTTGATGTCACTTAAATGGTTGTAACAACATTCCAATGTCCCTAACAACATTTGAGTGACCTTAATGGCATACGAGTGACCCTAAAAACATGATGATGGTGCAGGATGATGATACTAATGGCATTGATGATGAGTTGATCATTATGAGATGATATCAATCACAATGATATCTATATTGATTATGATGATGATATATGATGATTTAAATGATGATGAATATGGTGATAATGTCAATGTCTATGATGATGACGATGATGACAACAATGATGATGATGATGAGGACGAGGATCATGACAAATACTAATTATAAATTCCCATTGATCCAGTTAGGAAAGGGGAAACGCTAGTTAAAAATTCTTGTAAGGTAGTAGGATGTCTTGTTCATAATCACAACGTTGATGACATGAATGAATATCATGATGATATATGATGATTACAATGATGATGATGATGTTGATGTACCATATGATGTTGACAATGACGATGATGATGATGTCTATGTACACGATGAAAGATGCATGTGATAACACATATGGATCCCAATTGATCTTAATGGTACCTAAATGGCCCTAATTGTGTATGAGTGGCCCTAATGTCACCTAAATGACTCTAATAGCATTCAAGTGTCCCTAACAACATTTGTGTGACCCTAATGGCATCTCAGTGACCCTAACATCATGACGATGATGCATTATGACAATGTTGATGGTGTTGATGATAATTTGATAATTATAAGATTATATAAATCACAATTGTCTATTCCTACATTGAATGTGATGATGATATATGATGATGACTATGGTGGTATTAATGTCGATGTCTATGACGACCACGATGATTATAAATACGTTTTTGACAATGATCACAATGATGATGTTGATGTTGTTTATGATGATGATGATGTACCATATGATGTTGATGATGATGATTACCACAATGTCAATGTACATGATGATGCATGCGATAGAACTTATGGATCATGATTGATCCTAATGGCACCTAAATGATTGTAATGGCATCTTAGTGACCCTAATGTCACCTAGATGACTCTAATGGCATTTGACTGTCCCAAACAACATTTTAGTGACCCTAATGGCATATGAGTGACCCTAAAAACATGATGATGATGCAGTATCATGACAATGCTGATGGTGTTGATGATGGTTGATAATTATAAGATGATATCGATCACAATTTTCCTACAATGACTTTGATGTTTATATATGATGATTTCAATGATGATGACTATGGTGATAATGCCGATATCTATGATGATGACTATAATGAAAATGGAGATGATGAAAATAATCATGAGGATCATGAAAACTACTAATTATAAATACCCATCGATCAAGTTATGTGAGGGAAACGTCCTTTAAAAAATTCTTGTATGGTAGTAGGATGCCTTGTTCACCATCACAATGTTGATGACATGAATGACTATCATGATGATATATGATGATGAAAATGATGATGATGATGATGATGATGTTGATGTACCATATGATGTTAACGACGACGACGATGATGTCTATATCCACGATGAAGATGCATGTTATAGCACATTTGGATCCTGATTGATCCTAATGGAACCTAAATGACCCTAATGGGGTATGAGTGACCCTAATGTCATCTAAATAACTATAATGGTATTTGAGTGTCCTTAACAACAATTGAGTGACCCTAATAGAATATGAGTGACCCTAACAACATGCTAATGAGGTAATCTGATGATACTGATGGCATCAATAATTAGTTGATAATTATAAGATGATATCAATCACAATTGATCCCTACATTGACTATGATGATGATATATGATTATTTCAATGGCGATGACTATGGTGATAATGTCGATGTCTACGATGATGAAAATCATGACAGTGATGATGATGAGGATCATGACAATTAATAATTATAAAGCCCCATCAATTCAGTTAGGTAAGGGGAAACATCATTTACAAAATTCTTGTAAGTTAGTAGGATGACTTGTTCATCATCACAATGTTGATGACATGAATGACTATCGTGATGATATATGACAATGAAAATGATGATGACGATGATGTACCATATGATGTTGATGATGATGACGATGTCTATGTCCATGGAGAATATGCATGTGATAGCACATATCGATCCTTATTGATCTTAATGGCACCTAAATGAACCTAATGGTGTCTGAGTAACCCTAATGTCACCTAAATAACTCTAATGGAATTCAAGTGTCCCTAACAACATTTGAGTGTCCCTAATGGCATCTCAATGACACTGACAACATGGCATGGTGCATTATGACAATGATGATGGCATTGATGATGATTTGATAATTATAAGATGATATAAATCACAATTGATGCCTACGTTATCTGTGATGATGTTATTATATGATGATTTCAATGACGATGACTATGGTGATAATAATGTTGATTTCTATGATTATTATAATGATGATGAATGCGATGATGATGTTGACGATGATGACGACGACGACGATGATGATGATGATGCCAAACCACAATTTTGATGTCCATGAGGATTATGCATGTGATAGCACTTCTAGACCCTGATTGATCGTAATGGCACCTAAATGATTGTAATGGTGTCTAAGTGAACCTAATGCCACCTACATGACTCGAATGGAATTTGAGTGTCCTTAAAAACATTAGAGTAAACCCAATGGAATATGAGTGATCTTAACAACATGATGATGATGTAGTATCATCACAATTTTGATGGTATTGTTGATGAGTTGATAATTATAAGATGATATCGGTCATGATCGATGTCTACATTGACTGTGATGATGATATATGATGATTTCAATGATGATTAATATGGTGATAATGTGATGTCTACGATGATGACGATGATGGAAATGGTGATGATGATGATGACGTTGAGGATATTGGCAATTACTAATTATAAAGACCCATCAATCTAGTTAGGTGAGGAGAAGAATCCTTTACAAAATTCTTGTAAGGTAGTAGGATGCCTTGTTCATCTTCACAATGTTGATGACATGAATGACTATCATGATGATATATGACAATTATGATGATGATGATGATGTACCATATGATGTTGAAAATGAGGACGATGACAATGTCTATGTCCACAATGAAAAATGCATGTGATAGAAAATATGGACCCCTATTGATCCTAATGGCACCTAAATGACCCTAATGGCATATGAGTGACCCTAATGTCACCTAAATGAATCTAATGGAATTCAAGTGTCCCTATTGAAATTTGAGTGACCCTAATGGAATCTCATTGACACTAACAACATAGTGATGATGCATTATGACAACATTGATAGCATTGATGATGATTTGATAATTATAAGATTATATCAATCACAATTTATGCCTAAATTGATTGTGATGAAGATTTATGATGATGACTATGGTGATATTAATGTCGATGTCTACGACAATAATGATGATTATATTGACGATGATGATTATTATGATGAGGATCATGACAATAACTAATTATAAAGACCCATCGATCCAGTTAGGTGAGGGGAAATGACATTTACAAAATTATTGTAAGGTAGTAGGATTCCTTGTTCATCATCACAGTGTTGATGACATGAATGACTATCATGATGATATATGAAAATGACAATGATGATGATGATGATGATAATTTTGATGTATCGTATGATGTTGATGATGAAGACAACGATAATTTTTATGTCCATGATGAAGATGCATGTGATAGCACATCTGGATCTTGATTGATCCTAATGGAACCTAAATGACTGTAATGGTGTCTTAGTGACCCTAATTTCACCTAAATGATTCTAATGGAATTCGAGTGTCTCTAACCACATTAAAGTGACCCTAATGGCATCTTAGTGACCCTAACATCATGGCAATGATGCATTATGAAGATGATGATGTCGTTGATGATGATTTGATAATTCTAAGATGATATCAATCACAACTGATGCCTACATTGACTACGATGATGATATAAGATGATTTCGATGATGATGACTATGGTGATATTAATCTTGATGTCTACAATGATGAAGATTATTATAATGACGTTGATGATGATGATGATGTTGATGATGATGTTTATGATGATGATGATGATGACGATGATGATGATGATGTTGGTGTTGATAATGTACTATATGATGTTGATGATGATGATGATGATGACCATGATTTCGATGTCCATGCTCATGATTCATGTGATAGCACTTTTGGATCCTGCTTGATCCTAAGGGAACCTAAATGAATGTAATGGAGTCTAGGCGACCATAATGTCACCTAGATTACTCTAATGGAAGTCATGTGTCCCTAACAACATTTGAGTGACCCTAATAACATGATGATGACGGATTATCATGACGATGTTGATGGAATTGATGATGAGTTGATAATAATAAGATGACATAGATCACAATTGATGCCTATATTGACCATGATGATGATATATGTTGATTTCAATGACGATGACTATGGTGATAATGTCAAGTCTACAAAGTTGACAATGATTAAAATGTGATGATTATGATGAAGATGAGTATCATGAAAATTACTAATTATAAATACCCATCGATCCAGTTAGGCAAGGGGAAACATCCTTTACAAAATTCTTGTAAGGTAGTATGTCACGTCCCCGGCCACCTCGGTTCCATTTAGAGGAGAGGGAAGACAACCTTAGAAACCACTGCTAATTTTTTTCTTCAAACTGCCATAAATTCTACAAAATCCATCCTCAATGCGCAATCCTCAATCTGCAATCCACAAGCAGAAATGCGGAATTCGAAATGACGGAACCCCAATTTCACAATTTCGTAGAAACATCTCTCTGACTTCCACAATCTACAATCCGCAATGCGAAACTCGGAATTCAGAACGCTAAACTCCACCACCCCGAAAAACTTCACCTCCAACTTCCGCAATCTGAAATCCGTAATGTGGGATTCGGAAGTCGGAACTCCAATTCTTTGTTCCAAATAAATCTCCTCTCTGACTTCTGCAATCCGCAATGCGGAACTCGGAAGTCGAAATGCCAATTCGCACAATCCGGGAATATCACCTTCCGACTTCTGCAATCCGCAATCTTCCTTGCATGACTCGGAATTCGGAACTCCAACTCGTAACTATGGAGAAAAACACCCTTCTGACTTCCGCAATCGGCAATCCGCAATGCATATTTTGAAAGTTGGGATCCCAACTGCACAACTTCTTAGGCCCATAACTTCTTCATCCTAAGTCCATTTTGGGAAAATCTGGTACCATTGGAAATCTCTCGGTGAGCTCTATGAAATTGCATGATCTTCAGCCTCATCAGTGAACCCTGATCCTTTCCTCCTTCCAACCCAAAATGTGGTCCCAAGCCTTATCAATGCCTCTTTTCCTCCCTGGAAGGAGCTCTTACACTACTTTTTCATGGCCCTTCCCTTCCTCTAACCCATAGAGGTACCATGAACACAATAGGGGGGTGCCTAATTCATCTCCTCAGCCCAAGTGATGAAATACAACCATCTAAAGGTGTGCGCCATGCATGATGAACATACACAGTGGAACTAAATCTGATTTAATGCATCTACAACATGCAAAACTAACAACATATTTAACACAAGCAAATGGTGAAATAATCAGACATGGACCAGCCTCCTGATCAGGTCTATACACAAACTCCCTACTACTTAAATCTATGTGCTCATTTCATTTAAATGGACTTGATACAACAGATAATCATAACATAGGAAATTAACATCATTTAGAACCAGAGAATGGACATAATTTAAAACAAGAGAACATTTATCTTTAAGATGAAGTTGTCCAAGCAACTGGCTATGTGAGAGAAACATTCCACCCAACCATAGATATTTTTCTAGCCTATATTTTTTCAGCTGAGAGACCACCCCCGAATTGGGATGTGTACCCACTAAGGAGGAACAAAACAAGCTCACTCACATCCATGGTTTCACACAACAGTCATGCTAAGCCAACACACAGTTGGGTTTATCAAGCATGCCAAGAGATAAAGGAGGAGGATTCTAAGCCAGTGAGCTCAACCACAAAGCTACAGGCATATCAAACTAAATCAAATAGCCTTGGCACCCACAATACCTATCACACCTAACACAAGGAAGGTCCCCTTCTCTGCTATATAGTCCCTCAAGCACCCCCTTCCCTCCAATTCTCTTCAAGGTGGGCATATAAAAGTCCAAGCTACTGATTC
Source organism: Larix kaempferi (assembly GCA_027924585.1). Lineage (NCBI taxonomy): Eukaryota > Viridiplantae > Streptophyta > Pinopsida > Pinales > Pinaceae > Larix > Larix kaempferi. Next base: position 12,017,323 of record BSBM01000619.1, on the reverse strand, counting down.
CTTGAGACTTTAGCCTTCACTGGGTTTAACAAGCAATTCCAACCTCTGTTCTATCTTCTTCTTTATTACTCATGCTTGGATCTTCTCGGCTTCTATTGCCAAAATGACTATGTCCTGGCTCCAGATTCTTGTCTATCACATCTGGTTTCTTTCTCTTGCCATTTCTGGCATCTCGCACTCGCAAATTCACTTTTTCCCCTACTTCTCATTGAGGGATCCCCTATTCGATTTCCCTTTTTGTTTTTGTCATACCCTATTTCTGGGCCCTTTTGTATTCTTCTGTCAACGTGGCTTTTTCCATAATCGCGACCTTTCCTCTTTCCCCACTTTTGGGTTGTGTAATGCATGAAAATTGATCCTTGTTGTTCCACGATCCCACAACCCTGCCACCTATCCCTAGTGGATACACATGGCCCCCTCTTGTTGGTTGCTTCCATAGCCATTTTTTTTTTTGGTATTTTATTGCATTATTAAAATTTACATCATTTTTACAATTTCCATGGATTAATGGCACATGGATAACATAATATCAAATACTTTCCTTTTAAATAAAATCCGAGCATCCACTAGCAAATCCTTGGCCTTGAGATCCACGCTAGGAAATCATACATCGCGTACATACAATATTTACATTAAAATCCAAAATATACTAAGGGTCAAAATGGGGGTATTATAATCCCCTCCCCCTTAGAACAACACTGTCCTCAGTGTTCTCAAAACTGAAAAAAAAATGGAAATGCCTCTCTCATGGCATCCTCTAGCTCCCATGTAGCCTCATCAGGACTAAGGTGCTTCCATTACACCTTTACCTGTATGATGGCTTGGTTCTAGAGCAATGTGACCTTCCTATTGAGTATGTGCATAGGCTCCACTTGGAACTCTCCCTCAGGTTCCACCTGTATCACATTCCAATCAATCACATGATTAGGATCATGTACATACTTCTTAAGCAAAGAAACATGGAAAACATTATGAGCTCTCATGTTAGCAAGCAATGCAATTCTATATGCAACTGGTCCTATCCTATCAAGGACTTCAAATGGCCCACAAGATCTTGGTGCCAACTTGGCACAACTCCCCAACATTAGGTAACTTTTCCTTGGTTTCACTCTTAAATAAACATGATCCCCAATCTTAAATTCCTTATGAACCCTTTTCAAATCTACATAACTCTTTTTCCCGTCCTGAGCTACCTTTAAATTATGCCTGATCTTCACAATTTCTTGTTCCATTTCCTTGATCATCTCTGGCCCAAGCACCACTGTGCTTACCAGACTATCCCAATTCACTGGAGTCTTGCATCCTTTTCCATACAATGTCTCAAATGGACTCATTCCCAATGATGCTTGTTGTCCATTATTGTACGCAAATTCTACCAAGTGTAGGTAATCCTCCCACTTGGACTGTTTATCCATCACATACATTCTCAGCATGTCTTCAAGAACATGATTCACCCTCTTAGTTTGGCCATCTATTTGAGGATGATATGTTGTACTAAAATTCAATTGAGTTCCTAACTCCTGAAATAATCCCTTCCAAAAATTGGATGTGAACTTTGCATCTCGATCTGAAACTATTGCCTTGGGAAATCCATGCAATCTGAATATATCCTTCATGAAAATGTTTTCCATGTCACTTGTCTTATGAGTGGACTTGAATGGAACAAAGTGATCTACCTTTGATAGCTTGTCCACCACTACCATAATTGAATCATGTTTCCTCACTGTCATTGCAAAACCTGTTATAAAATCCATAGAAATTACTTCCCACTTCCATTCTGGAATGGGAAAAGGATGCAATAATCCTGCTGGATGTTGATGTTCTGCCTTGACTTGTTGGCACTTTTGACATCTAGAAATGTATTATGCTATGTCCTTCTTCATCCCATGCCAAAATTATTGTTTTCTAGCTGTTGTTATTGTCTTTTGATATCCTGGATGTCTAGAGTATGTAATTTGATGTATTTCATCCATCACTAGCCTCTTTAAATATGTACAATTTGGAATATATAGTCTAGTACCTTGATAAAGGAGAATATCATCTTCACCAAGCTGATATCCTGCATACTTTTCATCAATATTTCCCTGCTGCAATTTTCCTTTGATTTGAAGGTAAGTTTTATCACTAGTTTGGGCCTCAAGAACTCTTGTCTTCAAATCTGATTTGCACATACTTAATGCTGCAACATGAAATTTTATGCTAAGAGCATCTGCAACCTTATTCTCGTTCCCCTTTACATGTTTAATTTCAAAATCAAACTCACAAAGAAATTCCATCCACCTAGTTTTCTTAGCATTCAAGTTTGGTTGGTCAAACAAATACTTCAAGCTCATGTGATATGTCCTGAGCTCGAATCTTATTCCCAACAGATAATTTCTCCACCTCTTGAGAGCATGTACTATGGCTTCTAGTTCTAAATCATGTGTAGCATAATTATTTTCATGCTCTTTTAATTTCCTTAACTCATAAAAAATCACAAATCCTTCTTGCATGAGCACACCACATAGCCCTTCAATGCAAGTATCTGTGCACACTACAAAATCCTTCTTTGGATCAGCAATATTCAAAACAGGAGCGCTAGTAAGCAATTCCTTTAGCTGTTGAAAGCTTCTCTCACACTTTTCATAACATACAAACTTGAGATTCTTCCTATGCAATGATGTAATTGGATGAGCTATCTTGGAGAATCGTGGGAGAATCCTTCAATGAACCTTCTATAAAATCCTGCAAGACCCATAAAATATCTAACATCTATAACATTCTTTGGAGTAGTCCAATCCATTATGGCTTCAATCTTTTATGGATCCAAAGCAATTCCTTCCTCTGAGATGACATGACCGAAATACTGTACCTTCCTTTGATAGAAATCACACTTGCTCAACTTTGCATATAGTTGATGTTCTCTAATAACTTGCAACACCATTCTTAGATGTTCATCATTCTCTTCCTCATTCTTTGAATAAACAAGAATGTCATCCAAAAACACTATCACAAACTTATCGAAGTACTTGCTGAAGACATTATTCATGATACACATGAATGTAGCAGGTGCATTGGTAACACCAAATGGCACCACTGTGAACTCATAATGGCCATATATTGTCCGGAAAGCTATCTTTTGAATGTATTCTTATTTTATCCTCACTTGATGATATCCAGACCTCAAGTCAATCTTTGAAAGCACTTTAGCTTCATTCATTTAATCAAACAAATCATCAATTCTTGGAAATGGGTACTTATTCTTGAGTGTCACTTTATTTAGCTTCATGTAATCAATACACAGCCTTAAAGTACCATCATTTTTCTTGACAAATAAAACTGGTGCTCCCCAAGGAGATACACTTGGAATGATATACTTATTTTTCATTAGTTCTTGTAGCTGCATCTTTAACTCTATCAATTCTGGTGTACTCATTCTATAAGGAGCTTTAGAAATTGGTGCTTCCCCTGGAACTAGATTGATGGTAAAATCAATGTCTCTTTTTGGTGGTAGTCCCGGCACTTCATCTGGAAACACATCTTTGAACTCTTGCAACAACTGGAAGTATTCCATCCTTGGTCATTTTTCCTCTGATGAATCTGATATATGAACTGCATATAATTGGCAACCCTTCTTATAAAAAAATTCAATTGTAAGGCTGAAATATGTCTTAATGAGACTTGCTTGGGAATTTCTCTTACCAATCTAGGTCTTCCCTCTTCATCGATGCATTCAAGTACCTTTTCATAGCAATCTATATTGGCTCTATGCCTTTCAGACCAATCCATACCAATTAGAGCATCATAAGATCCTAATGGTAGGACATTCAAATTTAATTTTGTAAGGAATCCATTCAACTCCATGGGGCACTCCATCACTACTTCACTCACTTTTCTCTTGGTCCATGTGGTTAACTAAACTAGCCAAGATTTGTTGTGCTTCATTTTTCTAAGAGAAAAACCTTCAAATACTTTTGGATAAACATAACTATGATTAGATCCTGGATCAATCAAAACAGAAATAGATTTCTTGGCAATCTTACCTTCAACTTCCACCACTGCGGATTGATGGTATTCCTGATGATCATACAATGCTACATAGATTCGAGGCACTGCCCTTGCCATATCCTCCACTGTAGCTTCCCCTTTAAGTTGTGCAAGCTGCATGGATTCTCCCTCCGATGTGGACAATCCTTAAGCATGTGTTTTTCTCCACACCCCCAACATTGAAGTGGCCCTTTTGATGCTTTTTCTGCTGCTACTACTGGCTTGTTCCCACTTCGTGCTTGTTGGCCCTCTAGAAAATTTCTTGGATGATTTTTGAATGGTGGCTTAAATCCATTTTTCCTTTGATCAAACCTCCCATTCGGATTTCCTTTCCCTACTGGATGAACCTCTGATTTTCCTTTGCTCTGTTGATAACAATTCATTTCCATCCTAATGGATTCATCAAGACTCGGTGGATTAACAAACTCAATCCTTTCTCTGAAATTTTGAGGTAGACTTCCAAGGAAACATTGGGATTTTATCCTTTCATCCTTTATGTAATATAAATACCTCAACAACTCCAAAAATGTGTGGACATGTTCTTCCATGGATTTTTGTCCCAACCTGAGTTCATTGAAATATTTCCTCTTGTTGTCATAATACCTAGTTGATAGGTATTTTTCCTTGAAACACCTTTTAAATCGCTCCCAGATGATCCTCTTTTCACTTATCCCTTTCACTTGCATGAGGCGCTCCCACCAAATTGAAGCTCTCCCATTTAGATTATAAATGGAAATTTTGGCCTTTTCATTCCCTGAATAATCATGAATCCTGAAATATTTGTTCATTCCAAGAAGCCATGCCTCTACCTCTTGGCCAGTCTTACCTTCTCCATCAAATGTGGGAGGCCTTTCCTTCCTGAATTCTCCCTGTGGAATTCCCTTGAACTTCTTTCTTCCTCCAAATCTGCTAGAAGTATGCCTTGGACTTCTTTGGGAACTTTTGTAGTCACATGACCTGCTGGAAGAAGATCTTGAGGAGGGTGTTCTATGCCTTTTTCTCATAGAACTCTTTCTTGGGCTTGGAGTCCTCTTCCTAGAATGGCCTCTAGAAAGACTCTCTGCATCTCTTCCTTCTTTACCTGCATTGCTTGGGTTGGACCCAAGTTTTATCCTCTGTTGCATATTAGTCAGGCTCTGCAAAATAGCAACATTGAGCTGGTTCTTTTTTTCTCGAGCCTTCATCAATATTTCATTAAAGCTTATCATGGTTTCAACCAAATTCTAAGGAGTTATTTGCTCCCTTCTCCCATTGGATTTGGTCTCAGCATGTTCTCCTTGCACATTTTATCCTAACGCATCTTCACCATGCTCATAAGGATCCTGGGCATCATTCATGGTCACCATTTTATTTTCCCTGTATGTTGCCTCTGCTACAACTATTCAATTTTTATCAGCTGCAACCACTGTGCATTATAAAGATATTTATTAGACATCATAGGAATGCATATAAAACATAAAACGTCCAAATTTAACAGAAGCAACTCATGAAATAATTTACAAAGCTATGATGCTTTCTTTCCTTTCCCCATCCTTGTAATTCTGGAAATTACCCATATGGACAACAAAATATTTTTTTTTGTCAAAACAGTGCCACTGGCGCTTTTCTGTCCGTAGTCTCATTCATACTTCGGCCCAGGAATCCCCAGTGCTGCAACCTTGCTCTAATATCACTCTTTCACGTCCCCAGCCACCTCGGTTCCCTTTACAGGCAAGGGGAGGCAACCTTAGAAACCACTGCTAATTATTTTCTTAAAAATGTCATAACTTCTGCAAAAAACCATCCTTAATCCGCAATCCACAATCCACAAGCTACAATGCGGAATTCGGAACAACAAAACCACAATTTCACAGTTTCGTAGAAACATCCCTCTGACTTCTACAATCCACAATGCGGAACTCGGAAGTAGGAATGCCAAACTCCACCACTCCGGAAAACTTCACCTCCGAATTCCGCAATCCGTAATGCAATATTTGGAAGTCGAAACTCCAATTCTCTATTCCGAAGAGATCTCCTCTCCGACTTCCGCAATCCGCAATGCGGAACTTGGAACTTGGAACGCCAATTTGCACAATCCGGGAATATCATTCTGACTTCCACAATTCACAATCTACCTTGTGGGACTCGAAAGTCAGAACTCCAACTAGCAACTATGGAGAAAAACACCCTTCCAACTTCCGCAATCCGCAATGCGGATTCGGAAAGTCGGGACCCCCAATTGCACAACTTCTTAGGCACATAACTTCTTCATCCTAAGTCCATTTTGGGAAAATCAAGTACCGTTGGAAAGCTTTCGGAAAGCTATATGAAACTGCATGATCTTCAACCTCATCTAAGAAATCTAGTCATGTCCTCCTTCCAACCCAAAATTTGGCCCCAAGCCTTATCAATGCCACTTTTCCTCCATGTAAGGAGCTCTTACACTACTTTGTCATGGCCCTTCCCTTCCTCTGACCCACAGAGGGACCATGAACACAACAAGGGGGTGCCTAATTCATCTCCTCATCCCAAGTGATGAAATACAACCATATAAAGGTGTGTGCCATGCATGATGAACATACACAGTGGAACTAAATATTATTCAAATGCATCTACAACATGCAAAACTAAAAACATATTTAACACAAGCAAATGGTGAAATAATCAGACATGAACCAGCCTCACTGATCAGGTCTATACACAGACTCCCTACTGCTTAACTCTATGTGCTCATTTCATTCAAATGGAATTAATACAACATATAATCATAACATAGGAAATTAACATCATTTAGAACCACATAATAGACATAATTTAAAACACAGAGAACACTTATCTTTAAGATGAAGTTGTCCAAGCAACTGGATATGTGAGAGCAAAGTTACACCCAACCATAGATATTTGTCCAGCCTATATTCTTTCAGCTGAGAGACCATCCCCGAGTTGGGTTGTGTATCCACTAGGTAGGAACAAACAGCCTCACTCATAGCCATGGTTTCACACAACAGTCATGCTAATCCAACACATAGTTGGGTTTATCAAGCATACCAAGAGATAAAGGAGGAGGATTCTAAGCCAGTGAGCTCAACCACAAAGCTACAAGAATCTCAAACTAACTAAAACATCCTTGGCACCCACAATACCTACCACACCCAACACAAGGAAGGTCCCCTTCTCTGTTACACAGTCCCTCAGGCGTCCCCTTCCCTCTAGTGTTCTTCAGTGTGGGCATAGAAAGGCCCAAACTGCTGATTCGTTGAGACTTTAGCCTTCACTGGGTTTATCAAGCAGTTCCAACCTCTGTTCTATATTCTTCTATGTTACTCGCACTTGGATCTTCTCGGATTCTATTTCCAAAATGACTCTGTCCTGCCTCCGGATTCTCGGCTATCACATCTAGTTTCTTTCTCCTGCCATTTCTAGCATCTCGCACTCGCAAATTCAATTTTTCCCCTACTTCTCGTTGAGGGATCCCCTGTTCGATTTCCCTTTTTTTTCCATACCCCATTTCTAGGCCCTTTTGCATTCCTCTGTCAACGTGGCTTTTTCCATAATCACAACCTTTCCTCTTTCCCCACTGCTGGGTTGTGTAACGCATGAAAACTAATCCTTACTGTTCCACAATCCCATAACCCCCTCACCTCTCCCTAGTGGATAAACATGGCCCCCTCTTGTTGGTTGTTTCCATAGCTAGTTTTTTTTGGTATTTTATTGCATTATTAAAATTTACATCATTTTTACAATTTCCATGGCTTAATGGCACATGGCTAACTTAATATCAAATACTTGTATTTTAAATTCAATTACAGTCAACTACAGAAAGCTTCCAAATTTCAGGACAACTCTCACATAGGTACGGTTTTCATCTCATTTCCCCCTCAAAAGTTGGATTCAAGGTTTGAAATAAATTTATGGTATAGGGGACATATTATTCTATCTATACATGAGTTTTCATTGAAAATTATTAAGTTTAAGTGGGGTCAAAAATTAAATTACAGTCATGTACAAATGAGTAGCAGTTTTGACATGGATGCATAAGTTTTCCCCATACTCACTAATGGTTTGGAAGGAAGGTCTGAAATTTTTACAGAGAATAGAGAACATCCTACTCTATCTATACATAAAATTTCCTCAAAAAAGAGTGAATATAAGTGTTTCAAAAAAATTAAATACAGTCACCTACAGGAAGCATGGGGATTTGAAGGTAAATCTGACATATGTTGGCATTTTGATTGTTAATCCTTAATGACATGGAATCAAGACTTGAAATTTTTACAGGATGTAGAGGATATTCTCATTTATGACCTTGTACTATTTCATAAAAAATAGAGGCGTATAAATGTGTCAAACATTTCAATTATAGACCTGCATCCAGGAAATCCAGAAAAGTAGAATTGGAAACAAAATGAAGGATCTTCTAGTCTTCCAAGGGTAGATTTTTTCAAGAGATCAAATTCCAATTTGGAGAGATCCATTTTTCCTGCAAAGAAATTAAATCACATCCAATCAATAGAGCCTACAATTATTTCAAGCGAGCCAACTCTCATTTTTTCGAGCGAGCCTGCAATTATTCCAAGTGAGCCATCCCTCATTATTTCAAGCGAGGAAAAACTCATTCTTTCAAGTGAGCCTGCAAGTATTTCAAGCGAGCCATCCCATCCATGAAATCAATTGATGCAGCTCCAACCCCAATTTATTCAACGCCCAGTCATCTCAAATATCAACCTGCATGCAATCATTCAATGGGTAAGAAAAAATAGGTAACTTACTGACCTTTGTCAATTTATTCATTTAAACAAGCATGCAAGACTAAAAGGTATATCATGAAAGTTTCAAAATTGTTGATGACATCGAAAAATGAGTTGGTGATTGTATTCATTCGGACACCAAGTATTATGGTCCATACTAATATTCGATGTGGGCATCGAAAATAGAGCCGGGGGAAAGGAAAGTTGAGACTTTCTATTTTATGAATTCAATTTTCATATGAAAAAAATCAACTGTGAAAGTTGGGGCGTATGATGGGCCCCTGAAAAGGAACATTATTTGTCCCATCTAATGGAACATAAAATAATTATGAGGAGGAATAAGGAATCAAAATGACAAGATAAATTTAACTTTATGATATTTTTTCCTAAAAGCCAATGTGTGTTTGCTTTAATGAATATCTTGACATTGTTTAGTATTGTTCCCTAATTTTATTATTCATTTCATTTATTTATGAGCTAATATTTTTCAAATTATTATTCATTTTTTATGAAGCTATAGGTGGGAGATTATCTAAAAGCTAAGTGAAAGAGATCAAGTTACAAAAATCAGCTCAAGCTCTCTCAATCAGTTCACTAGAGTTTGTTGGAGATATTTAATGGGTTATGTCCCTATTGATTCTCATGAGATTCCAGTGCATAAATAAGCACTCAACATCATCCCAAGTCGAAATCATGGAGGCCAAATCGAATTCTAAAGAGGAAAGCAATCCCACCAACTTGCATGCAGATCACTAGTTAACTGGGACATCTTCCACAAATCAAGGAGTTGATTTGCATGAGCAGTTTTTAGTTATTCTTGTATAAATAATTGTGCATCTGATAGCATGATGGAATTTTTTCTATTATTATTCTTCTCTTATCATTTCTTGTCTTTCTCTCTTGTTGTTCAAGGCGAATTTGTAAAGGGCAGCTTGCTGCCCTGTTGTAATGGCATATTTTTAATGAATAAAAGCTATTTTTGTTCCATATTTAATATACTTGCTTAAGCAGGGGTTCCAAGAGCTTCCTTGGGTTGTTACAGCTCAAGGGACGGATTGAGAACCCTTGCATATCTTTCATTTATTTTATTTTAGTTTGTTTCATTTGATTCCATACGTTTTTAGTTTCTGTAGTTTCTTGTAACGTCTTCTGTACTTTCCTGTAACGTTTCTGTAGTTTACTGTAACGTCTTCTGTATTTTCCTGTAACTTTTCTGTAGTTTCATGCATAATTGTTTTTCTTACAAACAGATTAGTCATTTCATATTGTTGTGTATTCGATTCCTACAAAATTAAAGTAGTTATATGAATTTACATGGTTTCTTTAATTAGATTAACTTTACATGCTTTCATACATTAGATTCATGCTTTTATTTAGTTAGATTCATGCTTTCATAAAATAGATTCACGCTTTCATAGAATAGATTCATGATTTCATAGAATAGATTCATGATTTCATGAAATAGATTCACGCTTTCATAGATTAGATTCATGCTTTCATAGAATAGATTCCTGCTTTCAATAGATTAGATTCATGCTTTCATAGAATAGATTCATGCTTTCATAAAATAGTTTCATGATTTCATAAAATAGATTCATGCTTTCATAGGATGGATTCATGCTTTCCTAGATTAGATTCATGCTTTTATTTAAACTAGATTCATGCTTTCATAGATTATATTTCTGCTTTCATAAATTAGATTTATGCTTTCATAAAATTAGATTTCCATGCTTTCATAGATTTACATTTCTTGTCTTTCGTGATTAGCATTTCAAGTTTTCTTAGATTAAGTTGTTTCTTTACATTTACTGTCTTCCTTAATTAATATTTCAAGCTATTTCTTTTGCAATTGCATATACAGTGCACGGTACCTCTAAGTTTGTACGAACTCGTGGATTGATAATTTAAGTAATGAGCCAAGGGATTTAGTTTTATAGTTGAAATTATTTGTCCCACCAATCACAATGTTGATGACATGAATGACTATCATGATTATATATGATGATAACAATGATGATGATGATGGCGGTGGTGGTGATGATGATGTTCGTGTACCATATGATGTTTATGATGATGACAAAGGTGATGCCTATGTCCACGATGAAGATGCATGTAATAACACATATGGATCCTAATTGATCCTAATGGTGCCTAAATGACTATAATAGTGTTGGAGTGACCCTAATGGCATCTGAGTGACCCTAGCAACATGGCAATGATACATTTTGGAAATTATGATTCCATTGATAATGATTTGATAATTATCAGATGATATTGATCACAATTGATGCATGTATTCCCACTCAGAGCCCAAATATGTTTTACGAAACAAAATAATATTATAATCAAATCGTCATTAATGCCAACATCATTGGCATCATCATCATGTTATTAGGGTCATTCAATTTCCATTAGACTCATTCAAATGTTGTTAGGGACAACCATATTCCATTAGGGACATGTAGGTGTGATTAGGGTCACTTAGATTCCATTTGGGTCATTTAGGATCCATTAGGATCAATTAAGATAATAAAAAAAAAGTGCATAATCACATGCATCATAATCGTTGACATCGACATCATCATCTTTGTCAGTGTCCTACTCGTCATCGTCAACATCATACAAATAAAAAATATAATCATTGTCATTGTCCTTATCATCATGGTTTTCATCGTCATCGTCGATGTAATGCTCATTATCATCGTTATCATCTTGTAATAATATCATCAACAATGCCAACACCATTGGCATAATGCATCATTAGAATCATTGTCATGTTGTTAGGGTCACTTAAATTCCATTAGGATCACTGAAATTTTGTTAGGGACAATCAGATTCCATTAGGGCTATTTAGGTGCCATTAGGGTCACTCAAATTCCATTTGGGTCATTTAGGTGCCATTAGGATCAATTAAGATCAAATAGTGTGTATCACAAGCATCATGATTGTTGACATCGACATCATTGTTGCCATCATTTTCATATTCATCATTGTCAACATCATACAAATAAACGATATCATCATCGTCGTCATCATTGCCATTATCTGCATCGTCATCATCTGTGCAGTTCTCATTGTCATCATCGTCATCTTATAGTCAAATCATCATTAATGCCAACATCATTGTCGTCATGTATCATTGGCGTCATCATCATGTGGTTAGGGTCACTGAAATGTTGTTAGGGACAAGTAGATTCCATTAGGGTTAGTTTGATGCCATTAGAGTCATTTAGGTGCAATTAGGATCAATCAAGATAAAATAATAGTGCTATAATTACATGCATAATCATCATTGACATTGACATCATCATCATCATCATCATCGTCATCATAGTCATCAACGGCAACATCATAGAAATCAACAATATCATCATCATCCTCATCATCATTTTCCTCATTGTCGATGTAGTGTTCATTATCGTGTAATCAAATCAACATCAATGCCAACATCATTGTCATGATGCATCATAAGCATCATCTTCATGAGGTTAGGTTCACTCAAGCTCCATTAGGGTTAGTTGAATTTTGTTAGGGGCAATGAGATGACATTAGGGTCATTTAGGTGCCATTAGGGTCACTCAGATGCCATCAGGGTTGTTTAGGTTCCATTAGGATCAATCAAGATCAAATAGTACTATAATCACATGCATCGTCATCATTGACATTGACATAAACATCATCATCATCATCCTAGTCATCATCGTCAACATCATACAAATCAACAATATCATCATCGTCCTCATCATCATATTTTTCATTGTCATCGTCCTCATCATCATATTTTTCATTGTCATCGTCCTCATTATCAATGCAATGCTCATTGTCATCATTATCATCTTGTAGTCAAATTATGGTCAATGCCAACATCATTTCCATCGTGCATCATTAGCATCATCTTCATGTTGTTAGGTCACTCAAGTTCCATTATGGTCACTCAAATATTGTTAGGGACAACCAAATTCCATTAGGGCCATCTAGGTTCCATTATGGTAACTTAGATGTAATTTGGCTCATTTAGGTGCCATTAGGATCAATTATGATCAAATAGTGTGTAATCACATGCATCATCATCATTGTCATCGATATCATTGTCGTCATCATTGTCCTAGTCATCATCGTCAATATAATACAAAGAAACAATATCATCATTGTCATCGTCCTCATCATCATAATTTTCATCGTCATCATTGTATTCAAATCATCATCAACCCCAACATCATTTTCACCATGCATCATTTATATCATCATCATGTTGTTGGGGTCACTCAAGTTCCATTAGGGTCACTCAAATGCTATTAGGTACAATCAGATCCCATTAGGGTCATTTAGGTGCCATTAGGGTCACTTTGATGCCATCAAAGTCATTTAGGTGCCATTAGGGTCACTTTGATTCCATCAAAGTCATTTAGGTGCCATTAGGATCAATCAAGATCAAATAATAGTGTTGTAATCACATGCATCATCATCATCATTGACATTGGCATCATCGTCATAATCGTCCTAGTCATCAAAACAACATCATACAAATCAACAATATCATCATCCTCATTGTCGATCATTATCTTGTAATTAAATCATCATCAAATCTGACATCATTGTCATGATGCATCATTAGTATCATCATCATGTTGTTAGGGTCACTCAAATGTTCTTACGGAAAATCAAATTCCATTAGGGTCATTTAGGTGCCATTAGGATCACTTAGATTCCATTAGGTTTGTTTAGGTTCGATTAGGATCATTCAATATCAAATAGTACTATAATCACATGCATCATCATCATTGACATATACATTGACATCGTCGTCATCATAATCATCATCCTAGTCATCATCGTCAATATCTTACAAATCAATAATACCATCATCATAATTTCCATCATCGTCCTTCTCATTGTCATCATTATCATCTTGTAATCAAATCATCATCAACAGCAACATCATTGGCATCATGCATCATTAGCATTATCTTCATGTTGTTAGGGTCACTCAAGTTCCATTAGGGTCACTCAAATATTTTTAGGGACAACTAAATTCCATTAGGGCCGTATAGATTCCATTAAGGTCACTTAGATTCCATTTGGGTCATTTATGTGCCATTAGGATCAATCAAGATCAAATATTGTTATCATCACATGAATCATCATCATTGACATCGACATCAACATCGTCGTCATCATCATTATCCTAATAATCATCGTCATCATCATTATCCTAATAATCATCGTCATCATCATTATCCTAATAATCATCAACAACATCATACAAATCAACAGTATCAGCAACGTTGTCATCATTTTTATCATCCTCGTCATCATAATTTTCATCATCATCATCATCCTCATCATCGATGTATTGCTCATTGTCATCATTATTATATTGTAATCAAATTATCATCAACACCAAAATCCTTGTCATCACGCATCATTAGCATCTTCATCATGTTATTAGGGTCAATCAAATGTTGTTAGGGTCAACTTGATTCCATTGGGATCATTTAGGTGGCATTAGGGTCACCGGAATCCATTAGGGTCATTTAGATTCCATTAGGATCAATCAAGATTAAATAGTGCTATAATCACAAGCATCATCATCATTGACGTTGACATCGTCGTTATCATCGTCATCCTAGTCACCATCGTCAACATTATAAATCAACAATATCGTCGTCGTCGTCATCATTGTCATCATTCCCATCATCATAATTTTCAAGCCATCATCCTCATTGTCGATGTAGTGATCATTGTCATAGTTATCATATTGTAATCAGATCATCATCAACACCAACATCATTTCAACCATGCATCATTAGCATCATCGTCATGTTGTTAGGGTCACTCAAGTTCCATTAGCATCGTCGCCATGTTCTTAGGGTCACTCAAGTTCCAATTAGATTCCATTAGGGTCATTTATGTGCCACTAGGGTCACTATGATTCCATTTGGGTCATTTAGGTTCCATTAGGATCAATCAAGATAAAATAGTTCTATAATGACATGCATCATCATCATTGTCCTAGTCATCATCATCAACATCATACAAATAAACAATATCATCATTGTCATCATCATCATTATTTTCATCGTCATCATCCTCATCGTCGATGAAGTGCTCATTGTCATCGTCATCATCTTGTACTCAAATCATCATCAATGCCAACATCATTGTCATCATACATCATTAGCACCATCGTCATGCTATTAGGGTCACTCAAATATTGTTAGTGACAATCGGATTCCATTAGGATCATTTAGGTGCCATTATGGTCAATTAGATTCCTTTAGGGTCACTCAGATCCACCGTATTTTGTTGGATGGACACTCAAACTAGCACACTTGATGCCACAAAAGGAATCCCAAAAGAATTACATTTTGCAAGCACATTCAGGCACAACTCCGGGTGAAATTAGAGGTTAAATCTGGTGCTATTGAGGATGCTATATTAGACGATATACTAGCCGCTACTCTAGACGATAATCGTGATGCAAATTAGGATGAAATTCCATGGGTAGATTACGTCTAGTTTACCACCAACTCATATTTGAAATTTAAAAAATTAAAATCGCGCATGGATACAGGGGAAGAGAGAGTTCATTTCACTCATAAAACATAAAAGTAGAAGAGATAAAGCACTAATTTGACATATTGGAAGGAGGGTGGAGCATCCAAGCTATGAAATTGGTGATTCTTACTTTGTATTTGGATATTTTAAGGGGAAAATGGCCCCTGAATTTTGCCTTGTTGTTTGAAGAATCCCCTTGTAGTTGCTTGAAGATTTTTGCTTGAGGAAGAGGGTTTGTAATTTTTCCTTGAGGAATTTGGTTGAAGAATTTCCCTTCAGGAAGAAAGTTAAAAAAATTTGCTTGAGTAAGAGGGTTTAGCATTCAGTATGGAAAGTGAAAGGCATGCCAATATACTCAAGCATTTGAATATGGAAAGTGGAGAAGAAGGCACCAATAAAGGAAAAATGGTATGCTTAATTTGTATGATGTTGAAATACATTTAACATGTGCTTGTATTCACAAACCTTATCTAATTGATCCATTATCTTGCATCTAAGAGTTTTTTTTAATAAGTGCCTCCTCACACTACTTACACCAAACATTTAGATCATTTTTCAACAAAACATGGGAATCCTCTTAGACTGCCTCTCATTGTGCATTGTCTTAAATGTAGCAAGTCACACTCTTATGAGTTCCTTTGTTAATAAACTCTATAGCCACTATTGGTGCGAGCTTCATCTCACTAGCAACGTCCTATTTCTATTCCACCAAATCACACAACATATTAGTATTTTCTAAGACTATTTCCATCAAATCCTCCAATGCTTCAAACTTACTATACATGTGTACAACATTGTCCTAAACACCCAAGTCTTCTCTTCTTAAAAACAACTCTTCCTATTGTTGTGAAATGACATAAGGCCCATTCTTGGGTTCAATTGTTTCCTTAACCAAATACATAGATAATAATATCGGTACCCTCCTAAACTTCATTCTAGTCATTATAGGCACATCACTGTCTTGGTCTGATCTAAGAACTTGAAATAGTTCTTATGGGGCATGCGAACTACTCCTTATGGACCCAAATATACTTTGGGACAAATTCTACTCCTTCGAATGCGCCTCCTTCCAAGGTTGTCTCGTAACTTAGCCAACTATGACAATTTTCATGCATAATTGCATCACCTCTATAAAATAACTAATTGAGGGAAGCATATATGTTTTTACTTGAAAAAAATTTCATCAAAGATGTTGAATAACCACACCTACTAAACATTCCACAAAACATGGCACTACACTACAATTTAAAACCATATTGAACCTTCAATCTCCATGTCTCGACTAAGACATTTATTCCATCCAACTCCATTGTGCCTTCTTCTGAGGCATGGCGTGTTCTCATGCAACTTCTAAAGACAACTCATTCACCACTTAGAGAATCTAATATGAATTCCTTTCTAGTACACTGCATGTTGTCTTTCTCACATTACTAAGTGTGTCAAAGTGCTCAAGTCACCAAATCTCTATGATAGGCTAACAACATCTTAGATCTCGAACACAAATATAAATGGGTATGTAAGCGGTTTCTTTCTTTAATGAAAAATATATATATATATGGGTAAACTCTCTTTCTATTAAATGTTTTTTCTGGTGGTCATTTGTTGGACAATTGTAGGTTCTATTTGAAATTAATGGACAAAATTATAGGTCTTTGTAGAATTTTTTCTTTCATTTATATTTGTTTTGTTTTAGTTGAAAGGTTACTTTCCCATAAACCAAGTAAAGGAAATCATGAGGCCCATGGACATTGCAATAAAGCCATTATGACTATGGTAACAATACCATGGATACCCACAATGGATATTGTCCTAGTTAAACCATCATGGGAGTGAAATGGAGAGTGGTGGCCTTGAAAGAATACACATCATCCTATGTACATGAAACACTTGTTGTGTTTGAAGAAAAAAAACTCAATGCAACCATAACCTTTTCCTATAAAAAGACTATACATCTATGGAGAAACTATGGTTATGTAAGTGTTTGGATTGAAGCCATAATACAACTTGTATTTGAACACAAATGCTAATGTAAATGTTTCCTTGTCACCTTCTATATTACTTTACTTGGAAAATCAAATCATTGGTTATAATGTGATTGAAATTATAATTGTGTTGTTGGTTAGTCAAATGTTGATTTTGTTATTAATGAAACCATATTTCTATTGAGTGTCCACTCAAAAATTTCGTTATGAATATTATAATTTTTTCTAATATCCAACTATGGAAATGGATTCAAGTTGAATAAAATGGAAAGTGGGGCCAAAAATTATCTCCTTCAAGAATTGGTATATTACCTTCATAGATTAGGATAAGGACTAGGAATCAAGTCACATCACCATTAGGATAACAATGAAGTTCAAGGTCTACAAGAAGGAGATCCAACAAGGGAAAGTCCTAAACATCTAAGATCAACTGTGGAGAAATAAAATACCCTGAACCCCTTGCCAAGGGATCCAAAGATATATTGTCCAAACTTAGTAGATGTAGTAAGATTAAATTATTCTCTCTGGTGCTTCTACCATTTGTCTTGGTTGTTTCCTTATTAAGTTGGTATACTTTTTATATTTATGCTTAGATCTACAAGCCACCATTAGAATGACCTCAACCCTATCCTACAACTATTACTACTTTGTATCCAACACCAACTATTTCAAATAGTCTTCTGACCATGTGAAACTTGAACTCATCATAGTTTATAAATATATTACCCAAAACATATTTAGGATCTAATATCACCATTCATTCTTATCTTTCTCATTATTATCCTTACTCAATTCTACCACTACTATTGAAAATGGCTATAGGATTTAATGGAATACTGGGATGTGGAGATGCTACTGGGAATTGCTTCATATTTGCTTAATCACACCCATGATTCAAAATATTTGTTTTTCATCATTTTTAATTTTCTGCTAGATGATCTTTTGAATGGAGAAAATAGACCTAGATATGATTATGGACCTTCTTTATATAGTACATTTCTTGATGTTGTTGTTGATGACTTAGACTATTGTTGTTAATATTTAGGGTTGTTTGATTCCTAGCTTCCTTCAAACAGTATCCACATTTTGATTTCTTCCTCCTAACATAGTACTTCTCACCAAACTGTTGTAATACATGTCCACAATATCCATCAAATACCCTAGCCTGTTTCTTATGACCACGACATGTTACTACAGGCGGCTATTTGAATGCCCAGACCTGCTCTTTAGGTGGCTATAATGTCCAGCATTGCTTCTCTCTATTGAATCCCCGGGTATGTAAGTGCTGGAATGTTTTCCAAGGCTAGCAATAGAGGGTGACATCCCAATCTGAAAGGCTTCAAACAACTCTGCGCAAGAGCAGTTCTATCCCTAGACTGTTTGGTGTGGTTGACTCCCACGGATATTAGGCCTCCACTGGCACTTAAGTGGTTTGATCCATATGGATATATATTCCTGTGAGGGAAGATCAAAGGTGTTATAATGTCTAAGGTAAATTAGTGTCTGCTTAAGGAAAATCTAAATAAGTTAGATCTAATTTAAGAAAGTGTGTTTGATATGCAGAACAATCAAATCTGGAGATTGATTAAGTGTTTCTCCAATAGGTAAACATACAAATTGGTTATATATTAACCAGATTTAGATAACATAATTAATAACAATTAAATGATCTTATCTAAAGAATTAAGCACATATAGATTGCTCTGTTATGCTCTGCCAATTAACAAACTACAGTAATGAGACTATAGATATTTATCATTTGCAGAAATAGATAAATGAATTAAATGAATAAATTCACTTAACACACAATACATATAAATTGTAGATTCAGATAAATCCCAGCTACAAATCAAATACATTAATAAAATTGCAAAGATAAAACATATATTGATAAAGAAACCACGGTGAGAAAATAAAAGATCATCAAATAAATTTGACAATTTACACAAAGAAGATGACAGAGAAACTAACTGTGATTCATTAAGCTTGAAAGAAATTACAATATCTCAAGTGAAACAAGTTGTCTCCAGTCCTCCTCTGGTGATTTCTCCCCCCCTTTCTCTATGAGATCTCTCCCCTTTAAATAATAATTACAAAAAGATACAAGGGTCGACTTCCCATAAAACAAGGATTACAAAATAAATCTAAACTAAGAATATCCAAGGGCGACTCACCACTTGGCCCAAACATCTAATAACTCATCCACATCATGATACTTAGCCAATTCTAGTCCCAATTGAGCATTGCACGTGAAGCACTCAATCTCATTCTTGCTCAGTTTATTCCAAGTGCATAGAAAAATGTGGATCTTACTCTCCAAACTAATAGGTTGCTCAATCATTAGCTTTGGTGGAAAATCCTTCTCAATAAGTTCCAGAGTCGGAAACTATAGCATGATCATGATATTGTCTGCAGCATACCATCTTCTACTACAAGTTGCTTGTGCCTTCTGAATTGATTCTTGAACTAAATCACAAGCATTTTTCTAGGAATCCAAAGATATTCTTATTCTTCTAAACTTGAAGCTATCTAAAACTGGGATATCCTCATATTTATCCTTAATATACCTTTGCCAATCAACAACATCTTCAATGGCCTTGGAAGCTTGTTTCCTTTTTTCAATATGTTGCTCAAGGATAATGGAAAGTCACTCAAAATCATTATAAGTCTCCTGAATATCATTTAGGGAACTAAATAGCTTAGTCAAAACTTTGTGATGCTCTTCATTTATTTTAAAGGCCAAGTTCTTGAACTCTTCCTCAGAGAACCTAGAGAAAGAATAAGTGGTTGAATTGGCAACTGCATCCTTCAACTATTGCTCCAGTACTGCTATCTTCTCAACATTGCCAGTGTTTTGAACTTGTGTATCCCGTAGTTGAAGCTGGAGAGAAGAGTTATGTGCTTCTAGATCCCTGAGTTGACTTTCGTACTCATTTCTCAATTCATGAAGCTGAGATTCATGCTATTCATTAATTTTGATTTGCTACTCCTGGAGATTCTTCAATTCTTCTTTCTTGACCTAAATCTCCCTATTCAGTGAAGTAAATGAATCATAATTAGCTCCAGCAAATTCCTCCATTGTTGCAGCAGTATCTAATGCCTCATGTTGAATGTTAGCAGACTTTTTTGTCCAAATTATTTGATTAGGTACATGCCCTTGCAACATCGTTTCTTCCCTACTTCTCTTATTACCTCTTTTCACTACTGCTTTGGTTGATCTATTGTAGAAGTATTACCCAAGGGAAACCACAAAATCATCTCCAGAATCAATTGTCAACTCTGTGGAAGATGTGGCTACATTACATGTTACAACCAGTGGGGCTTTTTTGGTGACAGTAGAGTTTTGGATAGACATAGTGATTTGGGAGGTAGATATAGAAGAGGTGGTGGTAGTAGAAATAGAAGGTCTAGAAGAAGGTGAAGTAATCAAAGTGACAACCTCAGGGAGGGAAGTAGAGGCAATGGTAACTGATGGTGGCAGAGAAACAGTTGAAACCTTCATCTCAGTAACTTGTGGCAGTAAGGTGGCAGGTGGAGTTGGCAAGGTTGGTTGTGTAGTGATGGCTGAAGTAACGAGTAGTTCAGCTATGGTGGATGGTGGAAGGGTAACCTCAACAGACGAGGTGGAAGGAAGCTCAATAGAAGTGAGAGGGGATGTGGAAGTTGATGTAGCAACAGTGATGGTGACTTCAGGAAAATGAACATCTGGAGTTGGGTCATCAATTACAATGCTATCAAGCAAATCAACAATAGTCTAAGAAACTCTAGTGACCTCTTGTATAATAGGCACAATAGGGAAAAGAGATCTGAATGGAAGCCTTTCATCTTCGGCATCGTTGTCTTCAATGTTTAATGTAAGTATCTGAGACACAGGGGTTCCAAGATTTTTCCTCTTTGTTGGAATACTTGCAGCAACCACATGAGTATCAACTACTGAGGTCAAGTGTGCCAATTGTTTCTTTAGCTCTGCAGCTGATTGAATTAAAGTCTTCGGTTTTACAGCAGGCTTGATATGTTGAACATCCTCCAGAATACCTTTTCCTTTGCCTTCATCCGAGTAGGTTAACATCAAGGGAGTGTTGAACTTTTGTGCATCTTTCTCTTCCCTATCCCTTTTAGTCTATTCATCAATTGAAAGCTCCAATTTTATGTAATTCAAAACCTTGGACTTGACCTCTTGTTGGTATTGAAGAATGAAACTTTGTTCTTCTTTGGATTTGGCCCTGATCAGGACTTCAAAAAACAAATTGGCTCCCTAGTAAATAGAATCATAAGGGGCAGTTTCATGAACATAAGTAGTCTTCATATGTTCCTGGGAAAAGTGGTTATCCAGGAACGCCTTGGGATCATGCTTCCTTTTGGGAGCTTTTCCCAGCTTTAGGGAAACCATTTTCTTCCCCAACACTGCAGCATGTGTTGAGTTATGAATGATCAGAGGGCCAAGGTTCAATGGGAATTTGGGCCATCCTTTTCTTTTAGGTCCATTCAACTTCAAGAACACTCCATCAGTAACAGTCTGATAGGAAATATCCTCTAGAAACAACTTATCTGGGACTGTCCTTGGCAACAAATAAACTGTATCACTACCCCAAACTCTAATATGGGAGAAGTACTCTCCCACATACCAATCACCAATAGTGGGGATAAGTGTTTTAGCATGAGCAGAGAAGGCAGGTGCATCTTCTTTGAATATCTTTTGATAAATTTCTCCAAAGAAATTATCGCAAATGTCATACAGCAGAGGCACAAAGTTATCTTCCCACAATGCAGAACAATATATGTGAACCGGGGGTGCTGAAAGGGTCCAATTCCATCCCATGGAGGGGAACTCAAAGGATGAACAAAACACATCGAAAACATAAGCTGAGTAGTAAAAAGGAGGCTTCCTGGAGGCTGGTGTTTTCTGGTAGCATTCAATTGCTGTCTTTAACTCAGCTGAGAGAATCTGAGCCCAATTAAAAGATTCCCTTGTCGTGAGAACATGATGAGCCACAGGTTCCCATTCATATTTAAACACAGAACAGTTTGGAAAGCCATAAAGTCTACAAAGCATGGTCACTAGGAGGGAAAAGGGTTCCTTGAACCATGAAATAAGATTGGAATTATCGGCTCTAGGCGTGAAGATAGTTGGGTTTTTCATCCAAGACTTTATCATCTCATCAAAGTTAAACCTGGTCTTTACAGAGTCTAGGAAGTTGCATTGAGAAATCGATTGGCTGGTTTAGGGAATATGCTCTAATAAAAACTTTTGAGCAGAAAGAATTCAGTTGGGACCCTGCCTTGTCGTTGAAAGAACGGTCTTTGGGGTCTGCACGATCAGTTATCCACTTTATAGGGTCTGTGTAGGAAAAAATTGTTGGTCTGAATGCTATTGCATGCAACTGAGAATCTTTGATATTCTTATAGTAAGACTGGTTTTCCTGAATTTCCCAAAGTTTGTCATTGTAAAAAATAGCATAAATTCATGACCAATCGAGCCGATAGGTTTCAGAAACTCTATCACTAGTATCAACGATAATTCCAAAGTTAGGGTCTTTGTTTCTCAGGTCTTTCTTGGCTGTCTTGGAACGGGTAATTCTCGACATGGTGGATGACTGGTAAATTCTGATCAATAAATAAACCAATCAATAAACAGTTTTCAAAATAAGGAAAATACACAAAAAACCAATAGGAGAAGGAAGAAAACCAACCTGTGCTGACGAAAGAGACAGGAAAACAACTCTGGTAAAAACCCGCAGTAAAATATTCATCGTAGGTGAAAATCGCAAAATTAAAAATGGTAAAGAAAAACCAAAAAATTGGAACTATTTAACAAACTTGCAAGATGAAATATGGATCGTAGGATCAAACCAATCAACGGCTAAGATTTTAAAATGATAAGTGGAAAATGAAATGCGGAGAGAAACTTTGGCAAAAATATGTAGTATTTCTACAATCTGCAATGCAGGTTACGGATGCGGAAACACAACTTTCAATATGAGTGAACCAAAATTTTCTGCAAGAGGGTTGCGAAATTGCAAACCAAATTATTAGAAACCAATGTTCTTTCTGCTTTCCGCAATCCACAATTGCGGGTTGCGGATTGCGAAAGCACAAAGCGCAAATTTATTTTTCAAACTCTTTCCGCAATGCGAGTTGCAGGTTGTGGAAAATTAAATCCAATTTATTCAAAATAATTTTCGACATCCGCAATTTGCAATTGCGGGTTGCGGAAAGAAGGAAGTTCAAACCCAAATAACTAAGCATCCGCAATCCGCATTGTGGATTGCGGGTTGCAGAAAGGACAAATTTGGGAGAAAATTTATGCTTTTCGCAACACACAAAAATCCATAATTTTTTTAAGGGAAAAATTATTAGATGGATTGAAACATGACAAGGAAATGAAATACATGATGAAAAATCATAACAACCCCAAAATGAGTTAGGGAATTGAATATTACCTTTGAAAATAAAGATTGGGGCTCCCATTATTTATTTAAATAATGGGATCTGTTGTTCCTACAACACTCTCCAGCCCAGATTTCCTACGACATGCTCATAATGGAGGTTAAGGGGATTTTTATGCTTACACTTCATTGTTTGGGGTTTTTGTGACTCTAACCAAACCTAGAAAACTGACTTATTATTGTTTTATTGTTGATTCAAAGGCTACTTTAACAAATGGTACCCTTTTCTATTATAGCATAATGTCTAGAGAAATCCAATGAATTTTGTCATATGCCTTAGTGGACACCCATAAAAAAATGGTTTGTAACATCATGCACAGTTAAAATGTTGACATAATTATTAGTTAGATGCTACTAACCTTTCTTACTTGTAAAGGAACAAAATGTTGAATATATAGGTGGTGGGTTACCTCAGTCAATTTGAACTATAACAAGGCAAATTTTGTTGTGAGGTCTATGGTTCTAATTGAAATAAGGTTCTAGTGCATTTAACTTTTGTTGGGTTACCAACTGTTATTATGGTTGGTTATTGAGATAGCCTCCATCTAGATGCTTCGGGGAAGAGGAGGGGATCCCATTAGGTTTTCCCTAAAATATATATATTTGTATGTGTGTGTGTGTTAACTGACAAGGTAGAATCACATGTAAGCATTGAATTTATTATCATTACCTACATAATTTGAAATTATTCTCTTCCATATTTATCAAAGGTGAAAAGTAAAGTAAATAATCCACTCCATGAGAAGCTAATAGATTTTACCCATATATGTTAGATTTTGGGTTGCTTTGAAATTGTTTACGCCGTGATAAAGGTGGCGGTGCATGGTGAAACATGCTAATTATTTGTATCTTAGACCTTTCTTATTGATGACATTTAGAGAGTTTTATACAAGTGGTTTCTCAACCTTGGACTTGGTGCTACATGTGGCACGCTCCTTTATGAGGTGGTTATCTTATGTGGCATTAATATCTTCTACATGGTGCACATGTTTAGGAGGATGACTGATTGCATGGGAGTTGGATATACATTGGATAACGAACATTAGGCATTAGGAGTGTTGGGACCACTTGGCATGCCTTAGTAAGATTAGATTTTGACTTGAGGATGCTTGGATTGAGGTCAAATTGTTTGTATTATATTTGGACCCAAGATACATGTTGAGATGGAGCATTGGATGTTTTTCTTTGAGATAAAGGAAGATTGTGATGAGGATTACTTGACACTTGGAGATCATACTTAGAGAGTGCACCACTTTAGGAGTCTTTCCATTACATGTGTACATATTATGGAGAGTACACTTCACTTGGAGAAGTAATAGGATTGAATTCCTTGTGTGAGAGGGACCTAGGGCTTGTGACAAACAAAGCCTAGATGAAACACCCAGTTATTGACCCCATAATGTAATTATATATATTCAAATAATTCCCATCACCCCTATGCCATTCAAAGACTTCACCACCTAGTAAAACCTCAAAGATTTTCAGAATTTGTAAATTTGGTGCTTTCTTATATGCACATATGGCTCGCATATCCATTCAAAAAAAGGATTCTACGACCAACATAGGACAACTCCTAGGCATAATAGATAGATACTACTAATTTGGATAAGCCTTATTAAGAGTTGGCTTGGTTGTTCACTTAGTTATTTGGGGAAAAAACCACAACAAAAGTAACCACATATGTTTTGTATCCCATGCATTGCATGTTGCATAATGATGTAATGAGATCTTATTTCAAATGAGATGGACCACTAGTAGGACAAGTACTAGAAAACCCTAGTTGCAAAAATCATCAAAATAAACAATTGTCGGTCCATGAAATCACACTAGAGTGGTGTCCCTAGTGGCACAGCAATGTCACAATTCCAATATAGCTAGTTGTTTGTCCATATGAGCCTCGGTTACCGAGTTATGGTAAGTTTCAACTCGCTTCCCAAACCCATTCAGAGACACTTGGTGAAATTCAACCAGGGGCATAAAAACTAATTAGAGCAATGTAATTGAGTCTCATAATATCCTACAAGTGTGTTTCGGCAAGGCCTATATGATCACAATTCCCACACCCTCATTTGGAAAAAAAATTAAAAATTTACTCTCAAATGAAAAAATTGGATTGGATGTAGCTAAGCAAACCCTAATTGCTAAAATTGTCAAAATAGACAACAGTTGGTCCATGTAATCACAGTAGAGTGGTGTCCCTAGATTTACTTTGATGTCACAATTCCAATGGAACTGATTGTTTGTCCATACGCGCCTCAGTTATTTATGGCGAGTTTCAACTCGCTTCCCAAAGCCTTTAAGGAACACTTGGAAAATTTCAACCAAGGGCATAAAAAATAATACAAGTAGTGGAATTGAGTGTCGTAACCTCCTACAAGTGTGTTTGGGAAAGGCTAAGATGACCATGATTCCCACACCCTCGGTTGCCACAATTTTCAAAAATTTAGCCTCGGATGCAAAAATTGCATTGCATGTTATTAAGCAAAGCCCTAGTTGCGAAAATCGTCAAAATAGACAATAGTTAGTTCATGGAATTACATTATAGTGTTGTACTTATAGGTACTTTGATGTCATAATTCCCGTGGAACTGACGATTTGTCCATCTGAGCCTCGGTTATCACGTTATGGTGAGTTTCAACTCGCTTCCCAAAGTTATTTAGGGACACTTAGTGAATTTCAATCGAGGGCATAAAAAACAAATCGACCAATGTAATTGAGTGTCGTAACCTCCTGCAAGTATGTTTGTGCAAGGTCGAGATGAACACAATTCCCACACCCTCATTTGGAAAAGTTTTTAAAAATTTACCCTCTAATGTAGAAATTGCATTGCATGTAGCTGAGTAAACCCTAGTTGCGAAAATTGTCAAAATAGACAATGGTAGATCCATGGAATCATCATAGATTGGTGTCCCTAGGGATACTTTGATGTCACGATTCCAATCGAACTGGCGGTTTGTCCATCTAAGCCTCGGTTATTGATTTATGGTGAGTTTAAACTCACTTCCCAAAGCTTCAAGGACACTTGGCGAATTTAAACTAAGGGCATAAAAACTTATACGAGCAATAGAATCGGGTGTCATAACCTCCTACAATTGTGTTTGGGAAAATCTAAGATGACACCCTCGTTTGGCAAAGTTTTCAAAAATTTAGCCTCAAATGCATAAATTGCATTGCACGTAGCTAAGCAAACCCTAGTTGCTTGTCAAAATGGACAACGGTCATTCCATGGACTCACAATAGACTAGTGTCCCTAGTTATAATCTGATTTCGTAATTCCAACTAAACTGATGGTTTTTCCATCTGATCCTCAATTATCAAGTTATTATGAGTTTCAACACGCTTCCCAAATCCATTTAGGGACACTTGGTGAATTTCAACTAGGCGCATTAAAAATAAACCAAGCAACGAAATTGAGTCTCATAACCTCCTACAAGTGTGTTTAGGAAATTATGAGATGACCATGATGCCACATCCTCATTTTTCAAAGTTTTCAAAATTTACCCTCTAATGCAGAAATTGCATTACATGTTACTGAGCAAACTCTAGTTGGGAAAATCATCAAAATAGACAATGGTCTATCCTTTGAATCTTGATAGAGTTGTGTCCCTAGTAGTACTCCAATGTCATGATTCCAACAAAACTAATGGTTTCTCAGTTCGAGTGTTAATTATCGAGTTATGGCGAGTTTCAACCCCCTTCCCAAATCCATTTAGGGACACTTGGCAAATTTCAGCCAGGGGCATAAAAACAAAATCAAGCAACAGAATTGACTTTCCTAACCTCCTACAAGTGTGTTTGGGAAATTTTGAGATGACCATGATTCCTACACCCTCGGTTGGCATAGTTTTCAAAAATTTACCCTCCAAGGCATAAATTGCATTGCATGTTACTCAGAAAACCCTACTTGTGAAAATTGTTAAAATAAACAACGCTCAGCGCATGGTATTATGATGTAGTGATCTACCTAGTAGTATTTTGATGTCATGATTCCAATGGAATTGATAGTTTGTCCATCTGATCCTCGGTTATCAAGTAATGGAAACTTTCAACTCCCTTCCCAACGCCATTCAGGGACACTTGGAAAATTTCAACTAGAGGCATAAAACTAATCTAATGAGTGGAATTGAGTGTTTTAATCTCCTACAAGTGCGTTTGGATAATGCCTAGATGACCACAATTCCCTTACCCTCATTTGGCACAATTTTAAAAAATTTACCCTCTAATGCAGAAATTGCATTCCATGTTTCTGAGCTAAACCCTAGTTGCGAAAATCATCAAAATAGACCAAGGTCGGTCCATGTTCTCACAATAGAGTGGTATCCCTAGCGATATCCTGATGTAACGATTCCAAAGGAACTGATTATTTTTTTCCATTCAATCTGCAATTATCGAGTTATGGAGAGTTTCAACTCGCTTCCCAAGGCCATTCAAGGGAACTTGGAGAATTACAACTAAGGGAATAAAAGATAATCCGAGAAGTAGAATTGAGTGTCGTAACATTTTTCAAGTGTGTTTGGGAAAGCCCGAGATGAACATAATTCCCACATCCTCATTTGGCACAGTTGTCAAAAAATTACCCTCTCAGATGCAAAAATTACATTACATGTTACTAAGCAAAACCCTAGTTGAAAAAATCATCAAAATAGACAACTGCTAGTCCACGAAACACTCTATAATCGTGTCCCTAGAGGCACTCTAATGTCACGATTCCAACAGAATTGACAGTTTTTCCATTTAAGCCTGGGTTATTGAGTTATGGGGAGTTTCAACTCACTTCCCAAATCCATTTAGGGACACTTTGTGAATTTCAACCTGGGGAATAAAAAACTAATCGAGCAACAGAATTGACTGACGTAACCTCCTACATATGAGTTTGGGAAAGGTCGAGATGAACACAATTCCCACACCCTCATTTAGAAAAAAAATTCAAAAATTTACCCTCTAATGCAGAAATTGCATTGCATGTAGCTGGGAAAACCCTAGTTGTAAAAATTGTCAAAATAGACAATGGTCGATCCATGGACTCATCATAAAGTGGTGTTCCTAGAAATACTTTGATGTCATGATTCCAATAGCACTGAATGTTTTTCCATCTGAGCCTTGGTTATTTAGTTATAGCGAGTTTCAACTCGCTTCCCAAATCCATTTAAGGACACTTGGTGAATTTGAACCAGGGGCATAAAAACTAATCCTAGCAATATAAATGGGTTTTGTAACCGCATGTGAGTGTGTTTGGTAAATTTCAAGATGACCATGATTCCCACACCCTCATTTGGAAAAAAATTCAAAAATTTACTCTCAAATGCATAAATTGCATTGCATGTAGCTAAGCAAACCCTAGTTGTGAAAATTTCCAAAATAGACAACAGTCAGTCCATGGACACACAATATAATGGTGTCGCTAGCAGTAATATGATGTCACAATTCCAACTAAACTGATGGTTTTTTCATTCAATCTTCGATTATCAAGTTATGGCGAGTTTCAACACACCTCCCAAAGCCATTCAGGGACTCTTAGTGAATTTCAACCGAGGGCATAAAAACCCAAACCAAGCAACAGAATTAAGTGCCATAACCTCCTACAAGTGTGTTTAGGAAAGGTGGAGATGACCACAATTCCCACACCCTCATTTGGAAAAGTTTTCAAAAATTTACCCTCTAATGCAGAAATTGCATTGCATGTTACTGAGCAAAA
Organism: Larix kaempferi; assembly: GCA_027924585.1. Classification (NCBI taxonomy): domain Eukaryota; kingdom Viridiplantae; phylum Streptophyta; class Pinopsida; order Pinales; family Pinaceae; genus Larix; species Larix kaempferi. The sequence goes on along the minus strand of BSBM01000619.1, from coordinate 11,987,889 downwards.
CCATAGTTGTGAAAATTATCAAAATAGACAATGGTATTTACTTGGACTCTTGTTAAAGTGGTTTCACTAGAATTACTCCAATGTCATGATTACAATGGAACTAATGGTTTCTCCATCAGAGTGTCAATTATTGAGTTATGGCGATTTCCAAATCACTTCCCAAAGCCATTCACGGACACTTGGAAAATTTCATCCGAGGGCATAAAAACCAAATCGAGCAACGGAATTGAGTTTCCTAACCTCTTGCAAGTGTGTTTGGGAAATTCTGAGATGTCCATGATTCCTACACCCTCGGTTGGCATAGTTTTCAAAAATTTACCCTCTAATGCATAAATTGCATCGCATGTTAGTGAGAAAACCTTGGTTGCAAAAATTGTCAAAATAAGAAACGGTCGGTCCATGGTCTCATGATATAGTGGTGTCCCTAGCGATATTCCGATGTCATGATTCCAATGGAATTGAAATTCTTTCCGTCCGATCCTCGGTCATCAAGTTATGGAGAGTTTCAACTCGCTTCCCAATGCCATTCAGGGGCACTTGGTGAATTTCAACCGGGGGCATAAAAACTAATATGAGCAGTGGAATTAAGTGTCATAAACTCATGCAAGATTTTTTGGAAATACCTAGATGACCACAATTCCCTTACCCTCATTTGGCACAATTTTCAAAAATTTACCCTCTATTGCAGAAAATACATTGCATATTATTGAGCTAAACCCTAGTTGAAAAAATCATCAAAATAGACAAAGTTTGGTCCATGTTCTCTCAATAGAATGGTGTCCCTAGCGTTCCCTAATATCACGATTCCAAAAGAATTAATGGTTTTTCCATTCGAGCCTCAGTTATCAAGTTATGTAGAGTTTTAACTCGCTTCCCAAAGCCATTCAAGGACACTTGGTGAATTGCAACTGGGGTCATAAAAGCTAATCCAAGAAGCGGAATTGAGTGTCGTAACCTTTTTCAAGTGTGTTTGGGAGAGACTGAGATGAACACAATTCCCACATACTCATTTGGAACAGTTGTCAAAATTTTACCCTCTAATGCAGAAATTGCATTGCTTGTTACTAAGCAAAACCCTAGTTGTGAAAATTGTCAAAATCGACATCTTTCAGTCCATGGACTCACTCTATAATTGTGTCCTAGGGGTAATACGAATGCACAATTTCAATGAAACTAATTTCTTGTCCATTCGAGCCTCAATTATCGAGTAATGGGGAGTTTCAACTCACTTCCCAAATCCATTTAGGGACACTTGGTGAATTTCAACTAGGGACATAAAAAACAAATTGAGGAACACAATTGAATAATGTAACCTCTTGCAAGTGTGTTTGGGAAAGTTCAATATGAACACAATTCTCACACCCTCGTTTGGAAAAGTTTTCAAAAATTTAAACTCTAATGCAGAAATTGCATTGCATGTAGCTGAGCAAACCCTAGTTGTAAAAACTGTCAAAATAGACAATGGTCGGTCCATGGAATCATCATAGATTGGTGTCCCTAGCTATACTTTAATGTCATGATTCCAACAGAACTGATAGTTTTTCCATCTAAGACTCAGTTATTTATGGTGAGTTTCAACTCGCTTCCCGAAGCCATTTAAGGACACTTGGTGAATTTCAACTAGGGGCATAAAAATTAATACGAGCAATAGAATTGGGTGTTGTAACCGCCTGTAAGTGTGTTTGGGAAAGGTTGAGATGACCATGATTCCGACACCCTCGTTTGGCAAAGTTTTCAAAAATTTACCCTCAAATGCATACATTGCATTGCATGTATCTTAGCAAACCCTAGTTGCAAAAATTGTTAAAATAGACAATGGTTAGTCCATGGAATCGTGATAGAGTGGTGACCCTAGCGGTACTCTGATGTCATGATTCCAATGAAACTGATGTTTTTTCCATCCAAGCCTTGATTGATAATTTATGGTGAATTTCAACACACTTCCCAAATCCATTTAGGGACACTTGGCGAATTTCAATCGGGGGCATGAAAACCAAACCAAGAAATGGAATTGAGTGTTGTAATCCTGCAAGTATGATTGGTCAAGGTCGATTTGACCATGATTCCCATGCCCTCATTTGGAAAAAATTTCAAAAATGTACCCTCTAATGCAGAAATTGCATTGCATGTTACTGAGAAAAACCCTAGTTGTAAAAATTGTCAAAATAGACAATGGTATATTAATGGACTCATGTAAGAGTGGTTTCCCTAGTGATACTCAGATTTCATGATTCCATTGAAATAAATAGTTTCCCCATCCAAGCCTCAATTATCGAGTTATGGCGAGTTTTAACTCACTTCCCAAAGTCATTCAAGGACACTCGGTGAATTTCAACAAGGGGCATAAAACCAAACCAAGCAATGGAATTGAGTTATGTAACTCCCTACAAGTGTGATTGGGTAAGGTCGAGATGACCATGATTCCAACACCCTCGGTTGACATAGTTTTAAAAAATTTACCCTCTAATTCAAAAATTCTATTACATTTTACTGAGCAAACCCTAGTTGCAAAAATTATCAAAATAGACAACAATTGTTCCATGGTATCATGATATAGTGGTGTTCCTAGTGGTATCTCGATGTCATGATTCCAACGGAACTGATGGTTTGTCCATTCGAACCTCAGTTATCGATTTATGGTGAGTTTCAACTCACTTCCCAATGCCATTCAGGGACACCTAGCAAATTTCAACTGGGGGAATACAAACTAATATGAGAAGATAAATTTAGTGTCATAACTTCCTGCAAGTGTGTTTAAAGGCCTAGATGACCATAATTTCCACACTCTCATTTGGAATAGTTTTCAAAAATTTACCCTCTAATACATAAATTGCATTACATGTTACTAAGGTAAACCCTAGTTGCGAAAATATTTAACATAGACAACAGTCGGTCCATGTTCTCATAATAGATTCATTTCCCTAGTGGTACTACAATGTCATGATTCTAACATAACTGTCGGTTTTTCCATCCAAGCCTCGGTTATCAAGTTATGGTGATTTTCAACTTGTTTCCCAAATCCATTCAGGGACACTTGGCAAGTTGCAGCTGGGGGCATAAAAACTAATCTGAGCAATGGAATTGAGTGTCGTAAGATTTTCCAAGTGTGTTTGGGAGAGACTAATATGAACACAATTTCCACATCCTCATTTGGAACAATTGTCAAAAAATTACCCTCTAATGCAGAAATTGCATTGCATGTTATTAAGCAAAACCCTAGTTGTGAAAATCATCAAAATAGGAAATCGTCAGTCCATGGACTCGCTCTATAATTGTGTTCCTGGAGGTAATTTGATGTCACAATTCAAATGAAACTAATGGCTTGTGTAATGTCCCAATTCAAATAAATTCATAACAGGGAAATTCCATCAATCCTACGAGTTCCCTAGGTTGGATGGATACATTGGGATTTGCAATAAGGGAGCTATTAGATGATGTTTAGACATTAGAGTGGAATATATATTTAATAAAGGAGCTAATTAAATAAATTAAAGATAAATTCAAAGTGGCAATTGACCATGAAGACACATGGAGGTTGTCGGGCCCACACAAGCTAGAATTGATGTGCCAAATGGCATTCTCCTCTTTCAATTTCGAATCCATGGGAAGCCTAAGGTTATTGGGATGAGTTAGAAGGATCATACAAATGGAATTTAGTATCATAGGTCGAATTTGGATGGAGTGGTAACCTCCATGGAAGAGGAAGAGTCAAACTAGAGGTTTGTGGACACTTGGGCTAGATTCCCTAACTCTTATGACAACAATGATGAAGAATATATGACAACTATGGCACAAATCAGACCTGAAGGATGACATATGACATATATGACATGTCAGGGCTAAAACTATCCTCCAATAGGGCGCTCAAGTGAGTTAGGGCAGCCAAAGAGACACCAATTCGAATTGGGAGAAGGTGAGGGCTAGAATTGGAAGGACAAGTGGCATACTTGGGAATCTCTTCCCAACTTGAGTTGGCATGAATATCTTGGGAGGAATTAGACCCATGGAGGACCTTAGAATACTAAGGATGTTTATAAAATACATAAATTAAGTAAGAGAAGAGCTTTTGATCATTTGAGAAAAATTGCATTTGTGAAGAGAGAGCTAATGGATGACTAGTTTCTTGCCTTAGCCAATTTCTACGGTGAAAGATTCCCATCCAAGTTGGTGTTTGGAGAGGCCATTTAGGTATTTAATGGATTTTTATTTTCAGGTATCAGCTACAGGTAAGCTCGTGGTTTCATCTAATGCATCACATCCCCTCAACCATTTCCAGTTTTGAAGGCATATTCATGCTCATTGAGGGATTGCGCTTTGGGTGAGCTCTTGTACTCCTTGGGAGAGATTATAATGATGTATTTCTGATTGTAATAAGATTAATATACTCTTTTATTTATCTTCATAAAGTCTCAGTTCGAAATACCAAGTGGTTGTATGTAAAAATGATTATTAATGAGCAAACAATGACCATTTCCCCACTCTATTGATGTATGCCATTGTAATGCTGAAGATTTCGAATAAAAGAATGTTTCTCTGATACATGTATGATGAATGGACTTCCATTGATGATTTTTACAATTTTCATGTTCATCACTTAATCATTTGAATTCATTTTACTCAGTTTATTTACATTTGGAGAAGATGTGGTGCCATTTCCCCAAGGGTCGAATTACTGATTTTTGAAGTTGTTTGTGGGAAGGTTAGAACAAACTTAATAACTGATTAATGGTTCATATGAGACATTAATAACATACCTGATACATCCCCTACCTCTTTTCATAAGTTCGAGTGGGCTTGGAGTCATTTGGAAAGCCAATTTCAGTCATTACCCTAGGGGGGATTTGAACCTCCAATTGCTAGTAAAATTACATACTTTGTCCAGAATCTTAAGGGAGTTTGCAAAGGTCTTTTGGTGGCCATATATCATCCCTGAACATCATAATCAAGTCCTATTATCATTCATATACCTTCTCATAATATTTGGGAACATTTGGGGCAAATTGGAGACCTAGGCATCAAAACTAGTCAAAGGTCAAAATTGGTGAAAAAGTGAAAAATTGGGTATTTTAATAAAAATTTAAAAAGGGGACATTACAGCTTGTCCATTCGAGCCTCAATTATCGATTTATGGGGAGTTTCAACTCACTTCCCAAATCCATTTAGGGACACTTGGTGAATTTCAACCGGGGACATAAAAAAATGGAGCAACGGAATTGAGTGATGTAACCTCTTGCAAGTGTGTTTCAGAAAGGTCGATATGAACACAATTCCCACACCCTCTTTTGGAAAAGTTTTCAAAAATTTACCCTCTAATGCATAAATTCAATTGCATGTAGTTGAGAAAACCTTAGTTGTAAAAATTGTCAAAATAGACAATGGTCGGTCCATGGAATCATCTTAGAGTGGTGTCCCTAGCTATACTTTGATCTCATGATTCCAATGGAACTAATAGTTTTTCCATCTAAGCCTTGGCTATTTAGTTATGGCAGTTTCAATTTTCTTCCCAAATCCATTTAAGGACACTTGGTGAATTTCAACTAGGGACATAAAAACTAATACGAGCAATAGAATTGGGTGTTGTAACCACCTGTAAGTGTGTTTGGGAAAGGCCGAGATGACCATGATTCCCAAACCATCATTTGGAAAAAATTTCAACAATTTACCCTCAAATGCATAAATTGCATTTCATGTAGCTTAGAAAACTCTAGTTGCGAAAATTGTTAAAATAGACATTGGTCAGTCCATGGAATCATGATAGAGTGGTGACCCTAATGGTACGCCAATGGCATGATTCTAATGAAACTGATGGTTTTTCATCCAAGCCTCAATTGATAATTTATGGCGAATTTCAACAAACTTCCCAAATCCATTTAGGGACACTTGGCGAATTTCAATCGCGGGAATGAAAACCAAACCAAGAAATGGAATTGAGTGTCGTAATCCTGCAAGTATGATTGGTCAAGGTCGATATGAACATGATTCCCACACCCTCATTTGGAAAAGTTTTCAAAAATGTACCCTCTAGTGCAGAAATTGCATAGCATGTTACTGAGAAAAACCCTAGTTGCAAAAATTGTCAAAATAGACAATGGTCTATTAATGGACTCACGTAAGAGTGGTTTCCCTAGTGATACTCTGATGTCATGATTCCAATGAAATAAATAGTTTCTCCATCCAATCCTCAATTATCGAGTTATGGTGAGTTTTAACTCACTTCCCAAAGTCATTCAAGGACACTCGGTGAATTTCAACAAGGGGCATAAAACCAAACCAAGCAATGGAATTGAGTTATGTAACTTCCTACAAGTGTGATTGGGTAAGGTCGAGATGACCATGATTCCTACACCCTCGGTTGACACAGTTTTAAAAAATTTACCCTCTAATTCAAAAATTCTATTACATTTTACTGAGCAAACCCTAGTTGCAAAAATTATCAAAATAGACAACAATTGTTCCATGGTATCATGATATAGTGGTGTTCCTAGTGGTATCTTGATGTCATGATTCCAACGGAACTGATGGTTTGTCCATCCGAACCTCAGTTATCGATTTATGGTGAGTTTCAACCCACTTCCCAATGCCATTCATGGACACTTGGAGAATTTCAACTGGATGAATAAAAACTAATATGAGAAGAGAAATTTAGTGTCGTAACCTCCTGCAAGTTTGTTTAAAGGCATAGATGACCAAAATTTCTACACCCTCATTTGGAATAGTTTTCAAAAATTGACCCTCTAATACAGAAATTGCATTGCATGTTACTAAGGTACCCTAGTTGTGAAAATATTTAAAATAGACAACAGTTGGTCCATGTTCTCATAATATAGTGGTTTCCTTAGTTGTACTACAATGTCATGATTATAACATAACTGGAGTTTTTTCCATCCAAGCCTCGATTATTGAGTTATGGTGAGTTTCAACTCATTTCCCAAAGCCATTCAGGGACACTTGGCGAATTGCAGTTGGGGGCATAAAAACTGATCTGAGGAATGGAATTGAGTGTTGTAAGATTTTGCAAGTGTGTTTGGGAGATACTAATATGAACACAATTCCCACATACGCATTTCGAACAATTATAAAAAATTTACCCTCTAATGCAGAAATTGCATTACATGTTACTAAGCAAAACCCTAGTTGTGAAAATCATCAAAATAGAAAATTGTCAGTCCATAGAATCACTCTATAATTGTGTCCCTAGAGGTAATATGATTTTACAATTTCGATGAAACTGTTGGCTTGTCCATTCGAGCCTCAATTATTGAGTTATGGGGAGTTTCAACTCACTTCCCAAAGCCATTTAGGGACGCTTGGTGAATTTCAACTGGGGGCACAAAAAAAAATCAAGCAACGGAATTGAGTGATGTAACCTCTTGCAAGTGTGTTTCGGAAAGGTAGATATGAACATAATTCCCACACCCTCATCTGGAAAAGTTTTCAAAAATTTACCCTCTAATGCAGAAATTGTATTGCATGTAGCTAAGCAAACCCTAGTTGTAAAAATTGTAAAAATAGGCAATGGTCGGTCCATGGAATCATCATAGAGTAGTGTCCCTGGTGATACTTTGATGTCATGATTCCAATGGAACCGATGGTTTTTCCATCTAAGCCTTGGAATTGAGTTATGGCGAGTTTCAACTTGCTTCCCAAAGTCATTTAAGGACACTTGGTTAATTTCAACTAGGGGCATAAAAAACAATACGAGCAATAGAATTGGGTGTTGTAACCACCTGTAAGTGTGTTTCGTAAAGGTCGATATGACCATGATTCCCACACCCTCATTTGGAAAAGTTTTCAAAAATTTACCCTCAAATGCATAAATTGCATTGCATGTAGCTTAGCAAACCCTAGTTGTGAAAATTGTTAAAATAGACAATGGTCAGTCCATGGAATCATGATAGAGTGGTGACCCTAGCGGTACTCCAATGTCATGATTCCAATGAAAATTATGGTTTGTCCATCCAAACCTCGATTGATAAGTTATGGTGAGTTTGAACGCACTTCCCAAAGCCATTTAGGGACACTTGGAGAATTTCTATCGGGGCATGAAAACCAAACCAAGAAATGGAATTGGGTGTCATAATCCTACAAGTGTGATTGGTCAAGGTCGAGGTGACCACGATTCCCACACCCTCGTTTGGAAAAAATTTCAAAAATGTACCCACTAATGCAGAAATTGCATTGCATGTTACTGAGCAAAACCCTAGTTGAAAAAATTGTCAAAATAGACAATGGTATATCAATGGACTCATGTTTGAGTGGTGTCCCTAGTGTTACTCTGATTTCATGATTCCAACGGAATTAATAGTTTCTCCATCTGAACCTCAATTATCGAGTTATGGCGAGTTTTTGCTCACTTCCCAAAGTCATTCAAGGACACTTGGCGAATTTCAACAGGGGGCATAAAACCAAACCAAGCAATGGAATTGAGTTCTGTAACCTCCTACAAGTGTGTTTGGGTAAGGTTGAGATGGCCATGATTCCTACACCCTCAGTTGACACAATTTTCAAAAATTTACCCTCTAATGTAGAAATTATATTACATTTTACTGAGCAAACCCTATTTGCGAAAATTATCAAAATAGACAACAATCGATCCATGGTATCATGATATAGTAGTGTTCCTAGTGGTATTTTGATGCCATGGTTCCAACGGAACAGACGGTTTGTCCATCTGAGCCTCGGTTATCGATTTATGGCGAGTTTCAACTAACTTATGAATGTCATTCAGAGACACTTGGTGTTATCGGACAATCTACCGAAAGCGGACTTAGGCGTGATCCCCCTAGTTCAAAGTGAATCTAGAACAAGTGGGATAGAATATGAAACTGCTTTTCTAGATCTAGTTAAATATCGAGTGATTAGATGTCTTACCGTTGGATTTGTAGATCCTTCTCCTTGTAGGTTCTCCAAGCTTCACGGTCGTCAGATCTCAGCTACAAGACTTGTCAAGACATACAGAAAACAATACAAGCAATAAAACACATCTAAACAGTAACAAATCGAAGTAAATGGTTAAGCAAGTAAACTACACAAACATTATTCATACAACAACATTTGGTGGAAAGATTTTATATTACTATATTAAAAGAGGGAAGTACAAAAGAGAGATGATTACAACCAAAGCTTAACGTTGCAATCCTCCTCCAACAATTCAAATCCAAAGCCTCCAAAGGAAGTATAGGTCTCCCAAGAGATGAGTAGAGATCCCCTAAGCTAATTTTACCAGCATGCAAGTGCTGTAGACTTCCTCCCTTTGGAATGGGAATGAGCTTCATATATATAGGACTAAGAGGATAGGGTAGGTTGAGATATAGTGGGATAAGACTAAGGGATCCTCCCAAAGGGCTAGGGAACCGAATGCCAACTCCCCTATAGGTTAGGGATAGAGATCCACATCACACACCTTCGAGAAATGGCTTGAAGATGCCCTTTTATCCATTTAACTGACATCGTCGCAGGCTGCAGTAGGACAACCCGCATCGTCGCATGCTACACAACGGTGACCTGCGATGACCTCACTATACTCTATGGGACTAGGTCAGTATCTCTTCCAGGTTAACTTCTTAGTCATGGGAACTTCATGGAGGTTTACACTGAGTATTATGATGGCAATATTCAGGTGTAACAGAATCCCCCCCAAAGCATGAAGTTGTTGGAACTTGACAGGTGAAATGATTTGACAGAATGATTGGAAAGGACTTGTCGGACGGAGGATGCTACTGCCACGCTGCTACAATACAACTGACTCTGAGAAAACAGTCTCGTATGACTCACAACATGGTTGCCGACCAATACATTGCAGATCCATGGTGGTAATGACCGATTGAACACAATCATGGCTACTAGACACAAGCGTAGATCCATGATGAGATGATAACACAGCCACGACCAATACAAAAGTGGATCCGTGTAATATGACTCAAACAATCTCCATTGCAAACTAGGTAAAACATGACTCCCCAGGGTCTTCGAGCCGAACCCACAATGATACGAATATATTCATGTTATTACAAATGTCTTGACGTCGAACATGGTAGAAACCACTTGATTAGTAGTCATTGATGTATACCGTTAACAAGCGCGAGGATAATCACCATTAATGTGAATTGATCCCCAAGGTATCATAGTACATATCATCAAGCGCGAATGAATGACTTGAAGTCGAACACTTGACGAAATATTTCAATCAAGAGTCAGTGATGAAAACTCATGCCGAAAGTGGGGTAACCCGCCATTGAGGCATGTAGGCCCAAGGTACTCTATTGGTTTCTAGATTCAATCCTCGGATGATGTGTTGAGATCGACAAGGATGAATCCGTCGAAGGAGGGCCATGATGAATCCCCCATCAATGACACGAAACTCAATAATAGATGTTTGGAGTAGATCGGATTGTACAGTAACATGCAAGACTGACTCGGAGTAGACCGACATGGTGGAAGGTGTACTGACTGCAAATAATGAACGGCGAATGTATTCTTGAACATGGGCATGGAATGACTTGGCAGTATTGACATAATGATAATGATGCCAACTCCTAATGCGACTAATGATGGAAGTATTCTTTGGATGACCCAAAGGAGTAACAAGACTCAGAAAGTAGGCAAAAATCGAGGACAAACAGATGACCCAAGTACTGTATGCAAATGCAAATGAGTGCCATGTTCAAGAACGACTAAGTACTGCCACTGGTAGAGGTGTAATACAAAAAATTTCCTTTTTCCCCATCATGACTGATGAGTGCCTCATGTGTTTTTTACGAGCTTGATGAGGGTAACCAGATGCTCAGTATAGCTCATCTCATAGATGAGTCCAATCCCAAATATTTTTCAAACCTGGGAAAGGAGGGGTTCGTCCCATGGCGGGCCCTTCAATGTTGAATTTTAACGAGTCCATAGAAGGTGAACTCGGCGTCATTTCATGTTTAGAGAGTCTGAAAAGAACTAAATAATATTACAAACGTCCTTTTTCGTAAGGTTAGCCTCTTCGTCCAGAAAAGGGTAAAACAACGCGAGAGAGGACTCTTCCAGTCATGATTGACTAGAGTATTCCTTTTTTGTAAGTAGTGCCCCTTGGTCCGAAAAAGGGGTAAACTATCACCAGGGAGATGATCATTCAAATACTTTTACAGGCGTGAACGCATCAAGTTCGCTTGGAAATGTTTTCGTATTTAGAGAGCCTGAAAAGAGCTTAAAGAGAGACTTCGGGGAGTATCCTTTTTTGTAGGAGTTTAACGAGCCCGAAAAAGTGATAAACCATAACTCGGTGACTTATTCTCATTGTTTTACGAGCATGAGAAAGAACAAAGAGTAAGCTCGGTGTCATTAATAATTGAATTTAATGAGCGAAATAATGACAAAAAGACACTCGAAGAAGTTGTTCATACCTGATAATACTTACGATATGATCATCACGACGAAAAAATGGCATTAATTAGGCACTTAGGTTCTCCTGCAACTCAAAGACTAGGTCAAAAACAGCTAACCAAGCGTTTAAATGCAGTAAATAATCCAAACTATAGTAAAAACCCACTAAAGCATCAAATTATAAAAGGAATATTCCATTTTTTGTTATAAAATGGGTGAAATAGTGAAAAGAAATTACAATTGTTTTTTACCAAGCTTGGACAGTGTGAAGTGTCGTTTGAAGCCAAATTTCAACTGGTGATTCTGGGAGCTACGGTCCACCATTTCGCGAGCCGTCAGAAGCAGGTAGGCCTAAACTCATCTATGCAACTTTCCAATGGATTAGTTTTATGTTTTTTGCTTAATTTTCAAGGTTTTCGATTGTTTTGGTTGGGGGGAATGCGCCCATAGGTCGGCGCAATCCCTCCTTATGGGAACTACGACGGCCATGCGCCGTCGCAAATACTGCAAGGACTGTTTGCGACGATGTTGCACTGTCTGCAAAGACAGACTGCAACGGCGCAAATGTCCAACTTCAACTCAACGCCCAAATCCCAAGAAAAAGTTTTGATGCATGAAGTGAGTTCTAATGGTGCTTATTTGTCCTTCTTGACAAGTTCACAGTGATAAACATGGTCATTGAGTGGAGAGAACAAGAACACGAGCTGGACGATGCTCAGTTCGAAAATGACCCTCAATGCATTGCTGCATTGAGGAACTGCGGGTTACTCAAATACTTCCAAGTGTCGGGCATGAGAGCCCAAGTGACGCTGCTGACACACATGATCCGATGTTGGGATCCGACGCAACAACACTTCAAGATCGGGGTGCATACGTTGAGTATAGATGTCAAGGACATCTACTTTCTAACAAGGTTATCTCAAAGGGGGGAAACCATATCTCTTACCGGATCACGAGGAGGTGACCGGACCATGGATGACATTATTACTCAGTACTGCACTATTGGCACTACGGCTACTAGTGGGAAGATTCCCATTAAGGAGATTCGAGACCATCCTTTACGTGTTGTGCTCTTCACTCTGGTGAGGGCGGTGGGGATTTAGTCTGCTCACCTTGCGATCAAGTCCCAGTTGATGTATGCAGAGGAGTGTATGGCTCCCACAGTATTCAATTGGAGCAAGGGACTCCTTACCAACCTCCGGAGTTAGCTTACCAAATGTCAGCACGGGGCACTGAAACAGTTTGGATATGCGTACGTGGTGATATCTTTTCTACTGGAGTGGGTACCTCATTTGCGTCCATAGGTGGACTTGGATGACCAGGATGCCAAGGATCCACATATGATTTGGTGGGAAGAGGTGATGGCCCGCCATCGTGGAAGGGGTCCCATCATAGGTTATGGCACCGGATTCTTCACTTGGTTGGAGGGACATCTCCTCATGATAGAGGATTACCCTTACAGTGGGACAACCTTCAGAGGTGATCCCGACCTGGTGCTTCCCAAGGGAGCACAATGGGGTGACATTGGTAAGAACAACAACTTTTGTGTTTTTAATTTTATATATTTTATGATTTTTTTGGATTAGTGCTGATAACTTGATGTTGTGCGTAGACGTGGGTCCATTGCGACCAGTTGGAACCTCTCTCATAGCGAGGAGAGGAGAGGTGACGGTTGTGGGTGCCGCAGTGCGAGATGCTACCGAGGAGGTGGAGGAGGTCTATGAGAACCTCTAGAGGCTGACACTGGATATCCCAGAGACGGGTATTCATGATCTTCCTCGGAGTTACTAGAAGTACACCATTGAGGTGTCTACCCGTTTTGGCACAATGTTGGCCAAAGTGGCGAGGGTCGTAATCTGCTTTCATGGGCAGCAGCCACGAGCTTCGAGACCTAGGGTTGAGCGACTTGATACTTAGGCTCATGTTCTACTTATGTATACTGAAATCTTATGAGCTTTATATTTTGTAGAGACCTACTGAAAGCTATCATGCTTCATATTTTTGTATCGGCACCATCATTTTGTATCGATATATATATATATATACAGACATTTTCGGCGATTTTATACATTATGTTGTCTGTGGATGATTAATGTGATCTTGTTTACATGTTTGCTTATACAATGGATTATTTACATGTTATGTATGCTTTTATATTTTATGAATATGTTATGTGTTTGCAATGTACCAATCTAGAATGAAGTTGGCCATCGAGTCGGGGACTGTGTTCATGTCTCATGGAATATGCAGGTATTGAATAGATTCAAAGGACCTTTCTAGAAGATGGACTCGTCTAAAGAGACGAAGTAGAGTAGGGTTGTGGATAGCATAAACCCGGTTAAGATGAGAGACCACCAGTTGTGAATCCAAATGGATAACAATGTGGTCCATACCTAAGGAAAGAGCGTCAGTTAGGGTTCCAATGACTGCATGATATTCTACGACGTTGTTGGTTGCGAAACCTAGACAAATTCCTCCTGAGCTAATAAGCTCTTCGATTGGGGAATAAAGTACCTAGGATGCCGAAGCAAGGTTACGGGTATGCCATTTGGCGTCGTTCGAGAATCCGTAGCAAGTTTCCATCTGCACATGGAGACAGAACATGGTATAAGAAGCGAAAACAAGATCTAGACACATTAAAACAAAATCGTCACACCACACAAAACACACACGCCATGTACAGTATATACAAGATGTCTATGCATGAAAGACTCAGGCATAGTACTTCTTCAGGTAGAGCCTGTTGTGAGGCTCACCCAAAGATATCCCATCGTAGTCCTCTAGTTTGTAGGATCCTTTTTCCAGAACACGTTTCACTATGTACGGTCTGTGCCACATGGACTCAAACTTACTTGCCCCCAGCTTATCGTGCCTTTGGTCATATGTGAGGAACAAAATACCTTCATTATAGACACGGGGTTTGACCGACCTGTCGTATTGTGCCTTGATACGCTTCTTGTGTTCCTCATTGGCAAGAGCAGCATCACGGTGGGTCTCGTCAAGTTTTGCAAGGTAAAGGAAACGTTCTTCCTCGGTAGTGGTGTTCGGAAGAAGTTCGACTGCAAGTTTGAGAGATGGAATCTCACACTCTATAGGTAGGACTACCTCCAATCCGTAACCTAACTGAAACGGTGTGAATCCGATAGCAGTATTGATGAAGGTCCGGTATGCCCATAGTGCGGAAAAGAGCATGTTGTGTTAGTTAGACTTATGTGTACCCACCATGCATTGAATCATGGTTTTCAAGACCTTGTTAATGGCCTCTACTTGTCCGTTGGACTGCGGGTAGTAAGGTGTTGAGTTTTCATGGTGAAAACCCAATCTGGTGCTCAATTCATCAACCATGTGGTTCTGAAAGTGAGATCCATGGTCAGTGACTATGGCTTGTGGAACTCCAAACCGTGAGATAACATGATTAAACATGAAGAGTGCGGCAGTTTTGCTGCCATTAGTGTACGTAGGCATAGCCTCGACCCACTTTGTAAAGTAATCCACGGCTACTATGACATAACCATGCCCCTCGGCCGAGGTAGGCTTACAGTGCATGAAGTCAATGCCCCATTTTGCGAAGGGGCCAACGGAAATAACCAGGTGTAATGGGGCTGGATGGGTGTGCTTTTTTGTTTGAAAATGATGGAATGGGGGACATTTTTTAACGGCCTCAATGCAATCTTTAAATATAGATGGCCGATAATATCCCGCGCGTAGTATCTTCTGGGTTGTAGCCATCCCATAGAGATGACCGCCACAAGCCCCAGAGTGGCAGTCATTTAATACATGTTCAGCCTCCTCATGTGTCATACAACGTCGAAGAATAGAATCAATGCCCCGACGGTACAAGGTATCACTGATGATCGGGTAATGCTTTGCGTGGTAGCGTATTCGACGACGATCGTCACAAGACAGTTGGGGGTTGAAATGTTGGATCTGGAGATATAAGGTAATATCCCCATACCATGGGTCAGACATGTTGATGAGGAACAATGATTCGTCCGGAAGAGAATCATTGGGCTCAGATCCTAAATCAACACGAGGAAGATCGTAAATGAGCTCGGAAAACACCAAAGACTTCTTAGACTTAGCTTTCTTGAAGAGGAGGTCGAACTCCTGAAGTATCACGATCCAGTGTGAATACTTTCCCCCAAGTACTTGATGTGTTAAAACATGGTACATGGAGTTCGAGTTGGCGATTATGGTGGTGGTGCGGAGCAAGATGTAGTGACATAAATTTTGGACACCAATGACTGCCGCGAGAGCAAGCTTCTCGACATGTGAATAACGAGTTTCAAAGTCAATCAGACCCTTACTTACGTAGTAGATCACATGCTCCTGGGCATTGTTGTCTTCTTGTACCAAGACCATGGCGATCGTGGTGGCAGAATCATCAAGATAAAGGATATAATCCTTGTAGTAATTGGGTGGTTGGAGCACAGGGGCATGCGTGATGGCATGTTTCAGACTATCGAAGGATTGTTGTGCTTGATTGTCCCAAATGAACGGGACATCCTTCTTGATTAGTCTCATATAACCCTGCGTCTTTTGCACAAAATTACAGACAAAACGCCGTAGGTAAGTTTCCTTCCCTTGAAAGCTTTGAATTTCTGTAACGTCAGTAGGAGGTGGGAAAGCGATGATGGCTTCCACCTTCAAGGGATCAATGTGGATCCCATATTTCGAGACAATAAAACCGAGGAGGCGTCCAAACTCGACACAAAAAATACACTTGTGAGGGTTCAGATGGATGTTATACTGTCTGCATCTGAGGAATACTGTCGTCAGATGATCAATGTGGAAGTTGTGTTGCCGCGAATGAGTGGGGAGATCATCTAGATAAGGTTCCACAAAGTCCTTCACGTCATGAAAAGCGTACGACATGTCCCGCTAGAATGTGGACCACCATTTTTTCAACCAAAAGGGAGCTTGCGCTAAGCAAATGTGACCCAAGGGAAAATGAAAGTTGTCTTATGTTGATCAGTTGGGTGGATCTCAATCTGGTTGTAACCGGAAAAGCCATCCATGAATGAGAAGATGACACTTCCGGAACAATTGTCTATGATCTGGTCGATGAAGGGAGTGGGATAGTTTTCCTTTGGACAAGCTTTGTTCAAATCTCGATAATCAAAATAGACACATATGGTGCCCTGCTTCTTAGCTACAGGGATGACATTTGAGACCCATTCTGTTAATGGAACAAGGTAAATGAAATCGGCCTTCAAGAGCTTTTCAATTTTTGCCTTAATTGTCGTAGTTTTTCTAGGGTGTACCGGTCGTATCTTTTTCCGGACTGGTTTAGTATTAGGATAGGTTTGAATCTCATGTGAAACAATAACGGGGTCTATACTAGGCATTTCCTCGTAGGTCCAAGCAAACATGTCTCGAAATTGCTTGAACAAGGCCGTGAAAGTAGTAATCTCTTCAGGGGAACACTTCTGGCCTAAACGAATGTGTTCAACTACACCAGGAGTAACCGATATGTCTACCAGAATGGTAGTTTCAATGTTGGCCAAGTTTCCTTCAGTGTATGTTTGACATGTAAGTATCGGAGATTGAGGGCAAGGTTAGACATTCGGTGTAAAGATGGTGGTGATGTTATTCTCCATAGTATCCAATGGGGGAAGGAAAGACGATCAGTGGTGAAGGTCTTCCCACGGAGGTTCATCCCCACTCATAATCTCCATAATGGACTCGTCGGAATGAAAAGTCCGGAGCAGAGAATCGGGTAAGGACGACGTCCGCTGTAGAGAACGAGATTTAGAGGCCACAACTAAGTGGTCCTTAGGTGCTAATTGGATAGCCTCATAAGTGAGTTTAGGGGGTGAAAGAGGCATGGTATCTCCATTCAGGTGCATAGTGGATTCATCAGGAACGAGCCATGGATCGGTGGAGTTGGGAAGAGAGGATATCATGTTCACCATGGAAACATGGTTAGGGGGATCCGAGGTTGGAAAAACACCCATAAGAGATGAATATTTTATGAGGAAAACCCCCACGCTCTCATATGGTTGCGAAGATTTCCTGAGTAACAGGACATTATCATCAGGATGAGTAGCGGTGTCCGGTGTATAAAATTCCAGTTGGTCGACAGTGACAATTCGTTCTTGGTGGGGGAATTGCACAATGCAGAAGACAGATGATGAGACCGCGGTCATGGAATAAAACCAATTACGACCAAGTAAAAGATTATAATCTAAAGGGGCGGTGACCACTTCCACGTTAATGGTTGCGGTATTACCCCCCAACTCTACTGCCAAGGCTTGTAACAACCCATGGGGTTGGAAACCACGACCGTTGAATGCTTTCAATGTGGTGGGAGAATAACTCGGGAGAGCCAATGGATATCCAACATGAAATCGACATGACCGAGGTAGAGGCACCTTCATCCAAGATGGTATGATGGATTGTCTTCTCAGTAATCTTCGTGGCAACTTGAAATTCCAACTGGTGAGAGAGCCTCGGTTTAAAGTACTCCAAATGGAACATGATTGTATTAGAGGAATCCGGATCAACCGTTCCAATGGCAGCGAGAAGAGTCTTGCGCTAGGTAAGATAGTTCTGCAAGACCTCTAGCGTCGACATAGCACAAGGAGCTTGTGCCAAGTCCTCTACAATATTGTAGTTTTGAGTTGCCTGAGCATTGGGATTGAAAACAGACTTTTGAATCGTGCTCTTAGGCGAACGCAACATTGAATCCAAAGAAGGCTTCTCAATGGTGAGAGAAGCATGTGGTACGGTGACGTCGGGAATAGAAGTGGAAGCTTTTTCAGTATTACTTCCAAAGGGTTCCTTCCAAGGGACCGAGTCGTATGAGCATGAACGTGTATTCAAGTTAACTGTCTCACTACGCATCATGAGAACATGCGCGGTGGAGGATGCCTCTCCGTGGGAAGGAGACGTTTGAGCAATCAGCTGTTGATTCTGAGTAGGGAAGGGATCGTTGAGAACTGCGGTAGTAGATTTTCCCTTGAGTAACTTCTGCACTTCATCTCGGTGAGGACATTCCTTGGAGAAATGGTCACCACCGCACAGTAAACAAGGATACTTCAACTTCCTTTTATGTTTGGTGTCTTCGGGGGTGGGCTTGGTCTCCTGCTGATTAGAATATTTCTTAGGTTTACCTTTGTTTTTCTTCTTAACACCGGATTTCTAAGATGAAGCTGATTGAAAAGAATTCACTTCTTCGGTGGAGGCAGGAGTGGGTGACTTGGTGGTGTTGTTTCCAGCCTGTGGTGGGGATGGGGAAGAACCCTGGGCGTTCGACAGTCCACCAGTTTGAGTAGGAGGCAAGGAGGTAAGGGAACCAATGATGCCAACATCCAGAGGTCCCTTAGAGGGTTTCGCAGGGTCATATGTAGGGCGGGTGCATCAGGAACAATTTCATGCAACGTGCCAAATTGAGCATAGACTAGGTCTAAGTAATGGGCACGGGAAATAGCCTGTTCCTCAATGACGGCCCCTCCCATGGCCATGTCTCGAGCTACGACAGGTAAGAGAGGCTCTATGAACCAGTCAGCTAAGAGTTGGTCTGGAATATGAGCTTAATAAGGCATCGTCTCCTCTGCCACTCATGAATATGATCTGAGATATGAGTGGCGGTGTTTTGACGGAGTGAGGTCAATAAGTCTGTACCAGTCTCATAGCGAATGGGAAACTGGAAATGGGTCAAAAATGACATAGCAAGAGAGAGGAAATCTGGAAAAGAGTTGGATGTTAACTCAATATACCACTTGGCAGCTGGGCTGGTGAGAGTCCATTGGAATAACCTAAAACGGATCGAGTCGTCCATCAAGGAGTTGTATGAACACCATAAATGGTATGTCATCAGATGGTTTTTTGGATCCTCACCAGGTTTGCCATCAAATTTGGGGATATCAGATGGAAATTTCACCGGAATTGGTCGCCAATTGTATCCGTGGAAGATGGGTTCATTAGTCAAACGAGACAGGTCAGGTAGGTCCAACGTATCCAGGAAAGGAAGCTGTTGATTTGGTTGTGGGTACTGATAGTACTGATATGGCATGTATGGACCAATG
Organism: Larix kaempferi; assembly: GCA_027924585.1. Classification (NCBI taxonomy): domain Eukaryota; kingdom Viridiplantae; phylum Streptophyta; class Pinopsida; order Pinales; family Pinaceae; genus Larix; species Larix kaempferi. The sequence goes on along the minus strand of BSBM01000619.1, from coordinate 11,968,495 downwards.
GGACCTTGTATTGAGTAGTTGTAGGGTGTTCCCAGAGGGAACTGGCCGTAAGGGGGTATGTCACCCGGACCATATATAGGTCCTCCACCATAATAAGGTGGTATGTTTCCATAGGGTGGGGGTTCGCCACCACCATCGAGGGGGTGGAGGTCCACCGCCACCGCCGGGGAGGCTGTAGGTCTGCCGCCACCGCTGGGAGGGGGTGGGGGTCCGCCGCCACCGCTGAAATAAGGTGGTCCTCCACTGCCTCTTCCACCTGAAGGGTTTGGTCCACCTCCACCACCAGAAGGGTATGGTCCTCCGTCGCCACCCTCCACCATAATAGGGTGGTCCCCCACCATAAGGTGGTGGTCCTCCGCCACCAGGAGGAGGTGGCCCTCCACCTCTATCGGGAGTGGTAGGGATGCCACCGGAGCGGGGTGGGCCATTGTTGCCAAAATGAGGTGGGCCTCCACCGGACAGTAGAGGTCCACCTACTTCGGAATTGAATGGGGGCCTGCCGTCTCCAGCAGGAGGTGGGGGGGGACCAAGTGGGGGTGGTGGTTCCTGAGGGACAGTGCGTGGGGGTCCATTTTGTAAAACATTTTGATGCCCCCATAGAGTGTATGGATTTTCGGGATAAGTTATCCCTTAGAGTACACTTTTGGGATTGAATTGTCCTGACACAGGGTTAAGATAACCTGGATACGCTTGACTCCATGGCGGTTGTTTTGACTGGGATGGTCCCCCAACATGGGATAATTCCATGGTGGAAGCTTCGGCGGGAAGGGAAGCTCCAACGGAAGTACCGATGGGAACTTCTCCTCTCGTATTCTGGTTAAGAGACGGGGGTTTCCCCTTTGCAACAACTTGCTGACCACTATTCAAAGGGTGACCCAAAGTGGGTTGTTGATTATCTACTGCAGGATTAACATTACTCGTAAGGAAGGTAAGGGGTAAAGAGTATCCTCCCGCAATTTTTGGGGTGGGGGAGGAGTGGGTAATGTTCTCGTAGTAGTAAGAGGAGTGTTGGACTATTTTCCTTCAACAAGTTGATTCATTGGAGGTATAGAACTGGTCTCTTGTTGAAGGAGTGTGTTTGCAGGAAGTGAGGGTTGACCAGGTTCATAAGTGGGAACGTTGTGGGTGGATGGTTCCGGTGAGTCATAAGATAAAGTGTGAATCGGGATCTGTCGATATGTGGGTATCTTTGTGGCTTCATCCCTTCGTGAAAAAATTTGTCTTCGAAGGTGATCACCCTTGGAGCGCAATTGTTCCAAGTGAGTGCGAAGGGGTCCGAAAATTTCTTCGGGAGTGGGCCAAGGGGGTGTGGATGTAGTGGAAAAATGGGCCACTTGTTGACCTAGGGAAGTTTCCCAAAAGGGTGAAGTTGGACCAAACGCAGCTGATACAGGGTCGTCCTGGGGGGGATTTAACCATTCCACAGATCCAGGCTCTCCCGGTAAAACGGGAGGGAGAGGTACGTCAAGTGAAGTGGAAGTTTCCGCCTATTCACCCCTTGAGGGGTTGGAGGTGGGTGAATCTAGAGGGAATATGCGTGCTCCAATATTCAAAGTAGGGTTTTCTACTTCAGGTGACACGACCGTGACGTGTGGGTGCATTCTTACCCTCGAAATTACCTCTTGGTTAAGGGGATATTCGGGTGGTAAGTTCAAAATCCTACGAGACATTCTCCAAGGAAATTCAGCTAGAGTGACTGAAACAGAGTTTCTCCTAAGAGTATTCTAAACAAAGGAAAAGCAGTCTAGAAAAATCTACACAAAATAAGGCCGCAAGCAAACTTATGTGATAGTGTGGATTCAAAAGTTTGGAACGTCACAAGATTTCCAAGGATTTGCAACTCGCTATATACCGTAGGGTCCAACAGTAAAACACGACAAGGAGGATTGGGACCGTACCCTTGCCTGAATACCTGACTACCTGGACGGCACGTGCGTAGTAATCTCCCCGAGTGTTGTTCTCAATGTATTGCTATGCCGAGACGGCCAAATGGATAGCTCAGTTGGTTTTAGGAATCCTAATGGTGTCTCCCGATATACACAAGGTATGTGGGAGCTCAAATCCGTAGTGGTGGTGTCTAATGCACAATCGTACTGCACGAGACCTTCCTATATACTACCGAGTACGTGAAACACATTTCGATATACGCCAAGTACATGAAGTGCCTTTCGATATACCCTAAGGTACGTGAAAGAGCCTTTGATATACTGGTTGGTACGTGAAAGAGATTCAATATACCAGTTGGTACGTGGAAGACTACAATACCCCCGGAATACAATGCCGGAAAGTAACGACAGCTGCCACGTTTTACGACGTCGGAACAAGTTTATAACTTTACACACAAGTTACTAAATATTTTACCCTAGTTCTACCGTTAATTTAATCTGGACGGTTAGGTGAATGCATGAGGTGAGTACATAAACGTAAACATAATGCAAGCTCTAACTATATGAAAAAATGCACTTTTCCTTTGATGAAATCTATGTATGGGAGGGAGAAATCTTTTTCAAGTGGTTCTTTACCAAAACAACAAAACTTCAACAAATCTCAATTCTACCAAATTTGACAATGAAAGTACTCTTTTCATTTTTCCGAGCAAAACATGAAAATCAACAAGCATCAAAACCAAATCAAAGCTTTTCTTTTTTGTCTTTTCGAATCAAAGATGAAACTGAGTGATGAAAAGAGATAATTTCTATCTAGAGCACACTAACTCTTCAAATTTCACTATGATGGCTTAAAAGCATAAAAAACCAAAAATGCATACAATTCTTCAAAGCATGGAATCACTTTTGCAAAAACCTGATTTCACTTGGATTTTTCAAGAAAATGAATGGCTCATAATTCATGAAAAACACAAATGATTAACTTTTCTCTCAAACTTTCCAAAAGACTTACAAATGATAAATTCCAATGCATGAACCAACTTCTACAACAATTTTCAAATGCACTTGAAAACGGTAAAAATGAAGCACTTTTAATTTTCTCAATGATATGCCAGACTACAAATTGATAACAATAATGTTTTTAAGTGTGAATAACTGAAAAGAAAGATTATTTGAAGCACTCTAAACACTCAAAAATTCTCAAGAAAATGACAAGCACTCATATGAATCGAAAACACACAAAACACTCAAAAAACAACTGGACGCAAGCAAAGCTAAATAACTTGTGCAATAGCTAAATAACACGTGCAAAAAGAGGTATGGGATTTGATACAAAGACTAGATCAGGTGAGGAGAGGAGGGAATGCAAGGTCAAGTGGATGAAGGTGGGGAAACCAAAGTGTCCACCACTACCAAATCTCAAACTTGTCCAAAATGGAACCCAAAAACCAGTCCAAACAAATCCAAACACTACCAACACAAAATCAAAAAGGTCTCTAACTGGAAGATGCAATGCAGAGAAGGTCTGCAAACCAAACCAAACTCAAAAATGGAGAGGGGAAGACCCAAGCCCTAGGCTTGACTACTTGTCGCAATCTGTGGACAAGCAGAGAGTGCCCGTCGCAGGTGGAAAACAGGTGATCTGCGATGATGTTGCAGTATGTGAAACTGAGCTGAGCGTCGATATCGCAGGTTGTAGGGTAGCAGACTGCACCTGACAGAGGAATTTCACTTTGGATATATTACCCAGGTGCGACGGGCGAAATCCCAATCCAAAGATGAAAAGATCTCCAAAAATGAGCAATCAAAAGGTTTGACAATCAAGCATACAGACTCAAAGGAAGTCAACAGATCCTTTAAAGAGAAGATCCGGTGGTGAAAGAGGCTAAGGAGACAAATGAAATGGCTCACAAAGAAATCAGAGAAAATGACTTTCAAACTGAAAACTTAAAACAATGCATTGTAGTCCCCAGTATGGTCGCCAAACTTGTTACCGGACAATCTACCGAAAGCGGACTTAAGGCGTGATCTCCCTAGTTCAAAGTGAATCTACAACAAGTGGGACAGAATATGAAACTGCTTTTTTAGATCTAGTTAAAGATCGAGTGATTAGATGTCTTACCGTTGGATTTGTAGATCCTTCTCCTTGTAGTTACTCCAAGCTTCACGGTTGCCAGATCTCAGCTACAAGACCTATCAAGACATACAGAAAACAATACAAGCAGTAAAACGCATCTAAACAGTAACAGATCTAAGTAAACGGTTAAGCAAGTAAACTACACAAACATTATTAATACAACAACATTCGGTGGAAAGAATTTATATTACTGTATTAAAAGAGGGAAGCACAAAAGAGAGATGATTACAACCAAAGCTTAACGTCGCAATCCTCCTCCAACAAACCAAATCCAAAGCCTCCAAAGGAAGTATAGGTCTCCCAAGAGATGAGTAGAGATCTCCTAAGCTAATTTCACCAGCATGCAAATGCTATAGACTTCCTCCCTTTGGAATGGGAATGAGCTTCATATATATATGACTAAGAGGATAGGGTAGGTTGAGATATAGTGGGAGAGGACTAAGGGATCCTCCCAAAGGGATAGGGAACTGAATGCCAGCTCCCCTATATGTTAGGGATAGAGATCCACATCACACACCTTCGAGAAATGGCTCGAATATGCCCTTTTATCCATTTAACTGACATCATCGCAGGCTGCAGTAGGACAACCTGCGCCGTCGCATGCTGCACAAAGGTGAACTATGATGACCTCACTAGACTCTATGGGACTAGATCAGTATCTCTTCCAGTTTAACTTCTTAGTCATGGGAACTTCAGGGAGGTTTACACTGAGTATTATGATGGAAATATTCAGGTGTAACACATGGCGAATTTCAATTGGGGGAATAAAAACTAATCTGAGAAAATAAATTGAGAGTAGTAATCTACTACAAGTGTGTTTAAAGGCCTAGATGACCACAATTCCCACACCTTCATTTGGCATAGTTTTCAAAACTTTACCCTTTAATGCAGAAATTGCACTGCATGTTACTAAGGTAAACCTTAGTTGCAAAAATATTTAAAATAGACATCAGTCGATCCATGTTCTCATAATATAGTGGTTTCCCTTGGTACTATAATGTCATGATTCCAAGTGTGTTTAGGCAAGAACAAGATGACCATAATTGCCACAACCTTATTTGGCACAGTTTTAAAAAATTTACCCCATAATGCATAAATTGCATTGTATGTTACTAAGCAAAACCCTAGTTGTGAAAATCATCAAAGTAAACAATGATCAGTCCATGGACTCACATTAGAGTGGTGTTCCTGGAGGTAATCCAATGTAACAATTCCAATGGAACTAATGTTTTTTCCTTCAGAGGCTTGGTTAACGAGTTATGGCAAGTTTCAAATCACTTCCCAAACCCATTCAAGGACACATGGCAAATTTCAACAATGGGCATGAAAAACAAACCAAGCAACAGAATTGAGTTTCATAACCTCCTGCAAGTGTGTTTGGTAAAATTCAAGATGACCATGATTCCCACACCATTGTTTGGTAAATTTTTCAAAAATTTACCCTTTAATGCAGAAATTGCATTGCATGTTACTAAGCAAAACCCTCGTTGCGAAAATCATCAAAATAGACAATGGTCAATCCATGGAATCATGCTAGAGTGATGTCCCTAGTGGTACTATGATGTCACAATTCCAATGAAATTGACAGTTTCTCCATTTTAGCCTCGATTATCGAGTTATGGTGAGTTTCAACTCGCTTCCCATAGCCATTCAAGGACACTTGGTGAATTTCATCGAGGGCATAACAACCAAACCGAGCAACAAAATTGAGTGTTGTAACCTCCTTCAAGTGTGTTTGGGTAAGGCTAAGATGACCACAATGTACAAACATTAGGTTGGCACATTTTTCATAAATTTACCCTCTAATGCATAAATTGCTTTGCATGTTACTGTGCAAAACCCTAATTGTGAAAATCGTTGAAATAAAGAATGATCGGTCCATGGAGTCATTGTAGAGGGGTGTTCTTAGTTGTAATATGATGTCAGTAGTTCAAATGAATTAACAGTTTGTCCATTCGAGTCTTTGTTTTAAGGTTATGGTGACTTTCAACTCGCTTCCTAAAGCCACTTAGGGACACGTAGGGAATTTGAATTGGGGGTATAAAATCCAATTAGAGCATCAAAATTGAGAGCCATAACGTCATGCAAGTTTTTATGGTAAAGGCCAAGATGATGATAATATCCACATGCTCAGTTGGTAGAGTTTTCCAAAATTTATAGTCTAATTTAGAAATTGCATACTAAGAAAAACCCTAGTTCTGAAAATCATCAAAATAACCAATGTTCAGTCCATGGAATTATGGTAGATGAGTGTCCTTAGTGATACTTCGATGTCGTGAGCCCAATGGAACCAACGTTTTGTCCATCCAAGTCTCTATTTTCAAGTTATTGTGACTTTCATCTCGCTTCCTATATCCATTTAGGGATACTTGACTAATTTCAACCAAGGGCACATAATCTAATCCAAGTAGAGAAATTGATCTCCATTGGAAACAATTTTCAAAAACTCATCCTATGAAGGACATTAATGCATTGCATGTTACTTAAGGACCATATATTATACTTATTTTGCATGAAATTTTAATGTAATGATAGTAAGCAACCCATGAATTGAATTTGACTATGTAAAATGTTTTTGACTTCTTCACTATGATAATGAATAATTTAATACTAGGGGTTATTACTTCAATTAAACAAGTCATCATTGGTTCAACCATTCATTTTCAAGGCAGGGTCATTACTAGGATGATCATATGGACAATTAATGTTACATGTATAATTTATTTTTATCTAATATATAATTAATCATTAATGGTACATATATAATTTAGACAAATTATATGATTAATATGTTAAAAACTATATCTATGATCATATTCATGTAGTCATCTTTTATCTTTTATGTGTGGATATTGTTAAGCATGTTATATAACATTTAATATGTGATTACAATGTTTAACTTAGATAACACTTTATGAACTGATTGAGAGATAAAAACCATGGCTGATATGCTCTTAAAGATATAGATTGAATGACATGTTATATATATATCTTAAAGATATAGATTGAATGACATGTTATATATATATATATATATATAACGACATAACAAATTTGGGAAAAAATTGTTCGAATAGAAGAGCATATGTGATGTTCTATTTTTATTCGCTTTAAATATGACAGTGATGTCTATTTTTGGTTAATTTGATGTCTTGTTATATTATGACTTGAAAATTGATGGTGTACATGTGTATGTGTATGTGTGAATGTGTGTGCATGCTTATGGATACACTTGATATGTGTGATCACTATTTGTTGATGATATCATATCTATATTCATGGTTTGAAAACTCATGAGAATGCATGCATTATAACACTATTTGCAATATAACACAAATATGTATTATGGCATGAAATTAATACTAACACTAAATATTGAATATATTTTTTTGCTTCCAGAAAACTAGTAAAGATGAATGCTTGGATGATGATCCAGACTATGCTGACAATGGACCAAAAAAATGAGTTGATGATAATGATGATGATAAATGATGTTGGGTTCAATGGATCTGATGAAGATGGTGATCACGATGATGATGTTGGTGATGGTGATGGTAGCCATTGATGCTACTAATGATATTGTGGATGTTTATTACTTTCTCCATGGTACTAGACATATATTGTTGCCTTTATGATGATCCAAGTTCATATTTCATTCAGGTTCATATTCATTTGTATCATGGATTGATGTCGACATATAAACTTTGATTACCCTTGATCATTTTTACTTTTCTATATAATGATATCGAAAAACTTATTTCTTGTGATATTGGTATTTTCATTATATATATCTTTCACTTGTTCTTTTAACTTTACTGTAATGATTTGTATGAAAGGTTTGATCTGATGACGTATTCTAAATTCACTTCTTTTGTTGAAACATAATGATGATGTTATTAGTATTATCTTGTAAATTTACATATATTGGAAGTTGTCGATGGTATTTTGATGGAGAATTAATAAATATGATGAAAGTAATACTTCGGATGAATGTTGTATGTTTGTCTTAAATTTATTCACAAATGTTATGCAATTAATTTCAGTAGTGATATTGGCTTGATTCGTATGTTTCATTATATTATTTGAGAACTATAAAATAAATGAAATATGAGAACTAGTGAAATTTATGAAATATTTATAAAAATTTGATATAATAATTATATTGGAGCAACCTTGGATGCAAATGTAGGTGCTAAATAGGAATCCTAATGTGGTGCTAATGAGGAATCAAAACTAGGAGCTAAAATGGAAGCTTAATCTGTCAAAATTTAGAAGCAACATTGAATGTGAACCTTGGCACTAATTTGGAAGCCAATTTTGGTGCTATTGTGGAAGAAAAACTAGAAGCAAGACTAAAACCCAACAAAGAATCAAAACTAGACACTAAATGGGAAGCTAAATGTGGCATTCACAAGGACGCAAAATAAGAAGGAAACCAAGGAGCTAAATGGGAAGTAAAATTTGGCACTATTGTGGAAGAAAAAAGGATGCTAAACTGGGAGCTAAAGTGGTTTCCAAACATGGAACCATTGTGGAAGCCAAACATGGTGCTAATGTGGACACAAACAAGGATGCAAAACTAGGCATTAAAAACTTGATGAAACACTTGGTGCTAACAACGAATCCAAACATGGCGCTAATGTGGTAGAAAACATGGTCACAAAATTGGACATTAATGTGGATGCAAAACATGGTGATAAATAGGAAGCAAAACAAGGTGCGATATGGGAAGCAAAACTTGGCTCTCATTTGGAAGCAAAACATTGTGCAAAATGGGGAACACAACTTGGCACCAATTTGGAAGCAAAACATGGTGCAAAATGGGAAGCAAAACAAGGTGGTAATGTGGTAGCACACATGGATGCAATATTGGACACTAAAATGGACACAAACAAGGCACTAATGTGGAAGCAAACATAGATTCCAAACTATACGTTAGCCTAGCGCTATTCTAGACAATACTTGGATGTAATTCTTGGAATAATTGGGCAAAGTGGATGCTAAAAAGGAAGCTAAAGGGGATGCTAAAATGAGCGCTATACTGGAAGCTGAATGGGATGCTATTTGGGACGTTATTTTGGACAAAAATGGAATGTTAATTGAGATGCTAATATGGACGATAAAGTGGATGCTAAATGGGATGCTATTTGGGACGCTAAATGGGACACAAATTTAGGTGCTTTAAAAATTGTCCATGATACACCAGGTTTAACGTCTACTTGAGCCACTGAATGGGAAAAAAATACACTAAAAAGAGACAATAAATGGGATGCTAATTGCAAGTTTTGTTGTAGTGAGAAGTGAATAAGAAGGTACAATAATTTCTTGATAGAGGACTGATCTAGGAGAGTTTAAGTCCCTGTGTTATGCCTACAATATTAACATCCAAGAAAGAGGGTGGATGGAGAGTGTGTATTGATTCATGGGATATCAATAGGATTACTATTAAGTACGAATTTCCCTTACCAAGGATGGACGACCTTATGGATTTTTTAAGTGGGGCTAAATACTTTTCAAAGATCGATTTTAACAATGGGTATCATTAGATTCAGATAAGGGAAGGTGACAAATGGAAGACATCATTCAAGACAAATTAAGGATGCACTGTTTGAGTGGCTAGTCATGTTGTTTGGGTTAACCAATGCCTCTGGCACATTCACGAGAGTTATGAATGAAGTTTTGAAACCATTTTTTGGAAAGCTTCTTTTCATGTACCTAGATGATATTCTTATTTTTAGTAAAACCAGAGAAGAACACTTTGAGCACACAAGAAAGGTGTTGTGGCAGTTAAGGGAAGAGAAATTTCTGATAAATTTGAAGAAATGTATGTTTCTGAAGGAGGAAATACTATACTTGGAATTTGTGATTCCCAATGAAAGCTTGAAGATGGACCCTGGAAACGTAAACGCTATTTTAGAATGGCTAACACCTAAGTGTACAATTGATGTGAGAAGTTTCCATGGTTTGAAGAGCTCTCGAACAAGAAATTTATCTAAACTTTCAGCGAGATCGGTTGCACCACTTATTGAATGTATGAAAAGTGGGATTTTCAAGTGGACAACAATAGCCATGAATTCATTTGATCACTTGAAGAAAAAGGTAATTAAAAATCTAGTTTTCGCGCTTCCAGGTTTCAATAAAGTATCTTGAGTGGACTGTGATGCAAGTGGTCTAGAGATTGGAGAAGTCTTGAGTCAAGAAGGAAGGCCGGTTGCATTCTTCAGTGAGAAATTGAATGACGCTAAGAAGAAGTACTATGTTTATGATCGAGAGTTTTATGCTATTGTACAAGACTGAAGAAATGGAGACATTAATTGCTACCAAAGGAGTTTATCTTATTTACTAATCAGTGTTGTAGTACATCAATAATCAAGGTAAGTTAAATAAAAAACATTCCAAATGGGTATAATTTTTTCAAAGTTACTCTTTTATTTTGGACCATAGATCTGGAAAGACGAATAAGGTTGCAGATGCGTTAAGCTGGAGAATAATGCTCTTAAATACTTTGTCAATGGAAGTTGTTATCTTGGAAAGTATGAAAGAGTTGTATGCAAAAGAGGTAATTTCTGCGGAGGCTTAGAAAGTGTGCAAAGCACCTTGGAGCATCGATAGAACACTATATTTGGATTTTCACCTTCAAGGAGGATTATTGTTTAAGAACCAAAGTTTGTTCATTCCGCGAAGCTCATTGTCGTTGAATCTTGTTATAGAACTGCATAACATAGGTATGGGTGGACATTTTGGCATTGATTAGACCAAAACGTTAGTGAAGGAAAGATACTTTTAGCCTAGCATCAACAAGGATATTAATAAGTTTGTTGAATATTGTAGAATTTTCCAACTAGAAAAAGGAAAGAGTCAAAACACAAGGTTGTATACACCACTACTGGTACCCAAGAGGACATGGTAAGATATAAGTATGGACTTTGTTTTAGGACTTCCTAGAACGCAGAGTGGTCATGACTTTGTGATGGTACTAAAGTGCCTATTTTGTTTTTCTGGGAGATTATGAGGCTACATGGACTTCCAAGAAGCATCACTTTCAACAAAGATACAAGATTTATTGGATATTTTTGGAGGACACTTTGAAATAAGATGGGTTCCAAGTTGATATACAATTATGTATGTCATCCACAAATGGATGGACAAACCGAGGTGGTTAAACCGAGTCTTGCGAATTTATTGAGGAGTTTGAGTGGAGAGAAGCCAAGACAATGGGATTTGGTCTTATCCTATGTTGGATTTATTTACAACGATTCAATTAATAGATCTGTGGGAATTAGTCCATTCCAAATTTTTTTATGACAGGTCACCAAAGGGAGTTGTTGATTTGGATAAATTACCCAATTTGGAGGATAAGAGAAGTGTTGATGCAAGTGAGTTTGCAAAGAGCATGTAGGAAATGTAGGAACAGGTTAAGAGGAAACTATAACAAATAAATATCATATATAAGCAAGAGGAATACTTGAAAAGAAGACAAAATGTTTTTGAAGGAGAATTAGTAATGGCAGATTTAAGGAAAGAAAGATTCCTTAGGGGTACGTATGGTAAACACAATTTCAATCAAATTGAACCATGTTGATTCCTGAAAAATATTTTTGATAATGAATACAAGTTAGATTTTCTGAAAGAGTTTGATATTTCCCCAATATTCAATGTGGCCAACTTGTACAAGTTTCATGAGGGAGAAGGGAATGATGAAGAAGGTACCTTAATTGAATGGAAGAAGAAACTGACTATTAAACCAGCTGAAGAATTAGAGTAAATATAGGTGAAGAGGGTTAGTAGAAGGACCTAGAATAAAGAATATCGTGAATAATTGGTTAAGTGGAGAGACAGTGGTTTTGAATATGCATTGTGGATTTCTGAATGTAAACTAGCACACCTACGAGGTCTTCCTCCTCTTTAGAAGTTACAGTTGCACCCACATGAGTTGGAGATCATGTTTTTATTACCAAGGATGTTTGATGCAGGAGCATATTTGGCCTTAGGAAATCTGCATCAACCAAAAACATTTCAGTTTCAAGCTAGTAATTGCAAGGTGGAATAAGTGTTGCAAATCTCATTTCTGCAACACCATAAGTGTGAATCCTATTTTTACGACACTAGAACTACAAATCTTGTCGGTGCAACACCAAAACTACAAATCTAATTGTTGTAACACTAGAACTACAAGTCATGTTTGTTGCAACATAAGTGTTGTGACTCCCATTTCTGAAACACAAGTGTCGTAAAATTCCATTAGAAGGGTGTGAGTTAGGTGTTCAGTAACTCCACGTGTCTAGGTGTACCACATAGAAATTTGTGGGCTAGTTACAAGAGGGAATCGAACATATTGAGATGGAAGGAGAAACAGAATGGTCACAATGGTACGAATTCCAAGAAATGAGAAGAGAAAATAAAAGGAGAGGAATTCACAGGAAATAAGGGTTCAGTTCGAGAGATACAAAAGGGGGACAAAGTAGGATGCAGAAGGAATAATACCAACTGGTTCATAGCATGAAGCAGAGAACATGCACCCAGTGATCTGTAATGAGGCTGTAAGAAATAAATTTGGTCTTATTAATAAGGAATCGGTTTGTCCCAGTTTAAAATGGTGTTGTCTCTTGTTTCTATTCATGTGACTATCAATTCCTCATTGTATTCATTAATATTTAATTTTGTTAACACAAGTATGTTGGTAGTTGTGCATTCTGTGGGTAGTAATCTGATTTTGTAGTTGGTCATTATAGGATTGTGATTTCATTGCATCAATAAGTCTTATAGGGGGAGATCTAAATCTAAAGGTAGATTTCAATCTCCAGGAAAATCTTTGAGGAAATGTTAGAAATGTGGTAAAGTTGGGAATTATAAGAAGGATTGTAGATCTAAAAATGTTGATAAAGTGAAGGGAAATTATGATGCCCCTTCCACAAAGATGAATACCTCCTCAGAAGAAGGAGGGGATCTATACTTAGACTCTCTAGATACCCATTCAAATCGTAATGTATGATTGATTGACTCGAGTGTGTATTTCCATATGACTCCTCACAAGGAGTTATTTTGTGAATATGAAAAGTACAATGGAGGTAATATTTTCTTAGGAGATGACTCAACAACAAGAATTATAGGACATGGAAGAGTTAAGTTGCCACTCAAGGATGGGGGTATTAGAACTCGCCCTAGGGTTTTACACATTCTAGAGTTCGCTAAAAAATTCATATCCATTAGTGAGATGGGTGATCCCAGTGTACACATTGTATTTGCAAAATAAACATGCAAAATGGGTTGAGGATCATTGGTATTGATTAGGGGAATCCAAAATGGAACTCTGTACAAGCTATTGGAAAGCACCATCACCGATGGGTGTAACAATTCTTCCTAAGGGTGGAAATAAAGTAAACAGAACCCCTACTATATATGGACAAATGACAATGATATCCCATCAAGTTTGGGACATATTAGATAGAAGGGCCTCCTGGAATTACATAGTAAAGGTATGGTTGAAGGTATCTCTAATTGCACACTAGATTTTGATTTCTCTAAACATTGCATATATGGAAAACATAATCGAGTAAGATTTTCATTTGGTGCTATAAGAGCAAAGGGGATGTTAGAGTTAATACACGATGATGTGTTTGGACCTGTGCATATTCCATCATTAGGTAAATATGTGTATTATGTTTCATCTATACTTGATTTCTCAAGGAACACATAGATTTATTTCCTCTGAAATAAATATGAGACATTTGATCATTTTAAATAATTTAAGGCTCTTGTAGAGAATCAAACAAAGAAGAAAATAAAGGTGTTGGGGACAAATAATAGTGGAGAGTTCTATAGAAATGAATTTGAGGAATTCTATAAAAAATGTGGAAAAGAAAGGAAAAATTATACTCCATACATGCCTCACATAATGGAGTTGCAGAAAGAATGAATAGGACATTGATGAGAGAGGCAAGGAGCATGCCCAGTGATGATCAGTTAGAAAAATAATTATGGGTAGAGGTAGCAGATACTACATGTTACTTTGTAAATCGATCACCCACATCAGCATTAGTTAATGTCAAAACTCTGCATGATGTATGGACTGGTAAGAAACCATCTCTTAAATAGATGAAAATTTTTGGGTGTGATTCTTATGTACATGTTCCAAAGGAAGAAAAGAGTAAGTTGGATAATAAAGCTAAAAAATGTATATTTATTGGTTATAAAGATGGTGTGAAAGGGTTTAAACTTCGGAACCTAGTTACCAAGAAGATTTCTTACAATCATGATGTTGGTTTTAGAGAGATTAAAGATGCTTCCAAATAAGAAGTTATACCAAGGGAAAGGGAACCAAAGAAAATAGAGTTGTAGTTGAAGGATGAAGAATCTAACTCAATACAAGAAGATGATTAAGAAGAATAAGAACCTCATACTCCAAATTTGAGGAGATCATCTTGAGAAAGAAGGAAACCAGAAAGGTATTCCCCCCTTTAATTTCTTTCTTGTTTTTTCTTTATCAATTATTGATGATGATCTTAGAATTGTTAAGGAAGGAGTGGACTCGGAGGATAGTAAAATATAGAAGAAGGTCGTGGTTGAAGAAATGGATGCCTTGGATAAAAATTAATCTTGGGATCTAGTTTAGTTGCTAGTTGGAAGAAAACAATTGGTAAAAAATGGTTGTTTAAGAAGAATTTGAATGCAAAAGGTAAAGTGATAAAGTATAAATCCAACTTAGTAGCAAAGGGATATTCCCAGGTAGAAGGAATTTATTTTGGTGCAATATTTTCTCCCATTGCTAAAATAAGTTCTATCATATTCCTTTTTTCTATTTCTTCTTCTTTTGACCTTGAAGTAGAGTATATGTATGTGAAGACAACATTCCTGCATGGGGATATTGAAGAAGAAAGGCTACGTGAAACAACGAAAAGGTTTTATATTGAAGGGAATGAAAGAGTTGTTCTACAAGCTAACAAATTCCCTTAATGGCCTAAAGTGATCTCTTATGATGTGGTACCAAAATTTAGGCACATACATTCTTGGACTGGGCTTAGTGAGAATCAATGTTGATCATTATGTATATTCCAAACAGGTTGGAGAGCACTACATTAATATAGTGTTATATATAGATGACATGTTGTTGATTGGAAACAAAATGAATGCCATCAAGGAGGTGAAATTATAGCTATCCTCCAAATTTGGCATGAAGGATATCGGTGTTGCTAACTTCATTATGGGATGGAGATTAAAACATATTGTGAAAATAGGAAACTCTAGTTGAATTAAATAAAATACGTTGAGATGATATTACAAAGGTTTAGTATGCAGGAATGTAAACTGATCAGGGTCCCTATTCATGTAGGTGTGAAGTTAGTTGCAAATTAGTGTCCCGAGACACAAGAAGAAGAAGAAGAATACATGTCATGAGTGCCATATGCTAGTGTTGTTGGCAGTTTGATGTATGCAATGGCATGTACTAAATTGGACATTTCCCATGCAGTGAGAGTTTTGAGCAGATATATGTCGAAACAAAGGAAGGATCACTAGACAGTTGTAAAGAGGGTATTCAAGTATTACATGGAACTATAAATTTTGCAATCCACTACCATGGAATACCTGAACTAGACAAAGTGATAGATGCATAGGGCTTTGTTGATGCAGATTGGACTTGAAATATTGATTAATCTGTGCTTGAAATATTGATTGCATAAGATCTATAAGTGGTTATGTGTTTAACCTATTTAGAGAAGTTATTAGTTAGATGAGCAAGAGATATGTTGTAGTTACACTCTCAACTACAAAAGTTGAATACATGGCGGCCACCCAAGTAAAGAGGCTATATGGTCAGCAGAGATTATGTTCAAATATTGGGTTTGTATCGAGAGTCATAAGGTTATATTGTGATAGTCATAGTACGATCTTTCTAGCAAAGAACCCTACTTATGATTCTAAAATGAAGCATATCGATGAGCAACACCACTTTGTGAGAGATATGGTTGAATACAGGAATGTAATAACCCGCATTAATAATAAGAATAATAATAATAACTAAAGATATAATATGAAAAATTGAATAATATAAGGATAAGAATGAAATAATAATATTATAATAGTACTAATGATAAAATAATATAAAAAAATAAATCAAGAACATCTAATAAACACTAAATTAACTAACAAAGAGGAATTAAATAAAATAAAATAATTTCAATTCGAGTTGTGCGGGAAAAGTTGATAAAATTGATAAAATAAAAATAAATTTATTTAAAGAGGGGGAGGAACTGTGCAAACCATTATTTTCCCATATGGGGCTTGGGCTCCATGTTGGAAGGTGGGTTTGGCATAGTTTTATTGTTTGAAGGCTCTTAGTATTCGATTTAGGGGTTTGGTTGGGAGCATATTTGTCCCACACATTGTGGTTTCCCATATCAGATGCGGTTGTTGTATATTGATGTCTTGGATCTAAAGAATATTGATTTGAATCTTCGGTGAGTTGATAATTTCATCATCTAGTTCCATGTAAGTTCTCTATCCTCCTTTCTTTTAATATTTGTATTTGGGTTTCTAGTATAGATGACGATTTTATACCTTAATATCTCAATTATGCTTATGTTAATTATTATGGATCTTGCAAAGATGGTGTTGTTGAAGAAGGTTGATTGTTTGAAGAATGTTGCAG
This sequence comes from Larix kaempferi, assembly GCA_027924585.1. Taxonomy (NCBI): domain Eukaryota; kingdom Viridiplantae; phylum Streptophyta; class Pinopsida; order Pinales; family Pinaceae; genus Larix; species Larix kaempferi. Next base: position 11,951,826 of record BSBM01000619.1, on the reverse strand, counting down.
ACTCGTTGATGAAGTCTATTAGTACTGAAAAGTTCTATTGGTGTGGAAAATATATGGGCATTGTTTCCTTAAACTTGTGAAATAATAAGAGCATGACCCACTATTTTGAAAACAAAAGAACAAGTGGGGGAATGTTGGGTATGTGTTATATCTTTACATTAGGGTAGAACCAACCTATGACGTGGGGGTTTAGGGCTATTTTTTCAAAAATGGTAATTTAATCTTGATTAAGGTATTGGGGTTTTGGATGCTACAAAATACCTAAATATTTTATTGTAAATGGTTAAGAAGATACAATGAGAAAAGAGAGAGGTGCAGCTCTAAGTTTTATTAGTTTTCCTAGTTAAGGGCTTCAAGGGTAAATCTTCGTGTATTGTGTGTGACATTGTTTTAATCTATGTTTTGCTTAAGAATTTGTATGCATTGTTTCACTTCACGTGTTTAAAACTTATAGTAAGAATCCCTTATGGTGGCTTATCCACCTTAGACAAAGTACCATCCTTATCAATTTCTCTATATAAATGGGTGTTATGTAGAGTTTGATAAGGAGCTCTTACAGTGACTTATCCACCTTAGACGAAGTACCATGATATTGATTTCTTAATATATATGGGTATTACATAAAGTTTGATTGAGTTTAAAAATTAAGAATATGAGCTTTTTGAGATTATCCATTTGAATTTGAAATCAAATTAAAATAAAATCTTAAATTAGATGATTATTATTATTATTATTTTTGGAAATTAAAGTATGTTATCAAGAGAGATATGAAATAAATGAAGATGATAGTGGTAGAGTATTTGGAGGAACCCATCAAAACCACTACCCCTGCAATACACAACCCCAAATGGTACATACTCACCAAATGGAATTGTGTTACCTTCTAGGAGTTGTATGCAATGGTGGATAATTGTACCATTTAAGGCCACATGATAAATCCCTACATGGGGTGCCAGGAAAAACGAAAAGAACCAAGTACATTGGAGGAAAATGAAAATGATGAAAGAAAGCATGAGTGTGTTCCTAATGGAATTATGGTTGTGGCTCTAGGTGTGGTCAAGAATGTTGGAAAATTGAATGTTCGACTTTAATTTCAATATAAATATCGAGTATTTGTTGAACAATTGAACCAAAATTATTTGAAGAAATCCCTTCATGCCAAGTATTTGATAAAATGTCCACCTGACAAGTGTTTGCTAAAACACTTAAATGTCAAGTGTTTGATGAAATCCCTTCTTGATAAGTATTTGTTGACATAGTTATTAAGGATGGATTTCGGATGATGGTAAATTTTCACATTGGGAATACCATACTTTTGTGAGTGATTTCGGATGATTATGTGGCAAATTTAAAGCAATATTGCAGTTGTTACAAGGAGTTCTTGTGGACCAAGAACATCTCATTTTTAGAGTAAAGAACAAGAAGGCCAATATTTATTGTCTGACTATACCTTATGCAAAGATTCAACTATCCATTTGGTATTGCGATTATAGGGAGGAGGAGTGGGACCTAATTGGTTCTGTTCAACTCCAGAGCCAATTTCCTTCAAGAATGCAGTCAAAAATAATAATAAAAATTGTCCCCTAGAATTATTTTGACTCCTCTTCCTTATGCCTATATAGTGGAGACATTGGAAAATGTATTGATAGTGGGCATCACAACATTGAAGGTCACTCAACTACATCATAATTATGAATAAGATCTTGTTATTTCTAGATTTAATGGTTATAGTCCTCCTTCATCGAATTGATACTAGCGGATCCACTAAATTTGGATAAAGAAATATAAGATATCTCTTTGTTCTAAAGGTTTTTTAATAGTTCATCTTTTATCATGTTGATTATGAGCAATTTTTTTAGAAGGTTCCCTAGTTTTTGGGAAGAGTGATAATTTTTATAACTCCTTGGTTCCTAAAATTTGATACAAGCTTTGTGCCAGTTACTCAGATGCCATTTTGGGTTCATATCTGAAATTTTCCATTACATTTCAAGCATAACTAAATTATGGAGGATATTAGGAATATGTTGGATACTTACATAAAAACATATTTTAGGAGAGATATAGAAGTATTATGCATATATGCTCACCTTGTGTTGAGATTGACCTAAATAAGTATTATCCGGAATAACTTATTCTCAAATGGAAAAACATTAGATGGACTTGGGTTTTGTATTATATGAACATTCTAGTGTAGGATTTGAAATATTCCAAAACATCTACAAGATTCTTTACCTCATGCATAAGTTCATCCTTCATAGAAAGAATGAAGGAAACCTAAATAAAAAAGTTGGATATTTCAATGAAGATGAGGAAAAGTATGAGAAAAATCAACAAACAACATTTTCAAAAAAGGTTAATAACTTTTCTCAAGAAGTGTCGACTGGGGAAACATGTCTTGTCTCTGAGGAGAAAGCAAAAGATATGGATATTGGGATTTCCACCTCGAGGTTGGTTGTACCTTTCATCCCTCCTGGGGAATGAAGCAATTCCATGAAATTGACGACTTTTATTTCAATAAGGAATTGGTCCCCACTTAGATTCTTCATCTATGACCTTCTAAGTTACAAGTAGACATTGTTTATCCTTCTTCAAGGGAATGGCATGAGTTTACAAAGAAGTGAACAAAGGGAAAGATTGACTATTACTTTTTAAAGGGTAAGAAATGGCATGTATGTTAATTACGTAATTTTATTCTTATCAATGTAATATTCCACCATCAAATCTCGCTAGCTCATTCGATTAAGGTGTGGGTCTCGTCAGCAGGGTGACCCGGGTTTAATTCCCCTTAGGGGTAAGCTAGTTGGGAGGAGACGCCCAGTTGGGAGGAGACGCCCAAAATCCAACCAATTGAGGGTTGGTGTGGTCCAGGACGGGTGCAACCCCATGGTGATTTTGATGGATTAGATGCCCCTAGGTTATGGTTTCTTAGACCATAGGCCACTCTCGCAAGTCAAGGAGATTCTAGCAAACAAAAAAAATGAAATCTCTAAATGCATCTGCGGTATATTTGCAATGTGCTTCGAGCACATAAAGAATGTGGTTTTCATTCTAAACAGGGATATGAAATTGTGAATTTTTTTTTTCAAAATAAGCAACAATATAAATTTTTCATGCAAATAAGTATGCCAATTATTTGTTTTAAATGTGGTTTTTTAATTAGATTAAATTAATGCTCTGAAAATCCATTATGATTTTAGAGCATCATTTACCATGCCTTTTGTTTGTAACCATTTGCACAAATTGGAAATGAATATTTTATATTTGTATATGTAATTGTATATATAGCCAATCAAGGTGCATATGTGAGGTATATACTATGATTACAAAAAAGAAATGGCTGGCACAAATATATATAACTAGTAAAATATGCATTTTGGATGCATACTAGTCATGAACCTATAGTCATGCTATAAAAAAATCACATTTGGCATATGAGGTCATGTGGTGCTACCTTGCATTGGCCATAGGGGTATGGCCAATTTTCACCTACTACAACCAAAATACACCTCTTAACTTAAAGTGATTTGAATCTTAGGGGGCCATATAGTCTAAGTTTGGATGTAAGTCATAAAGCCATATTTTTTATTAAGTGTAAAAGGGAGAACGATGGACATGTAATTAATGGAGTTAGTTAATAAAATTTGACAAGGTCAACAAGGCACCTTATAAAAAGGTAGTAGGGAGAGAGATAGGATTGGGAAGAAGAGGTCCTAAAATTGGCCTCTTTGCGTTAATGGTTCATATGAATGGAATCCTTCTTCTCCAAATCTTTCTTCTGTTTTCATGGTGTCTTTCATTTTTTCAGTTTTCATAAATGTTCTTTCTATGAATTTCATAATAGGTTCACATATTTATTCTCCGCTTCTCTTGGAATTCAAGTCTTCCAAATCTCAAGCCTTAGGCATCAAGATCAAGCTTTGGAGATCAATGGAAAGTTAGCTAATTTAACCCTTGATCGAGCTATTATCTCGATCGAAGGTTTTGTCAACATAAAAATATATAAGTTATAGTAAAATACTTAGATTTAGCTAAACCCTCAATTGAGCTATTAGCTCTATCAAGGGTTTTGTTAACATAAAAATATAAAACTTGTAGTTTAAAACTTGTTTTTTAGAACTTAGTTTTATTTTTGTCCACATAAAAATAAAAAAGTTGTAGTTTAAAACTTATTAGTTATGGTAAACAAAATTATTTTGCTAATTACTATTACTTTTTTATATTTGTATTCAATAGTTGATAGTTATTGGGAATATTAACATTTAAATTTAGGACATAGAATATTAACTTAACAATGCATGTTTGTTGTTAGTGATTAATGCAGGAGCATCAGGGCCTAGGCGAAACAGTCGAAGATGATCGACAGGAGAAGTCAACCGGGGGGATTGTCGATGACCACTGGTGCGGAAGGGAGATTGGTTGTCTAAGCCAATTAGTCGAGCAGAATTTGTTGATAGGAAATCGACGGGAGTGAAAGGTCGAGAGTTGAAAAGTCTAAGGTCAACAGAAGACAGGAGCATAGCGAAGGCGTTGAAGGTCGACATGTTGTCGAACAACGACACCGACGGATTGCGGTGAAAGCCAAGCGTGGAGGACGGGGAGGACTGGAATCCGTAGAGACTGAGTAAATCCGACAAGCAAGGTCGAGGGTGACGAAGTGCAGTATGGTCAAGGCAGGAGATGGGGCCGACTATTGTGGCAGAGTCAGAGAAGTGCAGAAGTCAAGGCGACGTACTTAACAGTGGTTGGAGGTTGTTGAGGAAGTTATGAGCAGTTATGAAGGTGGTTGAGGATCATGACATATGTCACCACAGGACTAAGATTGTGCAGCACGACCAGAGGGATCTAACAACTGCAGGTCTACAGGATCAGGGGGATTCGATGGACGGAGGAAGGACGTATCAGGGAACGGAGTGGACCTCAGGAAGAGCAGCAGCAGAGAAAAGTAGAAGGGCAGTGTGGAAGCACAGAGAAAGGGATCGGCAGATCGATCATCATAGGATCAACCAAATCGTTCATCCATAGCTCGTCGAGTCTTTCATTCAGTAGAGATCGTGAGAGGGAGGAAGATCGCACACAGCTGAGAGATGGAGTTTCATTTCTGTATATTGTAACAAGCTAAGGCCAACTAGTTTATTTGCTTTGTATTTAGACATTGTAATTCATTCAAGTAATAGAAGCCAAATTCTGGCATTCAGTTCACATGCAGTCTGTGTGAGCACTTGTGTATTGTTGTGTGTTATTGTTAAGCAAGAGGCCCCTTGTCGGCACATACCTTGCGCCAGTTGGTATCAGAGCATGAGAGAATCCAGTGTTGAGCAGTTGAATCCGGAGAGCCTGAAGAGCCTACATGTGTGTAGACAGCTCCAACTGCAGTTGGGTAGAGTTGTGCACAAGTTGTGGAAGTCTGGTTGCGATTGGACGAGTGAAGATTTCAGTTGCAGGTTAAATGGTTCAAAGAGGCATTAATGTCCGAGGATGAAGAGTGCGTGGCGCTGCAGTCACAGTTGATCGTGAAATGTTTGACGAGTGCATGCGAACAATGAGAAGTCTGACCAGTGAGGTCGCAGCGATCAAAGAGAACCAGAGACGTGGATGCATTCCCAATGCACTTGACCACAGCGATGAGGAAGTCGAAGAAGTGGAAACACAGGAAGAAGCAGTCGAAGAACCAGAAGATAAACTCATCAAGATTCTGACAGGGATGAGAGGTCGGACAAAGATGGATGTACATACCTACTCAGGAATTCTGGATCCAGAAGACTTGATAGACCGGTTCAAAGAAATGGAGAAATACTTCGACATCGAGCATATAGAGGATCCTAAATGGGTTAAAACTGCATGTCTGAGGTTGAAGGGTCATGCCTCATTGTGGTGGGAGAATGTACAGTCTGACAGAGTCAATAAAAGAAAGGAAAAGATCAAGTCTTGGGACAGGATGGTCGCCAAGCTAAAAGGGAAGTTCTTTCCTAACGACTATGTGATTTCCTTGTTCAGGAAGTTACAAAACTTTCGACAAAAAGAGATGAACATGAAGGAGTACAGGTAATATTTCTATAGACTGTCGATTCGGTCAGGTCAAACTGAGGAAGGAGAAGAAGTTGTCGCGAAATATGTGAACGGCTTGAAGTATTCTATACAGGACGAGTTGAGCCTGTCGAGGTTCAGAGCGGTCGATGAAGCCTACCAGTTAGCTCTGAAGGCAGAAGAGAAACTATCGAGGAAAGCCACGTCAACCAGAGGGAGAATGATTGGTCGAGGTGCGAAGAATGTTTCCGTGAAAGGCCAAAGTAGCGGAACCAGAAGAGAAGCCGTCGAAGATAACCTGCGTGTGGAAGGGACAGCGACCAAGGATAAAGCGCAGGAAAACCGATGAGATGGTCGAGAGACTCACGATTAAGGTGCGTATGGTCAAAGTGGTCTAGTTGACAGACCAGCTGTAGTCTGTTATAATTGTCAAGGAGTCGGACACAAGGCATATGAATTCCCGCAAAACCTACATGCAACAGATGAGTCGAAGCCTAGACGTCGAAGAGAAAAGCAAGTCGACGAGAGGACGGAATCGACATCCAACAGTGGCGAAGATGGTAGAGGAAAAATTTGAAACATGACGGCCATGAGAACGTTGGTTCAGGATGACCGACGCGACAAGAAGGATCTGGCATAGCGAAAGGCTACCTTCCGAACCAAAGTGCTGATTGGCGACAGGTATTGCAAGACCATAGTCGATGGTGGCAGTATAGAGAACTTAGTGTCGACGGAGGTCATCGACAAGTTGGGTTGAGATGTTGAGAACACCCACACCCATACAAGATATCATGGTTGCAGAAAGGACAGCATGTCAAGGTAACCAGGTAGTGCCTGATTAAGGTTGGAAATATTCAAGACAATGTACTGTGCGACATAATCCCAATGGACGCATGTCATCTGTTGTTAGGGAGGCCATGGAAATATGATCGAAAGATGATCTATGATGGTCGAGCCAACATAGTCACAGTGTGGAAAAATGGCACGCAGAGGACGTTGAAACCGAAGCAGGAGGACCAAGCCAACCGCAAGCAGGGCAAAAGCAACTATTGGGAGAAGCGAGTGTTGATGTGCTCAGCCAAGGAATTCCTCGCAGAAGAGGAGAAATAGTCGGGATGTTTTGCCATCATTCTGAAAAGGACCATGTGTCGAGAGGTCGACAATGGAGAAGATTCTGGTCGAAGTTGAAGAGATGCTCGACGAGTTCAGGAGCATAATAGTCGACGAAGCACCGACGAGATTGCCACCGACGAGAATCATATCCCATCAGATCAACTTGATTCCAGGATCGAGTTTTCCAAACAAGGCACTGCATAGAATGACTCCGGCAGAGGGTTAGGAACTCAATCAACAAGTCCAGGAATTGTTGGACAGAGGATTGATTAGAGAGAGTCTGAGCCCATGCGCGGGTACCAACAGTATTAGCGCCGAAGAAGGGCGGAGAATGGAGGATGTGTACAGACTCTAGAGCGATCAACAAGATCACGATCAAGTACAGATTTCCATTTCCAAGGATGGATGACTTGATGGATTGCTTGAGTGGGGCGAGATACTTCACCAAGATTGACCTGAAAAGTGGTTATCACCAAATCAGGGTCAGAGAAGGAGATGAATGGAAAACAGCCTTCAAGACAAAGGAAGGACTGTATGAGTGGTTAGTCATGCCATTCGGATTCACTAAAGCACCTAGTACGTTCATGCGGTTGATGAACGAGGTACTGAAACCATTCTTGGGAAAGTTCGTCGCAATGTACCTCGACGACATCTTGATATTCAATGCAACCAAAGTCAAACATTTGGAGCACATTCGACAAGTGTTGCGGAAGCTGCAGGAGGAGAAGCTGATGGTGAACCTGCAGAAATGCTTCTTCATGAAGGAATAACTGGTGTACTTGGGATTTGTAATATCGGGTAAAGGGTTAATGATGGAACCAGAGAAAATGAAGGCTATATTGGAGTGGCCAGAACCGACAAACACAACAGGATTGAGAAGTTTCCATGGACTTGCTAGTTTTTACCGGAAGTTCATCAGAGGATTCAGTCGGATATGTGCACCATTGACAAAGTGCATGAAAAAATGGGTGTTTAAGTGGACAGAAGCTGCCCAGAAATATTTCAACAAGTTGAAAAAGAAGGTGACGGAGAGCCCAGTGTTAGCGCTCCTAGATTTCAACAAAATTTTCCAAGTCGATTGCGACACGAGTGAGATGGAAATTGGTGCAGTATTGACCCAAGAGGGCCGACCAATTGCATTCTTCAGTGAGAAGTTGGATGAAGCGAAGTGAAAATATTCGGTCTACGGCCAGGAGTTTTATGCTATTGTCCAAGCATTGAAGAAGTGGAGGCATTACTTGTTTCCCAAGGAATTTGTGTTGTACACAGATCACCAAGAACTGAGGTGCTTGAATACTCAGTCGAAGATGAATCAACGGCACATGAAGTGGGTCGAATTCCTGCAGGGATATACCTTCATGTTGCGACATAAGTTGGGAAATTCAAACAAGGTTGCTGACGCGCTAAGTCGAAGAGTTGCATTGTTGAACACGATGATAATTCAGGTGATAGGAATAGAGTCGATGAAGACAGAGTATGAGACCGATGAGGATTTTGCGAAAGCATGGAAGGCTAGTCATGAACCATGGAGTGTCGACAGAACTCCATACTTGGATTACTTTATCCAAGAGGGATACCTATTCAAGGGACAACAGTTGTGTATTCCCAGAGGATCCATAAGAGAGAACCTAATCCGAGAGTTGCATAGTGGTGTATTAGCATGTCATTTTGGCATCGACAAGACCAAGGCGTTGGTAGAAGAAAAGTACTATTGGTCAGGGATGATGACAGATGTCGGTAAGTGGGTAAGATAGTGTCGATTTTGCCAGTTGGAAAAGGGAAGAAGTCACAATACGGGGTTGTATACACCATTACCAATGTCGAATACCCCATGGGAGCACCTGAGCATGGATTTTGTGCTAGGATTTTCGAAGACGCGACAGTGAAGCCACTCAATATTTGTTGTAGTCGATATATTTTAGAAGATGGCACACTTTATTCTGTGTTGGAAGACAAGTGACGCCACAAGAATTGTTGTACTATTCTTCAAGGAGATAGTCAGATTGCATGGGTTACTGAAGAGTATAACGTCGGACAGAGATACCAAGTTTATGGGTCATTTCTGGAGAACCCTGTGGAAGAAACTGGACACAAAGTTGCAATTTAGCTCGGCATACCATCCGTAGACTGATGGACAGACCGAGGTGGTAAACAGAAGTTTGGGAAACCTTCTGAGGTGTTTCACGGTCGACAGACCCAAGCAGTGGGAGAATGTGTTGGCGCAAGCAGAATTCGCATATAACAACTCTGTGAATCATCCGACAGGTATGATCCCATTACGAATTGTTCAAGGTCGAAGCCCACATAGAGTGGTGGATTTGGTTGAGATACCGACATAAATTAGGAAGAGTGCAGATGCAGAATCATTCGCAAAACATATGAAGGAAGTGCATGAAGATGTGTGCAAGCGCATTGAAAAGAGCAACGCGGCATACAAGTTGAGATCCGACAGGAAGAAGAGCCTACAGTCGTTCAGCGAAGGAGACATAGTCTATGCGCACTTGAGAAAAGAGAGATTTCTAACAAGAACATATAACAAGATGAAGCTGAAGAAGATTGGACCATGTAGGATTCTGAAGAATATTTCGGACAATGCTTACGTGTTGGAGTTTCCAAAGGAATTGAACATATCTCCTACGTTCAATGTCTCAGATATGTACAAGTATGAAGAAGGTTCAACCAGCAGCAACACGAAAGTGTTGAACATCGACTGGACAGGGAAAATTCCAGATCGACACAAAGAGGAAATCACCAAAGTGTTGGAGGAACGCAAAGTCGGACGCACGCGAAGTTCGCGAAAGAAAGAATATCTAGTTCGATGGAGGGATGATGAGTCGAACGAGGTGACATGGATTTCCAAAGAAGAATACAGGAGACTGACGGAGCAATCGATTTCTTTTTCACATGGGGATTCTGATGCAGGAGCATCGAGGCCTAGGAGAAACAGTCGAAGATGATCGACAAGAGAAGTAGACCAGGGGGATTGCCGACGACGAATGGTGCGGAAGGGAGATTGGTTGTCGAAGCCAAGTAGTCGAGCAAAAATTTTCAATAGAAAATAGGTAGGAGTGAAAGGTCGAGAGTCAACAAGTCTAAGGTCGACAGACGACAGGAGCAGAGCGAAGGCTCAAAGGTCGACATGTTGTCGAACAGCGACACCGATGGATTGCGGCAAAAGCCAAGCGTGGAGTATGGGGTGGACTCACAGTCGTAGAGACTAAGTAAAGCTAACAAGCAAGGTCGAGGGTGACAAAGTATAGTAAGGTCGAGGGTGACAAAGTATAGTAAGGTCGAGGGTGACAAAGTGTAGTATGGTCGAGGAAGGATATGGGGCCGACTACTGTGGCAGAGTCAAAGAAGTGCAGAAGTCAAGGCAACGTACTTAATAGCCATTGGAGGTTGTTGAGGAAGTTATGAGCAGTTATGAAGGTGGTTGAGGATCATGAAAGATGTCACCACAGGCAGAGGTTGTGCAGCACGACCAGAGGGAGCTGACAACTGCAAGTATGCAGGATCAGGGAAAATTAAACGGATAGAGGAAGGATGTAACGCCCCATTTTGACATTACTACCTGAACTACTATTATATGTTGTATTTGTTTGATTGTGAGACTTCGTCGGTTTGACGACACTGTGGACATATGGTTCTATTATTTTGTCGATATATGTGTGTGTATGTGATGTTAGTATTATGATCGATAGTCATGTTTAGATATGTATCATATGTTAATTATGTCTCATATATGCAAATTACTGAATGATGGGTACGTGGATACCATTACAGTTATATGTTGAATAAATGAATGTTATGCCAGGTGCATGGCGAATAAATGAATTTATTGTTGTTATGTTATGATGAAATGTATGTGTACATGTTGAGGAATTATGCACGATATTCTAGACTATATGTCAGAGACTAACTTACAAGTTAAAAGGCTAAGTAATAGTTGGATCCTACGAGGTGGGAGAGCCTCGGGGACATGGACTCCGAAAGATAAATGGTATGTGAGTGATGCATTATTTGCTTTCGCATGATTATTATTGTGATGTTTATTATGATGTATGGGTGGGGTAGGGTTTCAGGAAACTCAACCACCCAGATTGGTTATACGATGACAAACTGAGTACAAATACAACGTTGTTATTATGTTGAGTAGACATAGTCCCTTGTTCCATTAGGGGGGTGAAGGCTTTACCCACCCTTTATCCCCGAAACCCAGAGTCATGGGAGGGTTTTGCTACGGTGCGCTCCCCAAGGTGTGTGATGATGACTGGTGGTTGCCTGCTGGGGAAGCTTGGTCGATGTAGTCGACACTTCATCTTACGGGTTCTAAAGGATAGGATGTGGAAGTTAGTTGTGATTGAGGTAGATGATGTAGGTAGATAGGTGTAGCTTGAAGTCGTGATGAAAACAAGATCTAACTGTGTGTGTGGAAAACCCTTGATTGATTATGTGTCGTAACTCAGTAATGTATGAATTGTCATAACTTAATAAGATGCAGTTAGGCAAAAGACTATACCTTGCAAACTATGTTAAACATGTGTCAGTGAACAATAAGTTTCATGATTATGATTGATGTGTGTGATTTATTACTATTAGTGTACTTACGCGAGGTATGTAAGCAGTAGCTACGCTTACATAACTCGCCTACATATTTATAAATTGCATGAAATAATGCTAAATAATAATGTAATTATTGTCGATTAATAATTAATTAGTGTTGATTAATAAACGAACTATGGCTAACCTAGATAATAACTAATGCAATTAATTAGTAATGCTTGATTGATTGTTAATAAATTTAATTAGTCAAGACTAAGGGTTAAAATGTTAAATTGTAATTATAACGTCAATTTGGTTAATATTAATTAAATGATAATAAAGTCGATTAATGTTAATAAAGTTGGTTAATGATTAATTATTGTAAAGTAAAGTTAATAATTTGGAATAATGTTAATTATTGTTGACTAATGTTCATTATGTGTTATTAGTGATTAGTTAACGTTAATTGGGCTATTCTTATCTTTAGTAATAATTATTAATCAATTTAAATGTAATTAAGAGAGTAACATTGAATGGTAATAGTGCCATGAATGATTATTAGGTTAATTACAAATAATTAGGATTAATTAATTAATTAGGTTACAGTAATAAATAAATATTGATTAGGGTAAATACTTTAAGGTTCAAATTATTGAATGTGGTGGAAGACATTGCCTTATGCCATTACTTAACAAATTTTATAATTGTAATTGAGTTGAATAATTAAAATAAAGATTGAATATAAGTTAATTAGGAAACATTGAGTCGTAAGGTTGAAGGTTGCTTAGAATTTACCAAGGTTGAAATATGTAAAAATAAAACACATATGAACCAACCCATGCATTTATTACACAACATATATATAATATTTTAATGATTAATGAGAGTCAAAGATTAAGGGCTTGAGGACTGACATGGGGGTTGAGGGATTTATGTTAGGGATAGGGTATTAATGGTGGAGGTAAAGAGTCGGCAAGGGGGAGGATAAGGTCGAGAAGAGGAAGGGGAGAGGGGCATCTTCACCTTAGCATGTTTTGAGGAATTGAGCAAAGACATAGGAAATTACAGTCAGGAAGAAGGAAGAGTCGGGTTGGAGATTTTTCTGAAGGGATTAAGTAGGTTGGCTTGTACTCGGTTTGGGATCGGGGGTCCAAAGGGGTACCTTTGGAGCTGGGTGGTTGGCAATACCTCTCCAGTTGGTAGGGTGGCAGCTCAGTTTAGGCTGGTTGAGTTTCAGGATTTGGGGAAGCTTTTGGTTGCAGGGCATACAACACATATAGAAAGGAGGGAAAACACAAGGAAGCAGCAACTAAAAGGGAATCTACTAGCTAATTAACAGGTACTTATCCTACAGGTATATTAATCATTTCTACCTCTGTCAAATTATTATTTCCAGTTATGAAAATAAAACTTATATGTTGTTACACTTGCACCTAATTTAAATGGTTAGAAATAGATAAAAACACATAAATAGCATTTTTTGTAATTCCACCTGTAAATGTGAACTTTATATTTCTTTTCAAGCATGAAGTTTAACCGAAACATCAAAACCTGAAATTTGACACAGTAAGTAACAGTTAAAAGTTAGATTTATTTATTAAATAGGGGACCTAGGTTAGGAACCCTACAAAGGACGTCTTGGGGAACGGAGTGGACCTCGGGAAGAGCAGCAGCAGAGCAAAGTAGAAGGGTAGTGCGGAGTCACAAAGGAGGGGATCAGCAGATCGATCATCAAAGGATCGGGCAGATAGTTCATCCATAGCTCGTCGAGTCTTTCATTCAGCAGAGATCATGAGAGGGAGGAAGATCGCACATAGACGAGAGACAGAGTTTCATTTCTGTATATTGTAACAGGCTAAGGCCGTCTATTTTAGTTGCTTTGTATTTAGACACTGTAATTCATTCAAGTAATAGAAGTCAGCTTCTGGAATTCAGTTCACATCCAGTCTGTGTAAGCACTTGTGTGTTGTTGTGTATTATTGTTAAGCAAGAGGCCCCTTGTCGGGACCACCCTTGCGCCAGTGATTCATGACCCATGGTAAATTTTCCCATGGTATTTGATGTCATGAATTATATTTATTATTTTGTTTATGTCCAAATTATTTTACTATAACATATGACTTATGAAAAAAATTATTAACTCTATAAAAATCCTTTTTTTTTGTAAGTTATAAGTTATTAGCTCGATGATATTTATTTTTTGTACTTAATATATTGCTAGAAGTAAAAAAAAATGTTCTTTTTTAGGTAAGCTGTTTTCTATGGTAAAAAAAACTATTAATTCCAATACCTTGATCCTTGATGGAACTATTTGATTTGATAGTTATTTTTTCATATAATTTTTGTAATTATTAAATAGCTTGATCAAGCTATTTGAGTTAATAGTTATTTTTCCATATAAAATTTAAAGTTTCTTATTATTAAATAGCTCAATCGATCGAACTTTTAGCTTAACCGGAGATAAACCTTCAATCGAGGTATTTAAAAATGCGCTTAAAATATTAATCAAAGGTTTTTAAGACCTTGATCGAGTTAATATCTCAATCAAGAGCTTTAAAAACAAGTCTTTAGCCCTATTTTTACATATTTGATTTTATTGGCCTCTTTGCCAAGATTTACCCTATCGTCGGATGTACCTTAGGTGGCAGAATTCATGTCGATGGATTCGTCGTTGAATTGTCTATCCAATGGAATATACTTTACTTGTTTTTGACTTCATATGATATTTTTTTAATTTTTTTTAAACTTGCACTTAAAAATCATGTCTATAACTTCGAAGCAACTCAAAAAAAAAAATCAGCAACATAAAAGTACACAACCAAAAAAAATCAAAAAACATATACACCCCACATTGACGCGTCCTCTTCAAAAGGGTATTTTTAGTTTTTCAATTTTTGTAATCAGTCAAAAAAAATTTACGTGCACACACAAGTACAAAATGTGATTAAAATTTGCAATGGTTAGTTTCAAAAATCAATAAAAAATAGAATCTTCCAAAATAAATAAATAAATAAAAATGTGTGTGCCCCGGTGCATTCTATGTAGATTATGTTGATTTTTTTTTCCAAAAATTATACATTTACCATTAAATTATTTTATGTGCACAAAAAACACTTGTTAACTTTTTCCTGAAATTTACAAGAACAAACATTTCATTAAATGATATTATTATTATTAAATATAATTGGAAAGACAACATAATTCCCTACAAGTTGTTTTGTTGCATGTCAAAAGTCACAAGGCATACATGAGTTTTGAAGGCTTCGATTTAATAAATGAGTAAAATATTGAATTTTCACCATCACTTTTGGCCAAAAAAGTGTTACCCATCTTCATGGATTCACCCCTTTTTATATAAGTAAAATTAAAGTGGTCCCCAAAAGAAGGCATCACCAACATGGGTAACCATGACAAATCATGAGTAGATAGCCATCATTACAAAGATGAAGCCAATAGTGCCATGAAAAATTGAGAAATCACAAAAAGAGTGAGGAAAAAAAATTGAGAAAAATAGGGACAAACTTGACAAGTTAACCAGAGACTCCCAAATACATTGGCTATAATTAATAAAGAGGACTATGTCGCCAATGTAATAGGAAATGGATTTCAGGACATCTATGTGAGAACAAGTCACTACAACATTTGAAAACAGTGGACAAAAATGAAGTACGAATTCCAAACCCACCAAACAAAATTATTGGTGGCCCATGACTCAAAATTTGAATCTTACGAAAATACACCTGAAGGTCCAAACTCATCAACCACAAAGCATGAAAGAGAACGGGATAGAACAAGTCGACCTAATAGATTTAAAATCAAAATAGCAATGATTGAAAATGAAGCACTGCCAAAAATATCATTAGATTCAATCCATGCACCCAACAAAATAGAAATAAAGAAAATGTGTTGCAAATAAAAAGAATTAATCCAGGAGACCAAATGGAGCAACCAGTTGCAAAATGCATTCTACTACATCCAAGTTCCAAAAAAGAAGAAAGCAATACTATAGTTCCACTGGCTACTGTGACAAGGAAATCATGACATAAGACCGTGAAGCTCAAAGGATCCATAAAAGATAGAAACATAACGATACTTGTATATTTTGACAATACCCATAACCATATAGACATCGATGTCGCTAAACAACTCAACCTTTTTTATACCCGAAAAAGGACCTCACAATTAGGATCATTAATTGACAAAAAGTCAAGTAATAGGAAGATGTCATAGTCTTAGTTCAAATACAAGAACTAGAAGTACAAATAGGACTATATGATCTGCCACTAGAAGATATGGATATGGTGCTAGGCATAGAATGGTTGATACAGATGGGAACTTATACCAAAACCTTTGAAGAACAGTCCATGGAGTTTAACTACAAATTCAACATTGCAATTTACACAATTCTAATTTCAAGAAAGGTGAAATACAACTACTGAAAAAGGAGAAAAAAATATTGTCAAACATACAACAACAAAAGCAAGAGATATATGTAACCAAGAATCATAAAAGCTTCATGTTAAACAACCAGGTCAATCTTAAATGTACAACATCAGGAGACATTCTCCTAACCAATCTTGTGCAACCAAGATTGATCCTCCCGTATAGAGGTGAGCACTTTGATTGTCTTTTGTGCAAAGGTTATTCCTCCCGTATAGAAGTAATTGATCAAATTAATGATGTTGTAAAGTCTTGTTGGAAAAGGCTCCGGACTTATGTGTCAAGTCATGATTCTCATGTGAACCTTCTGTATAAAGGTATCCATGGGATGGACCTCTCGTATAGAGGTGGACCTTTCGTTCAAAGGCCATGCTTTACTTGTTAAAAGCATTTAATGTTGTGTGATGTATTATTAACCATGATCACCAGCTGCTATTAAGTCTCCTTCAGAGATCAATCACCTCTAAAGTGAATTAATTTAGCATATGATCATTTGGTCTGGAATAATATAATACGATCACAGCATCTGATAATTCTTCTTAGTATAATATGATGGATAATTAAAGTTAGCACATATTGACCATGTAGTAAAAGATAAAGAAATAAAAGATAAAGCATAGAGATCAAGAGAATTTGAAATTGCCTATGCAGAGACTTTAGCTAATTAAAGAGAACTCGAATTGTTAAAGCTTCAGTTATAAAGCTTCAATTAAGTAACAATGTATGCCTCAATCAATGCTTCAGTTAAAGCATCAGTTAAAGATATGCAATCAGTTAACTAAAGGAGAACTTAGTGATCACTTCAATCAAATCAACCAACATGATTTTCAGTTAAGAAAAGTTAACTAAAGTGTTAAAAAGCAATTAGTTAACTAAAGTATTTTGCATGACAACACTTTAGTTAAACTAAAAGTTAAAAGACAACACTCAAGTTACAACACTAAAGTTGCTCCTATTGCATGATGACACTTATGTTAACTTGTTAACTAAGTGCTCCTACATTAGTTATGAGGCGAGTTCACTCCAAAGTCAGTTAAGCATGATTTCAAGTAAGGAAGAAAGGCATGGCGCATTGTTGGTGCATGATTGAAGAAACTAGAAGTGCACTACAACTATCCAAGACGATAACTCGCTATGGTTTGCATGGGAGGATTATCCTTCATGCATTGATTCGTTATTCCTTGCATGGAAATGATTTTGTTATATATTGATGTGTTGGGCACATTTTAAAACACATATGATTGATCTCTCTTCTCTATTGCTTCTGTATCTTCACCAAGAATGTTTGGTGATTCCTTTTTTTCCGAAAGCAATTTGTTATGTTGTAAAAGAAAGACATTCTCTGATATCCATTATATTATATTGAGAAAAGTTGTTAGGGTTTTTGTTCTCATTGTTTTGAGAATTTTCCCCAAGGTATATCTTGTGTTATGGTTGTATGAATTTCATGGCATTGAATTGTCTCATTGTTTCAAGTTTCGGCATCTAAAAGAATTAAAGATCAAAGTTCAACCAAATATGAACATGGTATTAGAGCTCAGGGCATGAAGGAGCTCAGTTTTGCATGCCAGCTAGAGCCTACGTAGATCTTGATAAGTTGAGCACAAGATTTGAATACTATGGCATCAATCCTTGTACGACTGGAAGGTCGTCTTGAGGGCACCTCAAACTTCAACACTTGGAAGGCTAGGATTCTCAACATCCTAGAGGAACGTGACTTGGATAGCTACATATACATTGTGCTGGAGGAGCCTACATCTAATGTAGGGCATATCAACTTCAAGAAGAATCAAGATAAGGCCAAACGGATTATCTATGATTCGGTAAAATATAACTTGATGCCCGTGATCACATCGTTGAAGGCCGCAAAAGAATGTTATGATACATTGACTAATCTATATGAGAAGAAGGACCCAGCTCAAAAGAGGGCATTGAAAAACAAGTTACGACACCTCAATATGGACAAGGAAGAGACAATGGCCTCCTTCTTCACTAAGATCTCTCAGGTAAGAGAGCAACTTGTTAAAATTGGAGTTGTAGTGGATGAAGATGATCTCATCCAAACCGTCGTTGATGGTCTCCCATCTTCATGGGAGACATTCTTGGTTCTTATCAATGGTCGAGAAGTGCAGCGTGAGTTTGAAAGATTGTGGCATGACTGTATCCAAGAGGAAGGGAAAATACAGAGCAAAATTATGTGCACTAAAAATAGAATCTTTCCCTCATGGCAAGCATGAAGAAAGGAAAGAAACCCTTCTTCCAAAAGAAATTCTCTCAACCAAAGGAGTTCAACAAAGGCTTTGACAAGTCAAAAGCTAGATACTACAATTGCAACAAGAAAGGTCATTTCTCAAGAGAGTGCAAAGCAAAATGAAAAGGAAAGTTTCATGCTTCTACCGCCATAAAATATGAAACCACTCAAAAGAATGCATCCAGAGAAAAGGAAACGAGAAGGGAGTATTATCTTGTCTCATCCCTTTTGAGATCCGTCATCACAAGTGCAGACACATGGTTGATTGACAGTGATGCATCCAAACATATGACTGGTTACAAGAGTGCCATCACTAACCTAAAGGAGAAAAAGTTCACATGCATGGTAGAGTTGGGGGACAACTTGTTAGACGGACAATCTACCAAGAGCGGACTCAAGGCCTCATCTCCCTAAACTCAACGTAAGACTAGAACAAATAGGACAAAATATAATCTACTTTCCTAGATCAAATAGAAGTGAAAATGAATGAGTAGATTGTCTAGCTCAGATTTGCAGATCCCTTTCTTCTTCCTTGATCCGATGCTCCAACATCGTCAGATCTTAAGTTGTAAGACCCTGTTGAACATATAGAAGATAACAAATAGCAAAAGCATATATTTCATATGATAGACCTAAGTTAAAAGTTAAGGAGGAAAACTCTAAATATTACCAATGCAACAACATTTATGGAAAGCAATTATATTAACTGTATAAAAAGTGGGGAGTACAATATAAAAGAGAATTACAACCAATGCCTCAACGTTGCAATCTCCTTTCGACAAGTCAAGCCAAAGCTCCTAGAGAGAAGTAGGTATCTCCAAGGCTAGAGTGCTAAATCTACTGAGCTAATTCCACCAGCATAAGAGTACCATAGACTTCCCCCTTTTGGAATGGGAGTGAGCTTCACTTATATAGGACTAAGTGGATAGAATAGATTGAGATATGGTAGAAGAGAGTTAGGGGATCCTTCCAAGAGGCTAGGAACTGAATGCCAGCTTCCCCAAAGGCTAGGGATAGGGATACACATCACCAAGCTTCGAGAATAGGCTCGAAGAAGTTATTTTAGTCAATTAACTGACATCATCGCAAGTTGTAAGAGGACAACCTGCGACGTCGCAGGTTGCATGAGGACAACCTGCGACGACCTCTCAAAACCTAGTATAAAAGGGTCTTCACCTCTTCCAAGTGGATGGCTTAGTCAAAGGAACTTCAGGGATGTTTACACTGACTATCATGATGGTAATATTTTAGGTGTAACACAACTCAACATATTCGAACCAAGGAGTTGGATCCACCTCATTCCAGCTGAGCACCGATGATATTTTACATGTGGAGGACATTCTATATGTTCCAGGCTTGAAGAAGAACCTCCTTTCAGTTTCGATTCTTGAAGAAAAAGGCTTATGAGTTATCTTCATGGATAACAAAGCACTTTTATGGCCAAAGAAAAAAAGCCTAGAATCTGATTCTGTGATTGGAGTTCAAGAGGGACGACTCTACAAGGCACCCGAGAAGTACATTCAAACTATGATTCACCACACTATCAGTGCATGTGAGCTATGGCACCGAAGGCTTGGACACCTACACTACAAAACACTACCAGGACTTCAAAAGATGGTAAAATGTATGCCCATATTTGATTTTGAGCATGATAGTGTATGTCGGGGTTGTGCACTTGGGAGGAATGTTAAGAAAAAAAAATTCAGCAATACTACTAGATCTAAAGGGATTTTAGATTTAATACATTCTGATGTATGTGGTCCCTTGTCATCCCTCTCCCTAAGTGGCTTCTTATATTATGTATTGTTCATAGATGATTTTTCTACGAAGTCATGGATTTATTTCATGAAGGCTAAAAGTGAAACTCTTAGCAAATTTAAAGAGTTTAAAGCCCTAGTTGAAAATCAGAAAGAAAAGCACATTTGTGCATTAAGGTTTGATAATGGAGGTGAATTTGATTCACATGCATTTAATGAGCTATGTAGTGATGCAGGAATATGTAGACAGTTAACAGTACCATACAACCCTCAGCAAAATGGGGTTTCTAAAAGGAAGAATAGAACCATATATGAGGTTGTTAAATCCATGATGCATGATCAAGATATGTCTACCTCATTATGGGCAGAAGCCACCAGTACAGCTATGTACATCCAGAATAGAATCCTGCATGTCATTCTAGATGAGAAGACACCAAAACAAGTGTATATCGGTGAGAATCCAGACATCTCACACTTGAGGATCTTCGGGATACTAGTATACATTCATGTACCGAAAGAAAAGAGAACAAAGATGGAGCCTTCTGGAAAGAAAGGCACCTTTGTGGGTTATAGCGAGTCATCCAAAGCATACCAAATATATGTACTTGGTGAGAGACACATTGAAGTCGGTCGAGATGTTACCTTCCATGAGGAAGCTTCTTTCAAAAGATCGAAAGAGATTCAATGTGATTTGGAAATGGAGGATCCTAAGTCTAATTCTCCCCCTTCGTAGTTTGAGAGAGAGAAACCAGAAGATTCCTCATATTCGATAGCTCCTGAAGAAGCAGTAGAATTGATTGAAAGGTCCCCTGATGAACCTCCCGCTAAATGAAGATTTGCTTGGTTCCGAGATATCTTACAAGATGCAGAGAAACGTGGAGCACTAGCAGGCTCATCCAGAGAGTGCAAGCAACTTGACAGATATTCAAGGTATGTTGCACTGATGAGTCACATCTGCGATTCAGAACCATCCTCATATGAAGAAGTTGCAAAGCAACAAGTTTGGAAAGATGCAATGACAGAAGATTACAACTCTATAATGAAGAATGATGTTTGGGAGGTTGTTCCCAAACCTAATGGGAAGTCCATTGTGACTTCCAGATGGCTTTACAAGATAAAGCATGTTACGGATGGTAGCATTGAGAAGTATAAATCCAGATTCATTGCCAGAGGCTTCTCTTGTAAAGAAGGCATCGATTATGATGAGACATTTTCCCCTGTGGAAAGGTACACCACAATTCAAGCAATGATTTCACTTGCATCTATTCTAGGATGGAAACTTCACCAGATGGATGTGAAGACAGCCTTCCTCAATGGTGAGGTTGAAGAAGAGGTTTATATTCAACATCCTAAAGGATTTGGGGTGCATGGGAAGGAGTCCCATGTTTGCAAGCTAAAGAAAGCTCTTTATGGGCTCAAGCAAGCCCTCGAGGCTTGGTACTCCAGAATTGATAGTTACCTTCTTAAACTGGGTTTCTGTAAGAGTGAAGTTGATCCAAATTTGTGCTTCAAAGTAATGAAGAACCAACCGTTGATATTGGTTACGTATGTTGATGATTTATTTCTGACTAGAGAGGAACATCTGATTGCTCGGTGCAAGTGGGAGCTCACCTCAAAGTTCGATATAAAAGACTTAGGTCTGATGCACTACTTTCTTAGCCTTGAGATTTGGCAAAGAAAAGATGAAATTTTTCTCTCTTGAGGGAAGTACACTGTGGAAATATTGCGCATGTTTGGCATGATATATTGCAAATCTATGACTACACTGATGGTTTCCAATTTGAGGAAACTTCATGAGTAAATATCTGGATCAGATCCAGTAGATCCCACTTTGTATAGAAAGCTTATAGGCTCACTAATGTACTTGATACATTCGAGGCCTAATGTATGTTATCTTATTAGCATTCTGAGTCAATTTATGTATGATCCGAGACACAAACAGTGGATAGTTGCTAAGCATGTGCTTAGGTACCTTCGAGGTACAATTTCATATGGACTCAGATATGCCTCAAGTGGAGGATTCATGTTACTTGTTTACACAAACTCAGACTGGTGAGGAATCATTGTGGACCGTAAGAGTACATCCGACTACTGTTATAACCTAGGATCAGCTGTGATATCTTGGTCCAGCAGGAAACAGGGATCCATAGCCCAGAGCACTACAGAAGCATAATACATAGCTACTAGTGTTGCCTACTGAGAAGCAGTGTGGCTCAGAAAGCTACTTGTAGGGTTGTTCAGTGAAAAGCTTGAGCCTGCAGTTATTAGGTGTGACAATCGAAGTTGCATCAAGCTTTCCGAAAACCCAGTTTTTCATGACAAGTCGAAGCACATTGAAATGAAGTATCACTTCATCCGAGACACGGTCCATAAAGGTACAGTGAAACTTCAGTACATTGCTACTGATGAGCATATTGCAGATGTGTTAACAAAGCCTCTGTCAGTGACAAAGTTCAAGTACTTCCGAGACAAGCTTGGTATGGCAGAGAATGCCTCCCTCATTGAGAGGGAATGTTAAATGTACAGCATCAGAAGGCATTCTCAAAACCAATCTTGTGCAACCAAGATTGATCCTCCCGTATAGAGGTGAGCACTTTGATTGCCTTCCATGTAAAGGTTATTCCTCTCATATAGAGGTAATTGATCAAAGTAATGATGTTGTACAATCTTGTTGGACAAGGCTCTGGACTTGTGTGTCAAGTCATGATTCTCATGTGAACCTTTCATATAAAGGTATCCATGGGATGGACCTCCCGTATAGAGGTGGACCTTCTGTATAAAGGTCATGCTTTACTTGTTAAAAGCATTTAATGTTGGGTGATGTATTATTAACCATGATCACCAATTTCTATTAAGTCTCCTTCGGAGATTGATCACCTCTAAAGTGCATTACTTTAGCATATGATCATTTAGTTTGAAATAATATAATATGATCACAACATGCAATCATTCTTCTTAGTATAATATGATGGATAATTGAAGTTAGCACATATTGACCATGTAGTAAAAGATAAAGAAATAAAAGATAAAGCATAGAGATCAAGAGAATTCCAAATTTCCCATGCAAACACTTAAGCTAATTAAAGAGAACTCGAATTGTCAAAGCTTCAGTTAAGTAACAACGTATGCCTTAATCAATGCTTCAGTTAAAGCACTAGTTAAAGATATGCAATCAGTTGACTAAAGGAGAACTTAGTGATCATTTCATAAAATCAATCAACATGATTTCAGTTAAGAAAAGTTAACTAAAGTGTTAAAAATGAATTAGTTAACTAAAGTGTTTTGCATGACGACACTTTAGTTAAACTAAAAGTTAAAAGACGACACTTAAGTTACAACACTAAAGTTGCTCCTATTGCATGATGACACTTATGTTAACTTGTTAACCAAGTGCTCCAAAGTCAGTTGAGCATGATTTCAAGTTAAGGAAGAAAGGCATGGCGCATTGTTGGTGTATATTGATTAAAGAAACTAGAAGTGCACTGCAATTATCCAAGAAGATAACTCGCTATGGTTTGCATGGGAGGCTTATCCTTCATGCATTGATTCGTTATTCCTTGCATGGAAGTGATTTTTGGTATATATTGATGTGCTAGGCACATTGGAAAACACATCCGATTGATCTCTCTTCTCTATTGCTTTTGTATCTTCACCAAGAGTGTTTGGTGATCTCTTATCTTCCAAAAGTAATCTACTATGTTGTAAAAGAAATACATTCTCTGCTATCCATTATATTATACTGAGAAGAGTTGTTGGGGTTTTTGTTCTCATTGTTTTGAGGATTTTCCCTAGGGTATATCTTGTGTTATGGTTGTATGAATTTCATGTGATTGAAGTGTCTCATTGTTTCAAGTTTTGGCATCTAAAAGAATTAAAGGTCAAAGCTCAACCCAATATTAACAGTCAAAAGACCTCAAGATATGATACAAGAGATGCAAAGGAACCTTGCCAACACTCGAAGCATAAACAAAGTCAAACCACTACAACCAAACAAACTTGATGCCACCACGAAAACATGCTTAGCTAGAGAGTATCCTATTTACTATGCTTCGAGAACAAAGCATTCCTTAAGGGGGACACAATGTTTGTTTGTTTTGTTTTTTCGAAGATGCCAAAACCTATCATAACTCAATTTTCAAACCGACAGTGAAGACAACCATCATTGGCTAGTATTTATAAATGAAAGTTGACTCATCACTATTATTCAAGGAAAACCATGCCACCCGATAATCCATTGGTGCCACCTGATAACCCATTAGTGGTTTATAAGAGGACAGACTTTACTCTTTCCAAATGGTATTACGTCCAAGGAAGACAAGCTCTTAGCCAATTAGAAGGAATTTTAGGTCTTGATCCAATCCCAGTGGCAATGTTATAAACATAATAATAATAATAATAATACAATTAAGTTAATGAAAGGTCAAAGGACACATACCTCCACCTCGTGACCAATCAATGTGTATAAGTATATCATCATGAGGCTCATTGTAATGATCATTCTTACTAATCAAATGTTATATATATATATATATGCATAAATAATTCTATCATTCGTATGAAACAAGAACTATTTATGACAACTTCTTACAAGGTCCTTCAAGCTAGTATAATGCCCTCAAGCATCACAATATGCCTCACTATGTACTAATGGGTCTTCATTCCAACCAAGTCTTCATGCCAACAATTGAACTCCTTACTCTAAAGGGTCTTCAACGATCATTTTTTTCTCTCCATCTTCATCCTCATTGTACCATGTGCTAGAGGAAACACACACGAGGTTTAATACAAATTGATTATTCGCCTCTCTCCCTCTTCCTAATCCTCTGCCATCTATTTGTCTAAATAGAAAAAACAAACTACCCTAAAACTGTGGGATGAAATAAAATTTGGGTCGAAAATCCCTTCCCATCTAAATAATTGTTCTATATGTACAAGTAGAGATAACACCATACACTTGTCCCTTTTGTTTCCTAAATGATTGTACAAAAGTTATGTCTTCTTAACTAAATTAATAATTTAAGGGATTATAAATCTCTTCATAGAAAAATCAACTAAAGTGCATGAGTGATTCCACCAAGGGTCATATCTTTAGCTCATCAAGTCACAAGGAATCCATCTAACCATTGTAGGGTTCCCCCAATGAAAAAAACCATATTCTGCATTAAACTTCCTCCACTACCACATGATTTTGTGTTTGGGTTTCCTCTGGAGGGATTCTAATGGATTACACTGGGTAAGGTTGTGATAAACAATGTTAATGTCTAAAACAAATAGGCAAGATTGATTAATGGATAACCATATAACCACCTTTGATATTAACGTTGACGGCCCCTACATCAAGCAATTCGATGCAATTCTCCATATCTTCCTCTATTGACTTTTTGTTATTTGAGTCTTAACAATACATTATATGTCACAACAGGACAATCAAGGTGATGAAAGCCTAATAGTGTTATAGTTCCCACCATGGTTCGGTTCTTGAATAAAGTGGTGGGTGCACTCTTGTAAGGGAGCCATTGATAAGTGATTGAGCAATCATGATCATTAACTCTTGTCTGGAGGTCACATGCCAAAATGTGTAAATCATGGATACACAACATTTAATAATAATAATAATAATCTATTTTTAAGGTCACCACCAAGCGAGACACCAATTTGGTGTATGAGACCCTCTTGTTTGTGGGACAAGGGACCCGCCTCTGCGCAACGATTTAACTGCTAAAATCTACAAAGGTGTACATACCCTCCTACCCCCGCCAGATTTGAACTTGTGACCTCCTAGGAGGAAACACATGCTCTTAACCATTAGGCCCACTCAGGTTGTACTATTATTGAGACGAATGAAGCTTCTTGAGATTCATTCATAATAAATTGTGTAAAAACTCCAACTATACATGAAACAATGCCCTTATACCAAACTGATCTAACAATGCACTAGTGAAATTAGTACAACCACATCAACAACTATGAAAAACTCAACTTATTGCACATGTAAAGAAGTAAATCATATGTAAACTATAATGAATCCATGGATCAAACACACATTTGCACAATAAATTTACATAATAACTTAACTCTCATTTCTCATTAATGAAACAACCATGTAAGATAGATATTTATTGTATGAAGTTTACAACACCACTAGTAATACACTTGTAACACGCTACCAACACTAACATGTCCATAATATTAGGGTGATGTATAAAAAATTACCAAGGGATTATGAGACAATGCATTTATTGTCTATTCATATCCTTCAATACATCGATATACAAATTTTGATAAGAGAAAGAAACTAAGAGATTGGAAGACAATCTATCATCACTAATGGTGCACTGTGTGTGACTACTTGTTAAGATGTTCGTCACCATGTTCATAATTTAGGGCAGCCTATAGAGATTATGAAACAATGCATTTCTCATCTATTTATATCCTAAAATACATAGGTGTATAAAGTTTGGAAAGATGAAAAAAAATAAGAGAAAGGAGGGTGATCTGTCTGTTGAGTTTTTAATATAACAATATAATTTCAATCTTTATTTGCAGCAGAAATAAATAAGGATCACTTAATGATAACCATGCACATAAATACAAAGACACTGAGATTTTATCCTGGGAAACCCTTCTACACAAGGGAAGAAAACCCAACAACCTTTCTTATGTAGAGAATCAATTCAAGGTACAAAGTACATCAGATATAGGAGTAACCAGATATAAGAATAACCCCAAAGATAGAAAACCCAGAGAAAACAATATTCTTCTAGCCGTCGTCCTTCTCTCTTGCACACTTGTGTAGCTTGCTTGAGCGAACTTGCTTGGTGAGAATGAGTGAGGCATCCTCTCTATTTATACTTTTTCATGTTTTCTCTTTCACTTTTGTTGGGGCTAACTTGCACACTTGTTGAGGCTGACTTGCCTTTATGAATAATAAAAATTGCTTATTGTTCTTCTTCTTTGGGGCCGACTTGTTAGAGGAGACCTCCCGATGCTACAATCACCAACACTCCCTCTTATCTAGGGAGGTATCATCATGCTAGAACACATCTGGATTTCATCTGAGCATCACGACTTATCTTGAACATCTCTTCATCATAAGAAAGGTCTTCTCACAACATCCTCTATGGGATACAACCCAAATATCTCACTAGGGCTACAACCACAAGTGAGTCATCACCACATCATGGGCTACAACCTTATGATATCCACAAGGGCTATAACCTCATGTGGGCTCACAAGGGTCACAACCTCATGTGAGACTTTGTCAACCATGTCAAGGGCTACAACCACATGACGACCACAAGGGCTACAACCACATGTGTGCTCACAAGTGCTACAACCACGTGTGAGACTTCTCCACGTATGTAGGGGCTACAACCTCAAGGGACAATGGGTTACAACCCATAAGTCTCCCAACCACATGGGCTACACCCCAAGGGTTGTTGGGAACCAACCCAGTGACAAGTTATCCCAACCACGTGGTCTACACCCCAAGGGTTGTTGGGCACCAACCCATTGATGAGCCATTCCCAACCACAAGGGCTACTAGGCATCAACCCAGAGACTCATACATACACAACTCATTCCATCAAGAAGTGTCCATGTACAACATATCAGTTCATCGATATGTCTATCACAGATCAGTCCAGGGAGAATGTCTCATTGATGCTGCAACTTCTCCCTTAGTGTTGGAACCTCCTGCTCCCTCTGCACCAAAGCATACCACTACAAGTTGCACTACTGGACAATGTTGCTCATCCATCAGTGTCATCTCTCATCAAGTGAGTCTACTGAGATAAGCTTCTCGCTCTCACTGGATGTCACTCCAGACTGCCTCTAGAACTGTATTGCAACCTCCCTCTGCAACATTGCATCATACTCTCCCTCTAGAACTGCTCAATGGCTTGTCCATCATCCTATACGAGGTGTCATCCCAGATGCCAATCTGAACTGCACCCTGAACACTAGCTCTCATAGAGAAAATAATCACAACTTCTCATGAGAGTATATTGGTCTAGTGTCAACCAGGCATATCACAGATCAATAAACTGCCTATATATGGTGTGATCTACCAAATCTGAATCGGAAGCACACTCAACTTCTTCAATATCATCACTGTCGGTGTAGCCATGGACTCACAATGCTATATATGCTCAAGATCTAAACCGTGTACTCCCCTCAACCGAAGAAGATCTCATCTGGTCTCGACCACACCTCCAATCTCAAGAAGTAATACAATAGGTCAAGATCCTCATCTTGAACTCAGACGCTAACTTCCTCTGGATCTGTCGATGAATCTCTTTGTCTCGGTGGGGAACAGCATCACATTCAAGGAATCATCATCAACCATTTGTGCCACCTGCACATGTTGAGTCCTGAGCCACTGCTCTAACTGAACATATGTATACTGCAACACCTCAAAGGTCAACTGAGTAGTTCTTGTCCTAGAGCATACTAACTCTCCACTTAGGCACAAGTAATGCTCTAACCACTTCTAGAGTTTGTCGTGACTACAACTAGAAGTCAACTACTCTTCATGTGGTCCCCACATCTCAGGTATCATGCTTAAGTAACTGAGGAGCTCCAGAGAACTCATCAGAACTCATCAACTGCTACTAACTGTAACTCCTCATGATCATCAAAAGGATGAACATCTGTAGTAGAAAGACCAACATCTGTTGGAGCCTCATGTTCCCAACCATCAATCTCCATATGAGATCCTTTGGACCTGTAGGTCATGGGTCCACATATGGTTGAATGTACTAGATCCACATATATATGTTGTCATTGTTGAACAGTCATCACATCCACTATAGTTGCTCCCTTTGTTACAGAAGCCATCTTGCTATATGTTCTGGAACCTTGGTTGAGAGCCATGCTCCTAAAAGCATCCTACTTCTAAGCACCCTGCTCCCTTTCAAACACTGCATATCAATGAGATATGTAACCTAGCTGACTTCACATCCATCACTTGTCGTTCAAAGCAAGTCTCGTCATTCTTCTCTTGTAGGCCATAGCATATGGTCTTTCCTACAAGCCAAATTTGGTGAAATAGTCAGCAACATTGCATGTTAATGCAATGACAATTTCTTATGTATAATGGCATAGTGCACACAATCAAGTTAGCATCTTAGCAAATGATTTAGCACAACACCCATCCATATCCCAAACACACATGGTGACTATCTAGATGCCTTCCATCTCCACCAAAACATACTATCAAGAGCGTGCACTACTCCCAGCATGTTAGCAAAGAGGTTTCATCCTAGACTAGCTCCATCAAGGGCTTACGAGATGTTGTGCAACACTATAGGCTCTTACATAACATATACATAACATGCACTACAAGAGCCTACTGCTCACCAATATCAGTCATATATAAATGCATAAAAGAAAAACTGTATCATAGATCTACATATAACTGTTATGAACAATATTATTTAAGTATGTTCAAAACACTCAGAAATTTAAGGAAAAACTCAAATGACAGTAGAAATACTTATCTTTCATGTGTTTTGTTAACTCCCTCTTGATCTCTACCTCATTGCAGAAATCACTGGAGTCCTTGAATCTTTATCTTCTTTCTTGTCAAAAGCTCATTGAAAACTGCAATCTAGATCTTCATACATCACCAATGACAATCACATCCTCTAGAGATAATGTAATCAATGGTGCACACATAGAGTGTACTAGAAGAATTACTCCTTTCGACGATCATCTGCAATTTCCTCAAGCTTGACTTATTTTGTCTTCTTTGATGGAGGGTCATCAACACTGGTTGTTTTGTTGAATCCCTCTTGATCTCTACCTCCTTGCATAAATCACTAGAGTCCTCATATCTTTATCTTATTTCTTGTTGAAAGCTCATTGAAAAGTGCAACCTAGATCTTCATACATCACCAATGACAATCACATCATCTAGAGATAACGTAATCATTGGTGCACACATAGGGTGTATTAGAAGAAGTATTCCTTTCGATGATCATCTATAATTTCCTCAAGCTCGTCTTCTTTTATCTTCTTTGATGGAGGCTCATCAACACTAGCTGTCGATGCATAATGCTTTCTCTTCCTCAACGAGGGACAATGTCTGGCAAAGTGACCGTACTTATCACATTTGAAGCATTGAATATGTGAAATATCCTTCTTTTTTGTTCTATAATTGGACTTGATCTTCCACCTTTATCTTTTATGGCTTGACTCTTCCTTCCCTTTTCTCTTCCTATTTTAGCATGGGCTACAGGGGTTTGGCTTTCTTCATGTTGAAAGCCATGCCTATTGTCTCTGGCTGCAAGTCTATTTTCTTCCTGAGTACAATTTGTCGATAATCAATCAAACTTGGGCAATTTAGATCACCCACTAATGCTTTGAATGAATGGTTCCCAAGAATGGGGAAGACCATTGAGGGTCATCATGACAAGCTCTTTGTCTTCAATTATCTCCCCAATGGTGCCCAATTGATCTTTCAACTCAAAAATCTTCATGAAGTAAGATGCAACTGAGTCTACTCTAGTCATCTTGACATTGGATAGTTGTTGTCTTAAGGCAAGTGCTCTGTTGAAATTATTGTTCTCAAATAACTTCTTCAAAGCATCAAACATTTTCTTGGTCGTCTTCTTCTGGGAGATTTGAGGTATCAAGTGATCTTTTATAGAGTCTATCAGAATCCTTCTTGTCTTTGTGTCATTCTTCTTCCATTAAGACTTCTCTGCTTCTTCTGGTTCTGGTACATTTTCATTCACAAATTTTAGAACTACGGGATGATGAGTACCCTAGACTTCCATGAGTTGAAGTTGGAAGCCCCATCAAGTCTATCTTCCACTTTCACACTGTTCATTGCGACTGCAAGCTGAAAACTGAAACTAGGATTTGAAATCTGATTTAAAAACCCTAGCAGGAGCTAGGTCAAAATTGAAGTTTGGAAATTGAGAAATTCGATTCCACATATAGATGTGCCCTCCTAAGGCGAGTTCAAGAATGCCAAGATCGAACCCAATATGTGGTCAGAAGAGCTTAAAGCAAGAAGCCCTAGTTCTTGACTGCGGCAGAAATTAGGTCAAAATTGAAAATTCACCAAACTAAACTTTGCCTCCACAAAAAGGTGTGCCCTCCTAGGGCAAGTCTCACAAGTGCTCTTTTCAAGTCAATCTATGGAGAGAAGTGTCCAAACTTGGATGCCCTAGTTTCCGACAATGGCTTCTTTCAATACTGCTCTAATACCATGTTGAGTTTTTAATATAGTAGTATAATTTCAATTTTTATTTGCAGCAAAATAAATAAGGATCACTGAATGATAACCATGCACAGAAACACAAAGACACAGGGATTTTATCCTGGGAAACCCTTCTACACAAGGGAAGAAAACCCAACAACCTTTCTTATGTAGAGAATCAATTCAAGATACAAGGTACATCAGATATAAGAGTAACCAAATATAAGAATAATCCCAAAGATAACAAACCTAGAGAAAACAATGTTCTTCTTATAGCCTTCGTCCTTCTCTCTCTTGTGCACTTGTGTAGCTTGCTTGAGCGAACTTGCTTGGTGAGAATGAGTGAGGTGTCCTCTCTATTTATACTTTTTCATGTTTGATCTTTCACTTTTGTTGGGGCCAACTTGCACACTTGTTGAGGCCGACTTGCCTTTATGAATAATAAAAATTATTTATTGTTCTTCTTCTTTGGGGCCAACTTGTTAGAGGAGACCTACTGACGCTACAATCACCAACATTGTCATAACTTATGGTGCTATGTGTGTGACCACTTGTTAAGCTATCCATCCACATTAGTGCACCCACATCGAGTTGGCAGGTGAAAGTAGAACAAAAATGGTGAAAATGTAGCATGACCAAATTTTGGGAACAATATCACTAAGTGACAACATTGAAATTGCATGATTGAGATACCACTACATCGACAACAAATCCCCAAAATTATAACTCTATTCCACACCAAGGCTTACCACTACATTGTACATCCCATGTTGATTAGACACAATTCTAAACCTATAATAAAGCAACCAAATATGCACACTCATAATTAGAGGAATGCTTGGTTGAGCTTTTTAGTGTGACTCTAGTCATGGAATTAGTTAATCTCTAATTCTTTTCAATATCAATGTAGGCTATACAAGGTTGTCAATTGTGTATATGTGGCACATAAGTTGAGGTTACTTGTCATGATTAAGCTAGGAAGGAATATTGCAAAAGAACCTTACTTGTCATATTAAGACAACATATTGATGTATAGTACAATTTTGTTAGAGAAGGTTAATGACTTGAATCATGTTGTAGACTCGTTAACAAACATTGACAATATTGAGAAATTCTCTTAATGTAGAGAATCAATGAGCATAGCTCCCTTTCACGACATTTTATGAATGCTCGACCCCCTTTCCTTTTGCAAAGTATTCAACAAGTGGGATAATAATGGACATGCATTGTATTCTTTGCAAATCCATTGAGCATCTATAATGAAAATAAATTTCAACAAGAAAAATAATAATAATAAGCTAAGGGACAACCCTTCACCTTTGTGACTCGTCAATGAATATAAATATATACCATCACAAGGTTGATTGTATCAATCATCTCATTCATTCATTATAAATTATATATTATTAATTATATATGGATTTAAACTATGCTTCATTCACGATGGATATATATCTTTGTATATATGAACTATCGTTTGTTACATTGGTATCAAATCCCCTTCTCAAGCGCTTCTGTTGATCTGGCCTTTGGACACAAATTTGTCAAAGTTTCTCTAATCTTGGTCTTTGATCATGAACTAGTTTTTTGCCATTTTTAAGATCAAAAGTTTCGTGAAGAAAGATTATACCACCGCAAATTAACTCTACTGCCAAACGCATAGCAAATAAATGTTACAAAGCTCACACCGTTCACACTTGGATGAAGGTAAAGAACAAGGTTAACATTTCTTTTTGTAAATTATAGCTCAAAATAATTGGAGGCACCAAAGCAATTAAAGTGAGCACTTCACATCAAATTGGTATCACTAAGTTCACTTGAATTTGAAAATGTATAAACAAAACAAAAAACAAAATAAAACTATTGCAAATCATTGCTATTGTAGAGACTCAACTGCTATACCTTGAAGAGCATCCATGGAAGATCATTCTGCTGAAATTTAAAGGAGCATATTGCAAATCAAAGGAACATAAATTAACATAGTGTAAGGTCAGATGGTCGTTGACATACATGGCACCAACCATAACCAGAGAAGCCCCCTAAGAAATTAAAGCTTATGTCTACAGTTACTTGGAGAGACTCTACAACCGTCGTGTGAGGAAGAGAGTGCAGAAGAAGTTTGAGTAGTGTCAATAAAACCCAAATTACACGTCCTAATAAGACCGTTTTTTAAGTAAAAATCAATTTCCAAAGAATCCAATCTAACCATTGCAACTTTACCTCGACAATCCTACCTCAGCAATCCTATCAAATATGTCAAAATGTTAAGACGAGGTGAAACGTAACAAGTGACACGAGGTGATATATATAAATTGAATCAAGTGACTATATATCTCATCCTCCTTTCTTTGTATATTATATGATTATGAATGTGAGGATTAAAATTAAAACTAAAATAAGTCAAATGAAGTAAACCAAAAGTGTGTGTATATACATATATATATATATTCCCTACAGAAAAGGAAGATTATTTATTAAAGAGCATTTTTGAAATTCTTAAAGGTATATAAGTTGAAAGGAAAATATCTTATAATTAAAAGTCAAATATTCTATATAGCTACCATGGTGACGTTGAATAGAAATTTCACAAAAGATCCAACCTTCTCAATTAAATCTCTCTTTTTCACAATGGAGTTCAAATATTTGTCAATCATTGTTGCAAAGGAACATCAAACTAGTGCACAAATGCATAAATTTGTGACGCTAGACAACAAACAAGCTCACAACAAAAGTCAAAGATCTCAAGAAGAAATCTGACAAGAAATTATCAAAATAAAAAAGGCGAAAGTTTTCATTTAAAGAACTGTAATCAAAGTTTGGTTGTTCACATCAAGAAACTAAAGAACAAGAGTAAAAAAAAAACTAGAATGACTTGCAACAAAATATCATTAATTGATAATAAAAAAACGATAATTGATCTACTTGAATTGGAGAAATCATTAGAAATAATTAAATATGGAAAAAAACAAAATAGGTCCAATCAACATCAAAAATCCAAAAAAGGAAAATCCAATTACAGTAGGGATATCATCATACATTTAAGTACAAACAATGGATATAAAATCCCTAGCAAATCCAAGTGTCTCTACTAATACAAATTCATTGATCCACATATCAACACTAGTGTATGAAGAAGATATAATGCCAACGATGAATCGAGAAAATTCCAAAATTACGAAAAGGAAAGATCATGTTAAAAGGACACATTATCAATATCATAATCACAATAGCCCATACCTTGACCAATCAATACATCAACATTGTTTGAAACAAAGAAAATATTCAACCTACATTTTGAAAAATATTAATTTTGTACAATTAGGTCTCAAAATAGAGGTCATATTAGACAACACAATACAAAAAGTTATAATTTCCATGGAGATGGAAATTAGGGAGGTCTGCGCCTCTTACAATTCCACGATTCTACTCAATGCTTCAAAGATCATATCGCCTTGTTTCTTCAACCATCATAACTTCAAGAATCAAGAATTTTGACAAGGCATTGTAGGCCAAAACAAAGACATCGCTCTCACCATAAAATGCTTGGAGGAAAAACCTTTCTTAAAAGGAGAAGCAATGCAATGAGTATAAAATTCAATAATAATAGTAATAAACTACGAAACACAACCCTTGACCTGAACAACTAGCCAATGTGTGTATCTGTATCATCACAATGTCTCAACACTATCATGGGAGAGGAGTCCATTTTTCATATGTTGTTTGGCCCATTTTTTCAACCCATTGTAATCTAATACCACTTGGCAAATTGGGGTTGTATGATGGTGCAGAATACACAACCACTGGATTGTGAACTACTTTGTTAAAATAATGAGATAGAGATGTACAACATTGTTAAACACCAATTTTTCTATGTAAGGCTTCCTAAGTAAAATCTATGTATATTGTGTGAATGTGCCATTAATTCCTTTATTTTTAAGATTTACTATCATTACTTCTCTTACACATACTAATCAAACTCTTCATTTTTTTCGAAAAAAAAAATATTGTTTTTTAAAAGACTCCTCTGATATATATTGTAACTTACGTGAAAGGTCTACAAATTTAATGTCCACTCCTATACTTCTTGGGCAAATTACACCTCAACTTGACTAGAGTGAAAGCAATTTTAGTATGTCTTACATGATCTCAATTCTTTTGCATTTCTTGAGTTGTAACACTACTACAAAAGTTCCTTCCAAGAGCTGTCAAATAATTTTAATTACTTAGGAGTGCTGTTGATTGCCTTTGAAGGGCCTAAGCCTAATGGGAACAACGCACGTCTTTCCCTGATTGTATACTTGGGGGTACCTTTTTTTCCTTTCGCCTATTAACTTCAATCCACCCCCTTGTTGATTGTACCCATATGGAATGTTAGGAAGGGGGGCACCACAATCTACTCAACTTTGGTAACATCCATCAAAGAGTTTTCACTACTTGAAGATTCTTTTTCATCTTCAACTTCCTCCTCCTTCGTTCCTCCTTCGTGGAGTTTGTAACTTCTATGAAATGATGGTGCTTTGTGGCACCTTTCCACCAAGCATATCATTGATTATGATTCTTAGTCTGTCTTCTAACAATTCTTGGAAAACTTAATAATATCCTCATCTACATTTTGCTTTGTACAAGGACCATACTCAAAGTACAAGCCATGTTTAAAGACTACATACTAGTAACCTAAATTTTGCTTCCAAAGTTTGCCCACTACCTCAATCAAGATAACTTTAATAACACCATTTCCAAAGCTCACTTCTACACACAACCTGGGAAACTTACAAAGAGCATAAATGGAAATTTCCTAAAGCATTCTTTATGAAGGTCAATGACTCATCCCCAAAAGTGCAAAAATAGATTTAGAACTCTAACTCGATTAAGAATGAAGTTAACGAGTCTATGTCAAGCTCGAAGAAGGGAGACTCGGGCCTCATGTATAAACCTGTGTGACCCATAAACCATTGCCCAAAGTGGACATGGCATTTTATTCTCAATGGAGTCAAATTATACTGTGAAGCACCCAAAAGCACATGAATAAATGTATGCTTATTCTTGAGGTAGAGGTTTCCATACTTGATAAATCTATTTATGGAGATCCAAGAGTCCAGGCCAAAAACCATTGAAACTGCAAAACAATCTATAAACTTCATAAAACATTGATTGATCCACAACCACGTAGCCAAGGAAGATTATTGAATAGGAAGTTGTCGTTTTAATGATGGAAGACTATGCAAGTTGAGTCCTACAATGTCGAAGGGGGTCAAAACATGTTTGAAGGATTTTACAAAGCCAATTGGGAGAGAACCATGTGAGATGGATCATAAGCTATTCCAATCCTAATGGAATAGAGAACACAGTTGCTCCAATAGACGTGACGTGCCCTTCACGCATGCTAAAGATGTACCCAAGACTAGAAGGAATATTGTTAGTTACACATTCTTTTGTCAATATAAATTATTTAAGTTCTTCATTTTACCTTGAGAGGAGTCTTATTGTATTTGTATTTCAAGCTTTGATTTTATAAAAGGTATTAGAATTTTCTCTAAAAGATTGTGTTCCATGTTGATTAGTGTTTGTTGTGATGATCTATGAAGTGTAACCACCTTTGACTATGTTAGATTTGCATGTTGCACCATATTTGACTACACTAGATTTGCATTTTGCACCATTAAGAATTTACATTAGAAAGTTGACAAAAATTAGGAGGATATTCTACATCTAAAAAGGAGAATGGAAGGTTACCCAACAAGGCATTGCATCAAAGGAAAGAGGGCAAGATGCAAGGGTACATTATCAACGGCCACACTCGATTCCATTCATAGAGGATGGAGACAACAAATCAACCCAAAAGACAAGTTTACACATACACACACACACACACACACACCCCGATAAAAATAAAGCTAGCACATTTTGTTGATCAAATGTGCGGAGCTAGCCATGAAGTGCATTGTTTATAATCCTCTAATATATGAAGCATTTGTCTTTTAGGCACGTGGCAATAGAAGATTTACAGAGATTGAGCTTGCAGTTAGATGTGGTCGCAATCACCTATATGACTACAAGTTTTTGCAAATATTGAGAATGAGAAGCATGGGTCCATCAACAAACCACACTCCATTCGAATAGATGGAGACAACAAATCAATCCAAAAGACGAATAAATATATATACCCATAAGACTTAATATTTATTGAGTTCACAAGACTAATAAATATATATACCCATAAGACTTAATATTTTTTGGTTTTCATCTCACACAATAAATTAGTTTTGGCTTAAAACTTCTAAGCCTTGCAATCCTCCAAAAATGATATTACACTAGAAGAATATGTCCCCTTGGAGGTAGCCCCTTTTAATTACAATTTGTATAAGATTACATGAATTTTATCCTCCAATAATGCTTTTACACTTGAGGAATATGACACTTTGGAGGTAGACCTGATATTACACTAGAAGAATATGTCCCCTTGGAGGTAGCCCCTTTTAATTACGATTTGTATAAGATTACATGAGTTTTATCCTCTAATAATGCTATTACACTTGAGGAATATGACCCTTTGGAGGTAGACCTCTTTAATTACAATTTGTAAAGATTACATGAGTTTTACCTATAACATCCCCATTCATCATTCCAACCACAAAATAGGTAGTTACAAATTCCATTCTTTCAAATCTTGCCCCACAGAGACCATTATTCAAATT
Organism: Larix kaempferi; assembly: GCA_027924585.1. Classification (NCBI taxonomy): domain Eukaryota; kingdom Viridiplantae; phylum Streptophyta; class Pinopsida; order Pinales; family Pinaceae; genus Larix; species Larix kaempferi. The sequence continues at coordinate 11,913,795 of BSBM01000619.1, read as the reverse complement.
CAAAACTGATTTAAACCTACAATGAGTAACAAAAATTAAGTAATGCATGTGCAAGTGCATGAATATAAAAAGCATCAGAATCAACAACAAATTCACACACAACATGCATAATAATAGAATTTGTATAACATAGAGCAACATAATTTTGCATGCTCATAGACAATAGTGAATAATTATCTTTTAAATGAAGAAGATCCAAGCAATTAGATGTGCAAGAGAAATTTTCCACCCAACCGTAGGTATCAACTACAAATAGCATCCCTATGTCAAGTTATGGGGCCACCAAGGTGTAGCAAACAATTACAAGCTTCTCTTTCTCTCGACCCAACACATTTGCTCTATTGTTTAGCCTACCTACTCACCACATAGCACTACAAGCATCCCATTCAGCCATCACAGCCATGGGTCTCTCTTCCACTGCCCCATACCACACAACGAAAGCCTACCCTTTCTCTAGTCAACAATCCCTCAGATACCCATCCCTTACAGAGAGCTCTTCACTATTCAAAGTGTGGAGAAAGTGTCCAACCTATTGTATGCTTTTAGATCATTTCTTGTAGAACTAAATAATGTCTTATCAAGCATCCAAGAAGCACAATATGAAAAGAACAACATGAAAACTACATAGTGTATGAACTAGTATAATTTCTTTTGTATTACTAGTAAGCTCCTTCTATGATTTTGTTAGGTGGAGACTGAGTGAGAGCCAAATGGAGATGAGAGGAATGGTGAAAAGACAACTAACATTACACACTTGCATTCAATGATTGGATTTGATAAGTCAAAGGAAGTAAATGGCTCATTTATGACACATACCAGAAAATGGATGAGTTCCAACACTGGCACATAGCCCCTCTAGTACTCTTTACATAGCCATCTTGGACCATTTTATTATTATTCCAACATAATATTTACATAATTTTGCATCATGGTGATAATCCCCCACACAGCCCATATATGGATATTTATATCACGCATGCCTAGTCATTTATTAGTTGAGCTTTGGCCTTGAGCTTCGCACTAGGAATCGGTCCTAACATATTAACATCATTTTACATAATATGATTTAAGACATTAGAAGAATATAACCCCCTAGAGGTAGCCCTTTTTAATTACAATTTGTATAAGATTATGAGTTTTTCTTTGCTCAACTCAGTTGCAAAGCTTCAACATCTAGTTATCTTTGTCCTGCTCATAAAGAACATTTTTTCTTTCCATTTTTTAACCCTATTGACAAAACGATTGCAAGTTACAAGCTAATAGACCCTTTGTCCCTAAAAGATATCATCTTTCCATTTTTGGCAATTGTCATTCCTCACTACAGGGAAGCATCATTTTTCAATTCTCTCTAAGAAGTTTTATGTTGATAGCAGCAATAATCAGTTATCTTTGTACCTAATACAAATCCCTCTATTCAACATCATCCTCAGAATTACATGCAACTCAAGAGGGCAATCCTCAATTTGCCTTAGGACTTGTTGCCAATCATTGTCACTTTCTTATGTCTTGGCCACTCTCGATCACCTAAATAGGTTTTAAATGGGATGTCACTACTATTAGTACTATATAGTCCTTTTAAGTATAAGGCCAAAGTAACAAATTAATTATGCTGGTGTTTGGTTTGGAATGTGAACAGGTTCCACAAGGTTTTGGCTGTCTTGCCAGTATTTTGATGGTTCAGCTGCTCACATTGAAATCCTGATTTTGTAGTATGCATATATTCCTGTACTAATTCTTCACAATCAAGAAAAACAGAATTTTTGGTCTTCAAGCAAGCAATGCATGTTCTCCAATATCTCTTCACTTTGCTCGAGAAGAAAGACATCAAATAAAATCACATATATGATGACTGCTTGAAAGTTGGTCATACTTCCCGGTAGGACTGCTGTTCAGGTAATTTATTTATAGAAGTCTTACAAAAACCTGATATATGCAATAACTTCATTAAAGCTAAAAATTATATATGCATTAACTTCATTATTTGTTCAAGAAACTAGGAAAATCTTACAGCTAGAATAAATATGAAAAATAGGTTTATCAATTGTAATTTATTAATCCAAAGAACATACCAAAAAGGAAATATCTAAACAAGGTAAGGGAATGTTACTTGATTTCAGCAACATATCAAAAGAAAACCACTCCCGAAGAAACTTGAATCTTAAGGAAACCCTAACCCTACAGTTTTGCCTGTTTGAGGTACACAATTGGGTGGCTGATGGGAGGCAAGTTGTGTAGCCCTATAGTACATCTGAAAAATTAGTACCTCAATGGATGAAGTGAAGAGAGTATTTGGAGGACTGCTTGGCATTAACCAAGATACATCTAGTGCCCAAATCTGCTACAGATTTCTGCTAGTGAGAAGGATGTAAATGTCTCATTTTGATTGTCTTTGCACAATGCAGCCCTTAAAATAGCTGCATTTCCAATGATTGCATGGTAAGAATCATAGCCAGACTGGAAAGATGCCAGTTGATTTAAATTCTTCCAAATTTTATTTTTCTGAGCTGGTAAAGCTCAGGGGCTAAAATGTTATCACTGCGGCTAGGAAGGTCTTGCAAATTACACTGCCCCAACATAGATAGAAGATCAGAAATTACAAACAGCTCAATATCTGTTTGATGGGTGTAATAGGGATTTCATCTGCCACTGGAGGTGATATTGTATAGCCAAAGAAGTGAGTCAAGGATCTGCACTGTCCAAGGCAGACACTCACCACAATGTCCTACAACATATTTGTACCTGACGTGGGCATTTGATGCTCCCATGAAGGCTATGACAACAAATTGCAGCACCTTCTCACTGTCTATGGTTCTGCAGATCCAGTAAAGCTTGCAAGCTCAGGGCCGATGTATAAACATGGGTGGAAAATCAACCTCAGCCACAACAGGATCTTCTGCATGATGTGTGGGAAATCCCCACAAGAAGTGAAATCTATGTATGACTTGTCCCTGCACAGCCAAAAAAATGTCAACAGTAGTAACCTCTAAAGACTGCAAGGTCACTAAGTGGGTTTGAATTAGTTACACCCAAAATATGTTTTTTTGGGAGTATTCCAAATGCCTCAGCCAGTACTCCTTATTCTCCTTTCTTTCAGGGCAGGGATTATGAAATTCTGAATGTCAAATTTTGGTTGAAACTGCATCACTGTTTTCATTTTGGGATTGCTTGGGTTGTTGGGTGTTACGATGGTACCAGCACCAGCGTACCTGCATAGGTGCCCCAGGGAGAGGGTGTCTTTTTTTCTAACCAGGAGGGATGTTTAGCCAGCGTATTCTAGTTCCTCCTTTGGAAGTACTATGGCTTAATGGCATCGCTGACTGCCGCATAAAAGGGTTTGAAACCTTGAGGTTGATGTCTGGGGTTTCCAAGGGTGGGTCACTGGGTCACATGACCCCGACCTTGTTTTATCACTCCAACGGCAGTTTCTTCAGCACTGAGGCATTTACTAGTCCTTCACAGCACCTCCAGCACCCTCCTAGCCCTCCAGTTCACCAGCGCCCTCTCTCTGGGCCCTCCTACAGAGGATGACATCATCTTCCTGGGCAGGCTGTAATGCTTGACAAGGGGGGGGGGCATTGAGGGTTTTTTCATCACTGTTGGGGTTAGTTGGGGCATGAAGACCCCCCCCCCCCTACGCAGTCTAGCCTTCAGTTTGGTCAAATTTGGCCTTGTTCAGCCATTTTGCTCATGTTTGGGTCAAATCTGGGGAAAAATACCCAATTTACCCACTTTTATCATTATTTTACATTATTTTTGTTTAATTTTAAGTTGACATTTATCACTTTTATCACAGGGTTGTTTAGCACCAAGGCTTGTGATTGAGAACATAAAAGAACCAACCAGAGGATCAGACTTGGCAAACCACCCTTTGGATAATTGCTTTCTTGGTTGTATGTTACACTTTGCAATCCAGTAATCAAGAATAAAAAAAAAGTCAAAAAAAAACCATGGTAGAAAATGGCTGTACAGTAACTGATAATTTAATTTTGAAATGTTCTCAAAACATTAAAATATTATGTAGTTACTTAAGCGAGTAGAAGGTCAAGAGAACAAATCATTACAGGAGATGTGTAGAAACATGTGCTGAGTATAAATTTGAAAGCAACCACTGATACTTAACTCAGTCACAGGGTAAAGATCAAAAGTTGAAATTAACTATTCTAGAAGTTTGCTGCAATAAGGAAGCATTTTGAAGGTTGCTTTTTAAAAGGTCTTCCTAAAGCAAATAAGCTTCATCACTAAATTAGCAATCAATCTAGTCTATTGAATTTCCAAAACAAATGGTCCCTTTAAAAGAAGCCAAACCATACATATGAATATTTTGTTTTGAAAAATTATAGCATGAACTGTCATCAAACTTTGTCATATACTGAATTACCATTTGTTTTGTGAATCCAAGGAAAGGGAAGAAATCATCTATGAACAAGACAAATTATAGATTAAACCCAGTAAAGAGAGACAGGTTCGTAAAATTGATGTATTTTAGTACTGAAGATGAAAATCAATAATCATTTATTTTGAAAATCAACCCCATGGAAACATATTTCAAAATGCGGCATACAAAAAAAACAGTACCAAATTATGACAGCTTGATCATTCACTGATGACATTCCAATACTAACACCTGAAAGGGAAACACATATAAAAGTTTATAGTTCAGTGGAGGAATCCTTGCATGAAAAATGTCAAATTTACATTCTGAACAGAGATGCCTATAATTCTCTCTGGATAGACATCAGAAATGCAATTTCATTGTATTTTCACAATAGCCTCATTTTTTATTTCATCTTCCTTGACTTTTTTAACACTGATATTCTGAAAGTGGTTCCTCATTTAAGCTTTATTCCAGTAAGGTTAATAAACTTTGGAAGAAATATCATTCCAGCTGAAATGCTTATTCTTGCTACCTAATTCAATCTCAATTTGGGCTCCCCATGTTATAGCTTAAAAGTGTTACCGGAGATTACATTGCATTAAATCTTGGGCAACTCTATCTTGCATTAATTTTAAGAGATATCGAGTGACTATTCCATTCAAACTTCAAGCCATTAATCATGCCAAATGAAGTCAACAAATTCCAATGATGAAGAAAGCAAGGGTTTACAAACAAAATGCACCATCTGAGTGGAGCACCCAAGTTAGGAAACTAAAACCCTAACCCTAAAAACAACCTAGATAAGTGTGTCTTCCATGCATGAATAACTTGCCTATATTAGAGTGCATCAAGTAGACAATCACACACATGCACACATGCATGCCTCCTTGAGCTCCGTGCTCTCCTTTTGAGTAGATAATCCTCATGCAAAAGACACCTAATTTAAGCATAATCTAAATCTAGAAAAACAATCAACTAAACTTAACCACTATGCTAAATTTGGAACAATATACTAAGATGGCCACTATGCTAAAGATAATATTTGCTCCTAAAGTTAGTGCATGCATGTACTCATATCACAATCTATAAGATTGGTGTGCCTTCATTAAGGCTTGAATGGAGTTACGTTGTCACCTACAACCACCCCTACGATGCACAAGAGCCATGATAGGTATAGAATTGTTGTAGTTTGTGATATTTATTGAAGGTGAGCAGATCCACCACAACAAGGGAAAAAAACTCAACATCTCCTTTGTGAGGAAGGTCTTCTCCACCAAACCAAGTCCCTCCCTCAACATCTCAACATTCCCCTTTTCCAAGGGCTTCATCAATATGTCTACAACCTGAAACTGTGAAGGAGCATACTCCAAGACAGCTGCTCCTTTTGAACTTTGTCCCTAAGGAAAAGTTACCAGATATCAATGTGCTTGGAGCAATCATTAAACACATGATTTTGAGAGTATGATTCGATTATGATTGTCACAATATACCAAAATAGGCTCCAACATTTGATCGATCAACTCTACAATCAACTTGTGAAACCAGAAAGCTTCACTACTAGTAGCACTCATTGTCATGTATTCTGCCTCTGTCAAACCAAGCACCATTGTTGCCTGCTTCCTACTAAATTGAACCCAAACTAAAACAAAACCCTAAAGTACTCTTCCTGCCACCTACATCTCTAACCCAATCAAAATCCACAAAACCATGCAGAAACAACTCGCCATCTCCTACATACCTCAAACCATAATGCATTGTGCCCTTCAAGTATCAAAGCACGTGCTTTGCAATAACCCAAAGAATCTACCTTGGCTCAACCACGTATTGGTTCAAAGTTTTAACTACAAAACACATATCATGTATTGGATTCACCAAATACATATTAATAGCCATAGACTTACAATCCATCATCTGAAATCTCTTCAAAATCTCAACTGCATACTTACCATGTTCGAGGAAGACCTCACTTGGACTCTACCAAACCTCTAAACACAAGAAATAATGCATAAGGCCAATATCCTTCATATCAAACTCGCACGCCAACTCTATCTTGCACCATGCTATGAGCTTCTCAAAACTACATGGAAGTATAAGATCATCTATATACAAGAATAAAATAAGCATATCAATGTTATCAAATAAATAATAAAGATTGGTATCTGCAATAGTTTTAGTGAAGCCTAAACATAGAAGGTACTCATTGATCCTTGAGTACCAAGCCCATGGTGTTTACTTCAGCGCATTAAGAGCCTTCTTCAATAATCATACATGGGTCTCTTTCCCATGCACCTCAAAGCCTCTCAACCGATTGATGTATACTTCCTCCTTAATCAAACCATTAAGAAACATTGTCTTTACATCCATCCCAAAAACTAATGATAACGACATAATGGAACTAATGTGGCAACCCAAAAACTATTGCTAAAGACATATTGGAACCAATGTAGCAACCAAAGCAAAAGTCTCCTCATAGTCAACTCTCTCTCTAGGAGAATCCTCTCACTGCAAACCAAGCTTTATACTTCTCTATGATGCCATCTGCTACATGCTACACCTTGTATAACAACCTAGAATCAATCAATGACTTCCCCATTAACCTAGGCACCATCTCTCAAACATCATTCTTCGTGATGGATTTATACACAATGCCATCCTACCATACCTACTCACCAACTACCTCTCCATAACTAAAAGGCTTCACATCAACGATAGAAGACCTCAATGCATCATAATTTGAAATATTTTTAAGAGGATAACTCACCATAATATACATCTTTGGAGCTCCAACTTCCTCTCGTGCATCTTGCAATGTTTGGGTATTCCACCTCGGCCTCCTAGCTGAACTAGAGGGTACTGAAGCATTGATTCCACCTTCATAACCTTGTTGATCTAATCTTCAAATTTTGTATTTATGCCATTAGTGTTTGGAGTAGCAAGTCTTTCTTCCTCCTCAAACTCTATTGCAGGTTCTTGAGACCTCCAGGATCAGGCATCCTCATAAAGCTTCACATCGTAGCCCACTACTATCTTCCATTGTGATGGAATAAGACAACAAGTCTTGGAGGACTCATTGTATCCAACGAAAACACCCTTCAAACTATAGGGTTACAAGCTAGCTCTTTTCTCATCAAGAATATGAATATATATAGACAATTGAAACACAAAAATGTGATAACCAATGTTTCTCGCTAATGAAAGCATCCTCTGTTGTTTTATCCTTCAATATCTTATCAGGGCCCTTGTTCAAGATGTTGACAATTGTATTGCATGCTAATGCCCAAAGGAACATAAGCAAATCTAGGTTGAACCACGGTCTTTGCTATCTCAACAATGGACCTATTCTTGCTTTCAAAAACGCATTCTACTATAGGTAATAGCGCAGTATCAACTCCCTCGTAATTCCTACTCTGCAAAAGGAATCAAACTCCTTGGATGTATACTCCCCTCAATTGTTAGATCCCAATGCCTTCATCTTCCTACCTCTCTAGTTCTCCACAAGAGCTTTGAACCCTTGGAACTTACTAAAGACCTCATCCTTGGTCTTCAAAAAATAAATCTAGGTTTTTATATAAGGATCATCAATGCAACAAACATAATAAATATTACAAGTCAACAGTGATGATGACATGGATCCACACACATCTAAACGTACCAAATCAAGAATCGCTCTCGAGTCTTTGCTCATTGTTTAGGAAAGAAATGTTGGCTTGCTTATCAAGTGCACATCCCTTGCACACCCCTATCCTCTCCACCTTGAAATTAGGCAATCCCACCACCATGTGCTTCAGGAGAAGCAAAGCCCCAAAATGCAAGTGACCTAAACGTTTGTGCCAAAGCTCACACAAATTGTCATTGCTATGCACCAAAACTCAACCAGAATCAGGGATACATTTTTGTTGATCATCAAACTTAGCCATACACTTTAGATCTATTAGACAAGAAACCAAAGGAAGATTAATTAAACCAGGAACATCTAATACCTCATGTATCTTAAGAACCTCTTATGTTGGCATGTAAAATGAGATAAAACACGTCCTAATCATTGATTACTTAGCATCATCGCCAAGCTCCACCTACATGTTGAAATCTCATTCATCTATTCTGAAGAAAGTTGATCTATTGGTTATCATGCCTTAGAAGTTATGCTTTCCACATACCACCTAACACCAAAATAGTGTTAGTGAAAAGACAAGACACCATGGCGAAGGTTATCTCCATTCTAGACGCAAGCTCATCGGCACCTATGGAAGCTTCTACAATCCCGACAAACTACTTTTATGGTTGTTTCTTACCCCTCCCCTTCTTCATATGACACTCTGAAGCATAGTGACCAAACTTGTGGCACTTAAAGCACTTCACATGACTCGGATCTTTCTTCCCTTGTTTCAAGGATCCTGAGTTTTCCTTCTTTCATTTGTGGCCCTTCCCAAATACACCTTTATTGCCTCCTCTCCTCACTTTCACGATGACGGCTAGGCCTTCGGCCTTTCGCTATTGGATGAAATCGTCCCTAATCTCATCTCCTCTCCAACAAAGCCATCCCACAGTTTCTCAAAGTGGGTAACTTCTCCCTAGCACAAATATACTACACAATGTAATGTCAAGATGGACTGAAGCCATTCACTATAATCCAAACTAGCTCGCCCTCATCACACAAAATAATGCCAAGATGGACTAAAGTCGTTTAGGGTAATATAAATTAGTTCACCGTCATCAATCCTGTCTCCAATGGCTGCAAGTTAATAGCTCAACTCAGTGATCTTCATTAGATGGCTTGATATTGTATCACTCTTGCCTATACAACTTGTGAGCTTGCTCTTCAAAAGAATTTTTTAGGACACATTCACACTCTAGTCCAAAGTGACCAAGGCATCATACATGTCCTTGGCTTCTTCTCTACAATGTGAGGGACTATGTGATCCTTCACCGCATCAAGAACAATTTGCTTCCCCTTGACTACTTTCTCATTATGCTCGATCAACAAAGCAACACCAGTAGGCGTTGTGACCTTCTTCTTTACAAATCGAATTCCACCAAGAGCATGTGCAATCGACATTTCTAGGGTGTAAAGTTGGAAGTGCCATCTAACCTATCACACTCTCTAAAGCTAAGAGATGTCATCCTACAACAAAAAAATAAAACTCAACAACAAATCAAATCTACAACCTCTCATAGGTATGGATCACCTCTCTTAGGCACATACAACACAAATCCATCTCTAGAGAAAACTCAAGTGCCATACCCTCAACCTATCACATGCCCACACGCTAATATCTAGTGTAAATACTAAATCTGCTTCAATCATTGGAGCTCTGGCACCAAATTAACTGAAACCCTCCCACAATTCTTTCCCATAAGCAACACCCTGTTATCCCCCTTTTTGACAGGGTTATAGGGCAGCAGGGGACAATCACCAACAGCAGGTATGGGCCCTAATATCAGCAATGAAGGGGCTCAATTCGGTTCCTTAAATGACCGTGTATCAGCATACTCAGCAGTGAAGACATTCAGATTTTGGAAAGTATACAATTTCAAGAAAAAAAAAACAGTTCTGCATACAAACAAAAATTTTCGCAAATGGAACTCTCCAAAATAGAGCAGCAACATTTTCAGATTTTGATTCTCTAACTCGTTGGATTCAGATTTGTTTTCAGCATAAGGAGCTGCGATTTGCAGAGATTTTTCAACACATGCCAGCATCTGGAAGAGACATCAGAAATGAGAGGGTCAAAGTGCTATGGTCAATAAGGCCCTTTTAACTTAAAAATGTAGTAACTGGACGATGCAAAAGCCATGTTAGGGGAGATATAAGATACCCTAGATATGTTGATGATAATACAGTACAAAACACCAGCCTTACTCCAACATTTGCAGCAGCAGCTGGAGATACCCAAACAGGTTGGGGTACTAATCAGTTTCTTACAGGTATTGCAGAAAGCAGAAAAAGTTGAAGAGGTGCCTGTTTTGAGATTGTTCTAATCAGGGATCTTCTAGCATTAAAAAAGAAGACTATAGCAAACACCCAGCGACTGAGTAGAATCCCAAACACCATTGGCACTTTCGTGTACGAGTTAGTCTGGAATTACTTCTGGCAGGTTATGAATCTCAGAGAATTATTAAAAAAAGAATATATATAGAGAGATATGGTCCAGAATATGGAAGAAGCAAAAACCTTGACAGAAGTTTCAGAAGCAAAGGATGCCAACTCTGTTTTCAAGATGAACATTTCCAGAATTTGCAAGTGTTTTGTCGAATCTCCAACGGGCAGAACCGCGGAATGGAAATGCTGAGAGGATGCGCTGTGAATCAGTGATAGTTAAAATTTGATGGAATTCTATTGAATATTCTCGGCAGGGGGTAACTCAAGAGACTGTGAAGAAATGTTTTAAAAAATCAGTAAAGGAGTTACAGCCTATCAGTAACAGAGAAAGCAACAGCATGCTCAACGATGCAATCTCTCGATAACAGCTATGAGGCTGTGATTTTATGCTTTAAATTCGTGGTGATCTCTGATCTCGTTCCAAAATCACGACTAGAACCGGATGACGCTAACCCCATATATCACATAGATCAGTGACAGGAATTTTAGCCGTGATTTCTGAAAGATAGAGATCGGGGTTCACGCAGAAACTTTGAGAATGACTCCATCGTATAAATCGCCGAGGTATTTGGTTCGCAGTCGATGGCAGCCGAATGCTGAAACTGGCAGTTGTTTAAAAGGAGAGACGCCCGAGCTCGGGGTTCAGACGGATCGCGATTTTCATGAAGCCGATCACCAACTCGATTATGGGTTTTTGATTACCGGCTGCATTTATTTGTTTTAACAAGGGCGATTTGTTTGTGACGCAGAGTTGCATTGAATACAAAGCTCGGGTTTCAACAATCTCCACATCGCAGAGTGTGCCGAGCTACTTGATTCACGCCGATTGACAGTCGAGCTGTGGGGATTGAATACACGTTGTATTTTTGACAGAAATCGCAGGGATCGCGACCACCAATTTTAAAAGCCAAGCAGCTCGGGTTTTCGACAGGGAAAATCAACACCACGGCAGTTCTGATTTGGAGGTACGACGAGTTAATCAGCAATCAGCGAGTTTAAATATTTTTGATGGAGATCACGGCACTGACAGCCGAGTACAGGAATGAATCCAATGTCGAGCTATTAGCTGTTATGAAATAGTCGTGTGGCACATTTCTTGACATAGGAGTTCCATTTAATGATTTGGTGTTTGGATCGGGCGTGAAATGGGGCATGTGGCAGTCTGATCAATTAAAAAACTCAGTTGAGAGTGCGTGCAAACACAGGTGGCGAGAACTGGAGATGGCAGTTTCCAAATTAGTTCCTATTGTTTGACAACTGTGTGTGGAGGATATGGGTTCGGTTGTTGCTGTTTTTGTAAGCCACAAGTCATCATTTATTAAATTGGAGCGGTGCTGACAGCTGATTAGGAGTGGTAGTCGGTATCTTACTGACACCTTTGGTGTTTTCGTTTAGTTAGGTTTTAAGTCTGTTTAATCTTCAGTTGAGAAAAAGGTGGATTTCACCTTTCTTTTCTTTTATTTTTATTTTTCCTTCTAAGTGAGCTTTTAGGCCTATAAAGGAGCCAGACTCCTCATTGTAAACGGATGGAAAAATTTTGGGTTTTTTATCCCTGTCGAGCTTAATGAAAAAATCAGTCGGTTTTGTGGACAGATTTGAGTATCCTCCATGTGCTTGTGTGATGTATTTCAAATTGTAGAATGAATCTAGCTTGTGAGGGCTTTATCAAGCACAATAGATTAGCCATTTAGGATTAAGTTGGTTAATTATGCTTGAACAATCAGTTTCTCAATGGACATTAGTATTCGGTTGTACAAAATGTTGATTAGGATTTTGATTGTTTATGCATTCTAGATTCGTCTCACTTTTTATGAAGCAGAAAGCCTCCATGAGTCCTCTTTTGACTCCATTTCCCCTTCTGACACTGGCACTGGTCTTTCCCTGAGGATTGATCTTCCCTTCCTTTTTTCCATCACCCATTTTGAAAACTATCTTTTGTTACTTCTGTTTCCCTAAGGCAGCCTTTTCCATTCACCTTGCCCGTTACTGTACCTGCCTTAGCGATCCTAGTTTAGGGATACCCCCCTAGTGTTGGAGAAGAGCCAACCTGAAGCGAAGAGGAGAGGAGTGTGGTGACATTGACCTCTCTCCTGAGAGAGTTGTCATCTCGGCTGGTGTGTTGCATTTTGGGCTTTTAAAACGACACGCATGCCATTTCGGAGGACAACACACCCCATTCCATATATGAATGTGAACATGCTCTGATATGGGAGCGACACCCATTGCAATGCTTGTGCGTATTTCGGGGCTCAAAAATAACTTATATCCTGGGTTGAAATGCATCCCAAAAATAATGAGGATGTTACCCATGTACCCATCATGGCGCTTTGGGATCTTAAAAAGGAGGAATGAATCAATCAAGTTTTCATGTGTTCTCTCGTTCTCTCTATCACTTCTTCATTAGTAGAGCAATTGATTTCCATCTACTCAAGATCACTAAAATGATTGAAAAGCCTTGGCAATCTTAAACGATTATGGCATTGAGATCATTGATTGTTTGGTTGGTCAATAGTGATTCCTCTCTTTTTATCACAAAACACGATGTTGTGATTGATGCCTTCAATACCATGTTAAATTGTGAACCATCGTAAGTAAATTCTACACTAAAAAAGAATAACATAAACATAGGTAACTTAAAACTAAAAACCTCAATCAAAATAGCAATCCTTGACTAGGTTAACCTACAAACACATATTGCTAGAAATATGACAACAGAAACTCATATATGAACTCTCAATACTGCATCTATATTCTATTGAAAACTGGTAAGAAGAATTACACTACTATAGATCAAAACTCAAATATGCTAGCTATCCCAGTGGACCCAATGGAAGACCCCGCCATACTTTTATAGATTAAGGATGGGATTCACAAACAATGTGCATAGTGCACCCTCTCTCCATGAATAACTCCCCTAGATTAGAGTGCCTCAAGGAGACAATTACACACATGTAAGCATGCATGCCTCCTTGAGATTTGAATCCTCTTAACTAGATAATCCTCATGCAAAAAGCACCTAATCTAAGCTTAACATAAACCTAGATAAAGATAATATAAGATACTTTTATTAATCACCAACAGGAAACCACAAATAGGTCAATGGAACTACTAAGTACATCAGTGGAGGTGTTAAAGCCACTCCTGGAAAATCAAGATATAAGCAAATCTATCCTATATAAAGAATCCAAAGCCTAAATCACAAATAGGTCAATGGAACTACTAAGTACATCAGTGGGGGTGTTAAAGCCACTCCTGGAAAATCAAGATATAAGCAAATCTATCCTATATAAAGAATCCAAAGCCTAAATCATGATAGCAAAAACTTAAACCTAAACCTAGAACAACAATTGGCGAAACCTTAACAAAAGCACACGCTACTAAATTTGGAGCAATGCACTAAGATAGCAACTATGTTAAAGATAACACTACTCCTAAGGTTAGTGCATGCATGTTATGCATGCAATCCTATCAGAGTCTAAAACAATATCAAGCCTCTGTTGAGGCTTGACTAGAGTTGTGTTGTCACCTACGACCACCTATACAACACATAGGAGCCATGACAGTCTGGATTTGTTGTAGCTTGCCATATCCACTGAAGGAGCACAAATTTGCAACAATAGCCAAAGCTATGATTCATGATCTAGATCTACCCATGTGTCATTGGGCAAAAGCATGCAATACATATGTATACATTCTAAACAGGTGTCCTCACAAGGTATTGAAGGATAAGATACCAAAGGAAGCCTTTATTGGTGAGGAAACTCGAGTTTCACACTTTCATGTATTTGGTTGTTCTGTGTATATTCATATTCTTAATGAGAGGAGACTAAAATGGAACCCTCTAGCTTGAAGGGTATATTTGTTGGTTACAATGAGTCCTCCAAAGCTTACCAAATATATCTTCCATCACAAGGGAAGACAATGGTGAGACAAGATGTGAAATTCGATGTGTATGCCTGGTCCTCTAAGTCTTAAGGGCCCCCTCTGAAGGTTAAGGAGGGAGAAAAGCTTGTTGTCCCAAGTGTTGAGCTAAAAAGGAAGGAAAAATGAGATTCAAATCAGCAAAGTTCTAGTGAAGGAACTAAGACCACTTTACCTTCTAGTTCAACAAGGAAGCCGAGATGGTTTACTTAGACCTTGCAAGAAGCATAGGAGCAAGAAGCACCAAAAACTTCTTTTTAGGCGAGACATTTACCTAAGAAATTTTCTAATTATATGCATTGATGTTTTCTATCATTGATTCAAAGCCTTCAAATTATGAGGAAGCAGTTGCAAAGAAAGTGTGCCAAGGTGCCCTAACAAAGGAGTATAAGTCCATTCTAAAGAACGATGTCTAGGAGATTACTACAAGACCTTAGAGGAAATTGGTGATAGAATTCAGGTGGTTGTAATAGGTAAAGTATATGGTTGATGGTAGCATAGAGAAGTACAAGACCAAATTCGTAGCAAGAGGATTATAAGTCCAGTCTGAAGAATGATGTCTGGGAGATTGCTACAAGACCTTAGAGGAAATTGGTGATAGAATTCAGGTGGTTGTATAAGGTAAAGTCTATGGTTGATGGTAGCATAGAGAAGTACAAGGCCAAATTCGTAGCAAGAGGATTCTCTCAAGATAGGAAGTTGAGTATGAGGAGACTTTTGCTCCAAGTGCCAAGTACACTTCCATCAAAACCATTGTCTCTTGCATCAATTTTGGTTGGTCTTTATACAAAATGGATGTACAGACTCGTTTTCTAAATGGTCTAATTGAAGAGGAAGTGTCTAACCATTCAAGGGCTTTTGAGGTGCATGGGTGAGATATCCATGTGTGCAGGGTGAGCAAGGCCCTTTATGCATCGAAGCAAGCACCACATGCATGGTACTCAAGGATTGATAAGTACTTATTGAATTTGGGCTTCAACACGACCACAACAAATCCTAAATCCTTATTATCTATTTGATATCTGTTATGTCTGTCATGGTCCTGTATGCAATTGATATGATCCTTCCAAGAAGTTTTGAGAAGCTCATTGCATGGCGTAAGAAGAAACTAGCTGGTGAATTTGATATGAGGGACATTGACTTTGTGCATTACTTTCTGGGTCTAGTAGTTTGGTAGGGTACAAGTGAGGTCTTCCTTGGACAAAGGAAGTACACAGTGGAGATTCTAAAGAGATTTCAGATGTTGGATTGTCAAACCTTGGCCACTCCTATGGTTTCACATCTGAAGTTATGTGATGATTTAGATTCAGATTTGGTAGATCCTTCAATGAATAGGCAGCTGATAGGCTCCCTTATGTATCTAGTGAATACCGAGCCTGGTATTTGTCTGGGACTTAATACAATGAACTAGTGCATGGTTGAACCCAAGCAGATCCATTGGATTGTTGCAAAGCATGTGCTCTAATACTTGACGAGCACAGTTCATTATGTTGCATCATTTTGTTGATTCTAATTGGGCAGGAGATGCTAGTGCCAGGAAGAGCAGTTTAGGTTTTTGTTTCAACTTGGTGTCAAGCATGATATCCTGGTTTAGCAGGAAGTGGGCGGAAGTTGCACTCAGCTCAGCAGCAGCGAAGTATATGGTTGCTATTTATGAAGCCATATGGCTCCGTAAGTTGATAGCGGAGTTGACTAATCAAATATTGGAGTCCTCTGTGATATACCATGACAATGAAAGTTGTATCAAACATTTTGAGAATTCAATATTTCCTGATCATTCCAAGCACATAGATATCTGGTACCATTTCCTCAAAGACAGAATTCAGAAGGGAGCAATTGTTCTTGAGTATGTTCCTTAAAATCTGCAGGTCACAAACAGTTTGACCAAACCCCTAGCAAAGGGATAGTTTAAAATGTTGAGGGAGAGACTTGGCTTGGTAGAGAACCCTTTCATCACAAAGAGAAAGTGTTGAAGTTCTACGTGTTGCTCAGTCCATGTTCTCCTTCATTGCAGCTCATCACAACAACAGGTCGAGATTTCCTTGCCTTGGTTCTTGTGCACAGCAAAGAAGGAATTGGGATGATTGCACAAACTGGGGTGTAACTGTGTATGGGGGCTCACACAGCAATTATTTATATAAAGGTAGAGACACATACATACCTTTAGCATACATGTGCCGACCTTACACATTTTCGGATTTTACAGTTTTAGTTATTTCCGAAATTAGAAATTGCTTTTCTTATTTTAAGTCAGCTTTTCCAAATTTAAATAAAGCACATGGATTAGGCACTTGATTCCATACTTGAGTAGCTCGAAGGTTCCTAGGACTTTAGGAGAGAGGCACTTGCTTTCATGCATTCACTGTTTTCTAGTGAGAATTAGGCAGGTTTCCATGCACAGTTGGCACACTTGTCTACGTGACTAGGGTTAGAGTTTGACAATAACAAACTTGTTGCATAAAGTCCAGGCCTATCGTAAGCCCTTCTTCTTATTCTATAAAAGAAAGAGGGCACCCACTGTTTATCATTCAAGTTGTTTTCTGTGAGCTAGATTGCTACTGTAGTCTGTAATTTATGTATTGAATTAACAAACGTAAATGTGATTGATTGCTGCAATATTAGCTTGCTGCCATAATTTTCAGTTAGATGTGTTTGTAGATCTAGTGTGTTCCTTCATCCACTCTTTTTATAGGTTAATTAGTTTTCTTTTAACTACAGTTGTAGAAGTGCGAGTATGCTTACAATGAAGTGAAAATTTTAACAGTTAATGCCTTCAATCCAATGTAGTCAGACTCGGACTCGGCAAATACTCAGCTGGCTTGGGACTCGGCAGACTCGGCGACTTGGAAAAGACTCAGATAAGACTCGGCAAATATGAAAAAAAATAAAAATATGGTAACTTTTATGCACAAAAAACAAACATAATGACATTTCTAATCCATATAAGTTATAAAAACAATTCTATGCAGAAATTCATTAGATCATCCCATAAAAATTGATAATACAACATTCCACACTCCATATTTGTATGCAAAACAGTGAACTGAAAGATGATTCCTTGAACACATTCCAAAATAGTACCAAGTTCAAATACATAACTCAAAACATAACTAGAAAATCAAAAAAGATAGTGTCTCCAAGTCCAAACTCGAGTCTCATGCATGACTACGAGCAGTGGAACGCCTAGTATAGGCCCTACTAAAGCTAGTGCCAACATCACTAGACGAAAAAATCAATTGTGATGCAGGTGTGTTTGGCATTTCCATTTCAGAAAATGGTATACCAGAGGGACCCTCGGTCTCTTCATCAAGCCAAGTCAAATTAGAAGGAGCTTCATCCTCCACTACCCAATCAGAGACTAGATCAACCTGATCCAATAAAATTCGATCCAAATCCTTTGCCCGCATCTGTTTTGTAAGCATCTGAAGGCTGTAGCTTCATCCTCCACTACCCAATCAGAGACTAGATCAACCTGATCCAATAAAATTGGATCCAAATCCTTTGCCTTAATTTTTTTATGTTAATTAATTAAGTTTTATCTTAATTCTTTTTATGTTTTGGTGTTGGGCATGTTGGCAGCCTTTGGAGGTTGCCTCCACAGGCTGCCAACAGGCCCAACACCAAAACATAAAAAGAATTAAGACAAAACTTAAATAAATTATTAAATACAAATAAAATTAAAACAAAACTTAATACAATACAAATAAAATTTAAAAAAAAAACTAAAATATTTAATGAATATTTATTTTAAATTAAAATTTAAAAATATGTTAATATATGTTTTTTTATATTTTATTTTCATTTTTATTGATCAGGCCTTTTGGTAGCCTCCACAGGCTTCCAAAACTCCCAATACATAGAAATGAAAATAAAATATTAAAAAATAAAATACAATATTACAAATAAAAATAAAAATCACCAACCTAGAATTCTTCCCAGTGGAATTCTTCTCAACTTGTGGTGAGTGCAGCTCATGGAATTCTTCTCAACTCGATCGGTCGATGGCAGCTTGTGGTCTCCTTCGCAACGCGTCTCTCAGCTCGTGGTCTCAACCTTCAGGTCGTGGTCGCAGCGCATGGTCACAGCTCGCGGTCTCCACTCTACAAGGCTCCTCGAATCTCACTCTACGTTCTCCAGTAGCTACTGCTTAGAGGTGGTGAGCAACAGAGCTGCGAGTCGACTTCTTAAAGGCCGCATTTCCGTCCAAAATGTCAAGCGATGGTCAACAAGTCAACACACGTCGGATTTTTCAGGGCAGGCCACGGACTCGCTTGTTCGACGAGTTTGAGCCAAGTTCCACATTAATTGCGAGTATGCTGAGTCCCAAGTTTGGCCTGCGAGTTTGATGCGGTTACCTTGCTGGCCTGCAACTCGGCAAGACTCGGCAACACTCACGAGTCTTGAACAAGTGCGACTACATTGCAAAACTAGAAATATAACAATGATTACACAATGTCAATCGTCGCTGAGAGTGAAAATCGCACCATTTCAACATAGCCCCCTTATGTTGAACAGGGGTCCACAAAGAAAAAGAGTACAAATAGGAGTGGGTGTACCCAACTCAACATAAGGTTTGGCAAGGTGAAAAATGAGAATGGGTGTATAAATACCCAACGCAATATAAGATTGGTTATGGCCAAAATTGAAGATTACATCCTTGTTTTTAACATACCCCTCTAATTTGAACAAGGAGCCACAAAGAGAAGACAATACATCATAAGATTCACATCCCCCCTTACTGTTAAACAGGAGCCATTAATAGACGACAACACATATTATCCCCCATGAATGCCATAACTCCCATACTAGAACGATTCCATAACCTACTGAATATGGCCATTGATAGAGATATGGAAGAAGAGACATGTAAGATGGGACCCAAACAAGTCATCATTAAGTTCCTCCTCATCAAACTCCATTTGCCCAATCCTTGTAAAAGGAGTGTTTAACGAAACACTCATAGGATCAAGCGGAAGATCAACATTATAACGTGAAGGAGAGAGATCCACCGAAACATGTTGATCTGTTAAAGGTACAAAGACTGGCACAAATTGTCCCTGAGAATGGAGCTATTGAATGTAGTGCATCCAAAATAGAACAATATCTAATGTGAATGTACAAAGATCCACTTAAACAAGCCAGTCTATTGAAGGTACAAAGATTGGCACAAGTTGTCCCATAGAATAGAGTTGTCAAAAGTAGTGCATCCAGAATGTACCAACATCATAATGTGAAGGAGAGAGATCCATTGAAACATGTTGAGAACCATCTCTAGGCAAATCACCTTTAAGAAGCAATGGAAAAGATCTTGGTAGACTATGAGTAAGAACATCATCATTATCACCAATGATCATTTTCTCTACCTTGTGTCATCTTAGATAATCAAAGGGGAAGGGTCCATATGAATAGTACACAACCAGATGTGTATTGTAAGATGAGTCCATCAAGTTCAACAACAATGCAAAAAAGACGCCTCTATAAAATCTTTGAAAGTTCACCTTGATAGACCCAAGAGAAAGAGAGGTACCAACTTCTTCCAAAGGAAAAAAAAGGCAATGCTCCACCTTTTGGTACAAAACAAAGGAAAGAAGAGAGCACTAGCCTTGGAGGAGGGTTTAACTCTAAGGAAACCCTAAAAAGAGATTAATGGGTTTAAACCCTAGGAAACCCTAGAATAAGAAAAACCTTAGTGTTGCAATCACAAAGAAGCCTTAAGCGAATCCACTAGCCAAAAATCTTTAGATCAGTTGTTGAATTGAGTAAGTGAGATTCACGCCCACGCCAATGGTAGGAGAGTTGCACAAGTGATAGTGGATATTCTAGAGAAGGACAACCCCCTCCCCCTCTCCATGTTTATACCACAAGAACTTGGAGCCATGACGCTCTTCTTCTCTTCTCTCTCTACCCTCTTCCAAAGCATTGTATCACTTTGGCAATGTGTGCTGCCATTAGATCTTAGATCTTATAGATTAGTTTTTTTCTTCTTTTACATTTCATAGGAGTGAACTTAGCACTCCCACATTCTATTCACACTTTGTATTAAGCAGCCCCATTGACCTGCTTTTGATAATTTGTTGGACATTAATACACTTATTTTATTTGATCGTATACCATGTTGAGATTCACAAGAAATAGTGAGAGAATCGAATGGAACCAACATAAACCCAAATTGCACAATAAAGAGAAGAACAAACCAACAGTAGGGCAAGGCAACAATTGAAGAGAAATCAACAAAGAGGAGTGCAAGGGTGCTAGAGAGAGAAATAGACCCAAGCACAAGAGGGCACAACACTTGATAGATACCCTTAAGAAAATCACATTATTAAGAATAAAAAAGAAACATGTGACCAATCACAAATTACAACTCAAGAAATGAGGAACTTTCCCAAAGAAGGGTTCTGAGCTTACATGTACAACGTCAACATTAGCCAAACCTAGAAATATAATAATGATTCCAATATAAGGTAGGTTGTGGCTAAAAGTGAATCTTACACCATTTTCATCACAAACAAGTCCAGCAATCTTCAATGATGAATGAAAATTAAATAGCAATGGACAATGTATTTCCATTTCCATATAACCATATCAATGTGCAAATGGAGACATCGATAATTATTTACACATCCTTAATTATCACTGTGAATGTTTTGTTTTAATGTTTCGAACATGATGATAAGTTAGTCATGTTATTGACTGGTTGTTTGGCTATGGAAACTAAAAACAGTCTCATGTAACTAGTATACAAGAAAACAAAATCTGAAGAGAAAGTGGGTGAAGAGGAGGTTGGCCCGTGAGGGCATGATGACAATCTTGGGGGTAAGAGGAGACCCAGAGCATATTTTCTTGTGGCATTGCCAGTTTTTTGGAGTGGAAACTCTATTCATTTTGTTGTATACCAACTGCAGCAATTACAATAAAGTGTTCTATTAAATATTTTGAACAACATGGTGTAGCATTTTCTCACCCTCGTTGATGTCAGGATCAATACATATTGATTTTTGTTTCTAGGTTAATGTTTTTGGAAATATCACAATATGTTTCATTGCAATGATGCATCAAAATATGTTCTTTGAAAAATTTGGTAGGGAGAAATCATATGGTGTTGGAAAGTTTAGGCCCTAGAGTATTGATAGAGGAATCCTAGAGGTATCAATCGATTTTGTCTCGATGGTTAGACTTTCTATTAAATTATTACATGGTTTAATCTGATTTAAATTTTGGCAATCTGGTTATATCACATCCTTAATTAATTCACTTCTCCTTAAACAAGCTTATAAACACATTACTACTGCATACTTCGCTGACCCTTATCCATTCAGTCTTGGGATCAATCATGATTCATGGTCCTACCGTTTATTGATTAGGCTCTGACACTTGGCAACTCTGTTCCCTGGCCATTGTCTTGGGTCTGACCTAAGAGTGTCAAATTGTTGACATGGTTCTGACCATAAAGAATTTCTAGTAAACAATTTTGTTTAAGAAAGAAGCATAAAAACTGGTGGCTTGACATGAGTCATAGTACAGCATAGGAGATGACTTCTATGTGAGCCTATAAACAACGGACTTGTCAATACTTTATTGATTTTGTATATTCTGTTGAATGATAAGATTGAGAATGTAAAACTGCATAGTTAAGTTATCTGAAGCATTTCCAATACAAATAACAGTATTAAAAGTATAAAACATGGAACAAGCAAGTACACTGATACTGTGCGTTTCACAATTTCTTGCAGCTCTTGGCACATCATGAGTTCTGCAGAGTAACAGCTTAAAACACGAAATCTATTGTTACTGCAAGCATAGTACATATGCTCCTAGGCACTATCACGCTTTTAAAATAAAGATAGCATGTACAAATATATCCAATTCAGTCAATACATACATAATTCAAAGGCGCTTCTCTGGAGCTTTGTGCAAAAACATAAACATATTCTAAATAAGAGCTCGCTAAGGAAAAAAATGCCGCTTAATCAATCCCTGATGAAGGAAGAAAGAGAAAAAAATAATTGCATCTCCTTTAAAACGAATGACACAACTCCATATCAAATTACAGTTTTAATCACGAACACAAAAATACCCAAAACAATTACCAAGAATACTAAAAATTCAAGACTCCGATATCAGGCAATTGAGTTTCCCCAATTCTTACTGTATAACTGAAATTAAATATGTTTATACAAGCAATTTTGCGCCTTACAAACACGAAGACTGCTTGAAGAAATAGATCCTAGTGACCAGAAACATACAGAAGGCAAACCATCCATTTACTTTCTACATCTCAGGTGCTAAACTCTGCCTCAATCCGTAAAACCCTAACACTAATTCAGTATTCGCATACCATAAACCCTAAACCCCAAAAATTCGGCTTTATGAGAGAACGTACACCGACATTCGAAGAATTAAAAAAGTACCTTTAGTGGCAGAGCTAAGCCGGCGGCCACATGAGTCCTAGAAGCAACAGTCGCAGTCAAATGGGCAAAGGGATGAGCCGCCGGCATCCTTCTTGTTGAAGCCTAGCTCTTCCGCAGAATAAACAGTAAAGCCATCATTCGTTTTCCTTCGAGGCCGTGGCGGGGGATCCTGCCACTCTTTTCCATCGAGCTTCTTCGTCTTTTTTTTCTTTTTTATTGTGTCGTTAACCTCGTTCGAACCCTTCACACCGTGTTCGTTATCATCTTTGTGGCTGTCTGGCGATATGTCTTTAGCTGGGTGCGAGTCTCTCACGCCCCGGGTTTTGGTCTTCTTGGTTTTGGCGAATATTTCATCGATTTCGTTTACGGTTTCTTTTTTGGTCTCTGGTTTTTCTGTAGGTTCTGGCGCTTCTTTCATTGCGGCAGAGGCAGGTGCCTCGGCCTCTGCTGCCACTCCGTTGTGTTTCCGTTTTTTCACCATGTCCAGTGTTCCAGTCTCCAAACTCCAAATACTCTAGACGCTTCGAAACCCTCGTGGAGCAAAATAGACTTTACGTTCAAATTTTTCTCCGATAGGTATTTGCCGTTGAAATTTCCTGTTTAATGTTGGATTTCGTTTTTTTTTAAACAGTGGATGGATGGGTTGAACAAGAACATTAATTGATAATTTATTTTTATTTAAGCAAAGAAGTTCATTAAGTTATCATGTTTTCTAAATATAAGTCAATGTTAAGTTATTACTCTATCAAACTTGAAAATTAGTATTTACTATCATGATCACTTAACTTGGCAGCGAACATCTATAGCTTGAGTGGTTGGGAGCAATGATTGTTACCCTCCCCACCCAGGTTTGACATGATGTGCTTGGTTAGCCCTTATTGTAATGATTGTATTTATGGCCATACTTTGATTATCTACCTGGAATAGCAGGTGTTGGCATTTCTCCCAGTGGACTAGCCCTCTAACAAACGGTGAACCACCACTTAAAAAAAAAAAACGTGCCACGAACAAGTTATAGGCGTAGTTGTAATCACCCATTGTCTATGTCTCAAATACATGTTATCACTCTCCTTCTTCTAGCTAAATGGGTTGTTTGCCACGAACTGTGTGTTATCCGTGCATCAACTACAAACAATTATCTATGCATCAGCTACTATATATATATATATATATATATATATATATATATATTGTTTATTTTGAATTTGGAACAACCTCCATAAAATCAATCTTAACAGTACACTTGTCTCATCCTCCTGAAATCTAGGAAAATCCTACTTGCTAGTCCACCCCAAATTCTAAACTAGCACAACCACTTAACTTATGGCCGATGAACATCAATAAACCATAAGTTAGTGTCACGAATTGTCACGAACAAGTTATATGTTACTTGTTCTCACCAACCTTCTTCTAATTAAATAGGTTGTATGCCACGAACTACCCATTATCCATGCATCAACAACTAGTTATCCATGTATCAGCAACCAGTTTTATATATATATATATATATATAGATCGAGGATGGCATGGACCGAGCTAGTGTTTTTTGTGTCACTTGGATGGGGAATCTTCCTCTCACTTGTTTGAATCTTGCTCTGGAACAAAGTTGTCACTAAGGTCATTCGAATCATCCTCAATGGTTGGCTTGGAGAGCATTGGAGACATCACCCAAACCAGTGGCAGTGGTCATAAAAGTCAACTAGTCAGTCAAATGAGTCTAACTGAGTCTAACTGAGTGCATGGGCACTGATGTAGGGAAGGAGACTCCAATGTGGGTGCATGAGGAGCTGTTAGTGGTCAGTGGAGCTCAAACTAGTCTCTCTAGGTGCCTATCTAAGTGTTTTAGTCAATTAACTGATCAATCATCCCCTGAATCAAGGAACTGAGTCATCAACCAACTAACTAACTAAAGTAACTCCTAAATAGGTGGAAGAAGGCACACATGCTCTCCAGTGATGAAAACAAGGGCGCATAAGTGGCTAGGAGGGCTAAAACTGAGCAGAAACAGGCTCCTGGGAGCTGCAAAATAAGGACTAGGTGTTGGGAGACTACCATATTGATGACATGTAAATGCATGCAGGCATGCAAAATACAAAAATGATGGTGAGAATGTTCCAACATTATGTAAGTCCTTTCGAACAATCGATGTTTATTCTATGGAATGAAAGATTTTTTTCCTCATATATATATATATATATATATATATATATATATATAATTTGGAACGACACCCATAAAATCAATTTGAACAATACACTTGTCTCCTCCTTCAATCTAGGAAAAGCTTACATGCTAGTCCACCCCAAATTCTAAAATATAAACAACTATGGTATAATTAATAGTACTCATAAAAATAAATAAAATGTTTATATGTTTTTTATGATTATGTAGACAACTCATGTATAGACTAGTCCACCCCAAATTCTAAAATTTAAAAACTCATGGTTGTAATTAATAGTACTCATAAAAATAAATAAAATGGCTATATGATTTTATGATTATGTAGACAACTCATGTATAGATTATATATAACTTATTAAGGTTTGACACACTAAGAAAAAAACATCTTACAAGTGGGATCTAAATAAGTAAAGGGTAACGCCCATCAGGGTCTAGATCAGCGGGCAAGCTTGTGTAAACCTTGTAAAGGAGGTCGTTGGTTCAAACCTCGAATAACTCATGCTCCATTGTGGTGGGCTTAGTGGTTGCACCTAGGGCTCAGTGGTTGCAAATGAAAAAATTATATATATATATATATATATATTGTCATTTTCCAACCCACACCTCAAGGTGTAGGTCTAAAAAATAGTTGTGTGTGTGTGTGTGATAATGATGATGATAATAGTTATTAACATCCACTTAAACCAATTTTGTTCTATCGGATCTTAAAAAGCTAAGGAGTCACTTGATTTTCTTTAGATTTTTATTTCTATGCTTGAAAAGCTTTAAGAAAAACATTTTTAAATCACCATAATTGCAACGAGTTAAAAAGTTAGGAAGGTCGATATTATAGCAAATATTTTTAAATTGTCCTCTAATGTGGATGTACGTGATACATTTGATGTGGATATATATAATACATGTCACGTCCGTAGCCACCTCAATGCCCTTTAGAGGCGATGGGAGACAACCTGCTAATTTTTTTTTCAAACTACCATTGTGCTGCAAAAAACATCCTTAGTCTGCAATCCACAAGCCGCAGTGTGGGATTCGGAAAGTCAGAACCACAAATGTACAGCGTCGAAAGAATGTGCCTCCGACTTCCGCAATCCACAATGCAGGACTCGGAAGTCGGAACATCAAATTCCACCGCTTTGGAAAACTCCACTCCCGACTTCCGCAATCCGCAATGTGGAAATCGGAAGTTAGAACTCCAAATTTTGCCACTCTGGAAAATTCCACTCCCGACTTCCGCAATCCGCAATGCGGAACTCGGAAGTCGGAACCCCAAATTCCACCGCTCTGGAAAACTTCACTCACGACTTCCGCAATCCGCAATGCGGAACTTAGAAGTCGGAACTCCAAAATCTCTATTCCGAAGCAACTTCCTTTCTGACTTCCGCAATCCACCTTGCGGGATTCGGAAAGTCGGAACGCCAAACCATCAACCCAGAAAAGTCACCCTTCCAACTTCCGCAATCCGCAATGCAAATTTAGAAAATCGGAAGCCTAACTACACAACTTCTTCCTCCTAAGTCCAATTTGGGCAAGTCCGGTACTATTGGAAAGCTCTCAGTAAGATCTATGCAACTGCATGATCTTTAGCCACCTCTGAGAACTCTGATTATGTCCCTCTTCCAACCCAAAATGAGGCCACAATCCTCCTCAAGGCCTTCTTTCCTCCTTGCAAGGAGTTTTGATTGCCTTTTGTCATGGGTTCTCCCTTCATCTGACCCACAGAGGGGTCATGAAACACAACAGGGGTTGCCTAGTTCCATTCCCAAGTCCAAGTGATGCCATGCAGTCCATTTAGAAGTGTGTGCAATGCATAACAACATAAACAGTGAAGTTAAATATGATCAATGCATCCATAACATGCAAGATTAGCAGCAAATCTAACACAAGGAAATGGTAAAACAAACAAGCATAAATCTGCCTCATACTCAGGCTTATACACAGACTTCTTGCTGGTTAATTCATGTAATCATTTCATTCACATTGACTTGAAATAACATATAAACAAAGCATAGGAAATTAACATCATTTAGAACCACAAAATGGACATAATTTAGATCACAAAGAACACTTATCTTTAAGATGAAGTTGTTCAAGCAACTGACAATGTGAGAGCAACGTTCCACCCAACCATAGGTCTATGTCCAACTTATATTCTTTCAGTTGAGAGACCACCCCCGAACTGGGTTGTGTATCCACTAAGGAGGAACTAAACAGGCTCACTCACAACCATGATTTCATACAACAGTCATGCTAAGCCAGCACACAGGTGGGTTTATCAAGCATGCAAAGAGACAAAGTGGAAGGATCCTAATCCAGTGAGCTCAACCACAGAGCTACAGCCATCTCAACTAACTCAAACAGCCTTGGTACCCACAATACCTACCACACCCAACACAAGGAAGGTCCCATTCTCTACTGCACAGTCCCTCAGGCGCCCCTTCCCTCCAGTGCTCTTCGGGGTGGGCATAGAAAGGTCCAAGCTGCTGACTCTTTTAGATTATAACCTGCACTGGGTTTGTCAAGCAACTCCAACCTCTATTCTTTCTCTCACTCTATCATCCGCACTTGGATTTTCTCAGCTTCTATTGCTAAAAACAACTATGTCATACACGCTGCATTCCTCGCTATCAATCTGTGTCTTCTTTCTAGTTCGCTTCTTCCTCTTTCTGCCAAAAGTCTCGGCATCTTCCTCCCTCTGCATTTTTATTGAGGGTTCCCCCCTTCGATTTTCCTTTCCACCTCCAGTTTCTTGGGCGTTTTGGCCACTCTATCAACGTGGCTTCCACCCATAATTGCGACCCTTCCTCTTCGATTTTCTTGCTGGATGTGTAACGCTTGGAACTAGTTCTTGCTATCCCATGATCCCACGGCCCCCTCACCTCTCCCTAGTGGATACACATGCCCCCCTCTCAATGGTTGTTTCCATAGCCATTTTTTTGTATTTTTATTGCAATATAATTATTTATATGCAACATTTTTACAACTTCCATGGCTTAATGGCACATGGCCAATATAATATCAAATATTTGTCTTTTAAATAAAATCTGAGCATACACTAGAGGGGCCTTGCCCTTGAGCTCCACGCTAGGGAAAACATACACCGCATGTATACATTAATTATGTTAAAAGCCAAAAATACCCTAAGGGTCAAAATGGGGGTATTACAATCCCCTCCCCCTTAGAACAACACTGTCCACGATGTTCTCAAAATTGAACAAAAATGGAAATGCCTCTCTCATGGCATCCTCCAGCTCCCATGTAGCCTCATCGGGACTAAGGTGCTTCCACTGCACCTTTACCTGTCCGATGGCTCGGTTTCGGAGCAATGTGACATTCTTGTTGAGGATGCACATAGGCTCCACTTGGAACTCTCCCTTGGGTTCCACCTGTATCACATTCCAATCAATCACATGATTAGGATCATGTACATACTTCTTAAGCAAATAAACATGGAAAACATTATGAACTCTCATGTTAGCAGGCAATGCAATTCTAGATGCAATTGGTCCTATCCTATCAAGGACTTCAAATGGCCCACAATATGTTGGTTCCAGCTTGGCACAACTCCCCAACTTTAGGGAACTTTTCCTTGGTTTCACTCTCAAATAAACCTGATCCCCAATCTTAAATTCCTTATGCACCATTTTCAAATTTGCATAACTCGTTTGCATGTCTCGAGCTGCCTTTAAATTCTGTCTGATCTTCACAATTTCATGTTCCATTTCCTTGATCATCTCTGGCCCAAGCACTACCCCGTTCACCCGACTATCCCAATTCACTAGAGTCCTGCATCCCTTTCCATGCAATGCCTCAAATGGACTCATTCCCAATGATGCTTGATGTCCATTATTGTATGCAAATTCTACTAAATGTAGGTAATCCTCCCACTTGGATGGTTTATCCACCACATACATTATCAGCATGTCTTCAAAAACCTGATTCACCCTCTCAGTTTGACCATCTGTTTGAGGATGATATGTTGTGCTATAGTTCAGCTGAGTTCCTAACTCCTGAAATAATCCCTTCCAAAAATTGGATGTGAACTTTGCATCTCGATCTGAAATTATTGCCTTGGGAAATCCATGCAATCTGAATGTCTCATTCGTGAAAATATTTGCTATGTCATTTGTCTTATGAGTGGACTTGACTAGAATAAAGTGAGCTACATTTGATAGCTTGTCCACCACTACCATAATTGAATCATGCTTCCTCACTGTCATTGGCAAACTTGTTATAAAATCCATAGAAATTACTTCCCACTTCCATTCCGAAATGGGAAAGGGCTGCAACAATCCTGCTGGGTGTTGATGTTCTGCCTTGACTTGTTGACATTTTTGACATCTAGAAATGTATTATGCTATGTCCTTCTTCATCCCATGCCAAAAGTATTGCTTTCTTGCTGATGTTATTGTCTTTTGATATCCTGGATGTCCTGAGTATGGAATTTGATGTATTTCATCCATCACTAGCCTCTTTAAATCTGTACAATTTGGAATATACAGTCTGTCTCCATAAAGGAGAATATCATTTTTACCAAGCTGATATCCTACACACTTTTCATCAATATTTCCTTGCTGCAATTTTCCTTTGATTTGAAGGTAAGTTTCATCACTAGTTTGGGATTTAAGAACTCTTGTCTTCAAATCTGATCTGTACATACTTACTGCTGCAATATGAAATTTTATGCTAAGGGCATCTACAACCTTATTCTCCTTCCCTTTAACATGCTTAATTTGAAAATCAAATTCACAAAGAAATTCCATCCACCTAGTTTGCCTAGCATTCAGGTTTGGCCGATCAAACAAATACTTCAAGCTCATGTGGTCTGTCCTGAGCTCAAATCTTCTTCCCAACAAATAATGTCTCCACCTCTTGAGAGCATGTATTATGGCTGCTAACTCTAAATCATATGTGGCATAGTTATTTTCATGCTCTTTCAACTTTATTGACTCATAGAAAATCACAAATCCTTCTTACATGAACACTCCACCTAACCCTTCAATGCAAGCATCTGTGCACACTACAGAATCCTTCTTTGGATCAACAATCTTCAAAACATGAGCGTTGGTAAGCAATTCCTTTATCTTTTGAAAGCTCTTCTCACACTTTTCAGACCATACAAACTTGACATTCTTCCTCTGTAATGATGTAATTGGATGAGTTATCTTAGAGAATCCTTCAATGAACCTTCTATAATAGCCTGCAAGACCCACAAAAGATCTAACACCTGTAACATTCTTTGGATTAGGCCAATCCATTATGGCTTCGATCTTTTCTGGATCCACTGCAATTCCTTCCTCTGAAATGACATGACCCAAATATTGTACTTTTCTTTGGTAAAAATCACACTTGCTCAGCTTTGCATACAATTGGTGTTCTCTAAGAACTTGCAACGCCATTCTTAGATGTTCATCATGCTCTTCTTCATTCTTTGAATAAACAAGAATGTCATCCAAGAACACTATCACAAACTTATCCAAATACTTGTTGAAGACACTATTCATGAGGCACATGAATGTAGCAGGTGCATTGGTAAGACCAAATAGCACCATTGTGAACTCATAATGGTCATATCTTATCTGGAAAGTTGTCTTGTGAATGTCTTCTTCTTTTATCCTTACTTGATGATAGCCAGACCTCGAGTCAATCTTTGAAAACACTTTAGCTTCCTTCATTTGATCAAACAAATCATCAATTCTTGGCAATGGGTAATTATTCTTGACTGTCACTTTATTTAGCTGCATGTAATCAATACACGGCCTTAAAGTCCCATCCTTTTTCTTGAAAAATAACATTGGTTCTCCCTAAGGAGATACACTTGGCTTGATATACTCCTTGTCCATTAATTCATATAACTGCATCTTTAACTCTATCAATTCTGGCGTGCTCATTCTATAAGGATCTTTAGAAATTAGTGCTGCCCCTAGAACTAGATTGACGGTAAAATCAATGTCTCTTTTTGGTGGCAGCCCTAGCACTTCATCTGGAAACACATCTTTGAACTCTTGCAACAACTAAAAGTCTTTCATTCTTGGTCCTTTGTCCTCTGATGAATCTGATATGTGAACTGCATATAATTGGCAACCCTTCTTATAAAGCTTTTTCAACTGTAGGGCTAAAATCTGTCTTACTGAGACTTGCTTGGGAATTCCTCTTACCAATCTTGGTCTTCCCTCTTCATCAATGCATTCGAGTACCTTTTCATAGCAATCTATCTTGGCTCTATGCCTTTCCAACCAATCCATACCAATTATAGCATCATAAGATCCTAATGGCAGGACATTCAAATTTACTTTTGTGATGAATCCATTCAAATCCATGGGGCATTCCATCACTACTTCACTCACTTTTCTCTTGGTTCTTATGGCTAACTGGACTAGCCAAGACTTACTATGCTTCATTTTCCTAAGAGAACAACCTTCGACTACTTTTGGAGAAACATAACTATGAGTAGATCCCGGATCAATCAAAACAGAAATAGATTGCTTGGCAATCTTACCTTCAACTTCCACTACTGTTGATTGATGGTCTGCCTGATGATCATCCAATGATGCATAGATTCGAGGTGTTGCCCTTGCCATATCCTCCATTGTAGCTGCCCTTTTAAGTTGTGCAAGCTCCGTGGGTTCTCCCTCCGATGTGGACAATCTCTAAGCATGTGGTTTTCTCCACATCCCCAACACTGAAGTGGCCCTTTTGATGCTTTTTATGCTGCTATTGTTGGCTTGTTTTCACTTCGTGCTTGCTGGCCCCATGGAAATTTTCTTGGCTGATTTTTTAATGATGAATTAATTCCACTTTTCCTTTGATCAAACCTCCCATTTGGATTTCCTTTCACTACTGGGTGAACCTCTGATTTTACTTTGCTCTGCTCATAGCAATGCATTTCCATCCTAATGGTTTCATCAAGACTCGGTGGATTAACAAACTCAATCCTATCTCTGAAACTTTGAGGTAGACTTCCAAGAAAGCATTGGATCTTTACCCTCTCATCTTTGATATAGTCCACATACCTCAACAGTTCCAAGACTTATGGACATGTTCTTCCATAGATTTCTGTCCCAACTTAAGTTCAATGAATTCTTTCCTCTTACTGTCATAATACCTAGTAGAAAGATATTTTTCGTTAAAATTCTTCTTAAATTGCTCCCAACTGATCCTCCTTGCATTGATCCTTTTTACTTGCATGAGGTGCTCCCACCAAATTGAAGCTCTGCCATTTAGATTGTAAATGGAAATTCTGGCCTTTTCATTTCCTGAGTAATCATGAATCCTGAAATATTTCTTCATTCCAATAAGCCATGCCTCTGCCTCTTGTCCAGTCTTACCTTCTCCATCAAATGTGGGAGGTCTTGCCTTCCTGAACTCTCCCTATGGAATTCTTTTGAACTTCTTTCTTCCCCCAAACCTGTTAGAAGTATGCCTTGGACTTCTTTGAGAACTTCTGGAGTCACATGACCTATTGGAAGAAGATCTTGAGGAGGGTGTTCTATGCTTTTTGCTCACATAACACTTTCTTGGGCTTGGAGTCCTCTTCCCAGAGTGACTCCCTGCATCTCTTCTTTCTTTTCCTACATTGCTTGTGTTGGACCCAAGGTTTATCCTCTGTTGCATATCAGTGAGGCTCTGCAAAATAGCAACATTGAGCTGGTTTTGTTCTTCCTGAGCCTTCATCAATATTTCATTAAAGCTTACCATGGTTTCAACCAAATTCTGAGGAGTTATTTGCTCCCTTCTCCCATTGGATTCGGTCTCAGTATGTCCTCCTTGCACATTTTATCCTAGCACATTATCATCGGGCTCATAAGGGTTCTGGGCATCATTCATGGTCACCATTTTCTTTTCCTTGTATGTTGCCTCTGCTACAACTATTCAAGTTTTATCAACTGCAACCACTGTGCATTATAAGGATATTTATTAGACATCATAGGAATGCATATAAAACATAGAACATCCAAATTTAACAGATGTAACTCATGGAACAATTTACAGAGCTATGATGCTTTCTTTGCTTTGCCCCATCCCTGTAATTCTGGAAATTACCCATAGGGACAACAAAATATTATATTTTTCTTTTGTCAAAACAGCGCCACTGGCGCTTTTCTGCCCGTAGGCTCATTCACACTTCCGCCCATGCAGCCCCAGTGCTGCATACTGAGCTTTGATACCACTCTGTCACATCACCATCCACCTCAGTGTGCTTTAGAGGCGATGGGAGACAACCTGCTAAATTTGTTTTTTCAAACTGCCATTGTGCTGCAAAAACCATCCCCAGTCTGCAATCCGCAATGCGGGATTTAGAAAGGTGGAACCACAAATGTACAGTGCCAAAGGAATGCGCCTCCAACTTCCACAATGCGGGACTCGGAAGTCGGAACATCAAATTCCACTGCTCCGGAAAACTCCTCTCCCGACTTCCGCAATCCGTAATGCGGAAGTTGGAAGTTAAAACTCCAAATTTCGTCACTCAAGAAAACTCCACTCCTGACTTCCGCAATTCGCAATTCAGAACTCAGAATTCGAAACTCCAAATTCCACCGCTCTGGAAAACTTCATTCCCGATTTTCACAATCCGTAATGCAGAACTTGGAAGTCGGAACTCCAAAATCTCTGTTTCGAAGCAACTTCCTTTCTGACTTCCGCAATCCGCCTTGCAAGATTCGGAAAGTTGGAACGCCAAACCATCAACCCGGAAAAGTCACCCTTCTAACTTCCGCAATCTGCAATGCGGGTTCGGAAAGTTAGAAGTCCAACTGCACAACTTCTCAGGCCCATAACTTATTCATCCTAAGTCCAATTTGGGCAAGTCCAGTACCGTTGGAAAGCTCTCAGTGATATCTATGCAAATGCATGATCTTCAGCCACCTCTTAGAACTCTGATTGTGTCTCTCTTCCAACCCAAAATGAGGCCACAATCCTCCTCAAGGCCTCCTTTCCTCCTTGCAAGGAGCATTGATTGCCTTCTGTCATGGGTTCTCCCTTCATCTGACCCACAGAGGGGCCATGAAACACAACAAGGGTTGCCTAGTTCCATTCCCAAGTCCAAGTGATGCCATGCAGTCCATTTAGAAGTGTGTGCAATGCATAACAACATAAACAATGAAGCTAAATATGATAAATGCATCCATAACATGCAAGATTAGCAGCAAATCTAACATAAGGAAATGGTAAAACAAACAAGCATAAATCTGCCTCATACTCAGGCTTATACACAAACTTCTTGCTGGTTAATTCATGTAATCATTTCATTCACATTGACTTGAAATAACATATAAACACAACATAGGAAATTAACATCATTTAGAACCACAAAATGAACATAATTTAGATCACAGAGAACACTTATTTTTAAGATGAAGTTGTTCAAGCAACTGACAATGTGAGAGCAACGTTCCACCCAACCATAGGTCTCTGTCCAACCTATATTCTTTCAGCTGAGAGACCACCCCTGAACTGGGATGTGTATCCACTGAGGAGGAACTAAACAGGCTCACTCACAACCATGATTTCACACAACAATAATGCTAATCCAGCACACAGTTGGGTTTATCAAGCATGCAAAGAGACAAAGGGGAAGGATGCTAAGAAAGTGAGCTCAACCACGAAGCTACAGGCATCTCAACTAAATCAAGCAGCCTTGGCACCCACAATACCTACCACACCCAACACAAGGAAGGTCCCCTTCTCTAATGCACAGTCCCTTAGGCTCCCCTTCCCTCTAGTTCTCTTCAGGGTGGGCATAAAAAGGTCCAAGCTGCTGACTCTTTGAGATTCTATCCTTCACTGGGTTTGTCAAGCAACTCCAACCTCCGTTCTTTCTCTCATTCTGACATCCACACTTGGATTTTCTTAGCTTCTATTGCTAAAAACAACTCTGTCATCCACGATGCATTCCTCGCTATCAATCTGTGTCTTCTTTTTGGTTCGCTTCTTCCTCTTTCTGCCAAAAGTCCCGGCATCTTCCTCCCTTTGCATTTTTATTGAGGTTTCCCCCCTTCGATTTTCCTTTCCACCTCCAGTTTCTTAGGCGTTTTGGCCACTCTGTCAACGTGGCTTCCACCCATAATTGCGACCCTTCCTCTTCGATTTTCCTGATGGCTGTGTAACGCTTGGAACTAATTCTTGCTGTCCCACGATCCCACAACCCCCTCACCTCTCCCTAGTGGATACACATGCCCCCCTTTCAATGGTTGTTTCCATAACCAATTTTTTTGTATTTTTATTGCAATATAATTATTTTTTTGCAGCATTTTTACAACTTCCATGGCTTAATGGCACATGGCCAAAATAATATCAAATATTTGTCTTTTAAATAAAATCCGAGCATCCACTAGCGGGGCCTTGGCCTTGAGCTCCACGCTAGGGAAAACATACATCGCATGTATACATTATTTATGTTAAAAGCCAAAAATACCCTAAGGGTCAAAATGGGGATATTACAATACCCCCATTTTGAACCTTGAAATTATTAGCTTAATATGTAAATATACAGTGCATGATTCATAGCGTGGAGCTCAAGGCCAAGAATTCACTATGATTCATAGTGAATTCTCGACTTAGGAAGGAAAGTATTTTATATTTTGGTAGACATGTGCTAGTTGGCCATGGAAAACTGTAAAAACCATGTAAATATTTATAATGCAAATAAATCTCCAAAAGTTGGCTATGGGGGCAACTAAAGTGAGGGGGTTGTGTTTATCCACCAGGGGGAAGAGAGGGGTTGTGGGATCAAATACTTTTTTTCCAAGTGTCATCTTAAGAACCCATGTGCCATAAATGGTAAGTAACTACCCAAATGGACTTGCTTACTGATATTTATTTCTATTGTAAGAAGGCAGCTGGAAAATCAGCTCATGAATTTAATAAAGCATGGGCAAAACCCGGAAATTCGTATGGCTAAGTATGGGCTCAGTTTTGTGTATCCAGAAGTCAATTTCCCTCATGAGAATTCATTTCCCTTCATTTCCATTGCATTGTGGGGCAATTAAACACCAATTTTCTGCAAGTTATATATGCATTCCTAATAGTGAGAATAACAAAATTCGTAATTGGGGAATAAGCCATGTTTTAAGCTATGAAAAATGCCCAGAAACTCATGTGGGTCATGAAATCCAGTGGGGAATCCATATATGTCAACCTTAGGGCGAATTTGAGAGTGTCAAAAGCCCAAAAATCCATGGGATAACTCAGATTTGGGAGCCCATAAATTGAATTTCGTGGTTGAAGTTAGTGTGACCAAAAATCATAAAATCTAAGAGATAATTGGATTCAAAGAGATATCAAAGGATGGAATTGCTTGATAAACCCAGTGTAGGAAAAGATCTCTGAAGGTTTAGTAGCTTAGACCTTTTTATGCCCACCCTGAATAGCACTGGAGGGAAGAGGTTCCCGAGGGATTATGTAGCAGAGAATGGGACCTTCCTTGTGTTGGGTGTGGTAGGTATTGTGGGTGCCAAGGATGGATAAAGCCAATTGAGATGCATGCAGCTTTGTGGTTGAGCTCACTAGCTTAGCATTCTCATTTCAGCTTGTCTCTCTACATGCTTGATAAACCTAGTTGTGTGCTAGCTTGTGTTCCTATGGCGGTGAGTGAGCCTGTGTAGTTCCTCCTGAATGGATACATAGCCTAGCTCGGGGGTGGCCTCTCAATAGAGAGATAAAGTGTTGGACAGAGTGCCTATGGCTGGGTGGAACGTTGCTCTCCCATATCCAGTTGCTTGGACAACTTCAATTAAAATATAAGTGTTTACTTGTTAATTTAATGTTGTGTTGAATGTGCATGAATTATTATTGTTATTATAATGCATGTGATGAGTATGTTGGTATATGCATGTAGTGTGTGTGTGGAATGAATTTATTTTTCCGCTGTGTATTTTATTATGCACCTGCACACACATTTAAATGCTTATGAATTTCATAATATTGTTGTGGGGGAAAAATTTAAAACCCTGTAGATCGTTCATGTTCCCTCTCTGTTGGTCAGATTGATAGGTGGGGACATGACAAAGTGGTATCAGAGTGAATGGTTGCAACACTAGGACTATTTGGGGCCAAAAAACACACTCACAGGCAAAACACATGAGTTGCATAGGTAGTGTTAATCACCTTTTGGTAAAAATCACGTGTTAAATTCATGATCAATGATTCCATGGAGCCCATGAGTCCAATATGTTTCCACAAGCAGGAATGGTAGGCTGGTTATAGAAAATTCCAATTCCGCATAATGAATTTTTGCCTTGTTACGTAACATAAACATTTCGTAAATGGAAGGAATTGAGAATTTTGTTTTATTTATGAAAATTGACAAATTGGGGAAATTTGATGTGGACCCCCACCCATGCCACGTGGGAAAGAGGGGTATGACGTCGACCAACCACGTCGGAAGGACATGCGGGTACACAACGTCCACAGTTTGTAGGCAAAATAGTATATAGATCCACGACGGTCGTCGGTCGGCATTGGTTGTCAGTCATTGGCACACATCTGTGGGGGTACCACGAAGAGAAGTTATGGGAAGCCATGGGGAAAGGTCCGCGGACGCAGCAGGGAAGAATCCTCGGAAGTCCGTAGAGAGGAGTTCGCGATAGTACTGCATAGAAGGGTCTACGGGCGCGGCAAGAAGAAAGGTGCGTAGCGATTGATAGTCGTCGATGGGAATCCGCGGGGTTTCCAAAATGTGCCTCGAGGAATAGGCCATGGAGAGAAGTCCGTGAGCACAGTGAAGAATAGGTCCACGACGATCGTCCATCGTCAGTAATAGGACGTCGCTCGTTGGTCTACAGGGGTGCAAAATTATCTCCCAAGAAAACAGTATGCGAGGAATCGACGATGCCACTTCGGAGTTCCATTGCGGGGTTTTCCAAGATGTAGTTATGAGACATGCCGATAGGAAAGGCCCGATCCCGCGATGGCAATTCAGAATAAATAAATAAATCGGGAGCCCAAAATTTGTTTTGGCCATAAAAGGAGCAGTTTAGCTCGGAATTTGATGAGACCTACGACGTTCAAACACCATTGAAGAAGGTCACATAAGTAACAGTGAGAGACCTAAGCCCATCCTGCTCCAATTTAACAAAAAATTCAAAATATCGACTTTTAAAGATCAATGTCTAGAAACCTGATGGGGGGGCAATTTGTGTCAAAATTGTTATGGTGCAGTCATAGACATAGCACGCAACTAACTTTGGGATATTGGATCCAAATCCCAAAAGTTGTGAAGCCGGGGTGCGAAAGAAGGCCAAAATCCACTATTTCGGAGCACTTTTTGTGGATTTTGGAAAGCTTGCAGGAGGTGAAAGTGACACTAGATTTCGAAACCAAAAACTATTTTGAACTCAACATTTTACCTACTCATTAAAACAGATAACTTTTGTTAGACAAAATTTTTCCATAAATACTTAGTTTATGAGATAGCCAATTTTGCTAAAAACTAAGTCTGGGAAAAAGTGCAAAAATCAAAAGTAGTCAAACCCATAATTTTATAGAGGTTGAATGGAGCATCGGATCAGAGAAATGAAAGTTCATGAGTTATTCTTGCTATATGTGCTAACAGTGCCTGATAGAATAATTTTCTAATTCTTGCTAGATTTTCTTCTGCAAGCGGCTGAAGTTGGTCTCCGAAATTAATTGCACACTTGTAAAAACAATGCAAAATTGGGCAAAATTAACATTTTGGGGAGGATGTAACTTTTGTGTCCAAGATCACAATGAAGCATGAAGATAGGTGTTGGAAAGATTATCCATGGGGGAACAGAGGTGCACAGTCAAAATCTGGATGAGGAATTCAGTTGTCTCAGAGATCAGAATAGAAAAGTCCCTATAACCTTATTTTGACCAAATTTGTCAATAAATGGTAGTTTCCAAAATGCATAAATGGAACAAGAAAATGATGACTCAAGAACCTAGTGAATTATTCCATAAGACTAATTCTATTAAAGAATAACATTTTTGTGTGTCATTGCAGGTATTACTAATATATCCAATAAATATATCTATGATGCAGTTGACAATCTTTGAACAGTTGTAGCAGAGGACAACAAGTAGAAGGGAAAAAGTCTCCAAAAGAAAATGGTAACCATGAATGATGCCCAGGACCCCTATGAACTTGACGAGGATGTCCTAGGAGAAAATATGCAAGAGGGAAATGCCGAGACATAATCCAATGGGAGGAGAGAGCAAATCACTCCCCAAAATTTGGTTGAAACAATAAGAAGTTTCAATGAGAGGTTGATCAAGGCTCAAGAAGAGCAGAACCAAATTAATGCTACTATCCTTCAAAGCCTCACTGATATTCAGTAGAGGGCTCATCTTGGATCTAATCCAAGCAATGTTGGTCAATAAAGAAGAAGTGCAGAAAGTCGTTGTAGGAGTTGCACTAGAAAAAGGACTCCAAGTCCAAGATATGGTTCTTTGAGCAGGGAACATAAGGTATCTTTGTCAAGATATTCTAGCAGGTCATGTGATTCCCAAGGTTCTCAAAGTAGCCTAAAGCACACTTCCAGCAGATTTGAAAGAAGAATGAATTCTAAGAGGATTCTGCAAGGAGAATTCAGGAAGGCGAGACCACCCACATTTGATAGAGAAAGTAAGACAGGTCAAGAAGCAGAGGCATGGCTTCTTGGAATGAAGACATATTTTTGAATTCATGACTACTTGGGAAATGAAAAGGCCAAAATTTCTATTTATAATCTCGATGGCTGAGCCTCAATTTGGTGGGAGCACCTCATGCAAGTAAAAGGGATCAAGGAGAGAAGGGTCAGCTAGGAGCAATTTAAAAAGTATTTCAAGGAAAAATACCTATCTGTCAAGTATTATGATAACAAGAGGAAGGAGTTCAATGAACTAAAATTAAGACAGAAGTCTATAGAAGAACATGTCCATAAGTTTTTGGAATTGTTGAGGTATGTAGATTACATCAAAGATGAAAGGGTAAAAATTCAAAGCTTCCTTGGAAGTCTGCCCCAAAATTATAGAGATAAGATTGAGTTTGTTAATCCACCAACTCTTGATGAAGCTATCAGAATGACAATGCATTGTTATGAGCAAAGCAAAGGAAAGTCAGAGGTTCATCCAGCATGGAAAGGCAAACCAAAGGAAATATTTGACCAAAGGAGAAGTGGATTCAAGCCTCCACCATTTAGGAATCATCTAAGAAATTATCAATAAGGCCAACAAGCACTAAGTGGAATTAAGCCAGTGGTAGCAACAGAAAAAGGACCA
The DNA here is from genome assembly GCA_027924585.1 of Larix kaempferi. Lineage (NCBI taxonomy): Eukaryota > Viridiplantae > Streptophyta > Pinopsida > Pinales > Pinaceae > Larix > Larix kaempferi. The sequence continues at coordinate 11,873,591 of BSBM01000619.1, read as the reverse complement.
AAAGGACCACTTAAGTTTTGGGAATGTGGATAAAATCACATTCTTAAAGACTGTCCACATCGAAGAGAGAACCCTAGAGGCTTCCATAACTTAGAAGAAGCAGTTACAGTGGAGGATATGGCAAGGGAAAGTCCCCAAATTTATGCAGCATTGGATAACCATCAGGCAGATCATCAATCGACAGTAGTGGAAGTTGAAGGTAAGATTGCTAAGCAATCTATTTATGTTTTAATTGATCCAGGATCTATTCATAGTTATGTTACTCCAAAAGTGGTTGAAAGTTGTTATCTTATCAAAATGAAGCAAAATAAGTCTTGACTAGTTCAATTAGACATGAGAACAAAATGAAAAGTGAGTGAAGTAGTGATGGAGTGCCCCATAGAGTTGAATGGACTCCTCACAAAGGTAAATTTGAATGCACTGCCATTAGGATCGTATGATGCTCTTATTGGTATGGATTGGTTGGAAAACCATGGAGCCAAGGTAGTTTGCTATGAAAATATTCTTGAATGCGTGGATGAAGAGGGAAGGCTAAAAGTGGTGAAAGGGATTCCTAATCAAGTTTCAATAAGGAAAATTTCAGTCGTGCAGTTGGGAAAGTTCTACAAGAAAGGTTGCCACCTATATGAAATCCATATATCAGATTCACTAGAGGACAAAGGCCCAAAGATAGAGGATTATCAGTTGCCGCAAGAATTCAAATAAATGTTTCCAGATGAAGTGCCAAGATTGCAACCAAAGAGGGACATTGATTTTACAATCAATCTTGTTATAGGGGCAGCCCCAATTTCAAAAGCTCTTTATAGAATGAGCACGCTGGAATTGGTAGAGTTAAAAATGCAGTTACAAGAATTAATGGACAAGAAGTATATCATACCAAGCGTGACTCCTTGGGGAGCACCGATGTTATTTATCAAAATGAAAGATGGGACTTTAAGGCTATGTATTGATTACAGGCAACTAAATAAAATAACAGCTAAGAATAAGTACCCCTTGCCCATAATTGATGATTTGTTTGATCAAATGAAGGGAGCCAAAGTGTTTTCAAAGATTTACTTGAGATATGGTTATCCTCAAGTGAGAATAAAATAAAAAGGCATTCATAAGACAACTTTCTGGACAAGATATGGCCATTATGAGTTCACAATGGTTCCATTTGGTCTTATTAATGCACCCGCCACATTCATGTGTCTCATGAATAGTGTATTTAACAAATATTTAGATAAGTTCGTGTTAGTGTTCTTGGATGACATTCTTGTTTACTCAAAGAGTGAAGAGGAGCATGAGGAACACTTAAGAATGGTATTGCAAGTTATTAGAGAGCACATATTGTAAGCAAAGCTAAGCAACTGTGACTTCTATCAAAGAATGGTACAATATTTGGGTCATATTATTTCAAAAGAAGGAATTGTGGTGGATCCAGAAAAGATTGAAGCCATAATGAATTGGTCTACTCCAAAGGATGCCACAGATATTATAGAAGGTTCATTGAAGGATTCTCCAAAATTGCTCATCCAATTACATCGTTGCAAAGAAAGAACGTAAAATTTGTATGGTCTGAAAAATGTGAAGAAATCTTTTAGCGATTGAAGAAGTTACTTACTAGTGCCCCTATTTTGAAGATTGCAAATCTAAAGAAAAATTTTGTAGTATGCATGGATGATTGCATTGAAGGACTAGGTGGAGTGCTTATGCAAGAAGGCTTTGTGATTTGCTATGAGTCCAAGAAATTAAAAGAGCATGAAAAGAATCATGCAACGCATGATTTAGAGCTAGCAGCCATAGTACATGCCCTCAAGATGTGGAGGCATTATTTGTTGGGAAGAAGATTCAATCTTAGGACAGATCACATGAGATTGAAATATTTGTTTGATTAGCCAAGCTTAAATGCTAGGCAAGCTAGATGGCTGGAATTTTTGTGTGAATTTGATTTTGAAATCAAACATGTGAAAGGAAAAGAGAACAAAGTTGTAGATGCCCTTAGCAGAAAATTTCAAGTAGTAGCCTTAAGTATATGCAAATCATATTTAAGAACAAAAGTTCTTGAATTCCAAAATAGCAATGAGAACTACATTCAAGTCAAAGAGAAATTGCAGCAGGGAAATTTAGATGAAAAGTGTGATGGGTATCAACTTGGAGAAGATGATCTTCTTGTTTATAAAGGCATATTGTATATTCCAAATTGTGCAGATTCGAAGAAGATATTAATGGATGAAATTCATCAAATGCCATACTCTAGACATCCAAGGTATCAAAAGACAATAGCATCAGCAAGGAAGCAATACTTTTGGCATAGAATGAAAAAGAATGTAGTAGAATATATTTCCTGGTGTCAAAAATGCCAACAAGTCAAGGCATAGCATCAACATCCAACACGATTGTTGCAGCCTTTGCCCATTCCGAAATGGAAGTGGGAAGTAATTTCTATGGATTTTATAACAAGTTTGCCAATGACATCAAGGAAACATGATTCCATCATGATTGTGGTGGACAAGCTATCAAAGGCAACTCATTTTATTACAATCAAGTCCACTCATAAAACAAGTGACATAGCCAATATCTTCATGAAGAAGATATTTAGATTGCATGAGTTACCCAAAGCAATAGTCTTAGATCAAGATGCAAAGTTCACATCCAATATTTGGAAAGGATTATTTTAGGAATTGGGGACTCAGTTGAATTTCAGTACAATGTATCATCCTCAAATAGATGGTTAAACCGGGAGGGTGAATCGAGATCTCGAATATATGTTGAGGATGCATGTGATGGATAAGTTATCCAAGTGGGAGGATTACCTACACTTGGTAGAATTTACACACAATAATGGACATCAAACATCATTGGAAATGAGTCAATTTGAGGCATTGTATGGAAAAGGATGCAGAACTCCGATGAGTTGGGATAGTCTAGTAAACATGATAATACTTGGGCCATAAATGCTCAAGGAAATGGAACAGGAAATTGTTAAGATCAGACATAATTTAAAGGCATCCTAGGATAGGCAGAAGAGCTATGCAGATTTAAAAAGAATGCACAAGGAATTTAAAGTTGGGGATCATGTATATTTGAGAGTAAATCCAAAGAAAAGTTCCCTAAAGTTGGGAAGTTGTGCCAAGTTGGCACCAAGATATTGTGGGCCATTCAAAATCCTTGACAAGATAGGACTAATTGCATATAGGATTGTATTACATGTTAACATGAGAGCTCATAATGTTTTCCATGTTTCTTTGCTAAGAAGTATGGACATGATCATAATCGTGTAATAGATTGGAATGTGATTTAGGTGGAACCCGAGGGAGAGTTCCAAGTGGAACCTATGCGCATCCTCGACAAGAAGGTAACATTGCTCCAAAACCAAGCCATTAGATAGGTAAAGGTGCAATGGAAGCACCTTGGTCTCGATGAGGCTACATGGGATCTAGAGGATGCCATGAGAGAGGCATACCCATTTTTGTTCAGTTTTGGGAACACCGAGGATGGTGTTGTTCCAAGGGGGAGGGGAATGTAATACCCCATTTTGACCCTTGGAATTATCGGCTTGAAATGTAAATATTGAAAATATGCAGTGTATGATTCATAACATGGAGCTCAAGGCCAAGTACCCGCTAGTGAATGCTCAACTTATAAAGGCATGTATTTTATATTTTGTAGACATGTGCTAGTCGGCCATGGAAAAATGTAAAAACCATGTAAATATTTATAATGCAAATAAATGTCCAAGAGTTGGCTATGGAGGCAACTAAAATGAGAGGGATGTGTCATCCACCAGGGAGAGGAGAGGGGTTGTGGGATCAAATCCTTTGTTTTGAAGTGTTATCTTGAGAGCCCCTATGCCATAAATGGTAAGCAACTACCCAAGTGGACTCCCTTGCTGATATTTATTTCTATTGTAAGAAGACAATTAAAAAATCAGCTCATTAATTTAATGGAGCATGGGAAAAACCCAGGAATTCGTATGGCTAAGTATGGGCTCAATTTTGTGTATCCAGAAGTCAATTTCCCTCATGGGAATTCGTTTCCCTTCATTTCCATTCCATTGTGGGGAAATTAAACGCTAATTTTTTGCAAGCTATGCATTCCCAACAATGAGAATAACAGAAATCATAACCATAGAATAAGCCATGTTTTAGACTATCAGAAACACCCAGAAACTCATGTGGGTCGTGAAATCCAGTGGGGAATCCATATATGTCAACCTTGGGGCGAATTTGAGAGTGTTAAAAACCCAAAAATTCATGGGAGAACCCAGATTTGGGAGCCCAGAAATTGAATTCTGTGGTTGAAGTTAGTGTGACCAGAAATTAGAAAAATCTAAGAGAGAATTAGCTTTAGAAAGAGATTAGAGGATGGAATTGCTTGATAAACCCAGTGTAGGCAAATATCTCTGAAGGTTTAGTAGCTTGGACCTTTCTATGCCCACCTTGAATATCCTTGGAGGGAAGGGGTTCCTAAGGGACCGTGTAGCAGAGAAGGGGACCTTCCTTGTGTTGGGTGTGGTAGGTGTTGTGGGTGCCAAGGCTGGCTAAATCCAATTGAGATGCTCGCAACTCTATGGTTGAGCTCACTAGCTTAGCATTCTCCTTTCTTGTCTCTCTACATGCTTGATAAAACTAGTTGTGTGTTGGCTTAGCATGAGTGTGTGTTCCTATGGCGGTGAGTGAGCCTGTGTAGTTCCTCCTGAGTGGATACATAGCCCAGCTGGGGGGTGGCCTCTCAAAAAAGAGATAAAGTGCTGGATAGAGTGCCTATGGCTGAGTGGAACGTTGCTCTCCCATAGCCAGTTGCTTGGACAAATTCAATTAAAAGATAAGTGTTTACCTATTAATTTATTGTTGTGTTGAATGTGCATGAATTATTATTGTTATTATTATGCCCATGACGAGTATGTTGGTATATGTATGGTGTGTGTGTGTGTGTGGTTTGATCTATCGAATATTAAAAAGCTAATGAGTCACTTGTTTTTTCTTTAGAATTTTATTTCTATGCTCGAATTTTTTAAGAAAAACATTCTTAAATCACAATAATTGTGATGAGTTAAAAATTTAGGAAGGTTGGTATTGTAGCAAATATTTTTAAATTGCACTCTAATGTGAATGTACGTGATACATTCTATGAGAAAGTGATTTTCATCTTCAAACTTCTTAGTGCCACATAGATGACAATTCTTTCATCCCATGGTTGTTTAGGAATTGTCGAGCACCATGTTTCACTATGGAGCTTGTGAGAATTTGTTCTTATTTTAGCAATGTTGATTTTCTTCTTTGCGCTAGTTAAATCAGAGTGATACTTTTGACCTTCTAGATTAGGCATGTTCACATCCTTATAATATCTTGATTTTCTTTTTTCCTCCAACTCTTTATTGCACCACATCTTCTCCTTAAATTTAGTTGTCATATCACTTTTAATATTATAACTATTATTCAGAGTGACCTCTTCCTCAACTCCCTAATGATTTAGCCAAGACTTGGCATCTTTAGGTCAATCTTGCTTAAGTCATAGGTGATTTTGACTAGAGTGTGAAGCAATCTTAGGAAGCCTCTTGTACCCCATGTTGTTTATCTTATTCATGTACATTAGGCACCTAGTCATAGCCATGCTCTCAATAGAAGAGAGACTCGCTTATATGAGAAGATAGGATAGGGTGTATTGCCTTTAATTTTGAGATTATATGTTATAAAGCGCTTTTGGATTTGCTTTATCCTTATCCGTGATTCTATATAGATGTCGTAGCCCCAAACTTCACACCCATATAAGATAACAAGGGTGATAAGAGTTCTAGAGAGGAGTTTCTTCCTATCCCAAGGCTAGAGGTTTATTGATTTACAATTGCTTTCAAGTTCATAAAAATATTTCCACCCTACATTAATCATTTTCTCAATGCTATAATTCCAGTTAAGCTTATGAGGAAGATTGATTCCGAGATATTTGTATGAAGTCACTTCCTCCAAGTTATTACTTTCATACATGAAATTATTGTTGTGGAAAAAATTGCAAAAGTGCACTCTTCCACTTGGTAAGAGGCTAGGCCTTGTAAGCTGCAGCAAGGCCTCGGTCCTTGGAGCCCCTGTGGGGTGTGGTTGGTATTCCTCCAAGTGATCCTACAAGAGACTGTTAGTGTAATTCACATGTAAACAAATAAATATGGAAAAATAAAAAATAAAAGAGATGGGGGGAGAATGCAAACTCCAATAACAATTCAATATATGCTAAACCACTTTTGTATTTCCCAATGGTAAAGCTGTACAACACCTAGGAGGTGTGGGATTCAAGGGAAGCCAACAATATCCCATAGGGAGGCATTTTTTGTCCAAACTAAATGCTAAGTCAATGGTGGAACAATGGAGATAAACTCTTTCTCCTTGAAGGAAGGTGGCAAGGGATCTTGGGAATGCTCACAATGATAGGAAGTGGTGGGCTATGAGGAAGCTCCAACTCAAATCCAACAACATAACCTTGCTCTTTATTTCTCTCTACCAAATGCATGTCAATGGATTCCTTTTATAGGCCAAGAGGTGGCCAACAGACAACTAGGTCCAAATGTGAACTCATCTTCTCCATGAACTAGTTCCAAGGTACACAAGGGGGGCTAGTTAATGCCACCAAGTGTGTGAAGAGCCGAATTCGGATCCTTGGAGAGGATTGAGCCTTCAATGCGCCGTAGGAAGTTAGTGGTCCCTCCATTTTGACAGTAGCATGACTGTTGAAGGAATAGCCGCGTAGGTGTAGTGCAAGCATTGTTCTGGTAACTTGCGCTATAGCGCGAGTTGTCTGTGTATTACCCGCGCTACCTCTTCTTTTGATTGTTTTTTGGCACTTTTGAACTCATGTTGTCTTTTGGATTTGTTGAGGATTCCTTCGGTGAATTGCATTACTTATGTTGCCGACTCCTTACTGGAAGAATCGCCTAAATGTCACACGTGTGCGAATTTTAGGCATTAACAGATGCCCCCTGATGTATGAGGTTCAGAGGGTACTGTAGATCTGATAATGCAACATGTTTTCTTTTATTTCTCTCCTGTTATGTAGGACAAAGCATATGTGGAAAATAGGTTCCTCCCATGGGGGAAGGTTATTGTTGACGACCGTTGGGCTGTAGTAAAGAATAGTTTTTATACAAACGAGGCGGGCATACCCGTGCTCGTGAAAAGCTATCAATATGATTACAATAATAGAGGACAAAACGGGTGTCACTCGATTATACTGCTGGGACATGGTTGAAGTTGTCTTCAAGCCATGTGAGAGTAAAGAACCCAGGAATTGTTGCAGAGTGCTGAAGAAGTGGAACTGTTGATGATCATGATAAACCCATGGGGGTGGGGGACCGGTATGGTGTGTGAAGTTGTCTGAGAGCTTCAGTCTACCAGATGGACTGGGACCATGATTTGCAAATGTGAACACTACTACCTTCAAAAGTATGTTCCCCCCTGATGCGATGATGTGTTGACGTTGAGCATAGGGGAAACCACTTATTTAGGGAGCACTAATGAATCTCCCTAATAAGTTCGAGGTGATCCCTTATAGTTATTGAAAGGGACCCCAAGGTACAACTGCAACTATTGCAACTCTCGAAATATAGTGACTTGACGTCGATGAGAGCTGAAGTACATGATAAGACAATAGTCTTGCCCTGAGGACTGATATCATATTGTAACCAACTGGTGTATGAATAGACCTGACACAAGACTGGTTGATAAGCGTGGGCTCACAACTTCCTTTGATCAATGTAAACATGGGGAGTGGGGACAACAACTTTCCTTTTGGAACGACACAGAGTGAAATGAACGAAGAAAAAATGCAAATGAAGGGGCTTTGATGGAGACGCAAAACGAAGGGTAATGGTAACCGAAAAAATGAATATTGTTGAGAAGATGGAGAGTCAAATACATCGATCAAAGGTGACCATGGGTTGCTTCCAAAAGAATATGGTGTTCCCGCCATGTGAGGTGAATGGGGGAACTGTTTGTACATAAAGAATAATGGTGGGTTCCCTACAGTTTTGGGTGTGTCAAGGGAAAGATTTGATGATGGGAGGAGTCCCCATGGTTTTGAGTGGATAGAGGGACACTTTCCAATGATGAAATGGGGGTTAGGTTGCAAACGTGAAGACGGGTGCCCCATGAATCAATGCTATGCAGTATATGCCTGCAGGATAACTGAAATAGAACCGGTTGCTTCTGAGGGTGGGGGCCCCATAGGTGTCTTCATGGGGGTGCTGATACAAAGAAGATTGCTATGGATGAAGTGCTCATGGAGGTATGAGTGGGATTTGTGAATCTTTATCGAAATGTGAGTCGAGGAAGCTGATGGTGCTTACCGAGTGGAGTAAATGCACAATTACACAATGATAAGCTAATGGAGCTCTTTTCAAGTTATATCAGGATCCTCGGACTTGTGGGGGTTCGACATTGTTAACACCTATTATGATCTCCGCCGAGGAAGGTAAAAGAAAGCCCCCCGCCGAAGCTCCAAGGTCACCCATTGGCTGGTTACACCAAATGAGGAATCAGGAAACCCAAAAAATGGCTAAGTATCAAGCAAATCCAAGCCAAGTGACCAAGCGGCAGTAAGAAAATGAGAAAGTACAAGGCAGTGGGGCTTCTTTCGCAACCAAAGAAGATCCGGTGGGCAGGATTGAATGGCGGGACCAGATCGGCGGTTGAAAATACGTTCCGCATGGGGGTTTCCGATTACCGTAATCCGCATTGCGGAGCGACAATTTTCCAAAGATATAAAAACCAAGTTTCCGCATCCCGCATTACGCATTGTGGATTGCGGAAAGGTCATTTTCCAAAGGGTGAAACAATAAAGTTCCCACATTCCACATTGTGGATTGCAGATTGCAGAATGATCATTTTCCAGGGACTCAAAAAGTAAGTTTCTGCATCCCGCATTGCGGAAAGGCAACTTTCCAGCATGCATAAAGTCAGGTTTCCGAATCCCACATACCACATTGCGGATTTCGGAAAGGTCGTTGCGGAAGGACAATTGCAGAAAGAGAATTGCAGATCGAGGAAGTTTTGCAGAGCAAATTGCAGTCGCAAGGAATGAATATTTTCACAGAGAAACGACGCGCTTGAGAGCAGCGAATGGGCTTGTTTCAATTACCTGTCATATTCAAACCTAAACGGTTGGGTCTAGGGGACGAGCAGGTGGCTTCCATGGCCCAATGGCACATTGCCAGCGCAAGCGATTCCTTTCCTCCGTGCATGACAGAATCAGAGGCTGTGGATTCGGGCGGCTCAACTCGAACGACCTCATCATTACCAGTCCAAGTTACTTCGAATCAGTTAGGATATTTTGATATTTTATAAGCCTATAAAGGTAGGTTTCGAAGAGAACCAAAGGGTTGGACGTTTTTGTTTCAGAGAGATTACCACTCTATGCTTGTTTTTGAACTCGGCCTTTTAATTCAATGAAAGGACCCGATTCTAGAGCTTGAGATTCCTGTGATGTGTGTCCCGATGTCTGTTATTTCCTGTGCATGTGTTTCTACTTTGTGTTTCCGTTAATTATTTGCTTCTACAGTACCTAAAGATCAAGATTACATGGTCTGGAATTCATGCCCATATGCTCCAGATGCATATGACTAGGTATTCCACCTTTTCCTCCTGAAGTTGAAGGTTAAAATTCATTAGCAAATGCTCTAACTTCATAATGGAACTTGTCTCCTTTTTTCTTCCTTCACCTGCTGATTACTTAGACGTGAAAGAACCACATCTACCTTGCCTCCCACCTCTGCAATCACTGTCTGAATCTGACATTGGTGACTGTGAACCCCCCTCGAAATCAACTCCATGCCCAATTGTCCTCCTGTTCTTAACTCCAACCAAACCCAAAAACCCATTTAATTCATTGTTTGAAGGTCTAGCCACCACTTTACCAATAGCCCAGCCTATCTTAAGCTATATCCCTTTGCTGGAAGCACTAAAGGGAGATCCCTCCCTATGATTGGAAAGGCTAGTTTCCATTCACTAAAGATTGGTTTGCAACAGTTACCCCATGGTCTTTCCTACCTCAACCCAAGAAAATATTGGGTGATAACAGACATCATGGGTGTCAATTGATGACTGGGATGGCAATGGTGCCTACACCCATGGGGAACATGTTATTCTCGGTAATGATGTTGATGGCACATCAAGGCCGGGAATGAGGGCCCTATGGTTATCAGCAGGAGTACTGGTAGATGCATTATAAACGAAGGGTAAACAATGTATATATGCCAGTTTTTTAATGATACTTATGTTAGAGACTTTGTGCCATTTGATGAAGCATGGAGCCTTGTTCTTACAAAAACAATTGTGGTGGTCTTGTCTTAGTGGAGATCCTGCACATACGGCGCACATACCCAAGTGTAGTAAATACCATGACCAAGGTATTGACAATGCAGAAATCATATAACCAAAATAATTCGTACATGTGGGGTACCAGAGTATTAAGGATAGAACCGTTTGAGGTACAACCCATTAACCGGGTGGTTGAGGGTGATACCTTCATGGCCGATTAAGATATAGGCTCATTTTGGGAGACAATGCTTAATGAAGTAAGGGCCTGTTCATATAGATACAAATTTACTGGGTCCTCGTTTACCATCTTTCTTGGCGTTGAATAAAAGAACAAATTCGCCTTCGCTGAACGAGCGGGGTCGGACCTGTCGATCGTAGTGTGCCTTGGAGTGAACTTTCATGGCTTAATTTTGTTAAAGAGAGTCACGCCATTCTTCATCAAGGTGTTCCAAGGTGAATAGGCATTGCTCCAATGTAGGGGTATCAAGTAGCAACTCAACGATGGATTGGAGGGTATGGATTTGACACTCAATTCGGAGGATGACTTCTACATCATGGAGAAAGTGAAATGGGCTAAAACCCGTGATAGTATTGACCAAAGTGTAGTAAGCCCAAAGGGAAGGAAAGAGCATGTGGTGCCAGTTAATTTTATTTTTATCCACTGTGAGTTGGAGCATAGTTTTGAGGATTTTGTTAACAGCTTCAACTTGGCCATTTTCCTGAGGGTAGTAAGCAGTTGAAAATTCATGTTTAAAGCCTAACAACTGTGACAGTTCTTCAAGCGTTTCATCATAGAAGTGTCTTCCATTGTCGGAGACAAGTTGTTTGGGGACGCCAAAGTGGGAGATGACGTGGTTGAAGAAGAACAATGTTGTGGTCGTTGCTTTACAATCAAATGTGAGCATCGCTTCGGCCCATTTGGTGAAGTAATCTATAGGGACGATTATATGGTGGTGAACTTGGGCCGAAGCTGGGCGACATTCCATAAAATCAATTGCCCATTTGCAAAATGCGCCATCAATGATGACTGGATGGAGTGGTGCGGGGGAGACCGTGTTTTGCAGGAAAGGACCTGACAATTCACGCATAGTTTGACGACATAGACACAATCTTTGAATACAGAGGGCCAAAATTACCCTGCTTGTAAGATTTTTTGGGCGGTGGCTAGTCCGGAGAGTTGGCCGCCACACGCGCCGCTATGGCAATCATTGAGAACTTGCTCGGCTTCTTCATGTGTTAGACATCGTGGTAGGATAGTGTCGATACCGCGATGATATAGGACATCTCTGATGAGGAGGTATCGTGGTGCCTAGTGATGGATTTTGCGGCGATCGTCATGAGATAAGCGGGGCGCGAATTTCTGGGTGCAGAAATAAAGGAGAATATCGTCGTACAAAGGATTGTCAACCGTGATGAGAAAGAGGTTCTCATCGGGTAACTGGTCCTAGACAGACTCGCTTGTGGTGGTAGATGGAAGGTCTGTAGTGAGTTCGGCTAAGGCCATGGCTTTCTTGCTTTTGCGAATAACAAATTCAAGGTTGAATTCTTGTAAGATAACAATCCAACGTGCAAACTTACTATTGATAAGCCTACGACTAAGTATGTATTACATAGGGTTGGAATCATCGACGGCAGTTGTTTTCCGAAGCAAAATATAGTGGCAGAGTTTCTGTACATAGAGGATGGCTATGAGCGCAAGTTTCTCGTCATGGGTGTAATTGAGTGTAGGCCCAGCGAGGGTTTTGCTGACATAATATATGACATGTTCTTGGTGTTCCTCGGCAGGTTGGACTAGTACACTAGCCACAACGGAAGCTGAAGTAGATATATATAAGATGAATTTTTTTTCAAATTCCATAGGAGAGATGAAGGGGGTTGATGACAATTCTTGTTTTAGGGCATCAAAGGTGGTTTGGGCATAGTCATCCAACTTAAATGGGAGATGTTTTCTAAGAAGCCGTAAAAATACATGGGCTTTCGTAGCATAGTCGGGAACAAAACGACAAAGAAAGTTGGCCTTACCTTGGACACTCCATAATTGGCATTGTGTTCGTGGGGGTGGTAATTCCAAGATGGCTTGAACCCTGGAAGGGTCGATGGTAATGTCGTCTTTGGAGACAATGAATCCTTAGAGGCGACAGGCGGTGACACAAAATACACACTTCAAAGGGTTTAAACGTATATTATACTTGTGACATCTCGTGAAGATGGTACAAAGGTCTTGGAGGTGATCACATAATTTTTTGGACTTGGTTGTAAGGTCATCTAAAAAGGCGAGGATGATGTGAGCCAAGTCATTAAAAACGTATGCCATTGCTCGCTGGAAAGTGGCTTCGACATTCTTTAGGCTAAAGGGCATAACTTTGTAGGCAAAGGTGCCCCATGTTGTGGTAAATGCAGTTTTGTATTGATCTAGGGGACGGGTGCATATTTGGTTGTATCCGGAGAACCCATCCATGAAGGACAACATTTCACTACTGGCACATGAGTCAACGATTTGGTCGATGAATGGTGTGGGAAAGTTGTCCTTGGGGCAGGCTAAATTGAGGTCTGGAAAATCAGTACAGACACGAATAGTTCCCTAATTTTTGTTAACTGGGATGGGGTTAGACACCCATGATTTGTAGGAAATGGGAAAAATAAATCCGACTTGCAAGAGTTTTTCAATCTCGGCTTTGATTAAGGGGGCCTTAGAAGGGTGGACCGAGCGTTGTTTTTGTCGGATCGGGATGGCATCGGGCCAAGTGTCAATATGATGTTCGATAATTATGGGGTCAATACATAGCATTTCTTTGTAGGACGATGAAAAGGCGTAGTGAAATTCTTTGAAGAGAGCGGTAAAATCAATAATTTCCTGTGGTGAGCAGGAAGCCCCGATGGTGATGTTTTCGACGACTCCTAGTGTGGTGGATATATCAACTCTGATGGCAGGAGAGATATTGGTGAGGTTTTTCAGCTTCGAACGCATCAGGGGTAGGGATAAGATTCTTGAACCAATCAATACGATTAGGGGGTAGAAAATATTTTGACTCAATCGTATATTGTTGTTCGATGGGTAATGTGTGTGGATCCTGTCTACTAGCCGCTGAGGACCTATGATGGGAAGTGTCCCATGGAGGTTCAGTGATGTTCATAGCTTCGATTATCTCTTCATTTGTTGCAAACACATACTCTTCTAGCATGTCTTCGTTTGAGGAGCAAGGGTCTTCATTCTTGGTCGGAAGAGGGACTGAATCGAGGTGCAGGATGTCGATATATGGAGAGGTAAATGGGGTGGGTGCCAGAATCTCATCTTGAGAAAGATTAAGGGATCCAATGCTTCATGATAAATTGGTGATGGGGGATCAAGATCTCTTTAATTCTCTAATGGGTGTGAGGTTTTGTTGTCAACATTATGCTCTATTGGTTCAATATCCTCTTCGATTACTGTAGGAAAGGTGGTCTCGCAAGGGGTGAGGTTATTGGCTAATCGGATTTGGGTTGCATGAAAAGTGAGAAATGCGGTGATGAGAGGACATTGGAATGAATGATGAGACATTAATTTCCATGAGCGACACGACCGAGCGACGTCAGTATGATTTAAGACAATGGCTGGGCTTTATGGACGTCGTGATGATTGTTGGTTGGGTATGAAATCAACCCACCATGGGGAGGGACTGGTCGGGGTTACTGTAGTACTCGTATTGATAGGAGCCGCCTCTAGTGATGAGATAGGTGAGATATCCTCCAAGGGTTGGGTGAGGTGGATAGTTTCCAATGCCTCTCTGTATCGAGGGAGATATGGGCAATGGTGTGTGTAGTGCCCATACTGAGAACATACGACACATGTGTGATTCGTACGCAGTGTTTTGGACTTAGATGTGGGTGAGGGAGATGTGCCCCTTTTTTTATCGTTTGTGGATCACGTGTTATACTCACTGGTGTGTTGAGCAAATTCCTTAGCTCCGACAAAGTAGGACATAGGTTGGTTGCGTGGCCTTGCTTCCCACAAAGAGAACACGGTAGTGTGACCCTTTGATTGGGAATATTGATCATAACTTGGGATTTTAACTCCTGTTGGTTGATTCCCCCTGCTTTAGGCTTAGCGATGTCCATTGAATTGGGTGTTGGGTTGGGTCGTATGACACCTTTCAACTTTGGTTGTTTGGTTCCCCCATTGGCGGTCTTAGTGACGACCGATTGTGGTTTAGTTGCGGATGTCATAGGTTGGGTTGTCGTAACTGAATGTGTTACGGGCCTTATGGGCGTAGAAGCTTAAACAAGGACAAACACCGAGATTCCCAAAGTGAGCCCAAGTAGAGTTAACTGAGCCATAACCGATGTCCCTTGTATACCCGTGGGAGGGTACAAGAATGAGATTTGAAAATTTGGTGGTACCAATGGACTCAACGTTTGTTCAATTCCATGACTCAGCGGTGGTGCTGATGATGGTCTTGAGGTGGATGTGGTGCCATTTTTAGCGGTGCAAATTGTGCACATTAGGCCATCGATTGCTGTGGGGATCATTGGTGGTGGTCCCGAATATACTCCTAACAAATTGGAGTCCTTGTACATGACGGGGGCAATGTCAAGATATGGTTGATCATGCCCTAGTACCATGGGTAGGACATTGTCGGGATTGCTTGTGGTGTTGGGTTCATAGTAGTTAAGTTGGTCGAGAGTAACTACCTTCTTGTTTAAGGGAAACATCATGATACATAAGACTGAGGAGGCGACTGCCTTCATGGCGTACAAATAACTATGCCCCAATAGATTTTGGTACAAACCTCTTGGTTGGGATGGTCTCCCATCAAATGCGCGGAGAGCAATAGATGAAGGGACTAGCTCCAGGGATCCTAATCATTTCCATACTTTTGCAGACATATTGCAAGTGGATGCGCCTTCGTTAATTATATAACGATGAATCACGACGTTCTTTACAATGACCAGAACTTGAAATGAGACTGACGACGGTAGTCGTGGATCACGTTTGTCGAGATCAAAGGTGATATATATTCCTAGATATATATCACTATTTATTTGAGTTGCGTATAGTGCCATTAGTTCAAATCAACACTTTGGGATATATGGGATGGGACGATGGATTTGTTCCCCCTCTGCCTCCATGGGATCAATTGCTTATTCGATGAGTGCAAGCAATCCGTGTGAAGTTCATTGTCGAAAGGTGGCAAGAAGATCGAAACGGGTGGTTTCCATAAAAAAGATCCCAATCAGGTATCGAGATATATACGTACATGTATAAAGAGATTGAAGATCTCAGGAAATAGGTCAATATTATCCTTGGATACATTATTGCCCCGCCCCATCGTTGTGGGTCATTTGTTCCTCGTGGTAAGAGGCTCTAGTGTGGATCTACAACTGGATCATCCGCTGAAATATTTTGATGTTCTACTGAATGGGAATACGAATTTGTCCAATACAAATCCGAATCAATGCGCTCAAATTCCCAATATGTAAAGTAAGAATTTAGGGTTTATGGCCTATCCAAATGATACATATAAAAATATGCTAAAGACGATGCCGTTCATAATTTTGAGAGTTCAGATTTAGACATCTAAAGCTAAGTATTGACTACAATGAAAACCCAAAATAACAAACCCTTGTTCTAGAAGTTAATGATATCATGGTTCAAATCAATACTTACCAGTTTACAATTTCATGCAGGCCATCACTCACATCAGTCTAGAACCGATCGAACTCAACTACCTGTGGAACTAATCACTTCACAATAAGACATGTTTCTTGATTCAGAGCAAGAGCACCCTTAAACCAAGAATTTGAAGGAAAAAAACAGATTCCTTTCAAATTAATTAAACCCTAATAAGGGCAACTTTAGCATAATAAAGAACATAAAGCTCGAGGGCATGGGAGAAAGTAACCTGGCGGCTGCTAGACTTTTGAACTCATCCGCTTCCTTTTCGCCATTTTCAGTGCTCTCCACAACGCCGAAAGTATGTCCAATTCTAGCGGACAGAGAAAGTATGTATGGTGGAATTGGGCTCTAGGCATGGGAGGAACAAGGTCAGGGAGAAACGCCAATAGTTTTGAGTTTCATATAATGTTTTGTTTTTTGATTGTTTTTAAGATATATATATATATATATATATATATATATATATATATATATATATATATATATATATATATTGTTTTGTTTTTATTAAATTTTCTTTTTACAATAAAATTAACAACATAAACTACTTTTTTCAAAGTTGATGTAAACATGGAGATGAGATTGTATTGTTGGGGAACTTTAATTGGCACATGGAATAGATTGGTTTTTTACTTTCTTTTATAATTTGTCAAAATTAGATTTGAAGAAGATAGAGTGGTGTGGTTTAAAAACCCTATTGATGGAAGCTACATAGTGTGTTTCGGCCACACTCCCATGTATTTAAATAGTTGAGAGATTGAGGGAAATTGG
This sequence comes from Larix kaempferi, assembly GCA_027924585.1. Taxonomy (NCBI): domain Eukaryota; kingdom Viridiplantae; phylum Streptophyta; class Pinopsida; order Pinales; family Pinaceae; genus Larix; species Larix kaempferi. The sequence continues at coordinate 11,856,884 of BSBM01000619.1, read as the reverse complement.
TGGTGGTCCAAAACCTTTACAAATCATTCTAGAGGGCCATAATATTTATGTGGACGGACCTTTAAAACAAATTAATCACATGGGATGTTGATCTAAGCGTCTATCCAAAATATGAAGCTTTGATAAATAGCATTCTGCTAGGCACCTAATTTATGCAATCAATTGAGTGGGCCATATGATAGTAATGAAAATTATTGTTTGGAGTCATGTTGCGAGTTCAATTGGAGGTCTCTTCAACATTTCGTTTGGTGTGTAGTACACATAGATGTGGTCGAGGGATCCTTTGGTATCTTACTTTGACACTTGGATGAATGCTTTCCATTTGGCATACAACTTGGGTATTAGCTAGGTAATAGATAAGTAATAAATTTTGCACCCAAGGGAGTAAATTTACAAAATCTTAAACAAGCCTTCTAAACCCTACGAGGTTCTATCTCTATTAAAGCTTCAAAGGGTAAAATTCTTAGCAAACACGAAAAGCTTCAATGGGTAAAATTCTTAGCAGATAGGAAAAGATTCAATGACAATTACTACAACGTGCATGAAGTTACCGAAACTTTAATAGACTGTCGAGAGGGTCAAACAACAATGGTTTTTCTCAAACAAAATATGAATGTGACCAATACGATGAGATAAACACAATGACACCAACTTCATGACACAACATCCACGAGGAGAACCATGACGAATGGATGCATATGGAGAATTAATGGAGGTTGTGAAATTGACAATTTTTAGCTAACATGACACAAAATACAAGAACTTGCCGAAATTTTAATAGACTGCCAAGAAGGTCAAATGAAAAGGTTTTGTTCAAACAAAATATGAATGCGATCAGTAGGATGAGCTGAACACAATCACACCAACTCCATGACATGACAATTCCCAAGGGGAAAGATGACAAATATCCAAGACTCAACTCAACCAACACACTATGATGACACACATGATGCAACTTGGTATTGGATCTATCAAAGGGATAATACATAAACAAAAATGGTGAATCAATAAGATATGGACATGATAAAAACAATGAACTAGATATTATATGAATCCATCCACAATGTTACAATTTACTAAATTTTAACATTGCAGATGGGTTCAAAGACCCTACTAAATTTTAACACTGCAGATGGGGTCTCTGAACCCATCTACTAAATTTTAACACCGCAGATGGGTTCAGTGACCCCTTTCGATGGGTCTCTGAACCCATCTGTAGTGTTAAAATTTAGTAAATTGTACAAACTCATTGTCAAAATTGCAATTTTCCATTATCAGAGTGACACAACTAACAATGACCAAATAAATGACCAATTTATATTCTTAATGTTATTGTTATGTGGTCATTTTTAGTTTAATTACTTGTTATTTGGTCATATATTTTATCCCGTGATCCAATTGGTCAATTTTAGTTGGCTCACTCAAGTTTGGTCATTTATAACTTGAAAAAACCATGGTGACCAAATTGTTTGGTCGCCTGGTCATTTATCTCTCATTTTATACTAGTGTTATGAGATCAAGAACTTCAACAACATTAATTTCTTCCATGTTCTTTGTCATCAAAACTAGAAGGCTGATTAAAGGGAAAACAATGCCACTCGTAGTAATGAAGGGTCTCTTAAAATAAATGGGACCATCTCATTAAACCATATCCCATGATCCTTATTTGAATAAATTATCCATCAATCAATTCAACATGCACAAATGGATAAGAGGCAGAGAGCTCAATAGATCAAGTATAAGCGGGAGTCCCGAAGCCTTAATTCATGATTTGAAGGGAATAATGCCAGTCCAAAACATTCACCAGGCATGTGGGAATCATTCATAGTCAAACACAAAGGTAAGCTTCATCAATTCATGGTACATTATACACAAGTTGAAACAGAGAAGCAACACAAATTTCTTTCTAAATCCGTAGGGGAAGCTATGCCAGCCAAAGTTCATTTCAAATTGAAATATCTGGTCATATATTTGGCATCCCAAGTAGTGCAGGCATTTGAATAGGACGACAAAGGGGTCTAAGGCAATTGAAGACCCTGTTCTTTTTAATGTGCATGTGAATTGAACCATTCCTTCGTTATCATTGAATTTTCAAGGTTCTGGGACGTCAATAGAAAATACAATTTGCAGCTGGTGAGTAGGAACGTCATCAAAATTTCCAAGTTGCGGGGATGTTGGGACATTATCAAAAGCTAGAGAAGTTTCTTAGTTCTCGGAAGGCAATCGACCAAATTAGTAATTTTCTCATATGTTTTGTAAATGCCTCTTGGACCCAGGAGTCTTTTGTAGATTATACACCAGTAGAATATTTTATCTCAAAAATACTATAGAAGATAATAATAATCCTTGTAGATGCACTTCAAAAAAAATTAGACATAGTGGCAGGAGATAATGGGTTGCAAAAGCTTCTAGAATCTACCTGTTAGAGGATTTGCTAATACAATATAATTGTTTATGTGAAAAATAAAATAAAATGTTTCCAAATATGTTGATTTGAACAATCACATGTACACTATAAGTTTAATGTAGCGAAATGGTAAACCTAAACATAGAATAATGACATTTGATCTCAAGCCTCGATAGATTTCAAAGAACTTATAAGTACACAAATGTTTAACGTGATCATAAATTCTTCAAATATGTCAAAACGTCCAATTATATTCCATGTAAAAGCTAGAAGATGTATATAATAAAAGAACATCAAAAGTTTCAAGATCCAGAGATGTTAAATTGTTCAGAGATGTCAAAATATGTGGTTTAAATCTAAACTAAAAGCTAAGATGTCACAAGGAGGAATGCTATTACAATTTGTTCATAGATGTCAAAATCTACAGTTTGATCTAAACTAAAAGCTAAGATGTAAGTACGATAACAAATCTCTAAATTAGGTTACATTTTGTTAAGACACATAAAACATAACCCTAAAATTCTTAGCAAACACGAAAAGTTCCAATGGGTAAAATTATTAGAAGATAGGAAAAGATTCAATGACAATTACTACAACGTGAATGAAGTTATCAAAACTTTAATAGACTGCTGAGAGGGTCAAACAAAATATGAATGTGACCAATACGATGAGACAAACACAATGACACCAACTTCATGGCACAACATGTGTGAGGAGAACCATGACGAATGGATGCATATGGAGAATTAATGGAGGTTGTGAAATTGACAATTTTTAGCTGATGTGACACAAAATACAAGAACTTGCCGAAATTTTAATAGACTGTCGAGAAGGTCAAATGACAACGGTGTTTTTCAAACAAAATATGAACGTGACCAGTAGGATGAGCCGAACACAATCTCCAAAACTTCATGGCATGACAATACCCAAGGGGAAAGATGACAAATATCCAAGACTCAACTCAACCAACACACTATGATGACGCACATGATGCAACTTGGTACTGGATCTATCAAAGGGATAATACAAAAAAAATTTGGTGAATTAAAAAGATATGGACATGATAAGAACATTGAAATAGATATTATATGAATCCATCTACAATGTTACAATTTACTAAATTTTAACACTGCAGATGGGTTCAGAGACCCCTGAACCCATCTGCAGTGTTAAAATTTAGTAATTTGTACAAATTCATTGTCAAAATTGCAATTTTCCATTATCAGAGTGACACAACTAACTATAGCCAAATAAATGACCAATTCATATTCTTAATGTTATTGTTATATGGTCATTTTTAGTTTAGTTACTTGTTATCTGGTCACATATTTTATCACGTGACCCAATTGGTCATTCCTTTGGTCACTTTTAGTTGGCTCACTCAAGTTTGGTCATTTAGACCTTGAAAAAATTATGGTGACCAAATTGTTTGGTCACCTGGTCATTTATCTCTCATTTTCTACTAGTGTTATGAGATCAAGAACTTCAACAACATTAATTTCTTCCATGTTCTTTGTCATCAAAACTAGAAGGCTGATGAAAGGGAAAACAATGCCACTTGTAGTAATGAAGGGTCTCTTAAAATAAATGGGACCATCTCATTAAGCCATATCCCATGATCCTTATTTGAATAAATTATCCATCAATCAATTCAACATGCACAAATGGATAAGAGGTAGAGAGGTCAATAGATCAAGTATAAGTGGGAGTCCTGAAGCCTTAATTCATGATTTGAAGGCAATAATGCCAGTCCATAACATTCTCCATGCATGTGGGAATCATTCATAGTCAAACACAAAGGTAAGCTTTATCAATTCATGGTACATTATACATGAGTTGAAACAGAGAAGCAACACAAATTTCTTTCTAAATCAGTAGGGGAAGCTATGCCAGCCAAAGTTCCTTTCAAATTTCAATATTTGGCATCCCAAGTAGTGCAGGCATTTGAATAAGACGACAAAGGGGTCTAAGGCAATTGAAGACCCTGTTATTTCTACTGTGCATGTGAATTGTGCCATTCTTTATTTATCATTGAATTTGCAAGGTTATGGGATGTCAATAGAAAATACAATTTGCGTCTGGTGAGTTGGGACATCATCAAAATTTCCAAGTTGCAGGGATGTTTGGACATTATCAAAAGCTACAAAAATTTCTTAGTTCTCGGAAGGCAACTGATCAAATTAGCAATTTTCTCATATGTTTTTAAATGCTTCTTGGTCCCAGGATTCTTTTGTAGATTATACACAAGTAGAATATTTTATCTTAGCAATACAATAGAAGATAATAATAATCCTTGTAGATTCTCTTCAAAAAAAATTAGACATAGTGGCAGGCGATAATGGGTTGTAAAAGCTTCTAGAATCTACCTGGTAGAGGATTTGTTAATACAATATAACTATTTATGTGAAAAAAAAAATGTTTCCAAATATGTTGAACTGAACACTCACATGTACACTATAGTCTTATGTAGCGAAATGGTAAACCTAAATAGAGAATAACGACATTTGATCTCAAGCCTCTATAGATTTCAAAGAACTTATAAGTACACAAATGTTTAACGCGATCATAAATTCTTCAAATATGTCAAAACATCCAATTATCTTCCATGTAAAAGCTAGAAGATGTATATAATAAAAGAACATTTAAAGTTTCAAGATCCGGAGATGTTAAATTGTTCAGAGATGTCAAGATTTGTGGTTTAAATATAAACTAAAAGCTAAGATGTCACAAGGAGGAATGCTATTACAATTTGTTCATAGATGTCAAAATCTACAGTTTAATCTAAACTAAAAGCTAAGATAAATACCATAACAAATCTCTAAATTAGGTTACACTTCGTTAAGACGCATAAAACATAACCCTAAAATTTAAAGTAAAAATTCAATCCGAGCACTAAATGCACTCAAAATGTGACAGACTCAAACATATTTGCTAGAAATGAGCATGTGATACCTGGATGGCAACACCACCATGCCCAAACTCGTGCCTGGAATTCACTAATTGCATGTTCTTCTCTCAAAAATACCAATGCTTCCATACTTAAAAACTCTTTAGATGGCTGTAATGACAACCACGGCAAGCAGTGCCTCTCATGCCAAACTGCAACCATACTCTTTTTAAAACCCTGCTTGCTTAGAGTAAGAAGAATGGGAGGAGACTTTTCACCTCGAAGACCGTGCAAAGATAGAGATAGACAGGGGAGACGTTGTGAGTAGAGAAACCAAAGGAAATGAATAACGAACCAAAATTTGATCCCTGTGCCTCCTAAAGGGGACCTCATGCGTAGATAAAATTTGATGGCCATGCCTCCTGAAGGGAACCTCATGCACATAGAAATTTTGATGCTCGCGCCTTCTGAAGGAAACCTCACACATAAATAAAAATTAAGGGGTCGTGCCTTAAGAAAGGAACCCTCACACATGTAGAAAAGAGGGAAACAATAACTAGGATGAAAATTTTAAAAAAAAACGAGGGTTGTTTCCATATGGCAATTATTCTTTATTTTGTTAATTTTTGGAGATGGTATAAGGTGGCACGTGGGCCTCGTGCACCAAGAGAACTCCACGTGGGCTTCATGTACATGGAGAACTCCATTACCATTACGCTATAGTGGAGTTTAATTATGAAATTATCTATGATAATTAAATAAAAAGAGCTTTCCAATTCACATTTTTGTTTTTAATATAATATAACAAATATTATTTAATATAAATGGAGTTTGTTTTTAAATTTTTCATTTATTTATTTACGTTAATATTAATTTTTTAATGGGATTTGATTTTTTTTCCAAGAAAAAAAGCGTATTTTTATTCAGTTTAGAGCAAAAATACAATCTTAAGAGTGTCAGAGGAATGGATCTAGCTAAACTAACTTACCTATCTATGCAAAACAATAATATATCAACAATAAGTACAAAAAAAAAACAAGAGAAAAGAGTACACCAGATATACGTGGTTCACCCAATTGGGCTATGTCCATGGGAAGGTAGTTTTCTATTATCTCCAGAATATCTCCCTCAAGCTTACAAGAGAGCAATGCCAATAACCCCAATACAATATAACAATACTTGTGTGAATAAGTAAAGATCATGTGTGAATGATGTGACTCTCTTGACTCTATTATATACTAAGAGATGAGGAGGAATTACTCTCACATATTACATGTGGGATAATATAATTCTCCATAATAACATCTCTTTATATAATAATGAATATCAAGAGTATATTTTACCATAATGAATATGGGATATACTGTATTACTCTTTTACATAAGATTGTGGATATATTTCGACGTAATACAAAGACATTATGACCTTCCAAGGAATATAAAATATTCCAACACTCCCCCTAAATAATGGCTGGAAGAAAATCCCACTAACAAAGGAAGGAAGGAGTCATTACTTCTCCCCCTTGATGACAACTTCCATCATCCCAAGTAAGGAATGAATATGCACATACTTCGTTGCTGTTAAAGATTTGGTGAAGATATCGGCTGCCTGCTGCTCTAGAGGACAATACTCAAGAGAAAGAACACCATCTGCAACAAGACCTCAAATGTAATGAGCATCAAGATCGAGATGCTTTGCCTTGGAGTGATATACCAGATTATAAGCAAGTTGAATTGCACCATGATTGTCACACTTCAACAGAGTGGACGATTTTAGAACCAAACCAAGCTCAGTGAGAACATGCCGTAACCAAACTGCTTCTTTGGATGTTCTATACTCTGCTTCACACGAAGATAAAGAAAGAGTCTTCACCTTTTTGCTGGACCAAGAAATCAGACCTGAACCAAGTTGAAAAATATAACCAACATTTGACCGTCGATCAAAACTGTCACCTGCCCAATCAGAATCTGTATAACTAGAAAGTGAAACTGTAGTAGTGCTCGAATAAAAAACACCATGGTACAATGTCCCCTGTAAATATCTCAGAATTCTCTTTGCTGCTTGCCAATGACTTTCATGAGGTTCCTGAATGAACCGTGAAACCATACTGACGGCGAAAGAGAGATATGGTCTACTGTGAGTTAAATATATCAAACTACCGACTAGCTGACGATAAAGAGTAGCATAAACAAGAGGAGTAGCACACTCAACAGTTAACTTTACATCGGACTGAAAAGGCGTAGGAGCAGGTTTACAATCACTCATGTGGAAACGAGCCAATAAATCTGTAGCATACGTCAGTTGAGAGAGAAAAATACCACCTACCAATTGCCAAATTTGAAGACCCAAGAAATAGTGCAATATACCAAAATCAGTCATTTCAAACTGCTTTTGAATATCACTTTTCATACTTTGAATGAGAACAAGTTGGCTTCCAGTGATAATAAGATCATCCACATATAAAACAATAACAATGATATTATCATCAACATGCTTAACATACAAGTTAGGATCAGATATACAACACTTAAAACCATTATTCAAGAAATATGCATCAATTTTATCATACCAAGCCCTAGGTGCTTGTTTAAGACCATATAAAGACTTGTGTAATTTACATACTAAACTTGATGATTCAACATTAATAAAACATGAGGTTGTTGCATATAAATGTCTTCATTAAGATCACCATTTAAAAAAGCACTTTTAACATCCATTTGGTGTATTTCTCATTTATAAGATGCAACAATAGATCAAATGGTTCTTATTGTATTCATTTTAGCAACAGGAGCAAAAGTTTCATTATAATCTATACCTTCAAGTTGATTAAAACCTTTTGCAACTAATCTAGATTTATATTTTTCAATCTATCCTTTTGCAGTAAATTTAGTTTTATAAACCCATTTACAACCAACTAAATTCTTTCCTGAAGGAAGAGGAACAAGAGACCAATTCTTGTTCTTCATAAGAAAATCATACCCAGCAGACATAGCATGTTCACAATGGGGTTTACCCTTATATTGAGCATAATAGGTAGGATCATCTGTGGCCAAAACTTTGGTCATAAGAGCAAAGTTAGATCTAGTTCTACGACTATCGAAAGGGATTTCGATATCACTTCCTGCATATTCAAGAGTTTTCTGGGCCCAAACAAGAAGGTTAGAAGGGATAGAAGTCACTTCAGGAGCTTCGAGACATTCGGGTGGAATACTTGAAGAAGAAGAAGAATGTGAACTAATATCAGTCACAAAACTAGAAGGAGTAATAGGTGATAAGGGAATATTCAAAATAACATGAGGTTCAACAGACTGAGGTGGTGGAGAGACTTCAATAAATTGAACATCTATTATAATGATGACACTTTGATTAGAAGGATCAAACAACCTATAAGCCTTAGAATCCTCAAAATAACCAATGAATATACACTTGTGAGACTTGGGGTTCTAACTTTTTTCCATTTTCCATTAAGAATATGAGCCCAACATTCACAACTAAACACTTTAAAGTTACTAATATCAGGTTTTCTTCCATTCCATTTTTCCTTAGGGGTAACATGCTTAACAGATTTTGTAGAAACTCTATTTAAAATAAAGGTAGCACAATTGATGGCTTTAGCCCAAAATTTATTATGTAATCCTTTAGAATAAAGCATACATCTAGCCATTTCAACTAAAGTTCCGTTTTTCCTTTCAGCAATACCATTTTGCTGAGGTGTGTAAGGAACAATCTTTTGATGTCGAATGCCATGTTTAGATAACAAAGCTTCAAATTCTTTCTTAATGAATTCCCCCCCATTATCAGTTCTTAAAGTCTGAATATTTTCATCAGAATCATTTTCAACCAAGGATTTAAATACTTGAAATTTAGAAAAAGTGTCACTTTTATGTTTCAAAAAATAAACCCATGATTTTCTACTAAAGTCATCAATATAGGTAAGAAAATAGGCTGCATGTGATATAGAAGGAACTTCAATAAGACCACAAATGTCACTATGAATCAATTGCAAAGGTTCTTTAGCATGCCAAGCTTTACCTTTACCAGACATTTCTCTATGATGTTTACCAAGAACACAACCTTCACAAACACCATTAGTAGACGAAATATTAGGCAAGCCAAGTACCATTTTAGTTAACATTTCCAGTTTACCATAATTCAAATGACCTAATGTTTCATGCCATAATTTACCTAATTCATCAGCATGAGCAACATATGAATAGAAAGGTTGTCTTTTAGTTGAATTAAAACCAACAAATTTATATAAATCAATAGTATGATCAACAGGACTAGATGAAACTACTTTAAAATTTTGATTGATATCTTTAAGAACATATTGATCAGGCCAAGCTTCAAATTTAAATCCTTTTTGACATGCACGATAAATAGAAAGTAAGTTGATGGGCATATTTTCAACATGAAAAACATCTTCCAATTGACCATTAGCAACATTAACATTGCCAGAACCAATTATAGAAAGTTGTATGCCATCACCTATAGATACTTTCTGAGATGTGTTTTTATTATTGTCATAAGATGTAAATAAAGAAGCATTACCAATCATATGTTTAGAAGCACCATAATCCATTATCCATTCCACATTAAAAGAAGAATTACTAGAAGAAACAACAGATGCACATAAAGCTACTTGTGATTCATTAGAACCATTCTTTTTAGCCTTAGACATTAAACGTTTCAATTTAAAGCAAGTCTTTTTAGGATGATTAGTTTTACCACAATGCTTACAAGGATCATACACTTTCTTCTTCTTAATAGATTCATGATGTGCATTAAAAGCATTACCAAAATTATTAATAGGTTTTGAAGTATGTGAACAAGAACCTTTAACATTATTAAAACTTCTCTTAGGATTCTTATTATGTGCCATTAGAGATTTATTAGGTGAGAGTGTCTTGAAACAATTAACCTTTCTTGCTCATTTATCAACCCTTTACAAAAATCATCAAAAGCAGGTTTCATGGTATTTGAAGACAATTCAAGAGCTCTATTCCTAGTTTGAATGAACATATCAAAACAAGATGACAATTTTTGTTCTACAAGAATTATAAGAGCAATGTTTGTTTTCTTGTAATCTTTACCACAATTATTTAATTTTAAGGTTTTCACTTCAACAAGATATAATTCTACTATTTCAAAGTTAGTAGGATCTAGCTCAAAAATCTTCTTTTCAAGGTAATAAGCAGAAACATCATCAAATTTATCAAATAAATAAGCAAGAATTTTCCATACCTCAACGGGGCTATTTTATGCCTCTATACTTATCTGAAGACTATTTGAAACCATTTGACCAAAGAGCTGTAACGTCCCCTCAACATTCAAATGCAGGGAAGGAAACGTTAACAACACACAGGGCTTTTGGCAGACTTAGCCCCAACATTCTTTTTTTCTCAAAAATTTATAACAATTAAAAACTTCTGTGTGCAGCTTCAACTCAATAAAACACAGCGGAATAATCATACTAGCAAGCACACAAACAGTAATGCCGAACATATATATATATGATAGCAGAGGATGATTTAGCATATAAAGACCAAATCTAATTCCAATGCCATGCATAGATTCCAAATTAAGATAATTAATTCATTTCATTAAACATGGACAACTAACATACTGCAGAACACATAATGCATATAATTTACCATACAGAGATAACACTTATCTTTGAGATCTTTCTGTCCCAACAACTGGCTACGTGAGAGCAACGTTCCACCCAACCATAGATCTCTGTCCAGCCTGTATTCTTTCAGCTGAGAGATCACCCCCGAGCTGGGCTGTGTATCCACTAAGGAGGAACTAGCTGGGCTCACTCACAGCTATGGTTTCGGTCATCAGCTATGCTAAGCCAACACACCGTTGGGTTTATCAAGCATACAAGAGGATAGAGGAGGGTAACGCTAAGCCAGTGAGCTCAACCACAGAGCTACAGGCATCTCAAGTGAACTCAACAGTCAGACACCCACATTACCTACCACATCCAACACAAGGAAGATCCCCTTCTCTGTTACACAGTCCCTCAGGCGACTCTTCCCTCCAGTGCTCTTCAGGATGGGCGTAGAAAGGTTCAGCTGCTAATCCTTGAGATCTTAGCCTTCACTGGGTTTACCAAGCAAACCCAACCTCTGCTCAGTCATTCACACTTGGATTTCTCACAGTTCTGTTATCCAATAGCTCAATCCCGTCACTTCATTTCTGGGCTGCAAAAACTGGGTTTTCCTATGGATTTCGGGGTAGCTAATGCTCCCAAATTCGCCCCAAGGTTCATACCAATGGATTCCCCATTGGATTTCACTGTCCAATACCAGATCTCAACGTTTTTGGCTTCCCAAAACGCGGGTTCTTTCAAAGTCGCGATTTCTGGTTTTGCTCTCTGCTAGCAATTCATTTTTTGATGGAAAATGGTGCTGGTAAGTTTCACAAACGAATGGGGATGAGGAAGAAGCAACTCCCATGAGGTAGAGTGGCTTGTGGTACAAGAAAATAGAGCCCATACTCTACCATACAAATTTCTGGGTTGCCCATGCTCCATTGAAGCCATGGACTGAATTCTTCAACCACTTCCTTACAACAGAATTAAATGTCATCAAGGAAAGTCAAATGGGTTCTCACAATGACATTTGGCAGCATATGGTTCATCCCCACAACCCCCTCACCACTCCCTAGTGGATACACATGGCCCCTTCTCATTCGTTGCCTCCATAGCCAGTCTTGGAATTTTATATTGCATGATGTTTATTTACATCCTATTACAATTTCCATGGCTTAAGAGCACATGGGCATCAATTATCAATGCTTGCCCTTTTTAAATCAAATTCGGGCTTTCACTAGTGGGGCCTTGGCCTTGAGCTCCACGCTACGAAAACATACATCACATGTGTATACAATATTTACATTAGAAGCCAATATTTCATAAGGGTCAAAATTGGGGTATTACAATCCCCTCCCCCTTAGAATAACACCGTCCTCGGTGTTCCAAGACTTAGGCATACATATACAATTTACACATGTCCAAAACTTCAAAAACTTTGCAGATCTGCCCTGCATTCTGTTCTTTACTTTGAACTTTCAGGACCAAGTCCTTTGATTCTCACGAGCTGCTCCTGCTGATTCGGATCTTCCAGCTCATCCATAAGTCTGAAAACTTTATGGCTGCTACCCTCTTGAGGTTCTCTTGTTGGCTCACAAGCAACACTTGCTCATAACACTGCAACCAATTGATTTAATTTCCACCTGTGAAATTCATCATTACAATTCTTGTTAGGCCGAGCATAACCCAAACATTTAAAAATCAGTCAATGGTTTTTCCCCAATTGACATGGAGGTCCCATGCTCTATTCATGATACTTTCACACTTTCCATGTTTTTCCAGCATGCACATGAATTCTTTCATGTTCATCCATTCACGTTAAATTAACTACTTCAGCATTCACAATTTATTTCAAGCAAATAAACACACTCTACTTTTAGCCATACATGCATTCAACAATTTTCTGTGTTTATAAATGCATCAATAAAAAGGAAAGAGAGAGCAGTAAGTTTCTCTTCTCTTAGTCTTGTTCCATTCTGGAACCCACACCACCACTGTGGTTTTCATGCTCCTATCCTCTTTCACTTCAACGTGAATGCTTGACCTGCCCTTCTTGGCTATGACACGTAGTGTCTATGGTCTATTCCAGACCTTTCAACCATGGAGTTCCTCCACTCGGTTGGTCTAACTCTTAGCTGCTAGGACTCACACAGTCCCACTAGCCCCATCTTTCCATTATTGCTCATGCTGAGCTCTTTAGGACGGTTACATGTCCACACGCATCCTTGAGATGCTTTCATAGTCATTGCTTCCAGCAATACCTACACTCAAACATTGAATTAATTCACATGTTTAGTTTATTTTCATAGGAAATCATAACCAAATCATATACACATGTATATTCATAAGCAAGAAATTACAAGATAACCAAATACTTATCTGCATTGGATGTCTTCACTTTATTCCATAGGGTCCTTCTTTGCTTTACAAGCCTTAGAATCGCCTATGGATTTGGGTGTTTGGCCAGCGCGCAGGCTGCCCCTCAACATCGAATAGTCTTGTATGTTTGTCCAGCACGCAGGATGCTCCACAACATCAATAATCTTGCATGTTTGGCCAGCACGTAGGCTGCTCCAAATCACCAATAATCTTGCATGTTTGGCCAGCACGCAGGCTGCTCCAAATCATCAATAATCTTTGCATGTTTGGCCAGCACGCAGGCTGCTCCAAATCATCAATAATCTTTCCCAACCAGCCACTCTCTGGATTTACCAAGCAACTTTTAGTTCTTTCAGGGTCCTTGCTTCCTGCATTGACCAAGGTTTCCAACAAAGAAACAATAATGCATCAGTTCACTGTTACAAGCTTTATACTTGAAACCTTCATTATTTCAAATAAGAAATGAATGAAATTGAATACTTATCTGTATTGTGCATTTCCTCTCTGGTCCACAGGGTCCTGCTTTTACTTTGTAAGCCTTGAGATGCTCCTGCGGACTAGGATGTTTGGCCAGCACGCAGGCTGCTCCAAATCATCAAATAATTAACACCTTACCAGTACACCTTCACGCCGACTGGAAGGAAACTTCATTACGACCATTTCTAGGTCAAGGCTCTACTATGGAGCCATAGGCATATAATATCCCTTTCATCAATACTTCACAACCCTTCATCGAAACCCCCACAACCTCCACAACCTCCACAACATCCTTTCATTTATATTAACCCTTCCACCACAACCCCTCACAACATCCTTTTATTTTGATTCTTTAGTGTGTAACATCAATTACAATCTGTTTAGGCTGTCAACACAAGGTGGATAAGCAAGTTCATTAGTATTGCTGCTCTAAACTGTAACCATATTTCATAACATTCACTATCCAACCTTGAAACACCAGCAATGCATCCATTCCCTCAAGGCGTAGTCAATATTGGCATCCCTAACATAACTCAGCACCAGAAAGGCGTGCACTCCTTATTGATGTGAACTATGAAGGTCCTAATCATACTTCAAGCAGTCTGCCATAATGGAAATAAAATCAAAACCTGCTCTGTATATTAACTCTAATAATTAGACATGCATGTATGTATATATATATATATCAATTAGGGTTTATGGAACACTTATCCATTTTGCAGATGTTATTTCTCTTCTTTAATGAGGGATGGGGGCTCCTTCTCTGAGTTGACAGTCCCTCGGTTTGCCATCCCAATTCCTTTTGATGTTACATGCCTCTCACATGTCTTACTGACATAATCTTCACCATCTCACTCATATTTTTTTACCAATCATGTAGTGCAGATGAGACATTAATAATGTCTTATGGTGTTTCACCTGAAACCCATTTTCAAATCATGGAATCCCTTACCATGAAGTTTGGCTTCTGCAGGACCTCTCTCTCTCGGTCTTACTGCAATGTGTCTCCCTGGCACACTTATTAAACAGCCAAACAGTCATCAACATTTAACAATACCATTCAAATTTGATTGTTCCATAACCAATCCATGGCACTAATAATTAAATTCAGTATGAATTTGCAACTCTGTCTACTACAGAAATTGGTTTTCTTATCCATGAGGCTATCCTCATATTGCTTGGCTCTTGTAAGTGGAACCACTCTGCCCGTTATGGTCTTATGCCCGCTGCCATACATGAGCATCCACTTACAGCATGTCCTCCTGACACATTTTCATATAAGCCAAACAGTCATTAGCAATTATTAGCAAAATTTCAAATCCGAAACATTTACAAATCTGAGATTTACAACTGTTCTTACTAACAGAACTTAGAGCTCTCAACCATGAGATTTCTTCTCATAAGCTCTAGATCAAATTTTCAAATCTGTTTCTCACATAAATTTGATTTGCAATTGTGATATTATTCTCATAGCCATATCATTCATACAACTCTGTCCTTCCACAGAGCATTCTAGCAGCCCATCGATCATGATTGGGCTCTTCATGCACTTACTATTCTGCATTCATAACAGCCCATGAAATGATCCTAGAATTATCATCAATTCATCATTTCATTCATTATTTATTTTGCAATAACATATGCATTAGTCCTATGCATTCATACAATGCATCACAAGATTTATAAAATCTCTTAATGCACATCTACTCAATGCTACCTTGCATTGTTTCATGAGTACTATGCATTCAAGCATATTATGATTGAAACATGACTATCTTATATAACTTTCATTACCATAATCAGGACCACCAGTCCTCACTTGCTTTGGTTATTAAGCACATAACCAACATATACATGGCATGATATAAATTCATATGAATGCATTGAGATTTCTAAACAGTCCCAATCGGTATTCAATATCACATGCAAACTAACTCAACATAGCTCAAACATAGTTGAAGAGATCTTACCAAATCCTCTTTCAACATTCATGCAATTTGGCACCACCAATCATTACCTGCATGGTTACCATTAACATCGCTTGATGTTACCTGATCAGTTGGCCTCTTACCAAGGCTGCTCAGTCCTTTTGCCAACTTTATGATCATAGATTTGTTGCACCATCCTTTCTGCATGAGGTTGTTGGCTTCATGCAACAACATCCTCAACACATTTAGCCATGCTCTTTTTTATCTTTGGTCCTACAACCAATACCAACATCAATAGTGATTATCAACCACAATATTCTCCATTAGTGGTTCATTGCATATGGAGACTTCATTATTCTACCAATATGCAATATCCCATTTATGCACGAGCATTTCTATATGCACTATGCAATGTTTGTTAAGATGCCATCTAGTGCATATACATTTATGTAATCCCTTACATTTTTAACATTTTTATGCAATATGACAATTTCATAATTATAAGTATGATATCAAACAGGGGTTTAAGGAATTCTTCCCTTTTCAATCCCCCATTGTAACATGGAATTCCTCTTCCACATCATGCAATTGTAGAAATTGCCCATATTGACAACAAAATTTGTTTGTCAAAACAGCCGCTGGCACTCTTCTGCACTCAATATCTATGATATATGTAGACCTCATTCAAACTCTGGTCATGCATCATTGTTCCCTGCTGGACAAGCTTTCCAATGCCTGTCTTCATGCTCCATTCCGACATCGGGTGCGGGAACTGCATCTCTTAAAAAATGACAACTCTTACCAATAATTCTGCACATTTTACACAGTTGTATTTGGTCCAGAATGCCAACTTCAGCCACTTGTGGAAGAAAATATATAAAGAATCACAAAAACTTTTATATCGGGCAAAGTTAGTCCATATAACAAGGAACACTCAACACTTCGCGGATCTCCATTCTGATGCACCATTCATCTTTTATAAAATTCTGGGTTTAACTACTTTTCCTTTTTAACTCCCTTTGCAATCTGTGCTCCACCTGTGCGCCACCTGCGCACAACTTGTGCACAACCTGTGCGCAACCCGCGCACTATCCACGCGCAACCTGCACGCAATCCGCGTGCAACCCGCACGCAATCTGCGCGCAATCCGCGCACAATGTGTACGCGACCTGCGCGCAATCCGCACGCAATCTGCGCACAATCCGCGCGCAATCTGTGCGTGACCTGCGCGCAATCCGCACGCAATCTGCGCACAATCTGTATGCAATCTGCGCGCAATACGTGCACTATCCGCGCGCAACCTTCACGCAATCTGCGCGCAATCCGCGCGCAATCGACGCGCAATCTGCGCACAATCCGCGCGCAATCTGTGCGCGACCTGCGCGCAATCCGCACGCAATCTGCGCACAATCTGTATGCAATCTGCGTGCAATACGCGCACTATCCGCGCGCAACCTGCACGCAATCTGCGTGCAATCCGCGCGCAATCCACGCGCAATCCGCGCACCTTGCTGCCGCGCACCGCGCAGATTCAAAACTGCCACCGCGCACTTTGCGTTTCCTGTAACTTCCGAGGTCCATTTCTCCTTCGTCCCTTAACCAAACTGGACGAATTTGGTACCGTTGGAAAGCTCTGGAAGAGGTCTATGCACCTGTGTGATCTTATTCTTCATTTGAGAAGCCTGACCCTGTCATTTTTCCCAATCAAAGTGCCGCCCCCAACTTCCCAATATTACATTAAAATCATTCTGTCTCTTGCCTGCAACTGCAACTTTTCACAACAGTTAGAAATTTTTTTGGAATGCACCCTTTCGTCCCCTTACAGAGGTGAACTACTATAGATCAAACTTGCATAAAAGCTTTGCATAAAAACAGTAAGAGAATGGCAAGAACTTGCATCTCTAATAAGGTATTTTCTTTTCATTTCACGTTCAACAATCCAACCAATAGATTCACAATTAATCTCCAAGCAACCAACAAGCACGGGTAAGGAAACTCATGAGCATAAGGGCGTAATTTGTAGGCTTTCCTCACTTCTGAAAACCATCAATCGGCCACACAATGTGGGTTCATTGTAAGTAAAAATCATCATTAAGACATGGGGCTGTAACAACTGACTGTTCATGCTTTTACTCAGGAAATTAACAAACAGAACTCATTTCCAGCCATGCTCAACATTCAAGTTCATGCATTCAAAGCATCATGGAAATTCAAGGAACATGGATTCATCATTAATCAAGGTCTCAAGCACATGATGCATCATATCCTATGCTCAACAATTAACAACAACAACAACAACAAAACAATATAAGATGGCAGAGGTTGCCCCTCCTTTCTCTCCTCCATAGAGGCAAACAGACAAATACAAACTGAATGCTACAGCATTGGGGACAAATTAGAGCAAGCATTCATCCTGAAAATGAATATTCTCACTCCTTCCTCTATTTCATAGAATGCAATCAATGCAAGCAGCTTGCAAAAATCCCCAAACAGTCATGGAAATGATTTCCCATTCCAACAAATAGAAGCCATGTGATCTTGAGGTTTCTTTTAAAGCATTTTAGTTCCAAATACAAAATGCATGTACACACAATGATTTATATCTCTGTGAAGGGCCCAACAGCCGTAGTGTTGAACCTAGAGCTCTGATACCACTCTGTAACGTCCCCTCAACATTCAAATGCAAGGAAGGAAACGTTAACAACACACAGGGCTTTTGGCAGACTTAGCCCCAACATTCTTTCTTTCTCAAAAATTTATAACAATTAAAAACTTCTTGTGCAGCTTCAACTCAATAAAACACAGCGGAATAATCATACTAGCAAGCACACAAACAGTAATGCCGAACATATATATATATGACAGCAGAGGATGATTTAGCATATAAAGACCAAATCTAGTTCCAATGCCATGCATAGATTCCAAATTAAGATAATTAATTCATTTCATTAAACATGGACAACTAACATACTGTAGAACACATAATGCATATAATTTACCATACAGAGATAACACTTATCTTTGAGATCTTTCTGTCCCAACAACTGGCTACGTGAGAGCAACGTTCCACCCAACCATAGATCTCTGTCCAGCCTGTATTCTTTCAGCTGAGAGATCACCCCCGAGCTGGGCTGTGTATCCACTAAGGAGGAACTAGCTGGGCTCACTCACAGCTATGGTTTCGGTCATCAGCTATGCTAATCCAACACACCGTTGGGTTTATCAAGCATACAAGAGGATAGAGGAGGGTAACGCTAAGCCAGTGGGCTCAACCACAGAGCTACAGGCATCTCAAGTGAACTCAACAGTCAGACACCCACATTACCTACCACATCCAACACAAGGAAGATCTCCTTCTCTGTTACACAGTCCCTCAGGCGACTCTTCCCTCCAGTGCTCTTCAGGATGGGCGTAGAAAGGTCCAGCTGCTAATCCTTGAGATCTTAGCCTTCACTGGGTTTACCAAGCAAACCCAACCTCTGCTCAGTCATTCACACTTGGATTTCTCACAGTTCTGTTATCCAATAGCTCAATCCCGTCACTTCATTTCTGGGCTGCAAAAACTGGGTTTTCCTACGGATTTCGGGGTAGCTAATGCTCCCAAATTCGCCCCAAGGTTCATACCAATGGATTCCCCATTGGATTTCACTGTCCAATACCAGATCTCGACGTTTTTGGCTTCCCAAAACGCGGGTTCTTTCAAAGTCGCGATTTCTGGTTTTGCTCTCTGCTGGCAATTCGTTTTTTGATGGAAAATGGTGCTGGTAAGTTTCACAAACGAATGGGGATGAGGAAGAAGCAACTCCCATGAGGTAGAGTGGCTTGTTGTACAAGAAAACAGAGCCCATACTCTACCATACGAATTTCTGGGTTGCCCATGCTCCATTGAAGCCATGGACTGAATTCTTCAACCACTTACTTACAACAGAATTAAATGTCATCAAGGAAAGTCAAATGGGTTCTCACAATGACATTTGGCAGCATATGGTTCATCCCCACAACCCCCTCACCACTCCCTAGTGGATAAACATGGCCCCTTCTCATTCATTGCCTCCATAGCCAGTCTTGGAATTTTATATTGCATGATGTTTATTTACATCCTATTACAATTTCCATGGCTTAAGAGCACATGGGCATCAATTATCAATGCTTGCCCTTTTTAAATCAAATTCGGGCTTTCACTAGCGGGGCCTTGGCCTTGAGCTCCACGCTAGGAAAACATACATCACATGTGTATACAATATTTACATTAGAAGCCAATATTTCATAAGGGTCAAAATTGGGGTATTACAAGAGCCCTCTTGCTTGATCACATTTATCTTCCCATATTTCCAAAGCTCGAGAATCAACGGGTTTTGTGTATTCACCATTAACAATCCTCCATAGATTCTTACTCCTGATAACATCAAACATTTTTCTCTTCCATGCTAGATAGTTATGACTAACAAGTTCAGGAACAAAAGCTACTTTTGAAGTCATAATGATAGAAAAATAAAACCCAAATGCTAGAAATGACAAGAGAAAAAAGTGAATAGTAGAAAACTAAAACACTTTACCATATTGATTTGAATCTGCAGAAACACAGTTAGAAAAATAGTAAAGGAGAAGAAACTTTTACTTACAACCCTTTTGAAAAAAGCTAAGAAAAGTCACTCGCGGGTTTGCCAACAAGAAATTAGTGAATAAACACTGATACTCGCGGGTTCTGC
Source organism: Larix kaempferi (assembly GCA_027924585.1). Lineage (NCBI taxonomy): Eukaryota > Viridiplantae > Streptophyta > Pinopsida > Pinales > Pinaceae > Larix > Larix kaempferi. The sequence goes on along the minus strand of BSBM01000619.1, from coordinate 11,836,498 downwards.
ACAACAAGAGTCGTGGTTACTCACGAGTTGCAGTGTAATGGAGTCGCGGATACTCGCGGTTCTCTGTACAGTAAGGTCTCGGTTCTACCGAAGCATACGTGAGCTCAGCACAGGAAGGGTCATGAATAAACTGAAGTAAACGCGGGTTCGATAGTGGAACATTTGCGAGTATGCCGAAGCATATGTGGGTTTGCGCACCAACAAGCCGCGAGTCTGCAGTGTATTCGTGGGTTCGCAGTAGGAACAGTCGTGGTTAACCGCAGGTTTTGCGAAGAAAAGTTGCGAGTGTCCAGTTTAGGGCCGAAAACAGTGCTTAATCTGTCCAAGACGGAAACCTGCACAAAGTCTACCAAAATTTGGATGAAAAATGCCATTTTGATAACCGGAAGATAGATCTCCTTGAGGAGAATCAGAAAATCATATAGATCTACAAAAAACAATCAAGAAACCCTTGAAAAATTTCTGCAAAAATCTACACAACAAGGTTAGGGTTAGAAAAAAACTGTAGAAACATGCCCAGATCTGAAGAAAAGCCTAATGGCTACCACATAGAAAGCAAATCTACAAAATAAACAATTCCCAAATGATAAATATTGTTTTGAAAGCAATAGAAGGTGCTAGATCATAGCAACAAGCTTTGATACCATGTCAGAGATATGGATCTCGCTAAACTAACTTACCTATCTATGCAAAACAATAATACATAAACAATAAGTACACAAAGAGAACAAGAGAAAATAGTACACCAGATATACGTGGTTCACCCAAATGGGCTACGTCCATGGGAATGTAGCCTTCTATTATCTCTAGAATATCTCCCTCAAGCTTAAAAGAGAGCAATGCCAATAACCCCAATACAATATAGCAGTACTTGTGTGAATAAGTAAAGATCATGTGTGAGTAATGTGACTCCCTTGAATCTATTATATACTAAGAGATGAGGAGGAATTACTCTCACATATTACATGTGGGAAAATATGATTCTCCATAATAACATCTCTTTATATAATAATGAATATCAAGAGTATATTTTACCATGAATATGGGAAATACTGTATTACTCTTTTACATAAGATTGTGGATATCTTCCGACATAATACAAAGACATTATTACCTTCCAAGGAATATAAAATATTCCAACAAAGAGCCGTTCGATAGTAGCAAAAGCCTAAGATAAAGTCAGATTATCAGTTTGTGACATAACGGTCAAAATACAAAAAATTTGATCCAACAAGATCCAATTGATCTTCATAATGTTCATATTCAAATTTCAACAAAAGAAATGGTTTGCTTGTTGAAAGCAGTACCTGCTTAAAATTCTTCCAAATGTAGTGCACCGGGATGAAGAAGTAAACCTTGTTTGGACAATGAATCAACGTCCACATTGAATGTTCAATTGGTTCACCAAATACAATAGTCTAGCATGAGAAACCTCCGAATGTCCCTGCAATAGCTTTGATCACTAACTCAGAATCACCCAAAATCTGCAGATTGAGAATAGTCATCCTAAAAGCCATCTTCAAAAGAAAAAAGAGGGCTTTAAACTCTGCTTGATTGTTGGTTCCAAAACCCAAACCGCCCCATTCTTTGTAAAAATGCTGAGTATCCAGACACAACATGAAACCAAAACTGTTAACCAAATTATGTTCCTTGATAGCTCCATCAAAAAAATCCTAAGGCCCACAATCATCAAACTTCGGAGCCACTAAAATTCTTACTGTAGTGGATTTTTGCAATGGCTTATAGGCAACAGATAATACAACAACTTGGGATGTTACCTGCACACTGGAAAATGTCTTCTCTCTAAATATTACCACATTCCTAGCTAGCCAAACACCCCAAGACACAATCATTGGGAGACCCCTGAACACCTTAATGTCCCTAGAGCGAAAGAAAGCCTAAAAATAGAGTTCGACCAAAGGTCCTTCCCACATAACAAAACAACCCGACAATCTGCCAACCTACCTCCATACATACTTGACAAATGTACACTGGACAAAAAGGTGCATAATATAATCTTTCGCATTCCTACGGAAGGGACAAACCCCAAGACTCTGAAAGCTGAAGCATTGAAGTTTATCCCAAGTCAACACTCTGTTATTCAACATTATCCAGAACTGGAGAATACTCTTAGGAGGGCCTTTTATCTTCCATATTTCCTTTCACCACCACCGAGGCTGAAGTACCGTAGGAAATAAAGACTTGTAGACCAATCTAGCATTGTAACCACCTCTCGTAGGATTATAGCTCTAGAAAATATTATCCTCCTCCCTACAAAGAAAAACATGTCCTTCTACCAACATAGAAATCCCAGCAAGATCTCTAAAGACCCGAGAGAGCTAGTTCCTCTGCCCCCATCCATTCCCATCTCTAGATGTTGTCTCCTACCAAATTAGCAATCATGTTCAACGTGGAAAAACCCCTTCTTTGTAAGTGTTCAATGAGCCCATTTGGCAGCAAACGCTCATTAGAAATCCCAAAAATGGCATCTTTCCCAATTCGCATCAACCGACCATTCCCAACCTTCTAAACCAAATGACAATCTAGGACCTTAAATGCATTAGAAAATTCTCTCCACTAGTTGGAACACAAAGTGACGGATTTCTACCTATTCCTAATCCAGTCTATCATCGAAGCAGGAGCTATGTACTTGGCCACCAAAATCCTCTTCCACAGAATATCCTTTTTCAACAAATTCCATAGATATTTTTTAGCCAACACCTTATTAAATAAAAAAATATCATTTAGCCCCCACCTATCTTGTCTTTAGGGGTAGCTAATATCTTCCAATTAACAAGATGCATAGATTTATATGCCCGCTCATTTCTCAAAAGAAAGTTAAAAACAAATATTTCTTATCGAATGCAGAGTACCAACAAGAATTTTAGCCAGCAGTTGCCAATAAACTGGGATTGCTTCAAGAATAGATTTCACCAAAACCAATATACCACCCCTGGAAAGCCAACGATTGCACCAAAAGGACACCTTCCCCGCTACCTGCTCTACAAGCCAAACCCAATCCTTAATCCCATATCTTTTAGCTTTTAAAGTGAATCCAATATAGGGAATACCCTCCTCCATTATACAACAATCATATGGAAAGTGATTACTCCAGAATCCTCGAGAACCCACCTAATCATTCAGCATATACATGGTCGATTTCTCAATACTGATTTCCATACCAGTCACCATGCAAAAGCAGTCTACTCTCACTCGGATACATTGAGCTTCATCCTATCTACAAAACAGAAAAAGATCATCCACAAACATCAAATGAGTAAGTATTTCATGATCATTAAAGGAAATACCCCTTAGGTTCCTCCTTGAGCGCTCATAAATGATGGATCAAATGAGACCTTCAATAACCAACACGAAGAGGTATGGAGAGAGTGGACATCCTTGACGAAGTCCACTAGTGTCATTGAAGAATGGGGTTCCAGACACATTAAACGAAGAAAGAGCCAAGAATCCTTATCATAGGCTTTCGAAAGATCCAGTTTGATAGAATCCACTTGAATATTTTTAACTTTGATGGAATGAATACCTTCCTGAGCTGCACCCACCGCCTCATGAATAAGACGCCCCTTCATAAAACCAAATTACTCAAGAGACATATATACTGAAAGAAATGGCTTTAGCCAAGTAGACAAGATTTTTGCAACAATCTTATAAACCCCATTGCAAAGAGATATATGTATGAAATCAACAAAAGAACAGGGCTTGTCCTTCTTGGGGATTAATGCAATAAAGGTAGAATTCATAGCCTCAGGGACCACACCAGAAAGATGAACTTCTTCAACAACCAGAAGTAAATCCTCCCCCCAAAGTTCAAAAAATTCCAAATAGAATTCCGGGGTCCGACCATTCGGCCTGGGGCTCTTATCTCTACGAAAACACTTCAAAACACAATGAATTTCCTCTAAAGTAAATGCCCTTTACAAATCAACGCTATCTTCCATGGTCAACATACAAGGGAATTTCTGAATAACATTAAGCATCCCCAACATATTACACTGATGCATATCCGAATATAGACCGTGAAAATAAGAGACAACCTCCTCCGCCAATCTAGAAAAACCTTTAACAGGATTTTCGATAGAATCAATAAAGTCCCAGATAGTATTCACATTATTTCGATGGGATGCCACCCATTGAAAATACCTGGTATTTAAATCACCTACTTCTAACCAGATTGTTCTACTCTTCAGATGCCACTCCATCTCCCCTTCCTCCAGGATCTTCATTTTCTCCAATTCCAGACTAGAAATTGATTCCTTCCTCCCCCCATCTTTAAAAATGAGAGGGTCTTCGGAATATAAATCTTAAAACTTCGACTCAACACCCACCATAACTTCATCCCTGGAGCATCTTCTTATCAAATTCCACTCCTTGACTCTAACCTTTAGGAGTTTAAGACTCACAAAAAATTAACTAGAAGCACGACTCGCCTCCCCCCTCGGATGGACCCGTGAATTTTCAACGAAAGCTTGAAATCAAGGAATACCCGACCAACTAGAATTATACTTAAAAGGAGCACCTAGATTTTCCTCTGGGGACCCAATTTCCAAGAAAACAGGGAAATGATCTGAAAACAAGCAAGACCCTACCCATGATATGAACAAATGCCTATCTTCAAACAGATTAACATTCATAAAGAACCTATCAAGGTGTAAGGAAATACCTTGGTCACCAATCCGCTTGTTTGTCTAGGTAGGTTTGATATCAGCTAGTTTAACATCGATCCAGCCATGCAGCACGAACATATCCCTAAAATCTGCTGCCAAAGTGTCATCCCTTGCCGAATAACCCCAAGTTTCCTCCACTTCCAATGTAAGGTTCATGTCACCACTCGCAATAAGCAACCCAACCTGGAAGCACTCCTTAGATAGCATTGAAGGTTAGAACTCAAATATTTCCTCATAAGGCCCATATATGTTGAGTATCAAGAAAATCTGATCCAACTCATGACAGATGACTTCGGCCCCTAGAATACACTGACCTCCAAAAGTATTAATGACCTGCAAACGCTTGGAAACCCCAATAATCAGGCCTCCAGATATCCCACATGCATCCACCAAGAAAAAACATAGTGAGGGAAACATCTTCTCTAATTTCCTAACAATCTCCAACCCAGTAGTCATAGTCTCTTGTAGTAACAAAAAATTAGGTTTCTTCGCAACAACTAATTGCTTGAGGGATGGTAGTTTGGCCCACCCCCCAAGTCCTCTAACGTTAATGGATATAAGTTTCATCAAGATTCCCCATCCTGGGGTTTGCAAGCTCTAATGACCCCTGATATTTGAAGCTCATGCCCTTGTGAAACCTCTCACTTGGATTTTTCCTTTGCATGAAACATAAGAGATTTCCTCCCGGCTTTTCAAAAATCTAAGGAGGAGGACTGTTCCATTTCTATCCCTTCCACTACCCCCAATTTTTTCACACAGGAATGCAAAAAGTATGGCCCCCTACTTCCACTACTAGACACCCTACCTCCTTAATTCGAAATAGATTTGTGAGGAACAAAAGTAACCGCACCTTTTTCGTCTCCTTCCCCGGCACAACTCTTCAAGCGTTAAAAAGAGTTGCCATCGAATCAACCACCACAAGTAAGAAACTCTCTGTCGGAGGTTCCACCACCTTGCATGCAGACGACACCACAACCTCTTTGATGACATATGCATTAGGTGTCTCCTTAACCACCTTCCCACTTTCCTCCCAAAGCTCCACCGTTTTCACCAACTGGTTGCACAAAAGTTCATATCCCTCCAATAAAGTCTCAATGGCCAACAAGTTGTCATCGTCCTTGCCCGACTCAGTGAGAAGAACAACATCCCGAATGGTCTCGTTGTTGAGCCGCTCCTTCTCAACCAGGCACCGAACAGTCTCTAATCCAGCCTCTGATTTCAAGTATTGTGAAATACTTTCGTCCCCTACAGGTACCTCTTTATGATTCCATATTTTCTTAACAAACTATAATTCACAATCTACTACTAAATGCCCATACAAATGACAACGTGCACAACGAAATGGGACATTAAGATATTCCAATGGTTGTGAGAATATGTTCTCACCGGCAACCAAATCCAGGGATTCAAAGAGTCCTTGGCTCACATCCACCTCCACCAGAATGCATGCCACCAAACGCCTATGAGATTTGAACAAATACGCTTCCACTGCAATAAACTTACCGATAGCATCCCCAATCGCCTTAAAAACCTCCTCAGACCAGAATTCAAACAGAAGAAAAGGCAGTTTAACCCATATAGGAAAGGAAGCCAATGAGTCCTTCTGAGGATCGAATAGAGGATGCCAAGGATGGATAGCTAAAGGGAATTTAGCCAGTAGCCAAAATCGATGAAGAATGGATTTCACTTGTTCCACTGATTTGAATTCAAAGCTGTACCACCCTCGCGGCAAACCAAAAACCTCCAACACCGAAGAAATCACCTTCGACTAGGAGCCTTCAACCCATTCCTTAACATAAGTCTCCGAAAATCTCCTGCCACAAAATATCCCTATAAGCACTCTGGAAGTGAATTTAGGGATCTCCATGACCAAAATATCTCTTCCAACAACCAACTCCTTACATACACCTTTAGAGGTTAGGATTTTTTTCTTCCACTTTCCTTGGGTACCAAGGCAACCCGACACCGGACTCCCCAATCTGTTGACAGTCCGCCCAAATGGGATTTGATTTTAGAATCTCTCTCTATATATTACCATTATTATTTTAGAGTTGTAATGTAAAAAAATGAAATTTTCATTTCATCGATATATAAGAAAAAAAAAGGTTGACCTCCACATCTTATAGCTATTTGATAATTTGATATTTATGGTTATTTCAATAAATGTTTATGGCTATTTTGATAAGTGTTGCAATTAGATATTCCAATTTTTTTTTATATACATTTTTTTCTTCACTTAGTTCATGTCTTAATCTAGAATGCATGGTTAGTTAGTTATAAACCAACCTAGATCCATGTTAAACCCAGATCTATTAAGCACCGAGAGGTATCCAATTTTTTGAGGTGTAATTTTTTATTATTATCTTAAATCTTCTACACATTAAGAAAATGTTTACACTTCAAGAAATTGGATCCCTCCCTCTACTTCATAGATATGGGTTTAAGATGGATCTATGTTGGTTTTATTTTTATTCTATTTTATTTTATGAGTTGACATGAATTTTTTAATTAGTTTTTATTTTTTATAAGTTATGAGCCGACATTGGAATGTTACGTTACATAATGTAACAAACTTGACAACATCTCCTCCATACTAGGTTGGGTGCAATAATTATTATTATACAATCAGTAATTAAATAATTAATCAACAAGAAGAAAGGTAAGAATTAAGAATACATAGATGTACCATACAGGAAAATACAAGAAAGATAAAAAGAAAAATGTGGTGAATAGATCAATTATGCATATATAATAAGTAAAATATTGCATGATAAGTACAAGTATAGTGAAGGGTAATTAAGATTAGGGGTTAAAAGGTGAATACAGATATATAGTTAAGTAACAATGTAGGAGCTATTGTGTGCAGGCCTTGCTCCGTCACCCTGAGTTTGCAGAAACGGAGGCTTCACTACGGCTTCGACCGATAGCTACAAGCCTGCGGCTGCTTCCTCAAGCAGAATGTCAGCCAGCTTTGCCTCAACAGTCCGTTCGTCCATAGCCGAAGGTTGCATCCCAGTCTCGTTCTCCTGTGGGGGAAATGCAGCCTGCGGCCAGCCTCCCTTGTTTGTTCAGGAAATACCTGCGCCATCCATTGCGGTGGTAGAAGAATCTTTGATTGAAGCAAGGAATTTCGTAGAGTCTACTTTGGTTTGTCGCTTCAATGGGTTTTGGCCTCGCTTGGTTTCTCTCCATAAGTGGATCTCGGAGGTATGGAAGCCCCTTGTTTCTGAGGAAATTTCTATTTACCCCTTTGCTTGGGGTTTTTGTTGTTGTGGATTTCGATTCTTCTAAGGATAAACAGATCATTCTTGACTCTGGTCCATAGTTTTGGGGAAGTTCGTGGCTTTTCATGAAACCCTGGAGACCTCTTTTCAACCCAACTACTGACCAGATCTCATATGCTCCAGTTTGGGTTTGGCTTCCAAATTTGCCCTTGCATCTCTGGAACTTGGCCTCGCTTAAAGCTATTGGCAATGCGTTGGGCTCCTTCTACGATCGCAGTCCAGAAACGAAGGATTACATCAAAACAACCTATGCTCGCATCTGTGTGGAAATGGACTTTAACATTAGCTTTCCTACTGAGATACATTTGACCAGCAAGGATTATGTGTGGGTGCAAAAGCTTGACTATGAAAATGTGATGTTCAGATGCAGATCTTGCTTCTCAACGGGACATATTGTAAAAGATTGCCCAAAAGCCTCTCAGATCCCCAAATCCAAAAAGCTCCATCGAAAATCCACTTGGTGGGAAGGAGCAAGCTCGAAGCATTATACAGTAAGCGAAAATGAAGATCTATCCGAAGAGGCTCCATCACAAGCTAAGGATTCTTCTCAGGCTAAAGCAGAGGACACACTTGAAGAACAAAGGATCCCCGCCAAACAAAAAGTCCCACCTGTAGCTCCACGAGTTAGTGCTATCCAATCCCCTCAGGATGCACCCAAAAATGCAGCACCCATTCTCGAAGCCTTTGTCGAGCCATCAGATTGGATCAAATTCGACAAAAAGAAAAGAGGAGCTTCACCCTCGTTGAAGCCAAAAGAAATTTTAACTTCTCCAAGAAAAACAAGAAGCCAACAAACTTCATATCGTTAATTACTAGATTGTATCGAGTTGTATGAAAGTAGGACAACAACAATTTTGGTCTTACTAGTAGCGAATGTAGCCCAGCTCCTTCTTGGGCAGTAGGTTAGAAGATTCAGTCTCTATAGAATAGGATAGTATCAGGATAAGTTAAGACGGGCTGTAGATGATGAAGGAGTCATGGACGTAGTCCTCTCTTGGGATTAGTTTGTCTTCATAATAATGTAATCTTTGATTTTCTTTTTCTTTTTTTATTTATAAAAGCTCTTAACCGTTTTTGTTAAAAAAAAACAATGTAGGAGCTATTAAACTTTTTTAGTTTTGGATCAAGTCTTTTTTGAGAAGTTATTTCTGGAATGTAGTCCATCCGGTTTACGATATATGTTTATGATGTTTTTTCCATGGTTTATGGTAGTCTTTAGCTTATCGATAGTAAAGAAAAGCACATAATATGTATTGTATAAATATAAATGAATACTGTGGATTGGACAGATCGAAAAGTCATCTTTTTTTTATATGATGTAACTTTGATTCACTATGAATAACAAGTTACTTTTTTTTTTTTCAGCTTGAAAAAAAAATAGTTAAGTAACAATGTAAAGTACACAAATGAAAGAATAGTAGGGAAAAATTGATAAACCATGATATAAAGTAAAATAAAGGTGTATCGATACATAATTATGATACAAGGAATATTAATAATGCTTTGAAATATTAATTAGAAAAAATAGAATAATGTGTGAAAAGAATATGAGTGTATTAAGGAAGATATATGTGTGTGTGTGTGTGTGTGTGTGTGTGTGTGTGACGAGAAGAGTATAATGATATAAAGTGGATATCATAATGATAAATGAGATAATGATGAATATTAACGAAATAAATAAATAAATATATAGTATGGTTGATTTAACTTAGAAGAGGAGGTTTAAGTAACATGTCATGAGCCTATTGTTTTATTATCAGGTAGTGTAACTGATGCGCGTCCGGAGGTGAAGGTACCTCGAGAACATAGAGCGTGGGGTCGATCCTGAGTAGGGATGGCCAACACATTAGCCTATGTCATAAAGGTGATAAGATCATTTGGTAGGAGTAATAATATTTATTAATTATAATTATATTATATTAAAGTAAAATATGTATCATGAAACTACAGTACAAGTATAATGCTGAATTGATTTATAATAGATATAATTAAAGATTAAATACAATAATTCATTAATTCATAAAAGAACGAGTCATTATAAAAAATATTTACGGTAAATTTGTTTATAGAGTTATTAAATAAAGGTTAGGCATATTAGATCACCTTAACAAAGAGAAAAAAGAGCTCATACTAATCACATAGACAAGTCTCATACATGTTAGGAAAAGAAGGGTCAATTTGAATATCAACTACATATTAGAATTTGATATCAAGAATTCATACATTTATCGTTATGTTGGTATTTTATTTTTTGAATGCATTTGTGTGATATAGTAGGTTAAAAGGACCAACCATAAGTAAGTTAGGGGGGGAATGTGTCTAGACCTTGTCAACAACACCTAGATATGATCTAACCTTAGCAATGCTAAGAGATAATGATGCATCCTCTTTGTGGGGGAGGCAAGCATGACTTGTTATGTACCAATTATTTAGCTTCGAGACTAAGTTTACGAATTCTAAGGTATTTGTATTGTCGTGTCATGAGCTATAACTAATAACATGTTCTACTCATAATCCCTGCGTGGGATACAAGATCTATGATATTGTAGCGCAATACCTTTTCCTAGAAAGAGAGTAGGCATATGATGCAATACTATTGATGTGTTAAGGGAATTTGGTATGATTTGTTATTTGAATTGAGCTAGTTAGAGAGAGTATCTCACGCCTTTAAGTGGTCTCCATTTATTAAAACTGATGGGTATGATCCTTGTCATAGAAAGGGTATACTATTGAGCAACGAGCATCGTGAGTGCATCGTGTTTGAAATTATTGTATTGTTGTGGTGACACAAATTTCATATCATTATAGCAATTGAATGTGTCTAGTTTTATGTTCTTGTAATTGTTAGTGTAAAACGAGAAGGAAAATCTACGTTAGGAACCTAGAACCTGAGTTATGAAGGTTGAAATTCCATGATGTTATGTGTATTATATTGTGATGATGTGTTTAGCCTAGTTCTATTGGTTAACATGGTAGTTGAGACAACTTATATTTTATTGTGCATCGAATTATTGAGTAATCTGTGAACTTTTGTTGAGGAATGATTGTAAAAAAAAATTTTGGTTCACAACCCTCGAGAGGAGTTGCTACATCCACGGGAAAAAAATCACAGGGGAGCCACCCTAAGGACCTCACCCCACCGACTCTAATTATGGATCCTAACCCAGTGGGCACATCAAGTGAGGCCCTTATATATCTATGCATAGACACCCGAGGATTTGACCCCAAGACCTTCTGCTTACAACTCACAGCTCTTAACCACTTGAGCTAACCCATCATGATTTGTTGAGGAATGATTGTAATTAGTACAATGAATGAAATAATTGTGTCCACCACCTTATGAGTAGATGATATTGTGGTTGAGTTAAAGATTAACCTTGAGAAGAGATCCATTGATGAAGATTATCTATACAATTAAACAAAAAAAATAGTCATGGCCTTTTAAACTAAAAATAGTTGCAAGACCTACCCGACGAGCATGGGGCATGTTCACCTTGGCGTTACTTCCAAGAAATCTTAGTTAGAGGGAGATATTGAAGGAACTACAGTGCTAATAAAATTAAAGTATAATTTCCTTTAATCAATATAGGATTCTAAATGAGGAGATACGAATCTAGCTAGTGGTTAGATGAAGGCCTTGTAGTAAATGGGAATCTTTGTAAAACCTAGTAAAAGTAAACATTAATGGAAAAATGTGTTAACTATGACTAATAAACATAGTAAGGACAATGTAGGATGTCTCCAATTTAGGGGTAACTCATATCCAATATACTAATAACTCCGAGTACAAACCGAGAGCTATGCAAAACTTAACCAAATACCTAGTTAACATGTTAAAGCATTTACTATGAAAGTCGTAATCATATTATATGTATTAGGTGCAATAACGCACTTCCCAAATTAAAATTTTGACGAAATTACAAGCCTATGTGTATAAGTCTTAGGAGTATGTGCATCCTTACAAAAGTGTGAGTAAGAGAGCAGGAAGAGTATGTGTACCTATTGTATAGTTATATGTGTTATAGGAAGTATATACCAAAAGTATTAGTAAGTTAAGAAAATCCATGTTCTTTTCCTTGTAGAGATAGATTAAATATAAATGACAATGCAAGAGGCTTGTTAAATTGTACAATTGTACGAAGTATGTGTATAAATTGGTAGGTTGAAATTCATTGTAAAAGTGAGTGATTGGAGTGACCTTTGTGTTAAATTGAAATGGTTTTAATGGAACGGTATATCATGAGACTCGTGGGAGTTCTTCTTAAAATGTGTTGACTAATAATATGTAATTCGTTGATAAGCAATGGTGTAACTATTTTATGGATAAATATATTAATGAGAGTTAATGTGGTCAAACCTACAACCTATAAAAAAAATAAAATAAAAATTGTCAAACATTTTATGAGAACACATCCCACGTGATAAAATGAGTAAAATTTTAAGGGACATTTATTAGAGTAAATAACCCTCCTAGAGCATGTCCCGAGGAGTCTAATGGGACCATCCACACTCAAATCCACTTCCCGAGTCAACCATCAGTCAAAACCATAATTTTGAGGGCACATTCCCTGATTTGGGGGAGTTACTCCTTGATTTAAGGAGGTAGTTGAGTGAAAACTAGGTGTGCCCCACTAATTGAGTCCTAACTGACCCTAACTATTCCTAACTGGACCTCTGGTGACATTAGTACCACAGTTCAGTTCAATTCAGTGCATGTCAGTTCAGTTTAGTTCAGTTCAATTCAGTTCAGTTCAGTTCAGGATAGTTCAACTCAGTTTAGGAGAGCTTGCATGACTAATTGAGGTTATTTGCTCTAAGTTACGCCTAACTAGTCCTTTTAGCATGGCATGGGCAATTCGAATTTCCTTCTAACCTAACTTAAATTGCCTCTCTATATATTGTAAGATTCCCCATTCAATTATTTAATGAACTTGATCATTATTTTCTCTTCCATTATGAGTTTCTTATGTAATAATCAATGTTATCCATTTATTACATTATGATTTGATGGATTATTTGTTTCTCATTTCATATCTAGTTAGTTTATGTACCTAGATCTATACATGTTCAAATCTTATATGGTATTAGAGAATAGGGGGTACTAAACTAGTTAGTGTTCAATGATTTCTTGTCAGTTATCTAGCTTGCAGGTTGAGAAAGGCTTTTGTAGTCATCAAGAAGGCTTTCATAGCAAACCAAGAAGACTTTTGCAGCCACCCAAGAAGGCTTTCGCAACAACCAATGAAGGCTTTTGAAACCACCAATGAAGGAATTTGCAACCACCAAAGAAGGATTTTGCAGCCACCACTCTTGCATATTGAATAAGGCTTTTTGCAAGCCACCAAAGAAGGCTTTTTGCAACCATCAAAGAAGGATTTTTGCAGCCACCAAAGAAGGTTTTTGTAGCCACCAAAGAATGATTTTGAAATCACCAAATATCCCATTTATAGTACTCATTTTCAGCCATCAATAAGTGCAATTGCAACCATTGAAGGAGTGCTCATTTACAACCATCAAATAAGTGTACTTGCAGCGACCGAATAGATCATTTGCATCCATCAATGAGTGCTTTTGCAACCATCAAAGAGCTCATTTGCAGCCATGATAGATCTCTTTTGCAGCCATCAAAGAGCTCATTTGAAACCATTATAGATATCTTTTGCAGCCATGGATCTGCTCTCTCCCCAGCTCAGGTTCTACACGGTTGGTATACTAGATCCAGTCTTGTTGAAGGATGCCCCAGGAGCTTCACAACTCATGTCCTATGAGGACTTATTCACATACATTTAGAAGATGAAAGAGGCCATCAGAGAACTTCTCTCACATTAGGTTCTTGTTGAAGAAGACCTATAGAATGTCTTCTCATTCTCCACATCTACAACCTTTACTCCTACAGTTCACCAAGTTCCGCACAAAAGTTTTAAGAGGTTTTCTCCATTTGAAGCAAGGAGTGGTCAAGAACCACCATTCAAACACTTTAAAGTGTTTGGATCTTATGAATGGGATCTCATGCACTTCAAAATAAGGAGGAGTTCACAAAGGTTTGCATGGATCTTCACAAATCCCTTTACCAAGCAACAATTCGCGCAGTTGAGAGCTTCTTTGGGAGTAAAGTTGTTTTCTGAGGAGGCTCCTTTAAGTCTTCTTTTCACATTCCCTTTTTATGGGGATTTTTTTCCCTCTTTCCCAACTTTATGAGAATTTATTCGTTTTTATGTACATGGGTACCTATTATGGCTGAAAATTGTTGGGACCCATTTTTTTTACTTAGTTGTTTTCACCTAGTTAGGCTTATGGTGGGGGGGGGGTGTTAGAGTAAATAACCCTCACAGAGCATGTACCGAGGAGTCTAATGGGACCAACCACACTCAAATCCACTTCCCAAGTCAACCACGATTCAAAACCCTAATTTTGGGGGCACCTTCCCTGGTTTGAGGGCGCATTACCTGATTTGGGGGAGTTACTCCCCGATTAAAAGAGGTAATTGAGTGAAGACTAGGTGTGCCCTACTAATTGAGTCCTAACTGACCATAACTATTCCTAACTGGTCCTCTAGTGACATTATCACCCTAGTTTAGTTTAGTTCAGTGCATGTTAGTTTAGTTCAGGATAGTTCAACTTAGTTTATGAGAGCTTGCATGAGTAACTGAGGTTATTTTCTCTAAGTTAAGCTTGACTAGTCCTTTTAGCATGGCATGGGAAATTTGAATTGCCTTCTAACCTAACTCGAATTTCCTCTCTATATATTGTAAGCTTCTCCATTCGGTTATTTAATTATCTTGATCATTCTTTTCTCTTCCATTCCGAGTTTCTTATGTAATAATCAATGTTATCCATTTATTACATTATGATTTGATGGTTGATTTGTTTCTCATTGCATATCTAGCTAGTTTATGTACCTCGATCTATACATGTTCAAATCTTATAACATTGATATGTCTAATCAAATTAATGTCTAGTGGGTTAATTATAGCTACATTTCTTCCAGTAGTGGGGAAAAAATGTATTGCATTATGTTTTTTTAATGATTGTTAATGAACATAACTTCGAGACGAAGTTTATTGAAGGCTGGGTGTGTGTAATGCTCCATATTTTAATAGTCGACAATTGATAAATTAGAATGACATTTTTTTCCATGGAGAAAAAGTCGCAATTCATTAATTTTATTGAACCACATTGTTCATGGGCTTATAAATCCATACACATATTGTATCCTTAAATTTCTCCTATATATGCATAGAAAAACAAAAAATAACACTACAATATGGACTATGCGGATCTGTCCATTCATAAAACCCGTAGATCATAACTGATACTCAATTTTTGGATTCCTGAGGCATGATAAATACCATACAAAATAGAGACTTTGTTCTCAAACAAATCCATAAGGAGATTAGTCATCGAGAACCTATATTTATCTTGTTTATAATAACCGATGCCAATATTCTTTAACCTAGATGTGGTCTGGGGTTGTGCTCTCTGATTGTATCATTTTTCCTCTCCCGTAGATGCCATGTGTCGTCCCCTACTTGGAGCCCATCCTTAGATAATTGATTCCTTTCCCTATATATGTGTTGAAAATTGATGTCCTGAAAAAGTGCAGTCATTCTAATCGTCTCCTCATATAAAGGTTTCAGTATGATGTTCTTCAGAGGTCTCTTAAGTCTTAGCCAATCAATCACTAGCATGGAGTCCCCCAAAACTTGTAGTTTCTGTACACCCATCTTGATTTCCAAGAGCATAACAATTTTCAATACTGTTAATTTTGCATGGTTATTTGTACGCCTGTAGAAAAATTATGCCATAAAGTATCAGAGAAGTAGATGATGCCACCTGCACCACCCCAGGAAGGCACCCCTTGAGATGCTCCATCAAAGTAACACCAACAACCTATTTTATCAATATTCTCAGCAATGATCCTTCTCCCCTTTGTCTTGTCAGGTTCTTGTGGAAATATTTCAAGAATAACAAGACTTTTTGCGGCATATATCTCTGGAGCAATGTAAATATCATTAAATATGACCTTATTTTTTTCTATCTAAGTCCCCCCACATCATAAGAGCTGGAAGAGCCTTGTAGTCTGAATATAGACCATTTTTGAGCCAATCATGAAAAGCATCTTGTAGACCAACACAAGGCCAAAAAAATTGTATGCCTCTCACCTGTGAAGCATGAGTCCACATCCTTGAAATATATGGACATTGAACAAACATATGTGATATAGACTCACTGTTGTTTTTACATAATGGACACCTACCATGTTCGATGCTGAATTTTGTGACCAAGGGTCACTAGATAGGAACTCGATCTGAAAGGGCTAACCACAAAAATAGCTTATTCTTTAAAGGACAATTTAAAGAATAGATAGTTGTATTCCACCAAGGGGATTCTAGTAGGTCCTATTCCTCTCGTAAGACTCTATAGCTCAAGCTAGGTGTATAAATACCCCCAATAGAGTTTTTGCTCCAATGTAGATCATCACCCCTATCCACTAGGTGAATATGGTTGTCATGTAACACCTTTGTGTATTTATCCCATAGGAGTTTCTCCTCATCCATAAAGCCTAGATTCTCATCCTGTAACCATGCTTGCCTCAAAAGATAATCTTCGGCCTGATACAGAAAGCAGTAACCCTATTCCAATAAAGAATCAATCATATGTTTAGGTAGTCAATGTGAATCCAGACTACCCACCCAAGGATCATTCCCCAGCCTGATACTTTTTCCGTTTCCCACACTCCAAATGAGCTAGTCACCAATGATATCAAAAGCCAAAAGGATGGATTTCCACATGGTTGAAACAATTCTCATAGGATTATCCCTAATCCTGAACCTTTCTTCAATAGAGAGTAGATGGATATATTTTTGGTATACTACTTTGACTCAAATATTATCACTTTTTAAGAACCTCCATACACCTTTTGTCACTAGGGCCTTTGCAAAAAACATAGGGTGTTTTAATCCACATCCCCCATTAACCTTAGGTACACATTACCTATTCCATACCACCCAATGAAAAAATTTATCTTCAAATTTCCCATTCCAAAGGAAGTTATAACACATCTCTCTTATGTGCTCAAAGGTACTCGACGGAACACATGCCAAGGTAACCCAGAACATTGAGATCTCCTCCAGGATAGACTTCATCGGAATGAGTCTACCACCCTACTAAATCCATCTGTTACACCACAACTATAGCCTCATCTCCACTTTTCCTATGAGCCAAGCCCAATCCTTCTTTTGATAATCATTTGGATTAATGATGAACCCCAGGTACTTTAAACCCAATTGAATCTACCACTACAAAATTAAAATGTGAGCTTATCTATTTGGCCAAGTCTTGGTCAAGGTTCATAAACAAGACTGTGGATTTTCCAACATTTATGGCCATCCCTGTAGCTTCCAAAACCAACTCCAAGATGGCTTTAATTTTTAAAATATCCCTCTGTCATCCATTTGTGAAGATCACAATATCATCTACAAATAGTAGATGTAAAATACATATGTTACCCCCAATCTTTAGTCCATTTAGTGAACCATTTATCTTTGCATGTTGTAAAGTTATGCTCAATCCTTCAACAATAAAAATAAATAGCAAGGGGGAAGCCCTGCCTCAGCCCTCTGCAAGAACTAAAAAAGGTAAATGTTGAACCATTGATTAAGACAACGAAAGAAACATATTGGACATAGGACATAATCCAATTTACAAAGTTTAACTGAAATCCAACTTGAGATATGTCCAATTGGCTAGGTCATATGCTTTTTTAAGATCTACCTTTATAATAGCATAAGGCAATTTCTTCAGTTTTGCAGAGTGCAGGGCCTCTTGAGGAGTACCAATGGCATCATGAATTTGTTTGCCTTCTAAAAAAGCAAATTGTTCCTGTAGGATACCTCTGGAAAAGATCCCTTTGATCCTTCTAGCTATAACCTTGGAAATGAACTTATAAATACAATTGCATAGCGAGATAGACTTGTAATCGTCAAAAGTGACCCCCTGTCAGTATTAGGTATAAGAGTAATAAATGCATAATTGAAAGCCACTAGAATCCTTCCTTTAACTCTTGATTCTTCGATGATCGCTAGAATATCCAACTAAAAAAGCTCCATGAACCCCTAAAAAAACTCAATTGGCCACCCATCTGGCCCAAGAATTTTGTCCTTTTGCATAGTGCCAATAATCTCCTTCAAGTCTTTGAGAGTCACTGGCTGCTATAGGGACATATCTTGTTCATCATTCATGAGAGCTAGAAAGAAAGCACATAAATTAAGCATCTGAGCAATAGATGCCCTCTGGTCTTCCTTGAATAAGTTACTAAAATGAGACACTCCAGATCATGCGAGATTATTGAAACCAAAAACACATTTCCGTCATCCTCGTCTAATTCTATAGAGATTTTGTGTTCTTCCGATGTTTAATGAAATTATGGAAATACCTAGTGTTATTATCCCCATGTCTGGGCCATATAGCTCTACTTTTGAGTCTAGAATAGGATTCTTCTTCCATTAAATGCTTCCTACGCTTTACCTCCAAATCCATAATATGACTCTTTTGATCAGCTAATGAGGAACCACCTAGGTTTGCTTCATGGAAATATTCCAACATGGAGTCCAATCTTCGAATTTCCAAGCTTTGTTTTAACCTTCTATCTGCAGCCCATGGAATCGAACAGGGTTTGACATTCTTAAGATTATTCTGGAACTGTAACCCCACTAAGACAGGGTTGTTTGCATCATATGGAGGCCAAGTCCTTTTTACCGGTTGTCTATAATCATCATCCTTCAACCAGACTAGATCAAATTTGAAAGGACTGAATGGTTTATCTGTAACTGTCCATTGGCTGATGTAAACATACGATCTTAAAGCACCTTCATTGATAATAAATCTATCCATCCTTTTTGCAATCATAACAGATTCTACTCGCATGTTATGCCAGGTAGGTCTCAAAAGAACATGTGGAATATCAAATAATGAGAGCTCTTCCAAATTTCTTATAAAATAATCAACCATGGGATCCTTTTGTGTCTGAGAACCCCAAATCTCAGCCTCTCTTAAAGAAAAATTTAGGTCGCCAATGAGAATGATTTTGTCCACTATAATAAAACCAGTTCCAAAAATCCTATCCCATAAATCCATACGATGTTGATATGGACCATAAATATTCAGAAAAGTGTATACTAAGACGAATTCGCTGGAAAAAATAACAACTCCCAAACCTAAATATGTAGCTCAACTATTAGTACACAGAAAGGATCTAGTGTACCAACTGGTAATCAGTCCCCCGGATTTACCAGAGGCGTCAACACTCACAAAATCCCAACCAAGTAGCAAACTTCTAAGATCATTCAAAACATAATCACTGGTATCCAAAGTTTCTTGAAGAAAAATCACAGTCAGACAATGCTTCACAACCAAACGTTTCAAGGCTCGTTTCTTGGAGGCTAGCCCTAACCCTTTGCAGTTTAGGGACATTAAAAGCATTAAGAAACCAATTTCCTAGGCTTACTTTCTCTAAGTGTCCCCTTCAAGATTTTTTGTCGACCTACCCTAACATCTAAAGTAGCCCGATCCCAAGTCGTAGACATAACAGACCGTCATCCATGAAGATTGGAATAAATCCCCAGAGAGGTATGTATTATGCCCTTTCCCAAGCCCAAACCCCTAGAAGATTTTGCTAGACTTCTAGATGTAAGAATATATTTGTAGCATCCTGTGCCCGAAGTAGGAAGATGGGCGGAGGCAGTAGATCCCTTTTGATCTATAAAGATCAGAGACTCGCCACCAGTACCAAGTGACACATTCTAGGGCCAGATAAATTATGTTCATAGCTATCTACCCCATTAATAGTTGAAGGGGAGGAGAATCCACAACCAAAGTCACAGTCCTCACCATCAAATACATGAAATCCCAGGGAAGGATAGGAGAAAGAAACATCAACATAAGACTTTTGTTCAAGATTAGTTTTGGATACCTCCTAAAAAATGCTATCCATCAACTCCAGAACCTGCACAAGGTCATGGAGTTCTTAGGGGTGGCCTACTACCCCCTTTAACTTATTTCTGTTATCACCATCTGCAGAGACTCTATTTGGTCGAGAATAATATCCTAGAAAGCAAGAAAGGGGGGATGCCAACGGAAAATACCAAATAGAACTTGGTGAAGCCCAGGGGGGCCTCAAATATGAGGATAAGCCAGTCCCACAGACTGAGGGAGGAGGGTTCATTAGAAGACTATTCGAAGAAGGAAAAAAAGAGCATGCTCATTCATAGATTGAGGAAAAGGATAACCCCCCACCTGAAATCAACAAGAGGGAAAGACTGAGACTTGGATGGAACAAAAACCTTAGAACGATTATCACCCACCTAAGGGAGAAGAGCAGATCCTGAAGATTGATAAAAACTATAATTGTAGCAACGATCTGAGTGAGCCAACTTATACAATTTGGAAATCAAGGCATTTGATTGTGAAAACATAGGAGTGTTGATAGAGAAGAACTTACCAAGACCATAAACTGAGGAAGGTTGTACCACAGGGAAGCCCTTGATTACAAATGGAGTAGTTGAGGGTGGGGGCCAACTGTCTAGAGTAATTGAGAGTGGAGAGCTACTTAACACCTTCCTTTTCTTGGTCTCCAAAGAGGTAACAACCATTGAACCATAAAATAATTCCCCAATTACAGAGATACCTTCCACCACATAGGAGTTTTCCAGCACACTGGGAGATAAACAGGCCTCCATTGACTAAGAAGGTGGGTGGGCCGTTTTGGGGACTAAAGCTGTAAACATATCTCTATTTTGTTTTCTCCTCCAAACTGCAAGAGTGAAAGGATGAGAACAATCACGTAATAGATTCCCATAAGAGTGGAAATGGTTGCATCGAAGGGGGATGCCTGAGTAATCGAATGTTTGTAAATGAGATTTATTGCCCATGGGGTTGAGCATCTTAGCTAATAGACCACCCCTGATATCAATATATACAAGAATTATAATTTCTCTCAGTGGGCGTTAAAAAAGGGCATCCATCTCTTAAGCTTGATAGCCACATTATCCCACATTCAAACCCCATTAAGAAGCTGCATAACATCTCTCGAAGAATCTAGGATGAGTCCCAGCCATCCCTTAGCCAACCTAAATATATTTGGGATGTATCCCAGTGGCACAACCCAGTTATCATCAACCCACACTCGATAGGTGCTCATAGCCATGGAGAATCCACCAAACCATCCCATTAAAGCGGTCTCAGAGAGGGTCATGGATTCATACATCTCAACGTCCTCCCCTAGCATAAGATTAATCTGGGTCTCCTTCCTAACACATATCTTCAACCGGTTCTATTCCAAGATGACAAGGGGCTCAAGGTCTGCAACATCCTTCACTGTCTCTCTTCCATATGACACTATATCAGAGCGAGATATTGGCCCAAAACCCAATAACGTCTTCAGACCCCCATGATGATGGGGGAACCCTCCTCTAGGTTCACCCTTGAAGCCTTCTGTTCATTCCACAAAGAATATTGTGAAGCATATTTCAAAAGCATTGGAACTATGGAATTGCCAGGGAGACCGAAAAACTCCGAAGAATGGTATTGTACCTCGAGAGCCGGTAGAGCTTGTGTGCCACCAAAAAACAAAGAATCCGGCCCCTGAGGAAATGGAGGAGAAGAAAAACATGTCGTCTTATCACCCGCGTCAGAAAATAAATGATCCTTACACATTCAAAAGGCATCATTTCTCAGTGCATCAAAGCCAAAACATAATTCCATTGAAGGAACTGTGAGATGCCAGGTCTCCTACGTTGGATAAAACAAGATGCATATAAAATAAAATCTCCTATCACTTCATTCGAGAAAAGACTCGAGACCTAAAAGTTTGTCAGTTTAGGTAGCCCCTCCATTTAGGATAAAAGGCCCCACCTCTAAAAAATGCTAGAAAAACTAGATGCTTTCCCAAATTTATAGTGTTAAAGGCGTTCTCCATGGATACATGAACCATGCTAACACGCACGAGAAACCGAAACTCACAGAGGTGAACCAAAACCCTAGCTCTTAGAGACATCTTCCCATTTGGACTTGTATGAAGTGCTAAAAGCACACCAAACTTGTCATTCAACTCGGTGTGAATTATCTAAGGATTTCTTTTACTTCTTATCTATTCATATTAGCTAGAGTAATTAAGATACCTATTAAGAGAATATTTAAATGTGCCTACATTTGTTCATAACATTAATTTTATCATTTTGAGATATTAATGAAGATGAACATGTGATTCATTTGAGTATGCATATTGGATACATGTATATCAATTTAATTTATACATTGAATATAGAACAGATGTAATATGGTGCAAAAGGACATACATAGTTATTTAAATTTAGTTTATGAAATATCTTATCACTTGAAATAGTGAGATATAGTTATACATGAGACACACATGTGGTTATTGAGATAACCTACAAATTGATCAACTATGAGATAGTTGTGTACAATATGTTGTAATTATGATGAAAATGATGAGTTGAAGCATTGATATGATTTGTGAGTAAGTGTGGTTTTGGCAGGGTGCATGGCTTTCCCAGAGTGGTTATTCAATGACGTAGCTCTTTGAATAGTAGTTGCTTAATGTGCCATTGGGACTTGATGTTAGGGTGTTGACCCTGGTTCTATGAGGAGGGGTGGAGGTATTCCCCACAGTGTGTCCTCCAGACCTGGAGTCATGGGAGGGTTGTGGTGGACATGCTCCCCTAGACATGTGATGAAGACTACCAGTTTCCTACTAGGGAAGGTAGGTTGATGTAGTCGATGCTTCCGCCTTTGCGGTTTTATAAATGATTAGGTTAGTATACTGACGCCATGGTATATACTAGTAGAGGAAGGATAATATGGGGATGGAAGTAGGTTAGGGAGGATGGGTGATTTTATGTTAGTCATGGATTCTACACAGGAAGCAATAGTGTCTTTTACTTATTGCTAAATTATAACATGTGAATAATGTGTGTTTGTTACTGCTTATTAATCTCGATCTGATAATTGGTTAATGTTGAATAATTGTGATTGATGGTTGAAGATTATGAGTGATGAATTGCTATAAATTGTAGTAAGAAAAGATGAATGGTGCATTGTAATTATTTTTCTGCATGTCTGGTTGTGGAACTCTCTCTCTCTCTCTCTCTCTCTCACACACACACACACACACACACACACACACACACACACACACACACACACACAATATGCATTAACCACAACTTTTTGATAACTCTTAGTACCCATGTACGGTATGTATACCATGGCCACATATACACACCTTATATGAATACACAAGTATGATGAAGTCGTTCTCTAAATATGATTTCTTTCTATGTTGTAGTTCTACATTGGTGTGTGTATAAATTGATTATGGGAAGAATTAATATATTAATATTTAGTAAATTGTTGATCATAGGTTGTATAGATATTGTGTTTAGGTATCTCACCTAGATATTATACAAGTGTAAATATGAAATCTAGATATGTTTGATATGATATAATAAGTACAATACCCATATTAAGGGATACAACTAATAGAATTTAAAGTATATATATATAAAAGCTAGTACCCATAGAGTTTTGAACCGGTGATATAACACAAGAAGTGCCTTAACAGTGCACCCATTCACCATCTATTCTACACACCGTAGGAAAATTTAAAATATATTTTTAAAATGCCTGAATAAGTGTATTCTGGGCTTTTATTAGTAATTATTCAAATATTCTAAGTTGAGATAGGTTTATGGACTAATTAGTGTTAATGTACTTCACATATTAATTGTAAGCCTTCATTGTGATTTAATTGCTCTCAACTATATTTATTAAGATGTGGGAGTCGCTTGGTGAATGGATCAGTCTATATTATATTTGATTTGTTTACTATTAATTGTTCTCAAATATATTTATTAAGATATGTGAGTCGGTTGGTGGATTGTTTGATTTATATTATGTTTGTTTTGTTGTTATTAATTATTCTCAAATATATTTGTTAAGATATACATGTGAGTCGGTTGAGTTCAACCATTAAGCACAATTTAAAACAAAGGCTTCATATGGAAGCAAAATCAATGGGTAGATTAGGGTTTGTTGTGTCGAGTTACAGGGTTTCTATGTTCTTGCGGTTAGGATTTGCCATGTCGAGATTTCTGATTAGCTGACCAGTGAAATTAGCGGAAGGGTAGGAATCCTCCTATCGAGTTGTTTCCTTTTTTCCTTTTCAGGTGGTTTTGGGTCACTTTTGGGGTTTCCCTTCTTATTTGTGGGGTTTCGCAGCTTTTGTCCATTTATTGGGGCCTATTTTCGGGGGTTATTGGTTTGTCTTTGAGCTAAGGTGGTGGTCCAATTTGGTGGTTGGAGATGGGAGATGTGGTAGAACTAGCACATATTAGGGATGCGGTGGAAGATGATGTGGCTTCTAATGAGAGGTGGGAACGTGATGGTATTGTCCAACTCAACTAGGTATATTGGGAATCATACTACTAGAAGGTTCCATAAAGGTGTGGTGTCAAGCTACATGGGGACTATGTGAATGTGGGTGTTTCGTTATTACAACCCACTCTGGAAGTGGTGTCAGGGGATAAATAGGAGGTAAACTCCTTACTGGCTGAGGGTTTGGGGGTCATTGGCGGTGATTTGGGTGATAAAGATGGTTCTAAATCAGTGATAAAGAAGGTTTCAGATGGAGAGAACCCTAATATTTTTTCTGCAGGATTTGGAAAAAAGATTAATGGTCTAGGCTTGGAGTATGGCCGTGGCCTTTACAAGAAATCCAAAAAATGGAACTTCAGAGCATATGGTTGTAAAATGGTTCTAGGTCGATACCTCGGGCAGGAGCATGTGGTCAGCCTCTCCCTTACGGGGTTGGTTGGAAAGTTCAGCTACAAAGTGATGAGGCGCAGTGACATTGAGGTGTGGGTTGGATCTAGTTGGAAACCCATTTTTGGCTACTGTCTCGAGATATCAATCCTATCTTGGGGTTGGTATGGATTTACCTTCCAAAAGGAGGAACACGATACAATGGTTTTGAAAAAGACGTGGCTGAAAGATCATGGTTGTCTTATGTTGAAGAGATGGTATTTGGCCTTGAACCCCAGCACTAAAAAATCTGGTTTCACCATCTCTGGGTGTTGTTGCCCAGATTCCCACTATAAATGTGGCATAGAGAAGCTTTCAAGGCAGTCACAAAATCACCTTGGACGATTCCCCCATGTCGGTGATGAAATTATCAAAGGGATATACAAACGTGTAAGCAAAATGTTGGACGAGATTGATGTGACTAAAGTTTTTTTGGATGGGGTGGAGATAGAATGGCGCGGCCAGAGCTATTACTAGCCTTTGGACTATTGGGGTCTTCCTTTTCGCTGATCGAAATGTAGGGAGGTGGGTCATTTGTTGAAATCCTATAACTCTTCTAGTTCCACTTCGATCAGTGAGGATTCTTTGTAAAATTTTTGTGAATGCTCTTCAGAGGACTTTAGTGATGATGAGGTGTTGGGGGGCTTAGGGCCTACACAACAGTTGAGTTCTTCCTCCTAGGTTGTTATAGCCACAACAAAGGTTCCTATTATAATCAATAAGCTACAGTATTTGGATCCAACTCTCTTTCATAGTTTTAATGATGAAGAAATTGTTCATATATATAGGTGGTCATTTGCTGGTAGATTTGTTGGGGGTTTTGGGCCATGTTTTGATGTTTCAGTTGAGTCAGTGGGGGTGTTGGGGGAGGGGTCGGATAACCCTTCTGGGTCTGGGTCGGGTGAGAAAGGGGGTGGGGATCCTACCATAGATTCATCTCCGGAGTTGGGGTTCGATGGTCTTTCATCGAATTTCCATCTGAGGGGGATGGGACCCATTATAAGGCCATATCATAGGGGTGAATTGTCATGTCCTCTTGCGATTTGAACATATGTGGGTGATATAGATCCTGGTAATGGGGTTTCTATTATTGGGGGTTTGGGGGATAATGCCTTTGGAGATAGATCTGTGCCCCTCACATTCTATGAGGTGGTCAAGAAAGACCCGCTTTTAGTATTTGTGGTTAGCATTCCTAAAGGGGAGTTGGATAAGGTGAATGGAGGGGAGGTTGGTGGCAGTACTCTGGGGATTAAGAAATCATGAAAAGGTTCCATAAAGGGTGGACTTGCGATTGAATTCTCCCCACTCAAGACGAGGAGTGCTAGGAAAGGTACTCCTAGGAATCTTCAGATGGCAAAGTCTACATCATTTTCTCTGTCTATTGTTTCTCATTATGGACTTAGGGATCTTAGAGACAATAACGCCCTTACTAGGTCTAAGAAATGATAATTTTATCCATTGATTTCCGTGGAGTGGGAGGGCACTCCAAATATATTTCCCTCAAAAGACTTATTTCTTTAAATTCTCTGGACGTGATTTTCATTCAAGAAACCATGGTATTTGGTGAGAAGGCTAGATTTGTTTTTGCAAAGCTAAGTTGGGAATTAGCTTCGATTGATGCTTCAGGTTTGTCTGTGGGCCTACTATCGGCATGGAACCCCAAGAAGGGGCGTTTCTCCTCCTTTAATACTTCTGTGGGAATTCTGATCTTGGGTAGTTTTGTTGGTTTCAATTCTGAGCTGAATCTTATCAGTTGTTATGGTCCTTATTCAGGTCGTGAAACTTTTTGGGAGAAAGTGAAACATGAGGGTATCTTCCAACTCCCACATTTGATTGTTGGTGGGAACCTAAATTTAAATGTTGGTGCTGTGGAGATTTGGGGAGACAGGGCTTGTTTGGACTCTTTGGGGGACTATTTCAAAGATTATTTTCTTTCAGTCGGTTTGATCTATATTGGACATCACCCCTTGATGCCAACCTGGAGGAATAAGTGAGTTGGATCAGATGGTGTTGCAAAGCGCCTTGACATATTTTGATTTTCAGAATCTTTGATTAAATCCTTGGTAAAATATAGATCCTAGGTAGATCCTTAGCCACTTTCAGATCATTCCCCGATCCTCTTGGAAATTGGCCCTTTGGACTATAATGCACATTATCTATTCAAAATTAGATTAAAGAACAAGGATTTAGGGATTTGATCATAAAGGAATGGTTGTAGATGTCCTCATTAAAGATTACTTCTTCCATGAAAATAATTGTTACTAATTTGAAGATGTTAAAAGATGCTGCGATTAAATGGGAAATAGATCGTTGGGATGAGATGAATAGAGAATTAATTGAATGTGAAAGTGAGCTGAATCACATTCATATGGAATTTAGGGCATGTTCCATTCCTAGCCATGCTATGGATAGATTGACGTCTCTTGAATCTTCCTATAAGCACTGTCTTCAAATAGAGGAGGAAAGATGGCGGTTAAACTGTGCCACTTGGCTATCACAAGGGGATCAGAATATGAAATTCTTCTATAATTTTGATAATTGTAGATGAGCATGGAACTCTATTTGGGAAATTTAGGGTGCTAATGGATATGCAATTTCAGATCATAAATTTATTGGAGCTAAGGCTGTTCGTCATTTTCATCATCTTTTCTCAGATCCGGTAACTTCCTCGATAGTGGACCAGATGAACATAGTTAAAAAATTTCCTAGAATTTTTTATGAGCAAGAAGATGCTCTAGCGAATGCCCCAGTTTCCATTGAGGATATAGAATCTGTCATGCAGGTTTTTGCTAGATCAAGAAGTCTAGATCCGGATGCATGGACCGCAGAAATATTCTTAGATTTTTTTGACATTATGGGTCCGGACATACTGGAGGCGATGGAAGAGTCCAGGACTTCGGGTAAGATCTATGATGTACTCAACTCTACCTATATAGATTTGATTCCAAAGAGTTCTCATCTAATCTCTTTCAATGATTTTAGGCCAATCTCATTATGCAACTTGATATACAAGGTGATTTCTAAGATTATTGCTCGGTGATTGAAACCTATTCTATCTAGATACATTTCCCGAGAATAATTTGGCTTCCTGGAGAACAAACATATTCTTGATGCCAATTGTGTAGCACAAGAATCCTTCCATAGCATTAAAATAAAAAACTAAAAGGCCCTGGTATTAAAGTTGGATCTAGTCAAGGCCTATGATCATGTAGATTGGGGCTTTCTCAAACTGATACTTTTGCAGATTGGTCTTAATCTAGATGCTACAAATTGGATCATGGCATGTGTGGTCTCGGTCAATTATGTGGTTTTGATAAATGGTTCCCCTTCCTAGTTTTTCAGAGGAACTAGAGGGGTGAGACAGGGATGTCCACTCTCCCCTCTCCTCTTTCTATTGATTATTGAGGGTTTAAGCAGACTCATAGAGGAATAACAGGAGTCTAGGGGCTATCCAGGGCATCAAGGTGTCTTCATTGGTTAGGTTCACTCACCGTATTTTTGTAGATGATGTCATGATTTTCGGTGATGGGTCCATTGACAAGTGGTTGGTATACAAAGGAATTCTTGATGCATTCTGCAGAGCATTGGGCATGTTCATCAATGTTTTAAAATCAAGAGTCTGTTGGAATATGTGATTTATGAGGAGGAGGCATCACATTTCAGTCAATTACTTCCATAGTGATAACTTCATTGGAGAATGGTACAAAATACTTGGGCTTCTTCCTCAAGCCAAGTGGCCATTTGGCTAGTGACTGGTATTGGCTTTTAAAAAGATTTGATTCACGCATTAATCATTGGTGCCTTCATTGGCTATCTTTAGGTGGCAGGCTCATTTTAGTTAAATCCGTTTTGGAAAATCCCCCTCTTTATTGGTTATCTTTATGCAAGATTCCAAAATCTATACTTCATGCTATTAGATGCAGAGTTTTCAATTTCTTGTGGTTTGGATCTCATGATACGTCAAAGTATCACTTGGTTCAATGGGAAATGGTGGCCAAATTGAAAGAATTGGGGGGATGGGGGATCAAAAATATTTTCCATTTTTCCAAAGCTTTGTCTGCCAAATGTTTATTGAGGTAATTATTTGTGGATAGTTTGTGGCATTGGGTGATTCAGGAAAAATACTTGAAGAATGTTTCGATTGTTCAATGGGTCAGATTGGAAAATAAACCTGTAAAGGGGGTTTCCAATATATGGAGCAGCCTTGTATCCTCTTTCAAAATCACGAGGGATTGGCTGGCATGGACTCCCGGTAGGGGAGTGTTCATTCAAGTTGGATTGGACCCTATAGTGGGGGGACCTACTCCCTACAAACTATCTAATGATCTCCTACATGTTCTCCACTCACAAGGCAGGTTCATGCAAGATCAATTTGTTGGAGGGGATAGTGCTAATATTCCGGGAACTAACTGGTTGGGCTTGCATCACCTTAGGATGGAAGGTGAAATTAGTGTCGAATGGTCCCAATACAGAGTGGGATTACTGAGAGGTGGCATCTGCCTCTCCCCTCAGGAAGATTACCTTTCATGGACATGAAATAATAAATCTTGTGTTATCTCTGCGAAAGATGCTTATTCTACTAAATTAGAAGATATCAATGTTGAACCTAGGTGGTGGCATAAAGAAGTGTGGAAGTGGTATGCTCCATTAAAATCCATAATTTTCTTCTGGTTGGCTCTTAGTAACAAGATATTAACATGGGATAACTATGTGAAGCGAGGTGGTTCAGGTCTCGGCTATTGTCTATTATATAGATGTGATTTAGAAACAATTACACATCCTTTTATTTCTTGTCCCTTTGTTCGTGAGATATGGTGGAGACTGCATGTCTGATTAAAGTTCATTGGGGTCTGGAATGGTGATTCTTTGGATGTATGCATGGATAACTAGAGGACCAATAATACTGTCTATGGCGAATTACCTATTTACACCCGCTGGGAAATTTGGAAAGCCAGGATTAGGCTGCCTTTTGAAGGAAAAAGTTTGAATGTTCCATTGGTGGTATCAAAAATATTGGCAACCTATTTAGAAGCTCATCCTGAGAATGGTTAAGGGGATAATATTTCAAATAGGGTCATCAGTTCCCCTACCTTCTTGATGGATAGATGTAGAGGTTTTTTTGATGATGCCTCCTAGTGGGATGCTTCTCTTGGCGGGGCAGGGGTAATTCTATGGTTCAATGGTATTAATTGCTTCAAGCTTCCGTTAAATTGTGGGATGGGGACACATACCCATTGTGAACTCTTGGCTCTCTGGATGCTACTTTACTTTGCCGGCACAAAAGGCATTTCATCCATTTGGGAGGCAGGTGACTCAAAAGTTATCATAGATTGGGTCAATAAGAAACATGGTTTACATGTTTTACACTTATATTCGTGGATGAAGAAAATCAGGAGCTTAATTGAGACTTTTGTGGATATCTCTTTCCACCACATTTATCAGACTTTTAATCATGAGGCGGATGTATTATCCAAAAATGCTTTTCTGGTTGCTGAAGCTCAGATTCATTATTAGGAATTTCGGGATGGCGAATTAGTTGATCAGGGATCGATTCATTTATATTAGTAGTGCTTGGTCCACAATCGCGGGGTTAAGATCTGGCAAGAGGTTCATGTGTCTTTCTTCATCTATTTCAGTCGGTTGTATCATATAGGGATATGGATAGAATTTTTTGGGCAGATCTATCTGTGAAGAGGCTTGAGTAATAGCCATATACTTATGAGCTTACTTATTTTGTATAGACCAGGATTAAATTTCTGAGCTTGTGCGGGATGTCTTAAAATGTTTTCCATGATGGCGCGACATATAGATGGAAGATTCAATGTGCTAGTTGAATCACATGATCATTGTTTCAGATATTTTTTGTTCCCATGGACACTTCTATATATCCATGTTGTTATATCTCTTTGTATGTTTTTGGACTGCTACACTCAGCTGTATGCTCCATTGATCTAATTAGGGACAACTTCTTGTTAGTTTTGTTTATTTGGACTATCTATGATGGTTATTTTGTGCATGTATTTTGCTATGGATGGGTCCTATCTATGTTTGGACCTTGGATCTATAGTGAACATTTCTGTGTGTTGGCTATTATGAATATATGTAGCCAGTTTTGTCCAGAATGACATATACTTAATATAGTATAGCTTTTTGAGTTGTGAAAAAAAAAACATGTGAGTCGGTTGGTGGATTGGTTGTCTATATTATCTCTATTTTGTTTATTATTAATTATTCTCCAATATATTAGTTGCGTCGGTAGGTGGATTGAATTATTTACATATTGTTCTTTGATTATTATTATGGATTTTTCTTGGAGTGTGCCAATATTGGGATGTGTAAGATTTGATTTGATGGGAAGGATAGCTTCGGGTACAATAAAGGAAAAGGATAAAGAGAAAAGGAAGGGGAGAAAAAGGTTTTTTGTTTTGTTTTTGTTTTTTTGTTTTTTTTGTTTTTTTTTTGTGGGGGGGGTTCGAGGATTGGTTGTTAGGGAGGCTCACAAGAAAGGGTCTTATGGGAGACCCGAGGACATCATGGAGTGGAAAAAGCTCCCAGAATATTGTAACTATGTTATTGATCTATGTTACTGTTTTCATTTTTTTGGGAGAGATACCAATTGGGAATCGATGTTCAAGAAGCCATGGGCATAGAGGGCCAGGAATCCAAATGGCTTCATGGGGCTAGGTAGCTGGCTAGGCCCCTAGTTGGCCAAGAGGTTAAACTATGGTTCCATGTTGGGAAAGTGGATGACGGGGGCTTTAGTTAATTCAATACTACTTAACTTCAAGAGGGTTCAAGCACCTGTGGAGGTACTCTTCCTCGTAATTTTCCCATTTAAACTTTGTTAGTGAATTAATGCTAACTTCAAAATTGTTACCTACAAAAATTACTTGTTACTAAAGAGTTAATTGTTAAATTTCATTGTTAATTTTTGAAGAGTTTAAATTCTATTATATCCATGTATAACTAAAATTGTTAGAACAACTTAAAATTTTCTTATCATGAATTTAGTGCAGAATCATATGAAATCTCAACTTTTAAATCTAGTAAAGTAGACATAGTTAACTAGCAACTTACAAGGATTTGACCTTGGAGGTTGCTACACATTTTTGTTTTGTTTAAGAATACGTATGCTTGTTTCACTTCACATGTTTAAAGCCTGCATAGATCCATCTTAAACCCGTATCTATCAAGCACCGAGAGGGATCCAATTTCTTGAGGTGTATTTCTTTTTTTAAATTTAAACTCAAGAAATTTAATCTCTCTTGATTGATAGATCCGGGTTTAAGTTTTAAGTTTTTATTTTATAAACGAACATCTATTTTTTAATTACTTTTCACAATATTTTATTTTATGAGCCGACATGGATTTTTTTAAAATACTTTCCATAATTTTACTTTTTTTTACATTTTAATTAATGGCCGACAATACATTTTATTTTTTTTACTTTTCATTACATTTTACTTTTTTACTTTTCATTAAATACTTTCCATTACATTTTAATTAATGGCCGACAATAATAAAGACAAACATTACATGTAACGTTACAAAGACAAACGTTACATGTTACAACATCTCCCCCATAGTGGGCTGTAGAGCATCTCGTTTCACTTGGTGCAATTACAATATATATGTGTGTCAATGCCTTAGTTGTTTCCTCGAGGCAAGGTGCTTTGCAATGCACTCCATGCCAAAGTGGACCCAACATACTATCCATTTGCTGATTTTGGTTATGTGTGCCCATCGATTGCTTGTGCCCGACAATGCCTCTGTGTCCTTTGCTAACTTGTGTCGATGTACTCATGCATCCAATTGTTGTGTCCACTAATTTCATCCAATGATTCTGTCCAACGGTTGCATCTAATAGTTGCGTCTAATGGTTACAACCCCAAGTAATGGAGCACCCATCTCCTTAGCTCCACATGCAGCCCAAGGCACCTAAGTTTATAAAGCCAACCAAGTCTCTTTGCCAATTTGGGTGGGGTCACATGTAATAAATCACAACTTTGTCTTTCTTACCCAATCTCTTCGCCAAGCTTTTCTTGGCTCTTCCAACTTTTGTGCAAGGATGCTCAAGTGTCTCCGATGTGACTTGCCCTTGTGCAAGAGCACCTAGTAAGTTTGTAGTGGACCTTGCCATCTTGCAAAGATGCCCAAGCCAACTCGTTTCATCGACTAGCCTACTATTATGTCCGTCTCGACTGACCAATGACCACTGACCACCAAAGTGATCATACAATGAAGATGCCCAGCGATTCCAAAGCTAAAGCCAAGACTTACACTTTTCATGTGAAGCCACTAAAAGTAGGCCTTGACATATTCTTGTACGAGCAAGGCTCATAGCCTAGCTCATGCAAACATAGATAAAATAAAACAATTAAAACAAATCAAAGAAAATTAAAATAAAATAAAACATAAAAATTAGATCAATAGAAGCCTACTACTCACTATATGACCGTCACTTGAATAGAACATCCAAACTATATGACCATCACTTGAATAGAACATCCAAACTATATGACCATCACTTGAATAGAACATACAATCTTCTAGAGATGTGTTTTGTAGATGTCTCTAGAATATAACGTACAGGTTTCTAGAGAAATGATGATGGTGAGAAACGCGTCGATGCTTCTACACAATTCACAAAGCGCATGGGTGGGATGCACCTCCTCATATAAATTCTGCTACTCCCTTCTGCGGATTCCGGCGTGAGAGATATTTGCAATTTAAAAGGATCTAATTGACATTGCGTTTTGCTCAGCCAAAGAAACAAAGAGTTCGTGGAATTACCAGAAACGCTTGGAAGGAAGGATGAACAATCTGTCTAGAGAGATGGAGCAGCTGCTCAACATATCCGACGAAGGTGAGAAGGCTCTGCAGCAACCAGCGCGTAGATATGTTCGGGAAACAAAGGCAATGTTCAGAACCAGCGCCGATATTTTGGAGGCCTCGGATAGCTATATCTTCGTTCTTGATATGCCCGGCCTAGAAGCTAATAATATCAAGGTCTGCTTTCTGGCTTCTTGAATATAGTTCTTGAATGCCGTTTTTAGCCCCTTTCTTGAATACAGTTCTTGAAAGCCGTTTTTATCCCCTTGCTTGCTTGCTTTTATTCATATCATTTGGATGGATTTTGCGCAGGTAAAAGTCGAGAACAACATCCTTTACATCGCGGGAAAAAAGAAGAAGAACAAGCAGATGAATCCGGAGGTGAAGGTGATAAGAATGGAAAGGCGAAGGGCGAGGTTCATGAGGAAGTTTACCCTGCCTGGAGACGTCAATTTAGAGGACATAAAGGCTTCTTACAAGGACGGTGTCTTGACTGTTACCGTGGCCAAGCGCCAGCCCTCCGACGCCGAGAAGCCTAAATCTGTCACCATTCCTATTTCTTGAACCCTAACCCTAAGCGGAAGAATGCTTCTCCACTACACTGTGTTTCTTTATTTACCGTGTTCCTGGTATTTTTCTCCCCGATGTATTAGGCTTGTGGCTTGTGCATAGAGAGGGCATTGTGTGGGTCAATATGCATATCGCATCTGATGTGATTTACAGACGCTTTCATCATAATAAATGAGTTGTGTTTTGTATTCACTTTGCTTTCATCATAAAAGACGCTTTCATCATAATAAATGAGTTGTGTTTTGTATTCACTTTGCTTTCATCATAAAAGAGATTTTATTTTTAATCGCCAACTGTTCAAGGAGATTTTAATCATAGGTAATTATATCCTTTATATCCTATATACGGAAGGAGATTTTAATTAATCACTAACTCTTCAAGGAGATTTTAATCATAGGTAATTATATCCTATATACTTTCAGAGATTTTAATTTTAATTGCCATCTGTTCTCTAGATCTAGAGAGATATACTAATTCTAGGTTATTCCCTCTTGATTTTAATTTTAATCGACATCTTTTCTCTAGATCTAGAGAGATATACTAATTCTAGGTTATTCCCTCTTAAATTTAGAGGGAAGTCTTAATTCTACTCAATTCTAGTTTATTTTATCATGAAGGTCTTCAGTCCTCCCGGTATATCTAAATGCAGAGCGAACATGTATGCATCTACTTGAAGGGAAAAATTATTTTCAATTCGAGTTATCCGAATGTGGTGATTTACACGAGAGAAGTGAGAGAAGAGCGGTTGTTTGTTTGTTTGTTTTTTTTTTTTAATAAATTTTTTCAGAGAAATTTTTTTTATTTACAGAGTGAATAAAAAAAACTACAAAGCGTACCTATTTCATTTTCAATACCATTTTCAGAAAAACAAATACCTATTTCATTTTCAATTCCATTTTTAGAAAAAAAAATAGTTATTTCATTTTCAATTCTAAAAAATAGTTTCTTGTCATTTACAGAGTGAATAAAAAAAACTACAAAGCGTACCTATTTCATTTTCAATACCATTTTCAGAAAAACAAATACCTATTTCATTTTCAATTCCATTTTCAGAAAAAAAAATAGTTATTTCATTTTCAATTCCATTTTCAGAAAAAAAAAAGTTTTTTTTGCTTTCATAGAGTGAATAAAAAAAACTACAAAGCATACCTATTTCATTTTCAATTCCATTTTCAGAAAAAAATAGTTTTTTTTGCTTTCATAGAATGAATAAAAAAACTACGAAGTGTACCTATTCCATTGGATAGTGTAATCAAGAACTGTAAATGACTGATACAACTGATGTACTACAACAAAAAACATTCCAGCTCATACCAGCCTTCTTATAACTTGCTGAAAACATTTCAACTAAATCTTCTTTATTAACAATAACATAGATTGCAAAAAGCTCATCTTGCCAAATAGATGCAAGGAAAAGTAAGGAATAGCCTAGATGCAAGGTCCAGCTCATACCAGCCTTCTTATAACTTGCTGAAAACATTTCAACTAAATCTTCTTTATTAACAATAACATAGATTGCAAAAAGCTCATCTTGCCAAACAGATGCAAGGAAAAGTAAGGAATAGCCTAGATGCAAGGAAAAGTAAGGAATAGCCTAGGAAGCTCATCTCTCCATGTCTCTTCTTGGTGTCCTTATCATCATTCAATTCATTAAAACATATAATTAATAATTAAATAAAAAAAATCATTATATTACTTTTAAATTAATTAAATTAATTAATTAAACAATTATAATTAATTAAATTAATTAATTATAAGATAAATTATTCTTAGTTAATAATTGATTAATTATTCCTAATTAATAATTGATTAGACTAATGTTATCTCCTTTTATTAATTAATTAATTAATTTCTTGGTAGATTCTTAATTACCTTGGTACTGCCAAATTGAGAACATGACCATATATTTATTTTCTCATCTTAAAAAAGAGTTAACCTAAGAAAATAAATCAATAAGAAATCTCTAAAGAGGAAACATGTATACATTTACTCAAACAAAGAGAATTATTTTGTTCTTCTCAATTGTAGTTAACCCTCTTGAAATTCTCTCGCTTCGCATTCACTCTGAATTTTAAATTTTATTACATGTTTTAAAAGCTTTACTCTAAATTTTTAGTTCAAATGTTTTAAATTTTATTACATGTTTTGAAAGTTTAAAGAAAAAATAAAAATAATATTCAAATGTTTTAAACTTGAATGCGGGTGCTTGAGCCTTAGCGCATGGTTAATAGTGGGTATTGAATTCTATATAGGTGGTATATGGAAGGCCACATTTGTCATTTCTTCCACTTTCATGCCATTCAATGCCATTAACGGACATGACACAAAATGTCAATGGTTAAATGAAGAAGGCTTTAATTCGAAGGTGGATGTCAGTGTTTGGGTTAATTGGAAAGCTATTACCCCATTTGCTATCAGGTTAAGCAAGGGTGTATTCATGGTATTCGATGTTACTATAAATTCAAATTTATGCCTCCATGTTTGAAGGATGATTTTAGACATGGTGGAGGAGATTATGATCTGCTATCTGGTTAAGCGAGGGTGTATTCATGGTATGCGATGTTACTCTAAATTCAAATTTATGCCTCCATGTTCGAAGGATGATTTTAGACATGGTGAAGGAGATTATGCTCTAGTTCATTGCATGTTGAATCGAGCATGGTGAGTTGTGGTGCATTTATGTTCCAATCCTTCATGGTGAATGGTCTTATAAGGAGTAGGACATGGGAAAGGGTTGTGACACTTGCAAGGTCCAGGAAGTTATCATTTGGCATTCCAGTAATTTTATTTGTCATAGAGGAAATGCGGTGTGGGAGAGATGCTTTCTTCTCTTTCCCACCGTGGCCCCTTGACAGAGGTCTAGAAGTAGAAGAGGTGGCAGGGTGTTGGTTGTGGAGCCTGATCTTCCAATCTCATAGATGATGTTGTTTCAGCTGTGTTGTACCCCAGGTTTAGTTATGATCTTGGCATGTGCCCTAGGGGGTCCGGGGGCATAGCCCCCGAAGGAAATTTTTGGGCTGTTTCACCAACAAATTACGGGCCCATGGTTTTGGGTCACCAGTGGTATTTTCCCTTTGTATTTCCCCTTTATAAGAAAGACATTGTAATACGACTAGGGTTGATGTATTAGGTATTATGCATTGCAAAGATCTCTGAGATCGTGAAGAGAGATTGCGAGACATTGAAGAGGAAGTGCAGCGAATGTGCTGCAGGTTGTACCCCTTCATTTGCTGGATGGTATAATAATAAGGACTGACAATTTCAGTGTGGACGTAGCCCATCTTGGGTGAACCATGATATATTGGTGTCTCTCTTGTAATGTGTTTGTGTGATTAGATTTGCATTTCTGCTTATTGTTATTGCTCTCCGATCCTGTTTGTTTAACACAGGGGACACTCCAGGCGGGAGCACAACTTTGCCAATCCCAAAGCTTCCTTTGAGGAAGACATTCACCCCCACATTTAATCTATGGTCGAAAATATGTAGATGGTTTTGCTTCAAGCACATGTGAATGACCTAGAGCAATAAGAGGCCATTAGTTCACATTGGACCATCAAGACCATTATCGCTTAGGTTCTGTAGTAGCAAGAGGTTTTTAAGGCAGCCACCCTAAGTCCAACTCGACGAATTCATGAGGATTTGGACAACATCACTGAATTTTTGATGAGATGGTTGAAAACGCCAACACCAATTATCAGATTGTTGAGGCAAGTTGCTCCAACTCACAAGGAATTAAGGTCCATTACCTATAGGGTCTTGCTTTTTTTCTTTTTCTTTGGTTTTCATGGTTGGGTGGTTGTTGTTACATTTGATGTATGTCTAGTTTTTCTTCTAGGGCAAGCTTAGGTTTTTCCAGGTCTGTTTATGTCTCTATGCCACCGTCATTGTCAAATTGTTCTTGCTTGGTTTCTTATTGTTTGTTGGTCGTTAGTTTTTTATTTTATGCTTAGAACACTTTGGTTTATAATAGTTAGAAGATTCCTTTGAGTAGGACAATTTTCACTCTAAAAATATATTTTTGTTTTGTTAATACACAAACCCCTTCTTTCTTAAAAAATAATATTCAAATGTTTTAAATTTTATTACATGTTTTGAAAGTTTACTCTAAATTCAAAGTGGGAAGGAAAATATTTAAAAATAAAAGAAAAATTAAAAATAATAAAAATACAAATATTTTAATTAAACATTAGATTGTTTCCATTTTTTATAGAATGGATGATAAAAAATTGTTGTTACAATGGAATTATTCAATATTTTTTTTTTCCTCGGAAAAAAGCGTAATTTCATTTCAGTAGTGGTGAAGAAATTACATTCTGAATATGCGCAAAAGCATACAGTTGTCCAATTAAGGATCATAAAACAGTTCACAAAAAAAAAAATTGTTTCAGTACATCCATCCAGTCTGCCTGATTGTATAGTCCAAAGATAAACCAAAAAACGATAACAGATATCAGATGGCTCCCCGAGCCTCTTGAAAGTGTCCCCAGTAATAATATTACCGCTCTGTAATAACACCAAAAAAAACTTCACAGCCAACAAAGGTAGCAAGTTACAGTTCCATAGTCTCTCAGTGAAACCACGATAGATAGGTACAAAGATAACCCAAAAAACGAGAAAGTAACAAAGATCAGATGGCTCCCCGAGCCTCTTGAAAGTGTCCCCAGTAATAACATTACAGCTCTGTATAAAACCAAAAATAACATCACAGCCAACAAAGGTAGCAAATTACAGTTCCATAGACTCACAGTGAAAACTTGTCCATTTATGATTGATCCTGTTCCATTCCCTGCCCATGTAATAACATACCATCCATGAAGGGTCTATGATAGTACTCGTAGAGGGTTCCATTTCTGTATTCCTTCACTTTCCACACCCCCACTGCCATGTCCCGGCCAATCTTAGAAGCCGCGTCCGCCTCCTTGTTGTTCTCCCTATAAACATGTCTGCAAGAAAAATGTAAAAAGGAAAGTTTCAGTTGCAGGATGTCTTGTAGTATGTTTTCAAGTCTAAGATCCCTGCATTGCTGAGTGCCACTAGTCCAATTTGTGACATTCATAGAATCACTATACACATTTATCTGTTGACATCCCTGTTCCTTTGCAAATATGAGAAGAAGTTTTAGGCTCATGAATTCAGCATAGTTATTCCCACCCTCCCCCAGTCCCCAGAAAAGGTGGTATGAGTGGTTTATAGAAATATGTAGTATAGCCCCACCCCCGCAGTTTAATCCCAAAGCAGATCCATCATAAAAACCCCAAGGCATAGACTCGTCAATGTCCAGCGCAAGAACCTCTCTTTGTTTTGCCACTTTGATGTGGTGTGGGAAAGCCTCTCGGTATCCACAGATCTGTACAGCAGTAACCACCGGAGTACAGTGTTTTTCATTGAATAACATACCATTCCGAGCCATCCAGATGCCCCACGCCACCAATAAGGGAAGATTCATGTAGGTTTTTCCAATAGGGTCCAAAACCCACTGTGTCCAGGCCGACAGCACCGAATCCCCTGCCCAATCAAAAAAGGAATTGTAAATTCTGGAGCATTCCGCCCAAACTTGCACCGTGAATGGACATTGGAGGAGTAAGTGACAACAGGTTTCCATGCCGGCTTTGCATAAAATGCACCAGCCCGGCCCAATCCTGTTTTTCCTCTGTAAAAAGTCCCAGGTGGGTATAGTGTTTTCGAGGACATTCCACATAAAAAGGCGATGTTTCAA
Source organism: Larix kaempferi (assembly GCA_027924585.1). Classification (NCBI taxonomy): domain Eukaryota; kingdom Viridiplantae; phylum Streptophyta; class Pinopsida; order Pinales; family Pinaceae; genus Larix; species Larix kaempferi. The sequence continues at coordinate 11,796,533 of BSBM01000619.1, read as the reverse complement.
TGGACAGTTTATCTTCCAGATGTTATTCCACCACCCAACCAACTCACATGGATTCATGAAATGGCTCAGGCTGATGTATCCATCCTTGGGTGTGTACAATCCATTTGGGGCACCTTCCCATACCAGACAGTCATCCCTGTCCCGGATATGTATATCTGAACGTGTAAGAGCACCTAAATAAGACCTCAGTTCCACCCGTTCAGCCACAGATAGTGCCAATGATTCAACATCAACCCATGACTGATTCCATGGATGTATCCTATCCGGAACAACCAATTGAGATAAATAAGTTATACCCAAATCACGTAGAGAAATGATTAAAACACCTGATAAGATGTGACGACCAGCACTCCCAAACCAAGGTTCCTCCCCAACACAAAGAGCCTGTCCATTTCCAACATTCCAAGCAAGTAGATCCCCTACCACCGGGAAAGAATTGATGACAGCTTTCCAAATTACAGAGCAACCAACATGTGACTTATCCATCGACCGCACCCATTCCAAAATAGATACAGGGGCAATATACTTCCGAAAGACAACTTTATTCCATAGGCTCTCAGATTTTAACAGTCTCCACACCCCTTTTGCAGCCAAAGCCTTTGCGAACAGATGTATATTTTTAAGACCCCATCCCCCTAAAGCTTTTGGAATGGCGATCTTCTGCCAACGAACCCATGGGGAAACATAGTCTCCTTTACCGCTCCATATGAAACGAAAGCATAATTTGCGAACTTTCTCCAGCGTTCCTTTTGGAATCCATGAGAGGGACATCCAATAAACCGGAATGGTCTCCAATACCGATTTCACCAGAACCAGCCTTCCTGCCCGCGATAACCACCTGTGACTCCAAACCTTCAACCGCTTGTGAATTTTTTCAATGAGCCATTGCCAATCCTGTTTTGTATAGGCATTTGGTTTAAAATGAAACCCAAGGTAACAGAAGCCATCTTCAAGGTGTAGGAAGGTATATGGGAATATCCTACGGATAGCCACAATCTCACATTCCTTGAGCAAGTGAGTCGATAGAGTGGACTTCCGCTCATTGATCTCCATACCCGTAGCATTAGAGAAAAGTTGAAAAATGTCCTGTAGGGTTTCCATGTCCTTTGCCGAACCAGTGCAAAAGATGAGGATATCATCCACGAACATCAGATGAAAGATAAAAAAATCAGGAGCCACTTGGATACCATGGAGAGTGCCATCCCTACAAGCTTTTTTCAATGCTTTACTAAGCCCCTCAGCAACCAGCAGGAAAAGTAAAGGGGATAGTGGACATCCCTGACGAAGGCCTCTTTCAGACCGGAAAAAAGGAGAGGCAACACCATTGATGAGCACCGCGAAGGATACCGTAGAGATACAAACCATAATCCACCTGATAAAATCCACAGCAAAACCCAGATGAGTGAGGAGTAAATGAATATACAGCCAACTCACCTTATCATATGCTTTTGATAAATCAATCTTGATAATGGCTCCTTTGATTTTCCGAGCTTTCATACTATGGATGCCCTCCTGTGCAACACCAATGGCCTCATGTATTTGTCGTCCTTCCAGAAACCCAAACTGTTCCTCCGAAATATGTTTGGACAGAATACGCTTAAGCCGCCCAACAATGATCTTTGACACCACCTTATATACACAGTTGCACAAAGAGATGGGTCTGAAGTCACTTAAAGAAGAGGAGTTGTTAGTTTTTGGTATAAGGGCAATAAAGGTGGAGTTCATGGCAGCTGGAATTCTCCCCGATCTACGAGTGTCATCAACCATATGCAACATGTCATTTCCAATAAGATCAAATAGTGCCAGGATAAATTCCACCGTCCATCCATCCGGTCCCGGGCTTTTGTCTTTTTGGAAGCTCTATAAAACGCCCTTCAATTCTGCTACAGTGACAACAACCATCAGGGTGTGATTGTCTTCCTCTTCCACAAACCGAGGAAAAAATTGAGCCATCCTGACCACCTCCAAAATGTTAGCCTGTGCAGGGGCTTTGAAGAGTGTTTTGAAATGATTTACCCCAACCCCCGCCATACTGTCAAAAGACGTCTGGGTATTCCCCAAAGAGTCTTCCAAAATCCATATGGTATTTGCCGCCTTCCTTACCTTTGCACATGCATGGAAAAATTTTGTGTTTTCATCCCCAACTGATAGCCATATAGCCCTGCTCTTTAAACGCCATGTTTCCTCTTTTTCCAATAAAAGCTTATTTCTTCTACCCTCCAGTGAAACCAAATGGACTTTCTCATCCGGTGTTCCCAGACCCCCAGATCCAGAATCATAAATGGATTGCAGCTCCAATTCAATAGCCTTTAATTCTCTATCATTGCTATGAGTCTTTTCATAAGCCCAAACCTTCACCGGCCCTTTAATCCTTTTGATATTGTCTGAGAACTGTTGAGAGGCAGAGAGGCCCACCCTAGGGTTGAAAGGTACCCAAAGGGATCCAATAAGGTCATTAAAGGTCTCATCATTTAACCAAATCTTATTAAACTTAAGAGGCCCAGCTGGTTTCAAAGGACCATCCCGCATCTCCATGAAAATAGGGAAGTGATCAGAAGAGCCCCCTGAGCCAACCCACTGCCTCAGTAGATAGTTCCTATCTACAAAAAGATCAGACACTAGAAATCGATTCAGATGTTTTTCAACTCTGTAATCTCCAGTTCTGTTATTTATCCAGGTAGGTTTAAGGAGGGTTGGCTCAATATCAAGCAGATTTCGGGTGACCAACTGGTGTGTGAAGTAGTTAGTCAGAGGGTCTGGCCGAGCTCTGTTGCCCCATACTTCTGCCGGCCCAAGAGAGAAATTCAGATCCCCTCCGAGTAAAATTTTCCCTTCTTGTAACAAGGGGTGAGAGAAAAAAGAGTCCCAGAAGGGAACTCGGTTCAAATATGGTCCGTATATATTAACCACCGTGAAAGTATCACTAAGGTTTAGAGACGAGCAGTTCATCCCGAAAGCCCCTTCCATTCCCCAAAGATTATGACACTGCATTGAACGGGTATTCCAACCAATAGCCTGACCACCCGACCGGCCCCGAGCATCCAATGTGGAAAAAGACCAGCCACCGAACCAGCATTCGAGTAAAGTTTTTATAGTCTCACCAACACCCATAGTTTCCTGAAGCAGAATGATATCTGGGTGTTGAATAGATACCACTCTGCGTAGTGCTGATCTTTTATGGGGACCAGCAAGACCCCTGCAGTTAAAAGACATCACCTTCATCAACGACCCCGCTTCTGGGCTCGCACCGCTCTAAGCGCCCGATCAATAGTCACTTGCTTGCCTTCCATTAGGTCCATCTTGGCCTTGGTTTGTGCCAGTGAGAGATGGGATTTTCGGCCCCGACCCCTACCAGATTTTCCAGTTTTGTTTACCCCAGCACCCAATCCACCCGGGGAGATTTTCGAAAGGGAACGTAGGAAATATCCAGATTTTGATGAGGTGGTAGGGGAGGAGGGGGAAAGGGCTTTAGTAGACTCAGGATCAACCTCAGAGGGGTGGTCAAGCAGCATTACCCAAGGGTATGGCAAAGTAGATGAGCAAGAAGGGAGGTCAGGGTCTAAACTGGTAGGAATTTCCAACTCCATTGTCGAAGAGATATTCAACTTTTTCAAAGCCTCTATCCAGTCTGGATTTCCGCAAGACAAATTCTTAAAAACAAAATGAAAGGAAAGAGGTTTAATGGAATGAGTTATACCCGCGGACGATGACCCAGGTTCCGTGAGAGCTGCCGGATGAGTGGGTACAATAGCTGTAGTCCCAGTTAACGATTCCCCCGTATGTGGCGCCTCCAATCCCATCTCCTGTTGTATGTCTTCAGCCCCAGCCACAAGTGCACCTGAAACCAGTAGAGCAGTATTTGTGGAACGAGTGTCCACCATGTCCCGATGTGAAACATGTCCCTCTTCCTCATCCAAAACAACATTTTGAGGGTTTTCAGCCACAGGGTTATCCGCGAGAGGAGTAACTTCCACAGCAATTGAGGCTTTATGCGAACCCTCATTTTTCCTTCGAAAAGGAAGATTACATTCAGCGACCGGATGACCATAAGCATGGCAACGCCGGCATCTGAAAGGAACATTCTCATAGTCCAATTTCTGCACATAAACATAGGGTCCCCAACTGAGGGTAACATCCGGTACGAGTCCATCTCTGATATTCAAATTGACCAGGATACGGGCAACCTTCCTCTGGCGAGTATGAAGAAAACTATAGTCACCATCTAAATATGTACCAATCATGTTTCCAATCCCCTGAAATGTCACTTCGACCAGTAATGAAGGGGTAAACCTGGGAGCCGAACCCACAGTGGAACAATATCCAGTCATTCCCGACTAGCATCAAACATCGGGTGCCACGGTTTTATCATTACCGGACAGTGATCCCAACTCTAGTTTGAATTCAGTACCCATCTGGTATGTGCCTCCTCATGGAAATTGAAAGCAAACCAGTTGCATGTTAGCTCCACTACTTCCAGAGTATAGTCCAAAACCCCAGCCCAATGTTCCCCCACCCAGGCTTCAATGGTGCGGAGAGAGAAAGATCTGCCCAAAGCTTTGCCCACCAAAGTGATACTGGTCATCTTGACCAATTGATTCCACTCGATATCCTCCCCCAGGGCGTAATTGTATTTTGCCCTGCTAAGTTTCAGCTAACGTTTCTTCCCCCGTTTCCCCTGCTGAGTATTATCCCCCGAAGAATGTCCTCCCCATTCATCTGAGCTAGTGCCAGAGGCCACACAGGGACTGACAAACCCCCGATGTTCATGAAGTTCCAGTTGCCCCGACCTCGAGCCTACCCCAGCCTCCGCATCGCATATAACAGGAAGAGGAGCCGATGTAGGATAAACCCCGCCAACAGTGCCCTGGTAACCGTCTGAAACAGGGATAGAACCCTTTTTTCCGCCCGCCGAGCCCGCCAAAGCAGTTAAAACCTGATCCGATGTCCAAAGAGACCCCGCATCCTTTAATGGAGATAGAGGTGGGATACTGGGTAAGGGCGCAGAAATCGGTCCCGAGCCAGGAGAAATATCAAGAAAACCGGATGGTGAGAAACCTAGAGCAGCGCTGTTTTCCACAGCAGATGAAACCTCCACCACACCTGCCCCGGGATAAACCCCAACCTGCCACCCGGCGCCCGACTGTTGAGTCCAAAAAGGCACATCATCAGATGGGTCATAGGAAAAATCCAATCGATCATCATAGGTAGCCATAGTAAGGCAATCAAACCACCATACCACAGTAACCCTGGTAAATAGGTAAACAACCTAGGGTAAAACGCATACAGGGTTTGTGCAAACAGACTAGTAACGGGGTTCAGTAAAACTCGCCACAAGCCGTGCAAAGTGGTCGTTAACCCGCGTCTCTGACAGCCACAGATCACCCTGCGCTCAGCCCAAGTTCCTAGGGTTTCGCCATAGTCAAGGAAGCCCTACCTCCGTCGCTGTAAACGCCATCCAAGAAGCTCCATTCAAGAAAACATTTCATTCTTGGAATTATTCAATATACTAATTTAACAATGTTAATTTAATGATTAAATATCATTGTTGTAATAAATTATACAGAGTGAGGGGTGGCAGGTGTGGGGGTCCTTTTGGATTTTGGAGGAACAGTTGTGAATTCCTTTACGTGGCGTTTAGGAATGGCCACCAATAACCAAGCTGAATGGTACGGTCTATTGTTGGGAGCCAAGTATATGGCTACTCTCAAGGTTTGAAAGGTGATAATTTTTGGTGACTCATTGCTTGTTATTCAATCTACAAGGAAAAGCTTAGCCAAGGTCGACACTATCTAGGATAGAACCCAAAAGCGAATTCTTCGCTCCCTCAATGAAATTTCAGAATTAAGCCTCATGCATATATGATGACATAACAATGTTTTTGCTGACAGCTTGGCCAACCAAGGTGTTCATTTGGACAAAGAGGTGTGTCTTCAAAAGGATAGACATCCACATCATAGGTGGATCCCCTAGCCCCCCCTCTTCGTTATCATTTCATGGCATTAAATAAGACATGTGAATGTAATGGTTTGAAGGGACACATGGCCCTTGGGAAGTTCGAGGCACACTGCTCCTAGGTTATTTCTCCCCCGCATGGTGTCCTCGTCTCACATGCCTCCCCTCCTTTCCATGGTTGGAATTTAATGGATGGTGTTCTTGCTCTCCCAGTGGCATGTGGGATATCCTCACCCAAAGACATTCCCGCAATGCTTTGTTTCTCATCTAGCCTTAGTAATGATCTCGATTTGGCTTTGGAGTTAGGTGTTGAATTGGTTCTTTCGTCTAGTTTTGGGTTTTCACCGTGGTGGCGGTATTTGGTTGCATTTTTGTACCTTGTGAACAACACTGGTGCTATCTGCTATGTTCTCTGTGTTGGGCCTAGTATGTTTTGGGTACCATTTTTGGTAAGAGAGTTTTGGTGTGGACATAATCAAGGTAAAGTGGTTCGGTGAAGTGGTCAAATTCGACGAAGTGGCTGAGAAACTAGGAAATTGGTCATTTTGAATATGTGAAGGGGCGACATTGAGTCAGTTAGTTAGAGTTTGTCCACTTACATTAATGAGTCGAGTAGTTGGTTACTGTAGTAGTGAGAGCGAGGTAGGATGTGTGTTCCCTATAAATATGTAATAAGTGGGAAATTTTGGGGTTGTTGATGAAATAACAAGTTGTTCAGGAAAGTAATGGTCTATGTCTGTATTAAACGAGTTTCTTGTTTTGGTATGTCAAAGTTGTTGAGTCGCATGATCTGCAGGCTGTGTGCGCAGGTCTGTTGTAATTGAGGGACGAATCTGTAAGCCATTAAAACATGAAGTGCTTATCTATTGGTTGCGACTCATGAATAAAAGCAACACTTTCGTGGTTTTCTCTTGTATGGGTTTCCACGTTAAAATCATGGTGTTAATTGTGGTGTGATGTTTGTGGTGTGTTATGTTCTGTTTATTTTTGCTTATGATTTGCATAAATGTATGAAGAGTTATGATTAATTGAATAAATGAATGAAGGCGAAGTATAATGCATATCATATACTTTTCGGTTAACTAATGAATTTTGTCGAAGTGAATGTTTTGTCGAAGCTAATGATCTATTAGAGTTATGGATTGTTTGATGAATAAGTTGTCTGTTGAGCTATTCCCCTTCTGTGCTGTAGTTACTTGGTTCCTGCAGTGTCCATAGGTACTTCAGGTGAGACATCATCTGCTTCACATGTGTTTCCGAAAGGGATAAAACCCTTTTAGGCCGGTATCTGTGGTCTTTGTTGGTGTTGTGTTGGATGTTTGAACCCTGGTCGAAGTAGAAGTGCACCAACACTTCGTATTCTTGTGTAGGAGGATCACACTCCTTTGCGGGAAGGCTTACCTCTTTGGGGAGATCTATTTGGGATTGAGGGGAGGAATATTTTCATCTTAAGGAGTCTCAGATATGTTGGTCTTGGGTTGTCGCTCTTGCATAGGAACGGGGACCTTCCTAGCCTCACAATGCCATCTTGGAAGGTGGAGATTCATGCAGTTTAGGAAGAAATTAACAGTGTAAAAAACATGATGAGGGTCATGAACTCGCACATGGAGGACTTGATTGAAGTAGTCCATCAAATATATTACCACATTTCTCTCCTAGACATTTAACTAGATGATGTGGAGGGTAATGTTCGGGTGCAGGGTGGTCAGATTGACCGATTCCTCCTGGAAATGGATAAACTCATCAATTTGTCTCAAGAGAGCCATTTAAAGGGAAACTCTAAAGCAATCATGCAGGTTCCTGAAGGATGCTTTGTTCGCTATCCATCCAGGGAAATCATTGAATTGGAATCTTCCAGGAAACCTAGATAATGTTGGTCTCTGTAGGTTTCAATTAATCCCTTTCTTTTTGTCTTTGTTATGTACTTCTTTTGTGTTGCTTGTTTATGATAGTTTCATCAACTTTATAGTTGTTGGAATTTTTCTTTAGTAAGGAAAATTTTATTTGAAATGTTAAGGGAGGGGATAAATTTTGATAGTGATATCTCTCACTTCCTCCCATCAATAACAGGGTGACTATCTATAATTTTCACCTGTAACTTTCAACTTTTTAATATAAAATTTTACCCATTTTTGTTAAAAAAAATATACAAAGTGCAAATTCAATAAGAACATGAAATTTATTTGAAGAATTATCTCCCATATAGGTTGGGATTTCTTTTATGTTTTTAAAGTTTGTGAAGGATTATTTCCTGTTTCATTTTTTTTAAGAGTTATTTAATGTAAAAATATTAGTTAACCAATATAAAATGTATTTTTAAAGTTTAATTTTTTCCTTTGAAAATAAAGTTATAAGTAGCTATGTAATGTACATATGGATTGATTCTTTTGGTTCTCTAGGGATTAGGTTTCATTATCAGGGTTGACGATTTACTCCATTTACTATCCATGGATCATGGAGAAGTATTTGAAGGGTTTTTCACAATTCATTTTCTTGGAAACCTAATCCGATGGGATTACGGTGGAAATGCAAATAGTGTAAATATTTAACTATGATGAGTTATAGTGCCCACGGGGGTAGAGAAATTGGTAATGAGTAATTGAGATGAGAAGTTGTAAATGGAAGATCACAAGTTCAAATCCCCATGAATACTTACTTACAAAAAAAAAACTATGATGAATTATAAAGAATTTGAAAAGTCATAAGAAAATAAAAAACCTATTTTTAGAATATGAAACCAAGGGTCACTCATCCTATTGTATAAATAAGACATGCTCGATCAATGCAAATCAATTTAGCTTAAAGTTATTCCATACTTGATAGTGGTATCAAAGCTTATATTTGAGCGTGGTTTTTCTAAGCATAAACCAATACTTCAAACCCTTTCCCACATATCTTTGTTTGTGCGTGGAGTGACCTCCCTTCTCCCAAGTGTTGTGAACTTCATTTTAGACTTGGAGTGGACCCTAAATATCAAGACTTACATGGAGCTAAGGTGGTTGTACAGACCTACGTGGAGCTACGTTGAAGCTGTGTGAACTATTACCATGAACAAACAAGTCTTTCTCTCCAAAGAAAATCTCAAAGTAAATTTCACGTCAATTCGAATTTTCATCCTTGCTTGATTCAATGAAGAACACAATTGCTGACTGCTCTCACGTTCCATTATTACGAAAGCACCACTGCTTTAACATCACCTTTAAATTGAGTTTTAGCTCCTCCTAATGAACTTGCATGACAATTTGATACATGACGAGTGAATTGTTTCTCAATCAACTCTAGTCTATCCTTCATTTTCGTCAAATATGAGAAACTTTCATGCTGCAACCTCTTTAGGATATCTATAGCTTCCAAAGCTTCGAGACACTGGATAAACACATTTCCCTATTGACATTTTTTTAGGGAAATTTCCAACGATTGGGCTTGGTCGTTTATGATCATGTTGGGACTTTGTCTGGTCCATGTGTCTACTCTTATACTATAATACTCTCCTACTATTGAGGGGAGGGGACTTTCAAGGTGTTGTTCAAAGGGAAAATCCCTCCATTGACATCCGTTCAAATATGAAAATTTGGAAGTGAAATTGTGTTGACTCATGTTGTTCTCATTGAGATGGTTTTGAATTACAAAACTTTGGAAATCAGTGAAACAAATCAATCAAATCTCTTGATAGTTATTATGAGAGTGTTCTCTTAATAATTTTTTGGACTCATGCTCAGATTTATTTGTTGAAGAGATGTATTATATTGCTATTATCATAGAGATGGTATTGCATTAAGTTCATTTCAGTATAGATTACCTACTTATAGAGACCAATATAGTAAATCTTTTGCAAATTGTTGCAGAGAATGTGTTGTAATTGTAGTGCATTGTAATTTTCTTGAAGATAACAATACGTTGAAGAGTGTGTATTTTCTATTTAAGTAATTTTGTACTTGAAAGTGCATTTCCTAGTTTCTATTGTTGGATTTGTGCTCAACGGTAAAGAAAACTATCCAAAATGGTGAAGGAAAATCAATCACACTTTGATCTTCAACAACCTATGGGACAACATTTGGGAAGGATATATCATTTACTGAGTGGATGGTTCTACACTTACTACACCTAAACAACCTATAATTGACAAGGATATTGTCATATGGAAGAGTAGAGAGAAGAAGACATGCACTGATTGCTGCTACAATAAGTAAAGAGGTGAGTCGACATCTTACACTTGCTAAAAATTCTTATGATGCTTTGAAGAAGTTAAAAGATTTGTATGAATCACATTCAAAATTGGAGCTAATTCAATGACTATTGAGACTCTTCAACCTAGAAGTGAAGGACAATGATCCCATGAGTACAACATCTAAAATTAAAGCAATCACTTACTTCATAAACATCCTCTACCCTTCACATTCACACTATCTTGAATCGCTTCAAGTTAGTGGTAATTTGAAATACCTCACTTTTGACACTCTGGTGGAGAATATTGCAAAAAGAGAAACATCCTTTGGAAATAGGACAATTTAGTCCACTAGAGAGACCTTGTGCCTTGTCGAGAAAGGAAATTAATCAAATGATTTTTCTAAAGGAGAAAGAAGTAAAATTGAGCGTGGAATAAATAATTTTAGAGGGAGGGGGGTAGAAACAAACTCAACAAGAGACCTGATCTTCACTGTGGAAAGAATGGACACGGTTCATAACATTGTTTGGCTACATGGGAGACAATTAAAGAGAAGCATAATTTGAAGAAACAAGATAAAGGTAAAACTCATGAGTCTCTTAAATCTTATGAATTTGTTCACTTTATTGTTGCACATTGTGATGTTGGAATAAATGAAGTTTTCTTTAACACTTCATTTGCATCTTAGAGCGATAGTTGGTTGCTTGACACTGGTGCAACTTGCCACATGAAATTTAAAAAATATTTATTCAAAGAATTGAATTATAATATCGATGGTGTAGTATATTTTGCAGATAAGTCCAACCTCAAACTAAAGGGAATTGGCACCATCAGGTTCAAATTTCCTATATTCCTTGACTTTTTGTTGCATAATGTTCTCTATATTTTAGATTTCCTGATAAAATTGTTGTCCCTTGTGCACATTCGACATCAAGGTCATTCCATCCACATGTTCGATGGGATAGTTGAGATAAGGATAGCAGGCTCTAACAACCAAGTTATTGTGACTAGGCATGAAGATGACAAACCATTGAAGCTAAAAGGAACATCTACAAGAACTCAACATTTTGCCCGCCTCTCTCAGCACAAAGAAGGTACATTTTTGTCTAGTCTCCTGTGTCATGCTAAATATGGACACATTAATTATATCAATCTCAAAATGTTGAAAAAGAATGGTGTTTCTGGTTCACCCACGATTCCAAAGAAGTTGAAACAACGTGATGCTTTTAATATTGGAAAACATAGTAAGCAACCTTTCCATGAGTCGAATTCTAGAGCATTTGGAAAACTAGAGTTGATACACTTTGACTTGTGTGTCTCCATGCCTATTTCTTCTACACATGGTAAAAAATATCTCAGGACTTGTATTGATGATTACACCATGATGTGTTGGGTCTATTTACTAAAGCAAAAATTTGAGTCAAATGAAACTTTTAAAAAATTTCATGTATGGATTGAAAATGAAGCACAATCTCACATTAGCACTCTTCGTATTAATAATGGAAAAGGATACACCTCTAATGATTTTGAAAAATATATTCGTCAACATGGGATTATGCATCAAACAATTGTTCCATATAGTCCTCAGTAGAATGGTGAAGTATAAAGAATGAACATGACACTCTTGAATATGGTATGCTCCATGCTATTTTTCAATGTGAAATTAATGTTTTGTGGTGATGCAGTTTTATGTGTAGTCTATTTGAGAAACATAAGTCCATATCATTCTCTTGCAAACAATACTCCATATAAATCTGGTATGGATGCATTCCTTCAGTAAGGCATCTTAAGGTCTTTGGTTCCACTTGTAATTCCTTAATTCCAAAGGAACAAAGAAACAAACTCGATGCAGAGTCAAAAGTGCATCTTCTTGGGGTACTCAAACACCACGAAGGCATATCCTTTTTATGATGAGGTACACAAAAATATGATACTTTCTAGAGATGTCATTTTCTTGAAATGAATAAAAAGGACAAGTCTATTGAGAGGCAACTTGATCATCTGGATAAATTTATCCATGTAAATACATTTCATGGTTTTGAAAATGAGATTCCACATCTTGAAGGGCGATCCTTATCTTGGATCAATCTTTGGAATCTCCATTTGCAACACCATCTCCTCCTCATGAAGAAGTTCCTTCCACTTCACTAATATAGGAGATTCAATTGGATGATGTGATTGAAAGGGCTAGAATATTGAATATTGAAGATAATGAAACACCACCAACTGAGAGACCTGGACCCTCACAAAAATTTCCAAAGTGGGTCATGAATACATTTGAAAGTGTTCACAAGGTGAAGTCTGAATGATGGGAACCAAAAGTTCGGCAAGGAAAGAAATTGGAGGAGATGCAAATAATTCAAATTCAGGTGATGTAGAATATATGGATGTAGGTGATGTAGCAAATATGGTTATAGATAAGATAAACATATTCCTCTTGGGAATTTTGCTTCTTCAGTCCCACCATATCAACACCATCATGATTTATGGAGACTCCTATTCATAATCAATCAAACATGGAAGGGGAGACCGAAAGAGGACACACCATTGTCCAAAACCTTTCAAAGAATTCATGGAGTTCTTTCCTCCTTAAAAGGGAAGAATAACATTGTAGCAGATGCATTATCTAGAAGACCTTCCTTTTCTCTCATGGACATTTCAAAAGATGGGAAAAACATGCTAATGGTTGAATATGCCAAAGATAGTTTTGCTTGTGATGTGTTAGATGGGGTCAAAGGGAATGATAACTATAGGATTTTGAATGGGATGATATATTATAAGGGCAGAGTTTATTTGGTTCAAAATTCAAAACTCAAGTACATGATTTTGCAAGAAGCACATGATTCCCCCCTAGCTGGCCATTCGGGGATCTTTAAAACTTATAGGAAATTAAGGAAAATGTTTTTTTGGAAAGGGCTGAAAGAAGATGTTCTAAAATATGTGAATGAATGTAAGGTATGTTAGCAAAACAAATTTGAACTCACATGCCCAACTGGTTTATTGCAACCATTGCCCATTCCGAAACAAAAATGGGAGAGTATCTCAATGGAATTCATCATAGGTTTTCCCAAATATTTGGGAAATGATTTCATATATGTGGTAGTGGATAGGATGACCAAATTTGCTCATTTCTTTGCTGTTACATAATCTTTTAGTGATGCACAAGTGGTTGATGTTTTTTTTAAAGAAATCTTCAAATTGCATGGGCTCCCCAAGAACATTATAAGTGATAGAGATAGCAGATTCATGGGTGATTTTTGGAAAGAACTTTTTAGATTGGTGGGCACTCAATTGACTCCAAGCACAAGCTATCATCCACATACCGATGTCCAAACAGAGAGAGTGAATCAATGGTTGGAAGGGTACCTAAGGAACTATGTGGGAGAGCAGCAAAAAGCATGGGTAAAATGGCTACACTTGGGTGAGTTTTGCTACAACACCACTTTTCATATGTCAATAGGAATGTCTCCTTTCAAAGCATTATATGGTTATGAATCACTCAGCTTTGTTGAGAATATATTTGGTGATAGTAGAGCCCCAGAAGCTAAAGATTAGGTGGAAGAGAGTCAAATTTTTTTAAAAGTTTTGAAAGACAACTTGCAGGTTGCCCAAAATCAACAAAACAATATGCAGGTCAACATAGGGAAGAAAGGACCTTTCAAATCAATGATTTGGTATATTTGAGGTTGCAACCATATAAAAAAAAATCTTTGAAAAATAAGGGATCAGAGAAGCTAAAACCAAGATACTATGGCCCATACAAGGTAGTTTGAAAGGTTGGGGAGGTATCATATGAGTTAGAAATTCCAGAAGGAAGTAAAATCCACAATGTGTTTCATGTTTCTTGTCTCAAGAAGGATATTGGTCAACAAGTTGTCATTTTAGAAACACTTCCTCCTTTGGATGATGAAGGTCAACTCATACTTGTTCCAGAAAGAATTTTGAAGACAAGGGAAAGAAGATTAAGGAGCATAACTATCAAAGAGTATTTTTTTTTTATGATGGGCTTTCGGATAATCCACGGTCCGCATTTTAGTTGTCGACATTTCGAATCCCAAGCTCGATTCATCATCAGGACAGGTTATGGATAGATAAGTTGCTTGTCAGGTGTATCAGTAGCCAGATAGAGATGCCCAACCTTCCTCTTTCCCACCCGCCCTTCGTCTTCATCTTCCAACGGTTCTCCTTCATATTCCAACGGTTCTCCAAAACCTGGTTATTAAAAAGCCTCCAATAATGGTCAAATTATAATTAAAATAAGGCAAGGGTCACAATATAATAAAATTAATAATAAAAAGGGTTAAAACAATATAAAATCATTTAATATAAAAATAATGAAAGGGTTAAAATATTATAAAATAATGTAAAAACATTTAATATAAAATAATAAATAAAGGAAACCTTGGTTAGCAATTCACATTTAATTAAGATAAACCAAGTCTAGCTATAAAGGAAACCTTATTTAATTTAAATCAAACCTAAAAGAATTACTAATAATTATTAGTGGTCCAATTCAAACCAAGCTAATAATTATTATAATTATAATACAACTTGATGAATTAGTACAAGAATGAAAATTAACATTACAAATTATATTAATGAACTACTAATAATTATTAATACGTTCTAATTCATATTAGTTCATATTAATGATCAATGCTCATAATTATAACCCTTTAATCAAAAGATTTTATTAATACGAATTAATAAGTATAAAATTGCTTAATAATCATAAGAACATATAAACCATTATGAAGAGTTGAAAAGTTGAAACCAATAAACCAGTTGGAGGTTAGGTTAGTGATACTTACCTGAGATGAAGATGTCACATGGGAAGAGGAAATTTTTTCGCAGCATCCAAATCTGAAATTGCTTGAGGGAAAGCAATCTTGGGTGGGGAGGATTGTAATGTCCCCATCCAAATAAATTCATAACAGGAAAGTTCCACCAATCCTACTAGTTCCCTAGTGTGAAAATCCTCACAGCAGATCTGAGAGTTGATGTATACCTCACAAGGAAGAATTTAGGAATAAGATTAAGAGTGGTCAATGCAGTAAAATGAGCAATAGAATAATAATACAGTAGAACTCGGATAGAAGCAAAATAACTTCACACACACTAATTCATTAATCACAAGTATGAACAATAAATAGTACAATGGTCGAGAGGATTCGAATGCCAAGGTGGCAATTCGAATTAGCTTCTCATAGAGTGATCATTAGATCAATAGAGTCATCAACATCATCAGTGGAGTGTCAATAGTGCACCACTAGGAGTCCTAATCATCATCAGAGAGTGTCATCCATGTAGAAGACTGAGTCTAATTGAATGTAATAAGTGTAACACAAACATAATGCACTAATGTAGTGAAGGAGGCTCAAAGGAGGGCGGAATAGGAGCTTACTGGAGTCAGAACAGGCTGTCAGGGCTAACTGGAGGTCCATCGGAGTGTCAGAGATAGTTAACTAGTCAATCTGTCCTCAAATCAAGGAGAAGATCCACAAATCACTCAATAACTGAAGTGTAACTGAATGGTAGGTGAGGGAGGGTGCCTTTGTCAAGTAGTAGGTGAAAGAAGGGCGCCACACTGGCTAGGAGGGCTGAAACTAAGCAGAAAGAAGCTCCTGGGGCTAACAAACTGAGGACTAGGGGCTGGAGGACTCCATGCTGATGATTGGGATGCATGCAGTTTGCATGTATGCATGCATGGCTGAAAATGAAAATAATGAAAATGATGGTAGGACTAGGATGGAGTATAGGAATATCCTAACACTCCCCCTTAATCCATCCTGGGCCCTGGTAACTAAGACCAAAGGCCACCCAATACAATGAATAATAACAGTTAATAAATCGAGGAAATGGGGAAAACCTCATGGGAAAAATATCCCCCCTCAAAATAGACTATAAGGCACACACAAAATTAAATGCTCCAAACTCAAGTAGGTGTGATGCTTGGTCATATGTCTGGAGGTATCTTCTTCTTAGGAAGAAGTGGATCATGCTCAGAAAACATGTGCTTGTACTTGCTCTTCAGATCGAATGTGATGAGTACAAATCCAAAAGTATGAGGATGATCCTTGAACCTGTGATTCGAATTAGCTGAGGTAGGATCAAATCTATGAATGTGCAGCTAGTCTTTTGTCTTCTCCTTCGAACCATCATGGGTGAGATTATGCCAAAAAGAACCATCACATGATTGCTTGAAATCCAAATCAGATTTAAGACTTGAAGTATAGTTTCTTGAGATCTCCTTTGAACCAGCAGGGGTGAGATCAAAACCATCATATGCATGAGAAATTATCCCAAGTAGTGATTGCTTAGAATCCAAATTAGATCCAAGACTTGAATCATGGTTTCTTGAGATCTCCTTTGAACCATTAGAGGTGAGATCAAAACTCGTAAATGCATGAGAAATTATCCCAAGCGAATGGAAATGGCCATCATCTTCAATAACCTTATGATGATCATATTGTAGTACATAAGAGGTGAGTGATCAAGGAGAGTGAATGCATTACCTCCAATGTCTTATTTGAACTCCAAAACATTCAATAGATCATGATGCAAACCAACAAACTCTGGTGCAAGAGAGGATTTAGGACCTTCTGCAATTTCTAGAGTGTGAGCTGGCACATAATTTGAAATAGAAGAAATTTGGAGCATGAGTGTAGAATCTGCAAGTTCTTCTTCTTTTTGGACAACTTCAATATGAGATATGTTTGATATTGATTTATGATCAATGAGATCATCAAGGAGGGTGAATGCATCACTTTTTTTGCTCTCGAAAGGGTTTGGACCAATCCCTTCATTCTGCTTGCCAAATATTTCATCCGGATCGGCCCATAGCTCTTTTGGAGATTCAACATCATCAATGAATTGGTGTACCAAGCATTGAGACATAGCAAGCATCATGGTTCCCATGGTTCTGTCACCATTATTTAACTAGTCAATCTCTTCTTCAGAGGATTCGAACTCTCTTTCAAAACAATAATCAAAGAGACCATTTCTCTTCAAATGTGCTATCATCTTTGGTTTCCATTCATCATAGTTGAATGGAGAAAGAGGATCATAGTTGAATGGAGGAGGATAGATTTCTTCTGAATACATGGAAGCTATAGAAGACCTGCAAAAACAATAGAAAATATCTGCAACTGCTACTGCTGCAAAAATGCAAAAACTGCTGCAACTGCTGCAAAAATGCAAAAACTGCTGCACTTGAAATCTTGATAATAACCTGCAAAAAACTCTCAGGAATGGAGATAAACAATACTCTCAACATGCTCTGATACCATGTAAAACTAGTCACAACAGATCTATTGAACAAGTAAATCAACCACAATGATGTAAAACAAATTGGAGTAAAAACCGTGCAAGAGAGATCTCAGAATGATAGAATACAATACAATACTCTCAACATGCTCTGATACTATGTGAAAATCCTCACAGTAGATCTAAGAGTTGATGTATACCTCACAAGAAAGAATTTAGGAAGAAGATTAAGAGTGGTCAATGCAGTAAAATGAGCAATAGAATAATAATACAGTAGAACTCGGATAGAAGCAAAATAACTTCACACACACTAATTCATTAATTACAAGTATGAACAATAAATAGTACAATGGTGGAGAGGATTCGAATGCCAAGGTGGCAATTCGAATTAGCTTCTCATAGAGTGATCATCAGATCAATAGAGTCATCAACATCATCAGTGGAGTGTCAACAGTGCACCACTAGGAGTCCTAATCATCATCGGAGAGTGTCATCCATGCAGAAGACTGAGTCTAATGAATGTAATAAGTGTAACACAAACATAATGCACTAATGTAGTGAAGGAGGCTCAAATGAGGGAGGAATAGGAGCTTACTGGAGTCTGAACAAGCTATCAGGGCTAACTGGAGGTCCATCGGAGTGTCAGAGACAGTTAACTAGTCAATCTGTCCTCAAATCAAGGAGTAGATCCACAAATCACTCAATAACTGAAGTGTAACTGAATGGTAGGTGAGGGAGGGCACCTTTGTCAAGCAGTAGGTGAAAGAAGTGCGCCACACTGGCTAGGAGGGCTGAAACTGAGCAGAAAGAAGCTCCTGGGGCTAGCAAACTGAGGACTAGGGTCTGGAGGACTCCATGTTGATGACTGGGATGCATGCAGTTTGCATGCATGTAGAAATGCATGCATGGCTGAAAATGAAAATAATGAAAATGTTGGTAGGACTAGGATGGAGTATAGGAATATCCTAACACCTAGGTTGGATGGAGACATTGGGATTTGAAATAAGGGGAATAATAAATGATGTTTGGACATTAGAATGTCATAAATATTTAATAAAGGAGCTAAATAAATAATTACAAGGGGAAATCAAAGTGGAAATTGATCATGAAGACACATGGAGGACGTGGGCCCCACACAAGCTAGATTTTCTATGCCACATGGCATCCTCCTCTTGTCAATTCGAATCCATAAGAAGTACAATATTCTTGGGATGAGTTGGAAGGCTCATACACTTGGAAATATGCCTAATTGGTTGAATTGGGATGGAAGTGTAACTCCCATGGAAGAGGAAGAGTCAAATGAGAGGTTCTTGGACACTTGGGCTAGATTCCCTAACTTCTATGACAACAATGATGAAGATGCTATGACACCTATGACAAATTTCAGACTTGATTGCTGACGTCTGACCAATATGACATATCAGGCCTAAAAATAGCCTCAAAGTTAGTGCTCATGGGAGTTAGAGAAGCCCAAGAGATTCCTACTCGAATTGGTGGAAGGTGGAAGGCTAGGAAGTGGAAGACAAGTGGCAAATCTTGAATCCCTCCCTAATTCGAATTGGATTGGAGTTAATGGATGGAATTAGAACCTTAGAAGGCTAAGGATGGTTATAAAATATAGAGATCAAATAAGAGGAGGGATTTTGATCATTTTCAGAATTTGCACTTGAGAGGAGAGCTAGTGGAGTGCTACTCTACTTGCCTTAGCACCAATTTTGAGGGTGAAAGATTCCCATCCTAGTTGGTAATTGGAAAGGCCATTCGGACCTTTCATTTGGAGATTCAATGGAGTCTTACGTTGTAGTTTCAAGCTATAGGGAATCTCGTGGTCACTTCTAGTTCAACTTGTTTCTCCAACCATTTCCAGTTTTCTCAACATATTCATGATCCTTGAGGTGGGGCGCACTTGGTGAGATGTAGTTCTCTTTGGGGGAGCTTATAATGACCCATTATTTTATCATACGATGTAAATGATCCATTATTCATATTCAGAATAGCTTCAAGTCAATATTCCAAGTGGAACTATGTAAATCTGATCATTGATGAGCAAATGGTGCCATTTTCCCCACTATGTTGATGTATGCCAATGATATGTTGATATATTTGAATGGAAAAGTGAACCAATGATGAATTAATGATGTATGGATTGTTAATAATGTGTTATTCAAGTTTCATGTTCATTTTATAAGCTTTTTGAGTCATATTGTGCAATTTCATACCATTTGGAGAAGATCGCCTATCATTTCCCCCAAGGTCGAAACTAGCCTTTTTATATCTGATTTTAGAGGGTTGTAGCGGACTTAATAAACTGAATGGTGCTGCATATGAGACCATATTTATGTCCCCTAGATATCCCCTACTTATGTTCTAAAATTAGAGAGGGCCCCATAGCATTTGGAGATCCATTTCCAACATCTACCCAGGGGGGAATTGAACCCCAAATTGCTAGTCTAATCCCCTACCTTGACCAGAATTCAAAGAAAAGTTGCAGAAGCATTTTGAAGACTCTAAATCATCCATGAACCTCATGATAATGTCCTAATACCATCCATACACCTTCTGTAACAATTTGGGAGCATTTGGAGACCAAGAAACCAATACTAGTTAAGGAACCAATACTAGTTAAGGGTCGAACTAGTGGAAAAATTGAAATTTTCACCATTTTAATAAATTTCTAAAAAGGGACATTACAGTCATGAATACATTTGAAATTTTTCACAAGGTGAAGTCCGAAATACAGGAACCAAAATTTCGGCAAGGAAAGAAATGGGAGGAGATGCAAATAATTCAAATTCAGGTGATGTAGAAGATATGGATGTAGGTGATGTAGCAAATATGGTTATAGATAAGATAGAAATATTCATCTTGGGAATTTTACTTCTTCAGTCCCACCATATTAACACCATCATGATTCATGGAGACTCCTATTTCATAATCAATCAAGCACGGAAAGGGAGACCGAAAGAGGACACACCATTGTCCAAAACCTTTCAAAGAATTCATGGAGTTCTTTCCTCCTTCAATGTGTTAAGAACTTCTAGACCGATGGGAAACAACTAAAAACCTTACTCGAATATCTATAAAGATCCTGCTTATTATTGACACTTGTGGAACCTCAAGGGTCAATTGCTTGAGCAAGAATGGAAGAATTTACACCCCCCCTGACCAAATGTGTTTGAAATAAATAACAAAATAAACTTCAACATATAAAACACACTAAGTTGAAATCCTTGGCATTTTCAACATACCAATCTAGACAATCTAAGCAACTAAACTAACAATTGACTCAAAAAACCCAAACATAACCCTAAAACCCACCCTACCTCACTCCTTGTGATACGAGTGTGCCTGAAAATGTAATTCAAGGATCTGCAACATAGGGATTCGAGCAAGCACCATTCACCCATCCATGTCTAAGGACACCATCAAGTTGCACCAATCGAACAACACTGGATTATTCAATTCTATAATGATAAAATCACCAAGCCAATGCATCTGAAGTTTACTTGAATTCTTGATATATTCACTGTCATATAGAGACGTAAAATCACCCTTATCAAAATGCTTAGTCTTGTTGCATCTATCATGCCATGATTTTTGTCTCGCTTTTTCCATAGTTGCATAAAAATATACTAAAAACCTGGACTCGTCCAACAAGACTTTTGCAATGCATATACCATAGCTAGTCCTTCACGCTCAGTAGTGGTATAGTTATGTTTGGACTCCTCCAACAAGACTTTTGCAATGCATATACAAGAATTGAATGACAATGTAAATGGTGTAGTATATTTTGCAGATAAGTCCAACCTCAAACTAAAGGGAAATGGCACCATCAGGTTCAAATTGCATATATTCCTTGACTTTTTATTGCATAATGTTCTATATATTCTAGATTTCCTGAGAAAATTGTTGTCCCTTGTGTACATTTGACATCAAGGTCATTCCATCCACATGTTCGATGTGATAGTTGAGATAAGGATAGTAAGCTCTAACAACCAAGTCATCGTGACCAGGCATGAAGATGATAAACCATTGAAGCTAAAAGGAACATTTGCAAGAACTCAACATTTTGCCCGCCTCTATCAACACAAAGAAGGTACATTTCTGTCTAGTCTCCTATGTCATGCTAAATATGGACACATTAATTATATCAGTCTCAAAATGTTGAAAAAGAATGGTGTTTCTGGTTCACCCACGATTCCAAAGAAGTTGAAACAACGTGATGCTTTTAATATTGGCAAACATAGTAAGTAATCTTTCCATGAGTCAAATTCTAGAGCATGTGGAAAACTAGAGTTGATACACTTTGACTTGTATGTCCCCATGCCTATTGATTCTACACATGGTAACAAATATCTCAGGACTTGTATTGATGATTACACCATGATGTGTTGGGTATATTTACTAAAGCAAAAAATTGAGTCAAATAAAACTTTTAAAAGCTTTCATGTATGGATTGAAAATGAAGCACAATCTCACATTGGCACTCTTCATATTGATAATGGAAAAGGATACACCTCTAATGATTTTGAAAAATATATTCGTCAACATGGGATTATGCATCAAACAATTGTTCCATATAGTCCTCAGTAGAATGGTGTAGTATAAAGAATGAACATGACACTCTTGAATATGGTATGCTCCATGCTATTTTTCAATGTGAAATTCATGTTTTGCGGTGATGCAGTTTTATGTGTAGCCTATTTGAGAAACATAAGTCCATATCATGCTCTTGTAAACAATACTCGATATAAATTTGGTATGGATGCATTACTTTAGTAAGGCATCTTAAGGTCTTTGGTTCCACTTGCAATTCCTTGATTCCAAAGGAACAAAGAAACAAGCTCGATGTAGAGTCAAAATTGCATCTTCTCGGGGTACTCAAACACCACCAAGGCATATCCTTTTTATGATGAGGTAAACAAAAATATTATACTTTCTAGAGATTTCATTTTTCTTGAAATGAATAAAAAGGACAAGTCTATTGAGAGGCAACTTGATCATCTGGATAAATTTATCCATGTAAAGACATTTCATGAATTTGACAATGAGATTCCACATCTTGAAGGGCCATCCTTATCTTGGATCAATCTTTGGAATCTCCATTTGCAACTCCATCTCCTCCTCATGAAGAAGTTCCTTCCACTTCACTAATATAGGAGATTCAATTGGATGATATGATTGAAAGGGCTAGAAGATTGAATGTTGAAGATAATGAAGCACCACCAACTGAGCAACCTGGACCCTCACAAAAAGTTCCAAAGTGGGTCATGAATACATTTGAAAGTGTTCACAAGGTGAAGTCTGAAAGATGGGAACCAAAAGTTTGACAAGGAAAGAAATTGGAGGAGATGCAAATAATTCAAATTCAGGTGATTAGAAGATATGGATGTAGGTGATGTAGCAAATATGGTTATAGATCAGATAAACATATTCCTCTTGGGAATTTTAGTTCTTTAGTCCCACCATATCAACACCATCATGATTTATGGAGACTCCTAGATTCATAATGAATCAATCATGGAAGGGGAGACCGAAAGAGGACACACCATAGTCCAAAACCTTTCAAAGAATTCATGGAGTTCTTTCCTCCTTAATAGGGAAGAATAACATTGTAGCAGAAGCATTATCTAGAAGACCTTGCTTTTCTCTCATGGACATTTCAAAAGATTGGAAAAACATGCTAATGGTTGAATATGCCAAATATAGTTTTGCTTGTGATGTGTTAGATGGGGTCAAAGGGAATGATAACTATAGGATTTTGAATGGGCTGATATATTATAAGGGAAAAATTTATTTTTTTCAAAATTCAAAACTCAAGTACAAGATTTTGCAAGAAGCACATGATTCCCTCCTAGCTGGTCATCCAGGGATCTTCAAAACTTATAGGCAATTAAGGCAAAGGTTTTTTTTGGAAAGGGATGAAAGAAGATGTTCTAAAATATGTGAATGAATGTAAGGTATGTCAGTAAAACAAATCTGAACTCACATGCCCAACTGGTTTATTGCAACCATTGCCCATTCCGGAACAAAAATGGGAGAGTATCTCAATGGACTTCATCATAGATTTGCCCAAATATTTGGGAAATGATTGCATATATGTGGTAGTGTATAGGGTGACCAAATTTGCTCATTTATTTGCTGTTACATCATATTTTAGTGTTGCACAAGTGGCTGATATTTTTTTTAAAGAAATCTTTAGATTGCATGGGCTCCCCAAGAACATTGTAAGTGATAGAGATAGCAGATTCATGGGCGCTTTTTGGCAAGAAATTTTCAGATTGGTGGGCACTCAATTGAATCCAAGCACAAGCTATCATCCACAAACTGATGGCCAAATAGAGAGAGTGAATCAATGGTTGGAAGGGTACCTAAGGAACTATGTGGGAGAGCAGCAAAAAGCATGGGTAAAATGGCTACACTTGGGTGAGTTTTGCTACAACATCACTTTTCATATGTCAATAGCAATGTCTCATTTCAAAGCATTATATGGTTATAAAGCAATCACCTTTGTTGAGAATATATTTGGTGATAGTAGAGTCCCAAAAGCTAAAGATTGGGTGGAAGAGAGCCAAGAAATTTTAAATCTTTTGAAAGACAACTTGCAGGTTGCCCAAAATCAACAAAAACAATATGTAGGTCAACATAGGGAAGAAAGGACCTTTAAAATAAATGATTTGGTATATTTGAGGTTGCAACCATATAAACAAACATCTTTGTAAAAGAAGGGATCAGAGAAGCTAAAACCAAGATACTATGGCCCATATAAGGTAGTTCGGAAGGTTGGGGAGGTAGCATATGAGTTAGAACTTCCAGAAGGAAGTAAAATCCACAAGGTATTTCATGTTTCTTGTCTCAGGAAGGATATTGGTCAGCGAGTTTTCATTTCAGAAACACTTCCTCCTTTGGATGATGAAGGTCAGCTCATACTTGTTCCAAAAAGAATTTTGAAGACACGGGAATGAAGATTAAGGAGCAGCACTATCAAAGAGTACTTGGTACAATGGAAGGATCTACCAAGTGAAGATGCCACATGGGAAGAGGAAATTTTTTTGCAGCATCCAAATATGAAATTGCTTGAGGGCAAGCAATCTTGGGTGGGGAGGACTGTAATGTCCCCATCCAAATAAATTCGTAACAGGAAAGCTCTACCAATCCTACTAGTTCCCTAGGTTGGATGGAGACATTGGGATTTGAAATAATGGGGCTAATAAATGATGTTTGGACATTAGAATGTCATAAATATTTAATAAAGGAGCTAAATAAATAAATACAAGGGAAAATCAAAGTAACAATTGATCATGAAGACACATGGAGGATGTGGGACCCACACAATCTAGATTTTCTATGCCACATGTCATCCTCCTCTTGTCAATTTGAATCCATAAGAAGTACAACGTGCTTGGTATGAGTTGGAAGGCTCATACACTTGGAAATATGCATCATTGGTTTAATTGGGATGGAAGTGTAACTCCCATGGAATAGGAAGAGTCAAATGAGAGGTTCTTGGACACTTGGGCTAGATTCCCTAACCTCTATGACAACAATGATGAAGATGCTATGACACCTATGACAAATTTCAGACCTGATTGCTGAAATCTAACCAATATGAAATGTTAGGCCTAAAAATATCCTCCAAGTGAGCGCTCATGGGAGTTAGAGAAGCCCAAGATATTCCTACTCGAATTGGTGGAAGGTGGAAGTCTAGGAAGTGGAAGACAAGTGGCAAATCTTGAATCCCTCCCCAATTCGAATTGGCTTGGAGTTAATGGATGGAATTTGAACCTTATAAGGCTAAGGATTTTTATAAAATACAGAGATCAATTAAGAGAAGGGATTTTGATAATTTTCAGAATTTGCATTTGAGAGGAGAGCTAGTGGAGTGCTACTCTACTTGCCTTAGCACCAATTTCGAGGGTGAAAGATTTCCATCCTAGTTGGTAATTGGAAAGGCCATTCAGACCTTTCATTTAGAGATTCAATGGAGTCTTATGTTGTAGGTGAAAGATATAGGGAAGCTTGTGGTCACTTCTAGTTCAACTTGTTTCTCCAACCATTTCCAGTTTTCTCAACATATTCATGATCCTTGAGGTGGGGTGCACTTGGTGAGCTATTGTTCTCTTTGGGGGAGCTTATAATGCCCCATTATTTTATCATCTGATGTAAATGATCCATTATTCATATTCAGAATTGCTTCAATTCTATATTCCAAGTGGAACTATGTAAATCTGATCATTAATGAGCAAATGGTGCCATTTTCCCCACTATGTTGATGGATGCCAATGATATGTTGATATATTCGAATGGAAAAGTGAACCAATAATGAATTAATGATGTATGGAATGTTAATAATGTGTTATACAAGTTTCATGTTCATTTTATAAGCTTTTGGAGTCATATTGTGCAATTTCATAGCATTTGGAGAAGATTGCCTATCATTTCCCCCAAGGTCGAAACTAATGTTTTTGTATATGATTTTAGAGGGTTGTATAAGAATTAATAAACTGAATGGTGATTCATATGAGACCATATTGATGTCCCCTAGATATCCCTTCTTCTGTTTTAAAATTTGAGAGTGTCCCATAGCATTTGGAGAGCTATTTCCAACATCACCCAGGGGGGAATTGAACCCCAAATTGCTAGTCTAATCCCATACCTTGACCAGAATTCAAAGGAGAGTTGAAGAAGCCTTTTGAAGACTCTAAAGTATCCATGAACCTCATAATAATGTCATAATACCATCCATACACCTTCTGTAACAATTTGGGAGCATTTGGAGACCAAGAAACCAATACTAGTTAAGGGTCGAACTAGTGGAAAAATTGAAATTTTCACCATTTTAATAAATTTCTAAAAAGGGACATTACATTCATGAATACATTTGAAAGTGTTCACAAGGTGAATTCTGAAATACGGGAACTAAATTTCGGCAAGGAAAGAAATTGGAGGAGATGCAAATAATTCAAATTCAGGTGATGTAGAAGATATGGATGTAGGTGATGTAGCAAATATGGTTATAGATAAGATAAACATATTCATCTTGGGAATTTTACTTTTTTCAGTCCCACAATATCAACACCATCATGATTTATGGAGACTCCTATTTCATAATCAATCAAGCATGGAAGGGGAGACCGAAAGAGGACACACCATTATCCAAAACCTTTCAAAGAATTCATGGAGTTCTTTCCTCCTTGAATGTGTTAAGAACTTCTAGACCAATAGGAAACAACCAAAAACCTTACTCGAATAGCTATAAAGATCCTGCTTATTATTGACACTTGTGGAACCTCAAGGGTCAATTGCTTGAGCAAGAATGAAAGAATTTACACCCCCCCTGACCATATGTGTTTGAAATAACTAACAAAATAAACTTCAACATATAAAACGCACTAAGTTGAAATCATTGGTATTTTCAACATACCGATCTAGACAATCTAAGCAACTAAACTAACAATTAACTCAAAAAACCCAAACATAACCCTAAAACCCACCCTACCTCACTCCTTGTAATATGAGGGTGCCTGAAAATGTAATTCATGGATCTGCAACATAGGGATTCAAGCAAGCACCATTCACCCATCCATGTCTAAGGACACCATCAAGTTGCACCAATCGAACAACACTGGATTATTCAACTCTATAATGATAAAAGTACCAAGCCAATGCATCTGAAGTTTACTTGAATTCTTGATATATTCACTGTCATATAGAGACGTAACATCACCCTTATCAAAATGATTAGTCTTGTTGCATCTATCATGCCATGATTTTTGTCTCGCTTTTTCCATAGTTGCATAAAAATCTACTAAAAACCTGGACTCCTCCAACAATACTTTTGCAATGCATATACTATTGAGATATTGTAACTTCAAAGAATATTATATTTGTACTTTATTATTCCGGAGATGATTCATTCCTCCGTGAAGATCTTATTGTATATCCGGAGATGTTTATTTCTCCGTCGGAATGTGGTAACTTGGGTTATTAGACTTCCCTAGTGGGGGTCAGCCTTGTATATGTTATGTGGGTCAAAGGGTTATTAGACCAACCTGGAGGGGTTGGCCCAGTCAGTGGTAATGGGGTATTTAACCCAATGGTTAAATACAAGCCTACATGATTTGTGTAAAAGAAAAGTCGGAGTAGTGTATAAATAGAGGAGGTGTATTCATCATTTAACACACTCACTCACTTGAGAGTAGCACACTTGTGGAGGAGAGGTCTGCTATGGAGAAGGAGGAGCTTATGCTCAGGGTTACATCTTTGTATATTGCTGGTCATCTATATTGACGAAGCTTTGCTGGGTTTTCTACCCCATGAGGGTTTCCCAGGATAAATCTGTGTCTCTTGTGTTTATGCTGTGCTTGTTGTTTCTTCAGTGATCCTGTATATGCTATTATTGTGAAATAGAATGTAATGCTGCTATTTTTTGTCTTAGCATATTAAATCTTAACATGGTATCAAAGCTAACCTGAAGGAAGGCAATGTATGGCACTTACGACACTTGCTTCACTTGCAACAATTTGATGGTTTGGGTTTTACATAGCAAAAACCAGTCATCGTGGAACTTTCGCTATGAATCCATTTCTGTGAAGGTTCAGGATCTGAAAAGTTTACAGGTCATATATAACATCCCCAGGTACCTTGTGTCCAAAGGGAACCCTTATATTCGTTGTAATTTGTGAGTTATGATCAATACAAGTTAGGGTTTCTGCCTCTTCCAGATCTTAGTCAAAATCAGGTGACCTAGCCAAAAAGGTCATAACTTGGGCTAGGAAGCTCCAAATGAAATTTCGTAAAAAGTGATAGGTATTACACATACTGTAATATCTAAGGAAACTTTTTTAGAGGCCGAAGCTGAACCAGTGACACGTGGCATGTCATACAAGTTCGCTCTCTTGTTTTATCCAATAAATAGGTCACGTTGCGACACTTGGCATAACTCTCTCTCAGAAAATCCAATTCAGGTCAGACCTATTGGGATGGAAATGTGACAGGTCAGACTACCACAAAAATTTTTTTAGACCATGTGGAGCTAAAAGTTCAGAGTTACAATAGAAACAATTAGGTACATATTTCTGTCAAAACAGAATTATTTTTGGAGCACCTTCATTCATGGCTTCCGGAATTTAGGGTTTAGGAGAAAGTTAGAATTTTTGGAATCAGACTCCACGGCTGAATGATACTCAGGAAAATCAAAATTTAGAGACCAAGATCGAAATTTTTGGTTGGGTAGAAGACCAGGCTTGATCAAGCCCCAGTTCAGGATTTTGATCGGAAAGATGGAAAATTAGGGCTTCAGCAAAAGTTGGAATTTTTGAAGTCTATGACCACGGCTGGAAGCTCCTTAGAAAAATAAGAGTTTAGAGCCTTGGATCGAACCTTTTGATTGGGAAGAAGGGTGGGCTTCATCAAACCCTAGTTCAGGATCCTGTACAGAAGATCTAGAAGTTTTGAAGGCAATTTTGAGGGGTCAAATTTTGGAGATTTCAAAATTGAAGTATGCTAGTTTGATCAGCTAAGCAAGACACATCCTTCCATCCATTCAGAAGTGTGAAAGTCAAAGATTGAATTTTTAGGGTTTCTCTAACAAACCCTAATCAAGCTCCAGATCAAGTTTCAGGGGGAGTTGAGGCTAAGGCCTTACATAAGAAGACTACAAGAAGTATCGACAGGTATGTCTTAAGGAGATACAGGTATGTCTTGAAATCTGATTCCTGATTAAGTTCATGATATATCTGTCTTCATATTATTTATTAGTACAATCTTGATTAATGTTAGAATTGTTTGATCACCCTAGTAACAGTATGAATGCATGTGAATGACAGAATACATTCATTGATTGTACTAATGCACTGTGGTGTTGTATGAGGTTGATGTTGTCTGCTAACAAGATACAGGTACATCACGAAAGACAAATCAAGTTCCATGACCATGATAACATGAAGACAAAGACTCATCCATAATCTTTGTTCTACTTACGAGGTATGTATGACTTTGTTATATTATACTTAACCTATGAGATATGCAGGTCCTAGCACAGGATCTCTAAATCATTGAAGAGAACAAAGAACATATTGTTTAGGTATGTTAGACATAACTAAGCAGGTATACTAATCCAGGTATGTTTTCCTATGTCAAGTTAGAATCTTACCTTGTGTTAGGATCCCTTATATAAGTATACTTGGTATGATTGGTTATGCTTATTCATAAAGCTAGTAATCAAGGGTTTATGCATATTATGTCTCTTATCTTGATGATTTAATTAACCAGAAGAGTACTATGATCAAACAAGATTATGCATGAGTAAAAGAAGACTTCCTTGAAACCCTGAATACTAATGATCATGACTATACATATTCAAGATTATTTAGAATTATAATGTTTTGATAATATTGAGAATATACTAATGAATGTATGTTTGTGTATGAGATCATGAGGATGACACTAGTGCACACTTGAGCATGCACAGTGGTACAGAATGAATAGAAGTCCAAAATACATATAGAAGATCAAGCGGGAGGCAACCACACAAACATAAAAGATAAGTATTTGAGTTGTTATTTCAAATAGTAAATGATATTGCTTGTATGCATATTTGTGTTCCTAGAATATATCATGCTGAGTGTAAACATTCATAGAGCATTGAACAATATACTACTAATATGCATATGATTGGTAAGTTGGACAAACATTCCATTGTTGCTTGTCTAGAATGAAACCTCTTTGCTAACATACTGAGAGCTGTGCACACTCTCGATAGTATGTTCTGGTAGAGATGGAAGGCATCTAGATAGCCACTGTATGCATACAGGATATGGAAAAGTGTTGTGCCAAAGTATTGGTCAAGATAGTTGCATAACTATGTAAATGATATCTGTATGCATAATAGGTTATCATGTCAACATGATTTCATGATTATGAAGTATTACTAATCATGTACTTAATTTTGTTTTGTAGGAAAGATCATGAAGAATGATGAACACCGAACAAGTGATGGATGTTCAACAAGAAGATTTACAAATCAAACAAAATATAGAAGGCTCATGGCTAGAAGATTCTCTTAGAAAGAGGAAGAGAATCATAACAAGATTTTTGCTCCAAGTGGATAGATAAGACCATTCTCTTAATGGTGTAATTAAAGAAGGAGTGTGAATCAGGTTCTATATGGGTACCCAGGATTGGTAGTCAATTGATGAGCTTAATGATCATCATGGGTGATGTGGATCTCAACCTTTGCTACAAGGTTGAATATGGCTTCTATACACAGATGACATGGATGCAAGAAGGAACTCACCACAGAGTTCAAATGATATTGAGGCTCATATCAGTAGACCCATCTGACGAGAGATGGCACATATAGATATGCAGAAGATCACTCAATGCAGAGTGTGAATGATGATGAATTGACAACTTCTTAAAGCTTGGGCTTTACCAGAAGTAAAGCCGATCCTAACATTTACCTTAAGGTTGTGGATGATGAACCCATCATACCATTATTGTATGAGGATGATCTCTTTCTGACAAGGAATGAGAAATAGATCATGAAAAGAAAGAAGAAGATGGCTGCAGAAATGAAAATGAAAGATCTCAGATTGATGCATTACTTCCTAGGTATGGAAGTATGGCAAGGCTCAGAAGGAATCTTTCTTAACCAGGTAAAATATGCCGATAAATATTAAAAGGACTTGATGTGTTGGAATGGCCACTCTCATGGATTCCAACTTTAAGCTGTTAGTGGATATAACTCTGTACAGACAAATTATTGAGTCATTGATGTATCTAACGAATACTAGGTCAGATATATGCTTTGCTGTGAACACCTTGAGTCAGTATCTAGTGGAAACTAGATGTGTTCATTTGATAAGTTGCAAATCATGTGATGCTGTACCTAAAGGATACAATAGACTTTGATCTATGTTATCTTGGAGATCATGACTTTAGATGGCTACACAGATGTTGATTGGGCAGGAAGTGTATCAGACAGGAAGAGCACATCGAGAGGATGTTATTGTCTGGGATCAGCCATGATCTCGTGGTTTAGCATGAAACAATCTAGTGTGGCTCTTAGCACAAGCAGAATATATGGCTACTTGCTCTGCTAAGTTATGAAGCAGTATGGCTTCAGGATTGTTTGACTTAGAGATAGACCCAACTGTGATCCTATGTGACAAACAGAGTTGTACCAAAATGGCAGAAAATTCAGTGTTCCATGATAAGTCAGAGCACATAGAGATTTGACATTTCTATATACAAGATATGGTGCAGAAAGGAATTAAAGTTTGAATTTGTAACAAGTTACCAATGTACTTACCAAACCTCTACCTCAAGTAAATCTTTCCAAGACAAACTTAATATAGTTCAGAAGGACCCTCCTCGAAAGGGGGAGTGATGTGATCACTTATGATGAGATTGCCCGCATCGACAGTGAAGTCGATGATGTGGATACCTATATTGGTGATGCCAACAGAGAGGTTGGTGGATGGTCCTTAGACAGGGTCTAAGGTGACAAGGGGATTGCATCATCCTTGAACATATGTTCTAAAAGGATCCGTAGATAGATGTCTCTGAGAAAGAAGAGGGATTGCATCATCCTTGAACACATGTTCTAAAAGGAGCCGTAGACAGATGTCTTCGAGAATGAAGTCCTTCGTGGACATGTGAGGATTGAATCATCCTTGGATTTTAGTCCTAAAGTGAGCCGTAGACAGATGTTTCCGAGAAAGAAGAGGGATTGCATCATCCTTGAACACATGTTCTAAAAGGAGCCGTAGACAGATGTCTTCGAGAATGAAGTCCTTCGTGGACATGTGAGGATTGAATCATCCTTGGATTTCAGTCCTAAAGTGAGCCGTAGACAGATGTCTCTGAGAAAGAAGAGGGATTGTATCATCCTTGAACACATGTTCTAAAGAGAGCCGTAGACGTATGTCTTCGAGAATGAAGTCCTTGGTGGACATGTGAGGATTGGATCATCCCTGGACTTCAGTCCTAAAGAGAGCCGTAGACATGATGTCTTCGAGAATAAAGTCCTGAATGAACAGGTGGGGGATTGTATCGTCCCCGGACTTCGGTCCCAGAATTGAGCCGTAGACTAGGTCTTCGAGAATTGAAGATAGGACTGCATCGTCCTTGGACCTGGGTTCAAAATGTACGTGAGGACTGCATCGTCCATGAACTGGGTTCAAAATGTACATGTTGGGATTGCATCATCCCTAGACATGAGACTTGTCTTAAAGGTACGTGTGAGGACTGCATTGTCCATGAACCGGGTTCAAAATGTACGTGTTGGGATTGCATCATCCCTAGACATGAGACTTGTCTTAAAGGTACGTGTGAGGACTGCATCGTCCATGAACTGGGTTCAAAATGTACGTGTTGGGATTGCATCATCCCTAGACATGAGACTTGTCTTAAAGGTACGTGTGAGGACTGCATCGTCCATGAACTGGGTTCAAAATGTATGTGATGGGATTGCATCATCCCTAGACATGAGACTTGTCTTAAAGGTACGTGTGAGGACTGCATCATCCATGAACTGGGTTCAAAATGTACGTGTTGGGATTGCATCATCCCTAAACATGGGACTTGTCTTAAAGGTACGTGTGAGGACTGCATCATCCATGAACTGGGTTCAAAATGTACGTGATGGGATCGCATCGTCCCTAGACATGAGACTTGTCTTAAAGTGATAAGGATTGATCATCCTAGAACTTGATCTGGATTGTATCATCCATGGACCTATGTCCTAAAGAGAGCGGGATTGATCATCCTGTAATATGATTGTGTGTGTTGCAGGGTATGCTGCGATGTATACTTGTATTGTTGAGGATACTTGTATTGATGATGTGTATACTTGTATTGATGAGGATACTTGTATTGATGATGTGTATACTTGTATTGATGAGGATACTTGTATTGATAATGTGTATACTTGTATTGATGAGGATACTTGTATTGAAGATGTGTATACTTGTATTGATGAGGATACTTGTATTGATAATGTGTATACTTGTATTGATGAGGATACTTGTATTGATGATGTGTATACTTGTATTGGTGTGGATACTAATACTGATGATCCAGATGCTGTAGATCGAGATGATCTAGATGCTGTAGATCGAGATGATCCAGATGCTGTAGATCATGATGATCCAGATGCTGTAGATCGAGATGATCCAGATGCTATAGATCGTGATGATCCAGATGCTGTAGATCGAGATGATCCAGATGCTGTAGATCGTGATGATCCAGATGCTATAGATCGTGATGATCCAGATGCTGTAGATCGTGATGATCCAGATGCTGTAGATCGAGATGATCCAGATGCTGTAGATCGTGATGATCCAGATGCTGTAGATCGTGATGATCCAGATGCTGTAGATCGTGATGATCCAGATGCTGTAGATCGAGATGATACAGATGCTATAGATCGTGATGATCCAGATGCTGTAGATCGTGATGATCCAAATGCTGTAGATCGAGATGATCTAGATGCTGTAGATCGAGATGATCCAAATGCTGTAGATCGTGATGATCCAGATGCTGTAGATCGAGATGATCCAGATGCTGATGATCATATGATGATGATGTTGATGATCGTGAGGATCCATATGTTGATGTTGTTGTAGCTGTTTGAGTGCTACAGAAGATAAAGACTCAGTACTGAAGATGTTGATGTTCCAGTATTGAAGATGTTCCAGTAACTGCTTGAGTTACTGATGATGTTGAGAAAGCTTCCAATGATTTATAGATGTATCATGTTTGACGTTGATGACTCCTTGCTCGTGCAGATGCTGTTATAATATCCTTCTCGTTAAGGGGGAGTGTTGAGATATTGTAACTTCAAAGAATATTATATTTGTACTTTATTATTCTGGAGATGATTCATTCCTCCGTGAAGATCTTATTGTATATTCGGAGATGTTTATTCCTCCGTCGGAATGTGGTAACTTGGGTTATTAGACTTCCCTAGTGGGGGTCGTCCCTATATATGTTATGTGGGTCAAAGGGTTATTAGACCACCCTAGAGGGGTTGGCCCAGTGAGTGGTAATGGGGTATTTAACCCAATGGTTAAATATGAGCCTACATGATTTGTGTAAAAGAAAAGTTGGAGTAGTGTATAAATAGAGGAGGTGTATTCCTCATTTAACACACTCACTCACTTGAGAGTAGCACACTTGTGGAGGAGAGGTCTGCTATGGAGAAGGAGGAGCTTATGCTCAGGGTTACATCTTTGTATATTGTTGGTCATCTATATTGAGAAAGCTTTGTTGGGTTTTCTACCCCATGAGGGTTTCCCAGGATAAATCTGTGTCTCTTGTGTTTATGTTGTGCTTGTTGTTTCTTCAGTGATCCTGTATATGCTATTATTGTGAAATAGAATGTAATGCTGCTATTTTTTGTCTTAGCATATTAAATCTTAACATATACCATAGCTAGCCCTTCACGCTCAGTAGTGGTATAGTTATGTTTGGTTTGAGATAAATTCCTATTATATAGATAGGATGGTCGATGTCACCTTAAATGGTTTGCATAAGAACAATACACGAAGCAATACTTCATAGGTCCACATGTACATGAAATTCTAAATTCCAATCAGGGAAATCCTGAATAGTAGTAGTTACCATCTTTACTATGGGAAGTACAAATTCCTTGTCACATTTTGCAGTCCAAATAAATTCTTTAGCCTTCTTCAAAAGTTGCTCTAATGAGGTTGTGATAGTAGTGTAGTTGAGAATGAATATTCGATAATAACCAGCGTGTCCTAAGGTAGAACACAACTATCGAACAAGAGTAGGAGGTGGAATATTTACAATAACAACAATTTTTGTAAAATCAACCAAAATTCCTTCGTGGAACATAGCCCACCAAATTACCAAAGGGAACATAGAAGACACACTTCTTCAAGTTTAGTGAAATATGAAGCTAAATACACCTATAAAACATTATCTTTAGGAGACTAACATGCTCTTTCAACACGGTGTAAATAGTCCAATCATCCATGTATAATACCTCTAAAAACTTGTGTATAAATTCTTTAAAGGAAATGATCACAATCCTCAAGAAAATTGTAGGAGCATTATTAAGTCCAAAGGGCATCACATTATAAGCAGAAGAACCCCATTCTGTGGTGAAGGTAGATTTCTTTTTGATCTTCTTCCACAATTATAACATGATGGTACCCCAAAAATCCATCAATGAAAGAGTATGATTCCTTCTTTATTACTTGATCCAATATCTCATCATTGAAGGGGGTAGGAAAATGATCATGGGCACACGTTAAATTAAGGTTGTGTTGTTGCTGCAACCTGATCCCCATAATTTGCTAAAAATTATAGTGCCCCTCCTTTTATTTTTAGAGAGTTTTTGTGGTCTCTTGAAAGCTTGGTTTTTGACCCTTTAAGTTGTCCTTTTTCTCCAAGAAAAGTTGTTTTTTGGCTAAGGCAAAACTTCAAGTTTTTCTCCAAAAAACCGGTCACGGATTTTTACTCTATTTTTCACCGACCAGTGGTTTTTGTTGATAGAGTGGTCGCAGCTTTTAAGGCTAACCTCGCCGATCGGTCGTAGTTTTTAACTTACCTGTCGTCGACCGTTGCGCTGATCCTGGTCTTATCTTGGCCGACCGTTGCACCATTGTTTGGCCTACTTCTCGCCGACCAGTCACAACCTTCTAGCTTAATGTTTTCCAACCGTTGTGCAATATTCTAGTTCTTTTTTGCCAATCGGGCGCTTGTTTTTGAGCCCGCTCTCGCGTTTCAGTTGCAGCGTTTAACACTATTTTGCTAATCGTTGCGCCGATCCTGGTTTTTTCTTCTCCAACCATTGCGCCATTTCTTGGATTACTTCTCGCCGATAGATCACTTTCTCTTGAGCTTGGTCCTGCCGACCGTTGCGCAGTGTTCAGCACTAACCCCACCAACCATTGCACAAGTTTGTTTCAGGTTCGCCGATCCTCATCGTGGTTTCCTGTCACAGTTTGAAAAATTAAGCTCACCGATCGTTGCGTGATGGCTAAATTTATATCACCGACCGCCTGCTTTGCGCAGACCATCGACACCGTTTGTTTGGGAAGGCGGGAGTACGGGCAGGTGGAAACTTTAAGCGAGCCTCGTGCGCATTCATTGTTCATTCCATCGAGCCCCGTGCACTTTAAAGTGCCCAACCACCGCTCACATGTGTGTTAATTGCTCTGGTATATATATATATACATATATATATATATATCTATATATACGAACGGGGTTTGGTTCTTCACTCTTACCATTTACGATTAGAGAGCACTGTTGAGCGCCATAGGAAAAAGCACTAGGTTGTCACCGTCAGAGCACACGTATCCTCGTTCAGTAATCCTCTCTAGTGTCGATAGGTAGGTTCTTTTGAACCCTGTTCCATTTATTTTGTCCACTTGGGACCTCGCTTTAGCATTTGGGTTGTGTTTTAAAACTGTTTATGGTTGTTTTTAGAGCCCAAGTTCTTTTAAACCCAGACCCTCCTTGTCTTTCATAACACCGAAAAACACCTCTGCCCCAGCTAGTTTTACCCATGTCTGGTATCCTTGTCGAGTTGAGTTTCATGGTCAAGCCTGGTCTGTCCCAGCCTTTCACTTTGGAATTTATCAAAGTTTGAACTCAGTACCCACTAGGAAGCTTCTCGTCCTAAGCGCAGTAGGCTTGCTGTTGATAAACCTCACCCGAGCCTTAAACCCCGACAACCACGCTGTTTGTCATCCCAGTCGAGTCGTTTTGGACCGAGAGGAAGTTGTGTCGTATTTTCGCAACCACTATGCTTTGCTTCTCCACGCACACACACGTTTTGCCAACATAGCTGTTTTGTTTTCGTGAACTGTCCATACTAAAGCTTCATCCATTACCTCTTATTTTATGCTCAAAAGGTAGTCTTGCACATGCATGGTTTGCTTTAAAGCTTGTCTTCTTCTACACCATACGTACTTCGCATTTTAAAATTCTAAAATAATGTCGATAACACTTGCTTGCTCATTGATTATGGTAATACGATAATGTCAAATGATCATCAGCAACACTTGTTTTTTGTTTAAATCGAACTCATTGAACTGCTGCATGGATGATTTTTGTGTAAATGTTTGTCCTCGTTGTTTTCAACCCTAATATAGGCAGTCCTGGGAAAGGAAGTTAACACTCATATCAAGTTCTGTTCTGCTTATTTTCTCCGTAGATTGTATTGCTCATAAAAAATTGAGATCCCTCATTTGTCCCTTCATTATCGTCACAGGTTTGATATGCATAGATGGTCTGCCGGGAAGAAAGCTAAGCTAGCCAAGTCAGATTTAGACGTTGAAATACTTTTGGACACCTCGCTCGAAACAATGTTCGGGGACACGAAAGCTATCACGGGAGCCGCCTCAGAATATCAATGGGGTAAATTGTATAGAGCTGTAGAAGACCAAGACTTCCCTGAAGCCTCCTTGGAAGAGCTAATGGCTTATAAGAACATCGAAAGGTCTGGTCTCCACAAAGCGACCACTTGCCCGAAGCTGTTCCCATGCTCGAATGTTATTGGCTAGATACTACCCGAGGTGAATACTA
Source organism: Larix kaempferi (assembly GCA_027924585.1). NCBI lineage: Eukaryota > Viridiplantae > Streptophyta > Pinopsida > Pinales > Pinaceae > Larix > Larix kaempferi. The sequence goes on along the minus strand of BSBM01000619.1, from coordinate 11,758,582 downwards.
ACACCATATTCGTCATAGATGTCACTGGGATGGGCCTTGCATCTTTCGCACCAGATCATATCATGACAACATACAAATTTCCCTACCCTAAGGCCCTACTAAATGATGAGTGGATATCAGGACTCAAAATGGATCCTTTAGACTGTGCCAAGAAGATGACAATCACCGAAAGATAGATTAGGTCAAGGACCAGTGGAGAATATGAGAGTCAACACCTTAGGACTCCGTACAGGCTCATTTCCCTCATCTTGAGCTGAGTTTTCGGTGTGTCAAATGGAAACATATATAAACTCGGTTGGGTGCCGATGATGTTTCATTTGGCCACACATGGTACGATATTCAACTGGGTTGATATCATCGCAGATAGCATGGCTTCACATATAACTGCTGCACAGGGAGGATTGACACAAAATAAAGCCGATTTCTTCATGTCCTCTTATCTGGTGGACTGTTTATTCATCAAGCACGCTTTCCTTGATTTGGGATGCATCTGGAAGAGCAAAGAGTCTCCTCTCCATGTGGCTTATCAGATGACATGGGCACACAAGTATGCAAGTCACTACACTCAGATTTGTGAAAAGTTCATCATGCCCCTATATCAACTACTCTTTAAGGCAGAACCAAATTTCCTATTAGAGAATGCTATGCCAATCATAGAAGCATTCATATATTACTACTTCTCTTGGAAGGGAACATACATCAGAATGTGTAGAGGGAGTCGACCCCCGTCCCTATTGCCCCTGTATGCCACGGATTACATAGTGCATAAAGAAGCTGTAAGGAAACTCTTTATCGATGGAGTTAGTAAGGTGCTCCATGACAAGAATAAAGATGCATAACCGCCGATGCCTTTACCATTGGAGCATACCAACTCCCCAAGGCAAGAGATGGTATAGAATTTGCTCAGGACTTAGAGGCCTTCCATTTTGGAACAAAGATTTTCAAGAGGCATGACCCCGAAGGAAAGTTGCTGCTCACTATATTAACTGCAAGGTCACTTTTGATTACTCGCACCTTTTCGATAAGGATGAAGAATTCTTTCTAAGTGCCCAAAACATGACCGAGTTAGGGAAGCGCTACCGCCCCAAAAGCGGAGCCGGTTCCAGTTCCAAAGCTGCCTTAGGAGTTGGGATAAAGAAAAAAGAGGAAGCTAAAAAGAAGAATAAAGAAGATGCAGATAGAATCAAAGAGGAATAAAATCAAAGGCTTCAAAAGGATCTAGCATAGAGGTAGAGGGAAGAAGCAGAGAGGATTCAAAAGGAACATGAAGATAAACAATGTCAGGATGCAGAAGCTGCCAAAATTCAGTAGGATCAAGCTGAGAGACTGCAGAAAGAGAAAGCTGAGACACTGCAGAAAGAAGAAGCTGATAGACTGCAGAAAGAAGAAGCTGATAGATTGAAGAAAGAAGAAGCCGAAAGGATAAACAGAGAAGAGGCTTAAAAGTTGCAGGAAATAAAGGAGAGAGAGGAGAAGGACGTAGTGGAATTGCAAAGGCAAAAAGAGGAAGCAGAGAAGTCCAAGGAAGGTGTGGAACACGGGAGCTCAGGCGCACAATATATGGACATAGATGTATCAATGAAAAACCCACTAGATACAACCACTGAAGGACATGTCTCAACTCAGGAGCTCGCTCTCACCCCATTCACTCCCTCAAAGCAACGCCAAGTGGAAAAGCTGGATTCCATCTTTTTTGATAAGAGAAAGAAGGCTATTGTGAGAAGGTCATAAAAGAGGATGAAAACTAAAGACGACCAAGATGAAGTCACAATAACAAAAGTTACGATTTTTCAGGGGACTAATAGTGACCCTCAGTTCACAGCAGCAGCCAGTGTGGCTTCGGCTCAGGCAAGTGCCGATAATGTAGATCTGCTGGTGGAAGAAGTGAAAAAATATAAGGACAAGCTCTTCAAAGTGAAGGATAATCTGTTGAAAGAAGTACATCAAGGTACTGAGATGAAAATGAAGTATAGCGAGATTCAAGTTGAAAAGGGAGAAGTAGAGGAGTAGACCCAAAAGCTCGAAGATGAAAAGGATGCACTAAATGTACAACTAGTAACTGCGAAAGGCGAGAAGAAAGAATTAGAAACTCGCATAAAAGAGTTAGAGCAACATGAGGCCAATAGTATACAACAGATCGAGTTCTATAAGCCTTAGTTCAAAAGGCTGACGTAGGAAAAGGAGTAGCTGTTGGAACAACTAAAGGTTGCAAATGAGAAGAAATAAGACTTAACCCCGTTCCATGAGCAGGCATGTGATATACTGAAGAAAATTCATCGGTCACAGGAGCTGATCACAGAAGAGGTATGTAAGATGAAGAGAACGATTTCAAGGATGAAAGTAATTGATGCTGATTCACCGAGACTCAAGAAAAGGTATGTGCGCCACTTGGAGGAAATCAATAGACAACTTGAATGGAGAAAAGGAAAATCAAGATTCCCAGGGAACCTACCTCTCAAGTCTGTAGAGGACGCACAATTGGATTTAGGACTCCTTGAGTTTTGTAGAGACTATGGTACAAAAATAATTAGTGGAATCCACAAAACCATTGAGAAATGTATCAACTTCTACTTAAAGATCCAGCAAACCCATGAGAAATGCCATATGGTTTTACCTCAGACCATACATGATTTTCCTGACAAAGGTTAGCGTCTGTCGGAGTTGCAGGGTGAGATGAATACATAAATATAATACCTAAAGAAGATAGATGTCCTGACATTAGAAGACCTCCACTGGTTTATTGGGAAAGCTTCTATTCATGCTTATTTTTTGGAGGACATCACCCAGGTGACAACAGCAGGAGTAGAAAACATTAAAACAAAACTGTCTAAGCATGAGATCTCACTAAAAATGATGGTCTCTGCACGAGGCAATTTTATTATACGAGAAGCTGGCATGTGGACCAGATACATTGCTGAAGTGGAAAGGCTAGTTGAAGTGGACAAGCTAGCTGAGGTGGACAGGCCAGTTGAGGTGGATAGGCCAGCTGAAGTGGAAAGACCAGCTGGAAGTTAATTTTGTTTTTTATTTGTAAATTCTAAAGACAGCTGAAAGCTGATTTATTGTATAAACATTTAAAAAACAGTTGGAAACTAATTTTGTCTTATATGAGAACTAGAAGACAAAATTTTGGGCTTCCATAGGGTTAGGGTTGGAGAAATACATTTTTGTAAAGTTATAAATAGAGGAATAGGATAGAGGAAAATGACTTTTGGCAGGTGAAAGGATTGATTTGTCTTATACATGAACTAATTTGCTACATTAATAAAGGAAGCTCCATTTGCCTGGGAAAAGCGAGCACTGCGTTTTTTGCTTGGAGATGTGTGGAATGTCTGTTGAATTATTTATGCACCATTCATGCATATACTGTGAGATCATTCTTAACTATTCTGAATTAATTCTTTGTTATGAATGCTTTCATTTCCTGTGCAAACAATCATGTGTTAAATGAGTAATGGAATGCTTTAATCACATTAGAGCTATCTCTGTTATCTTTTACATTCTGCTGTAAATGTATCTATATTATTGAACAACTATCTGTGAGATTCTTGGGTATTTTTCCAGCATATTGCTCATATTTCAGATTTGCTCCCCGCAGGGATAGATTAATTAACTTAGATAGTTTTAGACTAGATTTGTTTTAATGGCATGCGTTTAGATAGGGCACTTGCATTTCAGATTTTAAATATAAAATACATAAACGGTGGATTGGTTCGCAACCGGTAAAAACAAATCTTTAAACCTTATACGGTAGCCGAGCCGTTAACCGGATGGATTCCCCACACCAAACAGTGAGCGATCTAATTGGGCTTGCTTACCGGGGAGAATCCCTAACTATTGGTGCTGCGAATTTCGGGGCATCAACAGGTTGCATAAATCAACACAGACCCTGATATCATCTAATGTTTGGATCACAATGGAGATAACCCATTTAGATTCATCCATGAGGAAAATCAATCTAGTTTCCAACATGCGATCGATTCCCTTCTTGACCTTCTCCTTGAACCTAGGGTTGAGTCTATATTGGAAATAATTGACAAGTTTCACATCGGGTTTTAGGGTAATCCTCATCTCTACCAAATCAACTTGAATCACTTTTAACCCTATGAAACTTTAAGGAAATAAGTCTTCATACTATTTAAGTAGAGTAACAATTTTGGATGTAGTATAGTCATCCCAATAATTCCCTATAGAAGCCAATTTGGGTTTGTCTTCACAACCAATATTAATTTTCTGCAACTTCACTATCTATGTATAGGTAACATTAGTATCCTCCTACTTCTTTTCTTTTATAGTTCAAGATCCTTCTATCTCCTTGAATGATAGATTCATTATGTGCTTTAAATTATATGGATTTGAATCAACCTTATCAATTTTGCCACAATAAAGGGGTGTTTCCATTCCATTAATGGAGACATGTGAAATAATAAATTCCTAATGGTATTGCACATCAAGGAAACGGCCCTGTAGCGAAGGTTATAGTGGAGGTTTTTAGTATTACAATATTGGACAAAAATCTAAAAAAAAACCTCCGCTACAAACTCTGCAAATGCTACCAGATGTTTTAATGGAGGTTTTTATGGATATGTAGTATAACTAAAAGAAAACTCGACGGGGGAAGGTTTTTGTGGAGGTTTCTTTTCGGTGCACTTTCTTCAAACAAATGCACTGGTGAAAGCAAATGCAAAATGCACCGGTTCATTTAAAAGAAACATAAAACACCAATGCACATGGAAATTTGAAACCATTATATGCACCAGTGCGCACCAAAATTATTACAAGAACTGGTGCTTTGTAACATTATATGCACCAGTGCGTTTTACCATCACTAGCACCGATGCTTAACTACTTTAAAAACGCACTGGTAATGTCAATTGAAAATAACACCAGTGCTTATGAACTTTTAAAACGCACTAGTGCGACCTAATTATTACAAAGCACTGGTGCAATAAGCGAAGATAAACACGCTGGTAAAGTTGGCTGAGACATTGATTGCAACTATATTTTGTAGATTTAATGGTGTTTTTAATATATCGTATCGCATCAGGGCGTAGCATCAGAAAAAGCACTGGGGTGTGCAATGAGTATTATGTGGCACCGAGCCCCTGCTAATTTTTGCGCATTGGTGCTACATTGTAGAGTCCGTCAAGTTGAGCAAGTGATTTTTTTTTAGATAGTAGTTCACATCCCCAACGGATGTAAAGCACCAAATGCATGATACACATTTGAATAAGTTAACCCTTCCAAAAATGTGATTATGTACAATCTCTAATCCAATTCCTAGCTAGATCCTTCCATTAACATATTGGGTGCATAAATGTACTATCATATTTTACTCTGTTCCTTTATTACAATATGTAACACTTATTTGTATATTTTCTTGGTGCTTCATTAACTTAATATCGTGATATGTAGACCATCTACTAATGTTTTTACTAACATAAATAGTCCATTTATTAACTGCATAACATGTATTCATACATTTTATTATTCCAAATTTTAACTACACCAACACATTTAATTATGCACATATTCATTGCATAACTACAATTACTTTTAATCGTAGTTAGCACATTGAACATGCATATATATTCTATTTCATAAATCACTACAACTAACTCATTCAATTAAATATATGCATTCTAAACCATAATTTACTACCACATTTAATATATATATATATATAAGTATTCCAATTCACAATTCCATATAACTAACACTTTAAAATATATAATTGTACTATTCTTAATTTATTGTTACTTAAACCATTTGAGAGAATATATACCTATATTTTCTCCCTTTTCTTATGATCCGTTTATTAACTATAAACAACATAAGATTTAGGTAGATATACCATCCTATTTAATTAATTTTTATTAAAGTTGGAGACACATAACTTCACCATCTTTCCTAACTACTTTAAGCATGTTAAATATATACATAATGTATTCCTACATACCTTCAAGAAAGATTGTAGGTGAACTTAAATTGTAAGAGGTGACTATATTCTATTAATAATAATGCATACATAATCGAACCATAATTATAACATGTGTACAATTCTTAATGGTGCAAATTACATAATATAAATGAAATGTTTATGGCCTTTGTCCATGACTATTCACCTGAAATATAAAATGCAAGTGTAACTATATCCCATTAGTATAACCCATTACTTATTCATAAATTCCTAATGGTGAAAATTTTATAATATAAATGAAATGTTTATGGCCTTGTCAATGACTATTCACCTGAAATATAAAATGCAAGTGTAACTGTATCCCATTAGTATAACCCATCACTTATTCATATGTATATCATTTGACCATATAAATTAACGGTAAGCTATGACATCTCACTAGATGCACTCATGGGAGGTAACTATACAATATTACAAATGTCATTTGAATTTTAGTTACAATCGTAAATGTACGAGCAATGCACATAGTTTTTTTCCAGTGAAGATGGCACATGGGAAACTCATTAATACTTCCCCACATTTCATGGATGGTAAGGATGGTAAACCGTCGGCCAATAACAACAGCTGGCCTAACCCCTTAGGACTCAAGGCTTGAACTAGTGACCTCCCCCCATACCGAGAGAGTATACACACGTCTTACCAATTGAGCTACATAATTGGATAACACTAGTTAAAAACATTATTAAATTATAACATTATTAAATTATCGGGTTTCTTTGATCTTTTGGCCTATACGTGGAACAAAGGGGTGGTCAACAATACATAGCTGAAAATCAGTATCGCCGATTATAATGTGATTATAAATTGGTTCTTTCGATCGGTTAATTGGTGAATCAATGGAAGTAGCAGTCGAAGTCTCGGTCACAGTTATGTATAAATTGACGTTACGGAGGATCTTCTGATTGATATGGTTTGACAGAAGGAGATGTGCAGTGCTGGCATCTACAATTTGATTGCACTGATCCAGAACCATTTTAAATAGCAATAAATTTGACAGAGTAAGGGAATTACAACGACCGGGCGTGAGGTGTAAATCCAGAGCAGAATTCTCGCTCTTGGGTCTCATGAAACGTTTAAGAGATTAAGGTTCAAATGCCGCCGAGTGAAAAATACAGAGATAAGAAAGAAGGCAGAGCCGTGAATTCGATCTCATAAAATCTGAGAACGCCAATTTAAAATCCCAGTCATCCGTAGAGTTTTAAAAATCAAATTAAAAACAAAAATGGGATTGAAGAATTAAGCAAGGGGTAAGAAATCTAGAGGTCATGGTTGGATTACCATCACGCAGGGAGAAAATAAGTCCCGATCTCGGTTAAATTGAATAACGCAGAGAATTTAATAAGTTCAATAAAACCCGGATTCATCATTGGAATGAATACATAAATTTAATTAGACTCAAATAAAACCTGGAACTGTCTTTGTAATGAAGTACAGAGTTTTAGACTAGGGCGTTTAGATGTATCCACATTCAAACTTATAATTGATTTAAGGTTGTGATTTCTTCTTTTTAACAATACAAGGTTTGCAAATTACATCAAGATTTCTAGATCATAAAAGATCAGATTGTACGACAAATAGAGATTAAACGCTTCCGCAGTAAGGAATTTCCTTTAAGACACAATTATATAAAATTCACCGCATTTCTAATTTATACACCCGCGCAGCAGGGGATCGGATCCATCTCATGCAGCAAGGAGCAGGGTATCCACACAGGGGTCGTAGTATTGACTGAGGTCGATTACTTCCATTGGGAGCAACGCAGTCAAGAATACTCAAGGGCAGAGATTTGTCCTCTTAAACTTTCGTGACCGAAGGGTAAAACAAAACTGGAACGTCATTACCAATGGATCAGCGCAGAAGTTTGAGGACGATTCAAATCGATTTAAGTGATCAGAAAAATACTAAGGAAGACAGAGTCTGAAATAGCAATACGCAGTGTACTGAAATTCATGCACATGGTTACTCTTAATCCACCTGGACAATCTGACAAACTGAATCTAAACAGAAAACTTTGGGAAGAAAATCATACAGAGCCACTAATAAATGACACACAGAGACGCTGGGATATACATACAGACCTGCTCTTTACCAACCTGGATAGTTAGGCAATTGAGTTTACATCACAAAAATTGGAGTGAAAATAAAACTAAAATCCCACCTTGCAATCTAAATCAATCCATACTCGGTTCAGATCACTTCAACGCATCCTAAAAAGTTAGAACACATATACTTCTAGAACAGAATTTTAAGAAATGTACAGTCATGGTCGATTCCCAGACCAAGGGTTTCGATTTCTCTCTGTATTCAGGGATCTAAGTCTTAACATGTTTATAATTCAATAGGAGTCTAGGTCGAATCTTAAGTTCTCAGTTTTACCTAATCAAGTATCCAAGATGTTCATAAATGTATATATATCAAGAGAGTTATAATCGATTCACAAGTCATTATTTTTGAAATGAAACTAGAATATCAATCTAAAATGCTCGAAACAATAATAAAAAGCCATTGAACCTGATTCGCTTGTCGAGTCCGAGGTGGGGAGATTGTTGTAGTAGTAGTCGATTTGATTGTCCTGACGAAGTTACTGACAACCCTTCGGTTGACCACCCTACCGTATCGGAGTTACTCTCCTTCACCCCAAACCCCCGAACAAATAGGGTCGTAAGAATACACAATGCCAGCTTTCTGGTGGGATTCCCCAATCCCTGCAAAGCAGTAGAGTCCTTCTTATGTTTTGGTTCTTATTTAGTTTACTTAATATCTTTTAGTTAGACTTAAAGCTTTCTATATTCATTTATTTTCTAATTACTAAAATAGAATTTGAAGATGGTTTCTTTTACTAATACTATAATCTATTTTAATTTTCTCCCCTATAAAATAATTTAAAAGAATAATAAAATTGATTAAAGTAAAATCTTGAATAAAAACAATTCTTTTATTAATGATCTATTTCAATTCTTTCTTAAAATAATAAAGTCAATTAAATAGAATCTTGAATAGAATGATTTAAAATAATAAAATCCATCCAATTAAAATATTTGAATAAATAATAACCTTTCATAATAGCGAAATCAATCAATTTTTAATATGAATAAAATCAATCTTTTTAACTCCTTTTCATGATAATAAAACAATTAAAATAAGTAATTTAAATTAATTAAATCAAGAATAGAATCTTGTATAGAATTATTCATTATAATAAAATCCATTTAAATTAAAATCTTTGAATAGAAATAATTCTTTTATTATTAATCTTTTTCAATAAAACAAAATCAATCAAATTTAAAATTGAATAAAATCAATTTCTTCAATTCTTTTTCAAACTAATAAAATCAATTCAAATGAATAATTCAAATCAATGAAATTAACTAAAATAAAATCTTGAATATAATTACTCAAATTAATAAAATAAAACAGAATGGAATAAAGTATTTCTTAAATCTTAGGTGAATTTTTCATTTATACAATTGATTAATTACTTCCTCTCGTTCTTGTCTAAGTACCTCTTCGGCGGGCCCTTCCGACAATTCATTTTCTTTCTTCTTGTTCTTGTCTAGGTACCTCTTCGACGGGCCCTTCCAACAGTTTCTTTTCTTTCTTCTTTGTGGGGAGAACTATGTAGTGATCGATGAATCATTACCGCGATCTATCGACTACACTTCTTGGAGACTAAGGGATGTTGAGGGATAAGGCTCTCGTTATCGCGCGCCCCTCAACTCTCGTACGTGACCAAGTCGGTATGGCCTCGCCCGTACGAAACACGCTTCCCCGGGCCAACTCGCAAGCTTTCGACCCATGCGTCGATTTCTAATTCAGGGTCGATAGTCTGCTGTCATACCCCTATGTGTTCTTTCCGTTCTTACGACCCCTATAGTTCCATTGTGGGTCAGTCGATAAATCGTCTTACCTGCCACTGCACACACACACACTCAGAACACACATTAAATAGCGCTACACTAAAAGATCATTTCATCATTCATTGTCATATATATATCTCAGTCAGTTGAGCATACATTACTTTTAATCATTTCCATTTGATACTTATCAATACAACGTATATCATCCAATCACTTTCGTTTCCTAGTTTCTCAGTCATTCTAGCATATATTTCATTTAATCATTTCTATTTCATACTTCTCAATACAACATATTTCATCCAATCACTTTCATAAAATAACATTCAAGAAAATTCTAAGGTTTCTATTTTAATTAGCCGGGTCACTTCAACTAGTGCCCTCAATAGTCGAAATCTGTCGAAAGTATTGAGGCGGGCATTACATACATTGCTTGAAGAGCACCAATGTCGCATGGTATTAAATGCACCGATGTGATTGGAACGATCGAAAACACTATATATTATTTTATGTTTGGTGAACAATGACTACTAACATTGTATTGTAATATCTATATTTAATTTTTATTTTGGTTAATTCCATTATTCATCATAAATTGAAATATTTTTTATAGTAGTATTTATTTGAATTTTAATGATTGCGTTTGGATATGATGTTTGGATTAATTTGTTATATCATAATTTTTTGCATCAATTGTAATATTTAATCATCCATATATTTAATCACCGATGTAACATTTCATGACATTGGAGAATGCAATAGAATAAAAAAATCATTTTATTATATATCAATAAAAGGCCCTTTGTCTTTCAAATGGGACACTATGTCTCATACATTATACAAAATGTCTGATTTTCATAGACAATTATTTCAAAATATACAATAGCTTCCATTAACATCCAAAATATATGGATTATCATTTTTTGTTGGACATGTTGTCAGTTCTCTAGCCACTTGCATGACTTGGGTTATTTGGCTGAATGTTTTGTTGATTTCCTCTTCTTCACTTTCCATCTACAAACATAAAAATAAAGTGTAACGAGTGTTTCTACATTAGTGGGAATAATGAAAATTAAAATAGACAGTATACATGAATGTAAATTGAATAACAATGTACCATATAAATAATTGAGTCCTGAATGATACACATTCTTTTAAAGCCTTCTACCAACAACTATTCTATTGGCTCCACTCCATACTTTGTTTCCTGCAAGTTTTATACCCCTTAAGAAACATATATTTACTACAAAGGAATTTTGTTGTCCTATCACTTATAAAATGAGATAAATAAAACAACATAGATACTTACAAATTCCATAATTAATTTTTGATACATCAACATATACTCACAACCCATACTTAACTCAATGTCAATCAATTTTTCTGGTGGATCTTCTTTGTATGCTAAAACCCGTTTGAAAACATCCAAGGATGGTCAGTGTAAAATAAAAAATAAAATATAAAGGTCACAACCAATATGAAATTGTAAGCTGTTATAAGGAAATCACAATTGCTCACAAACTTTTCTATCAAACCCTTTTTTCCATGTCATCTTGTCTTATGTGTTGAATGGGTTCCATTTTCTTTTATTTTCTGTGAAAAAACAATGAGAATATTGATTTTTATACTAAATTATTTCATTCAATAGATGTACATAATAGAAAAATTCAATGATCTCATACATTTGAAGCACGCTGTTGTTGAGATGGCTCCTCCCGTGATACAATTATGTCCATTTCCTTGACCATCTTCTTGTACACTTTTTTCGACATCTCCTACTGACATATTTCATATATCACCTAGTTCATTATTTAGGATTTTCATAATCTTCCTGAAAATGTAAAATGACATTAAAGCATTTTTATGCTAATATGAAAAATAAATATAGCATAATTAATATTAATAAATGAATGTTTTTCTAGTAGTAGGTACATATTCTATAAAAACATGTTCATGAATATTACTTTTTGAATGATTATTTTTTGTTTTTGCATATTTTTTCTATTGCAAGTCTGACATGTCTAATTGACCATTGCTTTAGAAACATCTCCTATAGTTTATATATAACTTGATTCTTGGAATCATTGGATTGATTTCTATACTGTAAGTGGAGAGCATGTCTATACGTTCTTTCCACTATATCCCTCATACTTTTATAAAAGTTTTTCCCTTTTCATTCACCTCTAGCACCACTCCATATGAGCTAAGGACCAATTCATCAACATTTAAATCATCCATAATTTGTTTTTTCTTATGATGACATTCCCTTCTGTTGCTGTTAGTCCTGACATAACATTCAACATATGTGAATTAGATTGTTTAAAACATATAAACTAATATTCTTAAGTACAATATTACTACAAATTCAAGAAAAAATTCATATTGATTTCTTTTTGATTCACCTAATTCATCCCTTTGCAACATTTCCATCAATGTTTTATGCTCTTCTACACTTAGATTGCAAATAATCTTATCAAGCTTCCTCATTTTTTGGCTCTGCATGACATACATTAACCAACACATATTAGTTAAACTTACATATTTAAACATGTTGATTTAATATAGAATTTACAAAGAGCTTGCTTTCTTTGCATTTTTGGATGTGCGCCCATCATCCCGATTGGAATTATCGTTCATTGAAATATTAACATGCGTTTTCTATAAATAAACATGGACCATTAAATATAGAACCTACTAAATATATTATACAAATAAATTACATATATTCAAACTAAAAAAAATAGTCTATCTTTGTGGTGCGTTTCAGTACACCAAACGCACCGGTGCACCATACTTGAACGCATTGTTTACAAAAACAAAATAAAAAATATTTACATATGCGTTCATCGGTGTGATATATTTGTTTTTAAGCATTGGTAATTAAATGATGTGTTAGTATATTTAACACATCAGTGCGTTATTACAACACTCCTGCACTGCAAATGCATAAGCATTATTTTACAAAGTTAAAATATGAAAAAAAAGAATAATATAGCCGACATTACTGGTGCGTTGTAGTTAAAAACACACCGGCGTGTTAAAGCAAATAGAGCACACTGAAAATTCTGTAAGTGTTTTGAGAAAAAAAATAAAAATTACAAGCCGACATAGTTTTTGGATTGGACACAAAAAGTAGCCCCAAGGCACACAATGCTTAAAACACAAACCCTTAAATCTAAAATACCTAAAAAGAAAGATCAAAATTATGAAACAATAGAGGGATTTAAACCCTAATGTAAAATTTTGCAGCCACATAAAACAAAAGGAAGCAATAACAAAATCAAGGTTCCAAAGTTGAATATAGTTATGATTTTTTTGGTATTCATTTGAAATTTAAATAGGAAAATAAATACATTATGCATTCTGATCAATAGCAAAAATTTACATAATTCAAATTTCTACTATGTAGGTTTTTTTTATTCATGATACTTACAAATTTCGATATTCAAAATACTATAGTTGCTCCAAACTCCTCCCCAGTAAGTCTCTCTTCCAGAATTCTCCCTTTGAAATTTCAGTAGAATAATGAAATAGCGGTTCGAAATTTTTATTTATAAACACTCTATAGAATTATGTTTTGACAATGATTTTTCTGCTCCTTTTTTAGTTTATGGAAAAATAATTCGTGCGATTTTTTTTTATTCCCAGGATTTCAGTGTGCATGTTACACTGGCGCATCGGTGTGTCCTAACATGAAACTCAACGTATCTATATTTGTTGAAATTTTCATGGCATACCAATGTGCCATAAAGATATGCATGCACCGGTGTGCTTCTATTTTCTAGATGCACCGTGGTGGCATACAACATAATTTTTTTTAAAAACATATCTTGTTGTGGTGCGTATTAAGAATATAGATGCATTGGTGCACCTTGGTATACAAAGTGCACCGTTCTCAACAATATTGAAAAATGCATCGATAACTATCCGCTATTCAATATAGCAGATATTTTCATTTCCAAATAATTTTGCGGGTGTTCCCAAATGGTGCATATGTGGATTTGCTGCACCGGTGCATTTTGGTTGTTGGAACGCATCAGTGCGTTATATTATTATGGTGCACTAGATAAATTAAAAATACCTATGAATTTCTGTTTCAACTCATAATGATATATTCATCTCAATTGTTCTTTTAGGATTCAACCACAATAATTACAGTATTTCATAGTATACATATGTTGCTTAAACTCACCTTATTCTTACAAAATGGTTTCAAAACTATATTGGAAGTAAGATTGTAATATGGTTCTCAAAATTTATTTTTCGGACTCTACACATGTATTGATTGTTGATTTGACTCAAATGTAGGGAGAAAAGTTTATAATATCAAATGGCCAATTTTTCAAATTCCAGCTCATTGCATATTGTTCAAAGTTTATTGGGTTCTCCCTTTCCATCTCCAATAAGTTTAGATTTATTTATATTTTTATGATTTAATTGAATTTATTTTACTTATCCATGCAAGTCTAAATAACAATGTATTCTATTTTGCAGGATCCTAATCCAGGATTAAGTTCAGATGCACAAGATATTCCACTAGTTCCAAAACACCCTAAGTTGTTACCAGGGGAAAGATACTGCAAGTAGTTGGTAGATGAAAATAGGCAACTGCTTTACCCTACCAATTGTAACATGCCATCTTCCATCCACAATCCTGGGTCATCAGTGGTAATTCGTCATGAGATGGATCTCTTTTATGACATCCTAGTAGTATGTGGTTGTTCAAAATGTCAAGGATTGAAGGAGAACCCTCGGCGTGTCACAATTACCCATTATACTAATGATCAATTGCCCAATGTTTATGGTCTAATACCTCCTACTGCAATAAAAAATCCAATAGGTGATATAGAAAATACACGTAGAAACACTTCCGTATGCTCATTTTAGGAAAAGTTGGAAGCAAAAAAAACTATGTTTCGTCCTAAATTGACTAACGCCTCTGCTTCTATTCAGTCAACTAAAAGTTCTAGTTATCCAAAGTATGATATCATTGCCACGCAAAATATCTCTACTAGGATATCCAAAAAGTTTCATGATTTGAGATAAAAAATTTCCAAGTACACACGAAGGTCGGTCTAGTTACTGGAGGGTAGCGATGACTTCTCTCTTTCCGTGAATTTGCAAAGTAGATATCAAAATTGTTACAACTGTACTTTGTATGGTGCTTGGCGGTCTTCTTTACCTGTACTTGATGTTGTAACTGAATTCTCATTTTGTGGTTTTATCATTACCAAGTCTAAGATAGATGTTGCAACCTTGGGTTGTTTATCCTTTCACATGTACTCATTCCTCCCAAACAGTCAGTAGCAATTATGCCATTTCGCGGTCTTATCTATTGTCAGTCAAATTACTTGAATATTGTTAAATACAAACATAGCATTTCCATGTATAGTATGTGCATGAATGGTTATGTTTTTGAAAACTTTAGTTCAGGAAGAACCTGTTATATATCGATGGTCATCCATGCACTCATGGGAATATTGCAGGGTTCATAAATAGTTCTAGGTGCTCTTTATTTTTTGCAAATTGTTGATTTGAGGAACACTTCAATGAATATGAGTTCTTTATGAAAAGGAAAGCGTCCATATTTGTTGTTGTGCATGCAATACATAGTTTGTTTCCCGGTGCCGAGTTGTTAATAAATTATAACTTGTGTAGACCACCAACCGCTCGTTAGAGACGCCTTGCATTGGGACTACCTTTAGACGTACCCTTGGGGCGTAAGACACATAAATTGATTAATTGTATATTTTAATTTTAAATGGGATTGATGTTAATGTACTTTTCAATTTGAACTTTTGTTTTATAAATTGTTTGCGGTTGAACATTACTATTGGAATAAATTCTCATGGTTTTGTAACAATTGTTTGGTATAATGTTGGAACAAACCAATTGCATTGTGCTTACTAATATCATCGATGTGATGTTCAATATTTTTAAAATTAGGTTTTTAATGATGAGCGACCTGTCTATCTTCCTTTTTGCACCCCACTTCAATGTCAAATCGAGAGAAGGATACAAAAAGAGTGCAACTCAGAGAGTAAGAATACCAAGCATGGTTGAATAAACCACCTATTCAATTCCCATTGCGTCCAGACTCACCAATTAGGAATGCCTACAATAATAGTAGTTATTCACATGTTTTCAATGGAGGTAATGAAATAGAGGTTGGTATGGATGAGTTATTATGACATATGATTGCCATGGATGCAACGTTGTTACATACATTCTATGACAATGAGCCAGGGGATGACGCTTGTATCAATGATACCTACTTAGAATGCCTTCAATAGATTTCCACCGCCCCCCTCTTTGGACGTGGCCTGTAAAAGTATACACAGTTGCAGACAACAGTGTTACTATACAAGTTGAAAGCAATGTATGTCATGTTAGACGCGTGTTTCTCGACACTTTTGAGGTAACTGACCATCAAATCCCTTATATTTTGAGGAATCTTGTCACACATTCAACATTGAAAATGATCGATTTTATGAATGTTAAATGACATTGTACATTTATATTTCCCACTCACTGTAGGTTATTCAAAGATAAGGTACTTCTAAGTGATAATGTTCTTCTCGATAGCTGGGAAGAGGCAAAGAAAATGTTGAAAATGTTGGGTGTTGAGTACATATCATATCATGCGTGTGCCAATGATTGTATTATATATAGAGGAAAATTTGCAGACAAAGAGATATGTCCAAAATGTGGGCATGACAGGTACCAAAAATCGAGAAACAAGGCTAAAGAACATGGTCCTACTCATAAGATATTGAGGCACATGCCTATAATCCCAAGGATTCAAAGGTTTTTTTCACTACAAAGAATTAGCTATGTTGTAGGGATGGCATGCCTTGCATTGAATTGAGTAAGGAGTTATGAAAATGGGAATAGAACAAGGAATTCAGAAATTGATTCCATCAATAAATACATTCTTTACAACCCGAAGGAAACACACCATTTGGTTGCATTTTATGAAGAGAAGAGGAAATGGGAAATTGACAAGAAATAATTTAGATGGTTGAATGGTAGAAGCATGCCTTATCTAGATCATTTAAAATAAAATATGACAATGATTTGTACCAACGATTGGGTTGCTGACCAAGTCAGAGAGAAATATGGTGCATCTGGTCGTTACCTGTATGCTGAGGAGGATGCACTAAACATAGGGATCAGGTGCAACAACTCAATAATAATATATTTCTGTTATACATTTCTAACTTTATAATGTACCTTTGAATTATATCATCTATATTTTATATATTAATGGTTGGTTTATTAGACATATGACACCATCATTTGTTCACTTTTTTATAGGTGCATTTGTTCCCATCTATGTGGGAATATGGGCATCATTTTTGCACTGAGGATGTTGATGATCCATGTCTTACGCAAGACTGTGGAGTGGAATTCAAGTTCAACCAATCTAGTCATGGTAGCCACCATGATTGTTGGCAAGGGATAGATCCGTAAGAAGTGTGGAAGTTGACATATGCGAAAGGGTCATTCCGCAGAAAAAGGACCTTTCGCCGTTTTTGCGGAAGCATAAGATTTGTTAGATTAGTCAAGTCAGTCATGTGGACCATTTTGTAATAGAATAGAAGAATATAAATAGAGTAGGATTGTAAGCCTAAGGGCATCGAAGTTTTGGAGATTGATCTGATTGTTTGGGTTTTGCTTTGGATCCGCAACATGATGTACTGGAGGTTTCTGCGAGGTTAATTCCGCAGGTTTGATGAATGAATGAAGATGTTCGGTTATGATATGAATTCTGTCTTTGTGCAAATGATGCGATGATGAATAATGGGTTTTGTGAATGTTTTTCTGTTGATTAATGCGCATATGTCGTTGAGTATGTTCTGAATGTATGTGTTAGAAATTGTGAATGATTTAAGATGCGAAGGACAAGCTAAGCATATGTTATGAATATGCTAATCTCTGGTTAATGTGAAAGTAAAGTGTGCATATCCTCTACACAACTGTGGAAACTTGGTTCCAGCAGCCATCTTATCCACCTCGAGTGAGACTGCACTTGCTCCGCAAGTGTTGCTGGGAAGGGTTACACCTTTCCGGGCCGGTGTATAAGGGAGTTTGGGTTGATAGTTTGTTGGCGACAGTGCGGAGTGAATCCCTATCGATAGAATCTGTGTCAACAAATGCTTCTATTTCTGGGACCCTAAGGAAGAAGAAAAGAGGATATGCTATGGCACCCGACAAAACCATAGATCCAAGAGTGGTTCAACAAGAAGGCAGAGGAGTTCGCAGAAAGTGATAAGCGAGATCTTGAACATACAACGACTAGTTGGTTAGAAAGATACATCTATTAAGATATTCACAAAATATTTTTTAGCGAATTCTCGGTGTTATTGCATGAGTGGATAACATAGTTGACGTTTCACAAGAACCATTGTTAAGAGACTGAACCAGATTGTTGGACTCCAGAGTTGGTGCGACAGCTGAAGCGAGTCGATAACAAGGTATCGCGAGCTGTCAATTTTTGGGTAGACACTATCCTCGAAGGGTATGTAACTGAGTTCATGGTAGATACCATCAAGTCATACAACGACGTCAAAAGAAATTTATTCAGGGGACCAAGGGGAAGATTCTTGTCATCATTAAAATTGTGGATTAAAATGCTTGTCTGCGAAAAAGGAATATTGAGGATGTCTTCTGATGAGTAGAAGAATTGGTGTGCGAGGGTGAAGGTATCGCGTAAATGCGAGTTTGACGGAAAGATGTGGTAGATGGACATGAGCGACGATGAATTTGAAAGGGCAGTTGATGAAGAGTGTGGTCTCTTAAGAAGTGGAGCAATATTCCAACATCCTGAGAAGAAGAGGAGGACTGATAGAGGGTCTCCTAAGAGGACCAGAACAAAGAATCGCGAGATAGGCCCACAGGGGAGGAAGCGACCTCATTGCGGAGAAGATGTCGACTAGGCTACCCCAGAGGCAGAAGGAGGTCAGATCGTAAGTTACCATGTACCTTCGACCCCACACATTACTCTGAATTTCATAGGAAGAAATCTAAACTATTCATGGAGTTTCCCTACGTGCAGTGGCAAGAGTAGTGCTTTAGTGAACAACAACACTAGCAATGTTAGGATGGAAGACGAGGCAAAGATGCCCACATTTTAGGGGAATAGGACCGAGGATCCTGAATAGTATTGGTTTAGATGCGAAGCAGTCTAGACTGTAAAGCAGGTCCAGTACGATGCTATAAAGATGGGATAGTTAGCGATGACCCTTAGGGGTCAACCGTTAGACTGGTACATGAAGTTTGTAAAGGTTCCGGTGGGAACAATAACTAAAACATTGGAGCAGGTCAGAATGGTGATGATTGATGAATTTACAAAACCGAAATCTAAGTCGCAATATGTCATTGAGCTTAAGGAGATTAAGCAATTCCCGAATGAGTCAGTGTGGGAATTCGACCAGTGATACAAGACATTGATAGTGAAAGTGAGATTTCCGATAAATGAGCTGCAACATAAAGAATGGTTCATCGTAGGAATACTATCACATATCCGAGGACCATTGATGCAACAAAAAGTCGCAACACAGGAAGAGCATTAGAAATCGCGATGAGGCTAGAGCCTTCACCGATCGACGAAGTAGGAATGGGAATGGACATAGTTCAGGCACAGTTGGCCAACTTAACACTTAAATTGGAGGATATCAAGAAGGGTAAGGAGAACCGTGGAGACATATGGTGTACCATATGCAGAGGTGAGGGGCACCATAAGGACAATTGCCTAGAATTCTGGGAGTATTTACAGGAGGGGGTGCCAAACCCACTTTGTCAAGGAGGAATGCCATGGTGTACTGTCTGTCAGACTAGAGGGCATCGAACGGAGGAGTGCGTATATCTGCAAAAGATGGTATCAAAGCCGACAAACTTATACTGCAAGTTTTGCCGATCGGTTGACCATGATGAGAAGGACTACAGGGGCTATGACCTGCTGCAAGATCGAACAACTGACACATATTTTATGAAGGGAGAAGAGCCGTCGGTGGTGCAGCAGCAATCGCAGTATAATCAACCGTATCAATATGACCAAGGGAAATATGGGCACCTGCAGTATCCACCACCACCGTATGGCCAGCCGCAGTATGGGAAACAATAGTATCAACAGTCGCAGTACGGACAACCGCAGTACCAACAATATGGACCGCCACGTGGAGTTTTTGGGGGAGGATTTCATGGGGGCCGAGGTGCAGGTATGGGACGCAAAGGAGTTGCTGGATGAGGAAAAGGTCCAATCATCTGTTACAATTGTGGACAACAGAGGCACTACCAAAGAGACTGTCCAAATCCGGCGCCGCAGTGTACAGACTGCAGTGTTGTAGATAATAGTGTAGAAGACTGCCCCTAGCTCATTGCGAAATGGAAAACCAAGCATCCACCCCAGAACCAGAACCAAAATAATCAGAATGCACTATCAGCTGTACAGAGGATATCGACGGAAGCCAGAAGTAGCCATGCGACGATTGGCATAGTGACAAGAGTAGGGGCAGTAACAGGCGACGACAGGTCACACGCCAATGTTAGAACAACACAAACACAACGAAAGAAGGTCACCTTAGATGTCTAAG
This sequence comes from Larix kaempferi, assembly GCA_027924585.1. Classification (NCBI taxonomy): domain Eukaryota; kingdom Viridiplantae; phylum Streptophyta; class Pinopsida; order Pinales; family Pinaceae; genus Larix; species Larix kaempferi. Next base: position 11,738,153 of record BSBM01000619.1, on the reverse strand, counting down.
CGGAAAGAGATGTCTTCTTAAAGGCACAAGAGGCAATAAGGAATAGGAGGAAACCACCTCTTGAGGAATAAATTTATGACATGCCACTGACATTCGACTCAATAAAGTCGCGAAGGAAGGCAAACACCCTGGGAGCCTTCTTGGAAAGTTGCCTGGACTTGGAAAAATACCCCGACGCACTGGAAGAAATAGCTAGTATACTGCGATGATGGGGAGGCGCATGACTGGAACAGAGAGTTAATCGCATACATAAAAGGAAGATAGGTAGGGAGATGCGGATGTCGGCACAAGTCAGAGAATTTGATGTCGACTCCATCATTTTGGATTTGGGTTCGGATGTGAATATCCTGACTAAATAGACATGGGAGACAATGGGAAAACCGCAAATGACTTGGTCATGAGTACAGCTGCGACTGGAGAACCAGAGCAAGGTCACTCCGCTCGGTTGGTTATGTTAACTTTCGGTTGAAATTGAAGGGCTCAAAACGTATGCAGATTTCGATGTTATTGAGATCATGGATAACACCAGTCCCTATCCGGTACTGCTCAGAATCGGCTAGGCCATAGAGAATCAAGAAATCATCAACTTTAAGAAAAAGATAATTTTGTTCAAGAATCAGGAAATGAGGGTCATCGCACCACTGGATCCTGCGGAAGGGTTGCGCTATACAGAACCATCCAGAGATGAGGTTACATAAGGATGGGACAATTTGTACAACATGTCTGAGGATTATGTTAATCCCACCATGAATGGAGAATTAGGATGGCGCAGTGACAGATCAACATCCTCTGATTCATATGAGGCCCTTGAGAATTGGTAGAATCGGATGCATGAAGTGTCCTTTCGAAGATGTGCGTGGATAACACAGTCCCTGCGAATGGTAGCCACAGAGGACTATGTGTTACCCACCTATGAGGGATTGTCCACTTTGAACACATTTCTTGCAGAATTTGAGGAAAAAGTGTTGGAACCTCAATGCCTCCTGGCCCTAGAGGAAGCCCTGAAGGCTACTCCCGTGCAATGGTGGACAGCGCATAAATCAAACATTACATCTTGGCCACTATGTCGAAGCCTCATGGAGGTTCGGTTTGGCAAAGCCATGAAGGACGACCATTTGCAATATGACGGAAAGGGAGACCCGAAGGCGCATCTAAATGCTTGTTAACAGCAATGGGGATAGAGAGCACACCAGGAATGGGTACACGCATTCGTACACACGTTGGACGAGGTACCACAAAGCTGGTATGTCGTAGCAGAACTGCAACGTGGGATAACATCTTGGGAACAGCTTACCATTGGCTTCAGCCAATCATTCTCATCCTCAGACGAAAATCCCTTAGCCCACACTGTGTCACAGGAAATCCATGAAAAAATAACTGAAGTTGCACAGACTGGACAATTGATGGTACTCCAAAAGACTGCGACACCAGAAATAAGGCATTGCAACGTTGCCGAAGAGCCTGAAGATGATGATGACCCCAGAGATACATATGTATCGTCAACAAAGTACAGCTGGTCAATCCACAACCACACCAACTAGAACTAAGACACAAGCAATACTTTCCAATGGCGATAGGCAAAATGATCACAACAGAACCACCAAAAAATGACATTGAGAAGTACACAACAATGACCCAGCGAAACTGGCGAAGGTTGGCCATAGCAGAGAAGCCAACGATACGACGACGTGTCAACACAACGGTACTCGCTGTGCTGATGTAAAAAAGAAAAATAAAAATAAAAAGATGTCGATACACTATAGGCAAGTCGGAAGCTGCCATGATGTGCGATGGTCTAATACGGCATTAAAGGTAATAAAGGCCGCAGTTATACCACACTGGACGATGTCAAACCCAAGAACACCGGGAGTCAATATCCAATGAATGCAATGGATTTTGTGAATCCCGATGAGATTTGGCAATTATGACCCATGAACGGATGGATACTATCGGCCAGTATATAAGAGGTGACGGGGAAACATGTTCAACTACTTTAGTATTCCAAGAGCCGAATGGAAGTGTATGTGTCTAGCACCAACACTGAGAGACCACAGGCCACCCCAATTGTGCAGGAGTAGCTTGAAGTCATGTCTAGAGTCCCACACAAGAAAAATGGAGTGCGACTCGACCCCCCGACACTAGTCGGGAGAAAAAGAAAGGCACCCAGTCATCCGCAAGATTTACGCATGACAATGCAGGGCCCTCAGCTGCTGAAGCTATGCAAGATGGATACGATGGCCCCATGCTCTCAGAATACATTCCACCCCGTTGGGCGGGGGCGCCCACGCTGCAGATCAATAAGAACGAAAAATACTCCCTTGCAGTCGCACCGGTACCCCCAGGGGTTACTGAGAGTGGGGATATTACCGCCAAGTTGCAGAGGTTACAATACAATGACCATGGCCTAGCTAAGTTTAAAGAGTAAGTGGAAGCTTATGAGGACGTCCCCCATGTAGGAGGCTTGACTACGAAGGAACCTAAGAAGTGGGCATTGGGATTGGCACGATTAGGGTTTCTTAGCATCACCCTCCTATCGCATTTTGGGCACCTAGCATAGGTCAACGCATGTGTCAAGCAACTCCTTGCATTATTCCATGACAGATCCCTTTGGTTGCATGAGAGAACCCCAGTCATAGTCGACCACATTGCCAGAATCACAGGCCAGCCTCAAGAAGGATCCAACCCTTAATAGTTTTTCCAGGGTAAGGACAATGACAAGAAATTAGCCAAATAACTGGCCATAAATTATGGTGTAGAGAAAGAATCCCGAGGCTACTTGATCAATACAATTAACAACCAAGCAGTCAGAGTAGCAGTGAAGATACTTGCGATCAAAGTAACACGAAAAAACTGACCGCTACAATGTAATTCTGGTGTCCTTGCAGCTGCGGAATGGTGCAATGCAGGAGAACAAATGAACTAGGCTTAGTTCCGGCTACATGAATTGACCGAGGACGCATATGACGCACAGGAAAACGGACAACCATTCACATATTCGTGGTTACTCCTCCTCATTTCCTTAAAAGCATGGAGGGAACTATACGACTATCAGGGGGTGGATCCCACAGAACCGCGAGTGTGAGATGGTGCACGGTACCAGAATTTATGGGCGACCACTGACAAAGAACGATAGAGGGAAAATATTATCCAGTTTTATATTTGGCTCCAAAGGATGCAGATGGATGCACAGATGATACCGCGGATCACACTGAAAGTTGCGACAAAGTATCAACCCATCGCCCAGGTATCCATCGAAGCACACACGATTTACCTCCAGGCCTGCGCAGATCCGACCAAACAATGGACGAGGACACAATACAAGATCACCGAAGCCGAGCTTGAAAACATCATCACCAACTGGACAGAGGAATGGAAGGTTCCTACAGATCCAAAGGACATTGAAAAGGATCAGGCAACAGGATGACAAGACCCGACCAAGAACGACGAAGCTTCCGCCAACCAGAAGGAGAATGCAGAATCGGAGACCGAGGCGAAGGACCAGATGGGAGAGTCTGGCCACGACGAGGCGTCCACAGCCAACACCCTAACAGATTCGGAATTGGACCTCCAACAAGAAGAACGGAGGATGAAGAAGAGAATGGACCATGATGACAGTAGCACACAGGCAGGGCTCACTGCGCAATAGGTCGACAGATTGTTGGACAGTATTACGCAGATTGTAGAGAGGAACCGCTGAAAGGTCACACAATATTCTACGGACAATTTCCAGTACATCAGGGAATTATTAAACACTATGGCGAATACAATAATCAACATCAAGGTACCACACAGAGACATCCAACAAAACCTGTTGACTCCCAGAGTCGAGGTAGAAGTGGGAAACCAGAAATGCATAGTCCAATTTGAAACCCAAACCTTTTTGATAGGAGAGGATACCTTGGACCTCGAGATTCAGAAGGTTGATCTAGCAATGATCGATTTCAATTTACTCCCAATGTTGACACTACATCGAGTCCAAGCGGCAACAAGTGCAAAAATCTACGACCGCGAGGTTGTGATGCACAATAAGATGGTTGAGTAAATGAAACAACTATAACACAGCGAGATGGAGGCACAACAACTTCGAGATAAACACACCGTAGTACTAGCTGCGCAAGTACAGGCTATCGAGGAGAAGGCACAATTAGCAAAAGCTCTGGCTGAGAAGGAAAAATTCATCGCAGAGCAAATGATAGCATTCACTGCGAAGGAAAAGATTGGAGAGGAATGGACAAGGTTAGAAAGAGCACTTGCAAAGGCATGTGAAACAATGGCGCTAGATCCAGATGTCACCTCGGAAGCTTAGGCTATTATGTTAGGAGTCACCATTACTGAGCTCAAGAAGGAAAATGTGGAGCTCTATACCAGAGTGACACCCAGCACACCGCCAACACAGGTTCAAAGTCGACAAACGGCGATATAGGAAGCAGTGGTAGAGATTCAGGAAATGGAACAGGCAACACAGAAAGTGGCAGTAAGTCTTACAGAATTCTGGGATAGATTGGTTGAGGATGACCAGTTAACTGCACTGAAGAGAATGCTCCGTGAAGCCAAATAGCAGCTAGTAACGTTTAAGGGATCGTTTAAGGCGATACCCACAATGATGCGGATGGCAAAGACTGTGGAACTACAAAGTATGAAGCAGCGAGCTGAGAAAGCCCACAAAAGGAAGCAACGATGAGCTGCACATTTGGACGAGATTCAAACAAAGGCTGAAGCCCTCATAGCAAGAATAGTTACAGAGATGAAACAGGTACAAGAGAAATTATAGGAGGTATGACAGAAGGTATGCGACCACCCAATGGAGCAGCTGGTGATATAAAGTGCACAGCTCCGAGCATCAGTAAAAGAGATAGTTGACTGGATCCGGACCACCTATGATGATTTCCAACAACAGTACAATAAACTAGCAGTGTCCAGCTGAGGTGGCTCGGGATGAGCCACAATATTGTGTTGGGGGCCTGTTGGCATGGGATAGATCCACAGGAAGTGCGGAAGACGATAGATGCGAAAGGGTCATTCCACGGAAAAAGGACCTTTCGCCGTTTTTGCGGAAGCATAAGATTTGTTAGATTAGTCAAGTCGGTCATGTGGACAATTTTGTAATAGAATAGAAGAATATAAATAGTGTTAAGTTTAAACTAATTTGACTAGCAAGATCACTGAAAGAAACACAATCACAAGATAAACAAAGATTTTACCTTGGGAAACCCTCATGGGATAGAAAATCCAGCAAAGCTTTCCTCAATAAGATGATCAACCAAATACAAGATGTAGTCCAAGACTAGAGCTCCTTCTCTACCTCCTATGCAGACCTCTCTCTCACTTGTGCGCTACTTTCTGAGTGATGGAAGTGTGTGATAAGTGAGGAGCATCCTCCTCTACTTATACTTGTTTCCCGACTAACTTTTTTACCCTATGGGGCCGACCTCTCCTAAGAGGGTCTAATAACCCCTAATAAATTAACTCAGGGCGGACTCCCACATGGGAGATCTAATAACTCTAGTTACCACAATCCATCAGAGGAATAAACATCTCCAGATATACAATAGGGTCACCTTAGAGGGATGAAACATCTCTCGAATAATAAAGTACAAATATAATATTCTTAGAAGTTACAATATTCAACACTCCCCCTTAACGAGAAGGATATTATAACAACATCTGCAGGAGCAAGGAGTCATTGACTACATGATACATGACACATCTATAAATCATTGGAAGCTTTAATACATCATCATCAGTAACTCAAGTAGTTATTGGAACATATTCAAAATATTCAATACTGGAACATCAACATCGTCAGTACTGAGTCTTCATCTTCTGCAACACTCAAACAACATCATCATCATCGGATCCTCTGATCAACAGCATCATCTGGATCTCTCGATCACGATGAGCAGCATTGTCAACATACGATCATCAGCATCGTCATCATCTCGATCTATAGCATTTGGATCATCTCCTTGATCTACAGCATTTGGATCATCATCTCGATCTACAACATCTGGATCATCATAGTAGCATACTCTGCAATGCACACGATCCAATTACAGGATGATCAATCCTGCTCACTTTTAAGACATAGGTCCATGGATGATACAATCTAGATCAAGTTCCAGGATGATCAATCCTTATCACTTTAAGACAAGTCTCATGTCTAGGGACGATGCAATCCCAATCACATACCTTTTGAACCAAATGTTCACGGACGATGCAGTCCTCTCACGTACCTTTTGAATCAAAGTTCACAAACAATGTAGTCCTCTAACGTACCTTTTAAACCAATGTTCACGGACGATGCAGTCCTCTCACGTACCTTTTGAACCAATGTTCACAGATGATGCAATCCTATCACGTACCTTTTGAACCAATGTTCACGGACAATGCAGTCCTCTCACGTACCTTTTGAACCAATGTTCACGGACGATGCAGTCCTCTCACGTACCTTTTGAACCAATGTTCACGGACGATGCAGTCCTCTCACGTACCTTTTGAACAAATGTTCACGGATGATGCAGTCCTCTCACGTACCTTTTGAACCGAGGTCCAGGGACGATGCAATCCTCTCACGTATCTTTTGAACCAATGTTCACAGATGATGCAGTCCTCTCACGTACCTTTGAACCGAGGTCCAGGGACGATGCAGTCCTATTACGTACCTTTTGAACCAAAGGTTCACGGACGATGCAGTCCTCTCACGTACCTTTTGAACCGAGGTCCAGGGACGATGCAATCCTATCACGTACCTTTTGAACCAAAGGTTCACGGATGATGTAGTCCTCTCATGTACCTTTTGAACCAAAGGTTCATGGACGATGCAGTCCTCTCACGTACCTTTTGAACCAAGTTCTAGGGACGATGCAGTCCTATCACGTACCTTTTGAACCAAAGGTTCATGGACGATGCAGTCCTCTCACATACCTTTTGAAATAAAGGTTCATGGACGATGCAGTCCTCTCACGTACCTTTTGAACTGAGGTCCAGGGACGATGCAGTCTTATCATAAATTTTTGGAGACATATGTCTACGGATCAATTCTGGGACCGAAGTACGGGGAAGATACAATCCCCATCTGTCCACCAAGGACTTCATTCTCGAAGACATTTGTCTACGGATCAATTCTGGGACCGAATTTCGGGGAAGATACAATCCCCATCTATCCACCAAGGATCATACATCAACCTTCCTGTCGGCATCACAAATATAGGTATCCACATCATCGACCTCACTGTCGATGCAGGCAATCTCATCATCAGTGACCACATCACTCCTCCTTTCAAGGAGGGTCCTTCTGAACTACACCAAGCTTGTCTCGAAAATACTCAAACTTTACTCGAGACAGAGGTTTGGTCAATATATCAGCAATTTGTTCATCAGTGCTCACATATTCGAGCTTGATAGTTCCTTTCTGCACCATATCCTGTATATAGAAATATCGGATCTCTATGTGTTTTGACTTATCATGGAACATTGGATTCTCTGTCATCTTGATACAAATATGGTTGTCACACATGATCACAGTGGGATCCATCTCTAAGTCAAATAGTCCTGATAATAGTTTTTGAAGCCATACTGGTTCCCAACTAGCAGAGCAAGCAACTATATATTCCACTTCAGCTGTACTGAGAGCCACATTAGACTACTTCCTGCTAAACCACGATATCATGGCAGATCCAAGACAATAACATCCACCTGATGTACTCTTCCTGTCTGAAACACTTCCTGCCCAATCAACATCTAAGTAACCATGCAATCTGAAATCATGATCTCCAAGATAATGTAGACCAAAATCTATCGTACCCTTTAGATACCTCATCACATGATTTGCAGCTATTAAGTGAACTCTTCTAGGTTCCACTAGATACTGAAGCATATGTCTGGTCTAGTATTTGTTAAATACATCAATGACCCAATGATCTGTCTGTATAGAGTCACATCCACTAACTCTGATGAGTCATCAACTAATAACTTCAAGTTGGAGTCCATGGGGGTGGCCATGGCTTTACACTCCAACATATCGAATCTTTTCAAAATCCCCACAGCATACTTACCTTCATTTAGAAAGATTCCTTTTGGGTCTTGCCATACTTCCAGACCTAAGAAGTAGTGCATCAATCCGAGATCTTTCATCTCAAATTCTGAAGAGAGCTTCTTCTTGCTTTTTCTAATTTGTTTCTCATTTCCAGTCAGAAATAGATCATCTACATACAACAATAATATAACAGGTTCATCATCTATAAATTTGAGATAAAGATTAGGATCAGCTTTACTCTTGGTAAATCCCATGCTTGTCAAGAAACTGTCAATTCTTCCGTACCAAGCTCTGGGAGCTTGCTTCAATCCATACAAAGCCTTTTTAAGCTTGCATACATGTGTTCTTCCATATTTAACCTCTAATCCTTGTGGTTGTTCTATGTACACTTCCTCTTCAATCACCCCATTCAGGAAGGCTATCTTAACATCCATCTGGTGTAATTTCCATTTCATCATAGATGCAAGTGCCATGATAGCTCTAATGGAAGTGTACCTAGCAACTGGTGCAAATGTTTCTTCATAGTCAATTCCCTCCTTTTGAGAGAATCCTCTGGCTACAAATCTTGCCTTATATTTTTCAATGCTACCATCTGCAACATGTTTTATCTTGAATATTCATTTGGAAGATACCACACTTTTATCTTTTGGTTTGGGAACTATATCCCAAACATCATTCTTCATTATTGACTGGTATTCTTCTGTCATTGCTTCTACCCGCTCTTTCTTTTGAACTAATTCTTCATATCTAGTAGGTTCTTGATCCACAAGATCACACATCAAAGCCACATAGTTGGATACTGGCTTTGGTTTCTTCCTTTCTCTAGTGGAGCCTTCAGGAGCTCCATACTTTTTAGCTCCTTGAATAATGTCTCTGGCCCATGTTGGCCTTATTTTTCTTGATAAGTTTGTAATGGGGGGTTCTTGTGGTTCTAACATGTCATGGTATTTTGGTGTAACATCTTCAGGGATGGGTATCGCCTCTGTGATTCTGGGAGGTGCATATTCTTCATAGACTTCTTCATGTTGACACTTCCTAGATCTCTTGAGAGCTGCTTCTTCATCAAATGTAACATCTCTACTTATTTCCATGTGATGAAAAATTGGGATGTAAATTCTGAATACTTTGGATGATTCACAATATCCAACAAATATTCCCTTCTTCCCAGAAGGATCCAACTTGGTTCTCTTTTCTTTTGGAATGTGAATGTACACTGGACATCCAAATATTTTGAGATGACTTACCTCAGGATTCTTTCCTATGAACACTTCTTCTGGAGTCTTGAATTCAGGAGCACTATGGGATAGTCTATTTTGTACATAGACTGCTGTCCTAGCTACTTCAGCCCATAGATACATGGGTAGGTCTCATGAACAAGGGAAACTTATGGATGGCCCTTGAGTTTGTATAGACCTCCTTCCTCTTCACCAATGACAATTGCATCCTCAATTGATTTTCCTTTGGGCCACATAAGTACTTGTCCATCTATGAATGCAACTCTAAAGCCTTTCTTATCTAGAGCTGCGATAGAAAGTAGGTTCTTCTTCAAACCTGGTACATATAAGATTTCTTTCATCTTCAATGGTGTTCCAAAATCAAGCTTGTAGCTTGCTTCATCAATTCCCTTGATGGGATATTGATAATCATCTCCTAGAGATACCTTTTGTGGAGAGGTCTTTTCTTCAAGTCTTGAGAGAGTTTTCTTTTGACCTATCATGTGCTTTGAAGCACCACTATCAATGAGCCATGTATCTTCTCCAGGTGTTACAGACCCAGAGAGTGCAGAAAATAGAACATATTCTTCTGCATCTTCTTTCTTTACTTTAGATCTTTTCTTTCGAGGCCTTTCCTCTTCTTCTTCTTCACTATCATCTTCTACCATATGTGCATGATGTCTTTTGTGAACAAACTTCTTCTTCTTTGTTTGTGAAGTACAATTTCTAGCAATGTGTCCTAGTTTAAGACAATTGTAACATTGGACCGTGGAGAGGTCTCTTTCTGAGTTTGTTCCTCTTCTCCTTTTAAATCTATGGGAAGGTTGAGACTCCTTGTGGTCATCTTTCTTGAAGTGACCCTTTCTTCTTCTTTTGGTGTGAGTAGCCAAAGCTTGGTCATCCTCCTTAAGAAGGGATTCTCTATTGGCTACCCTAGCTTCTTCTTGAATACAGTCCTCCCATACCACATCAAACTTCATACTATCTTTTCTGGCACACATAGTTTGGATGAATGACTCCCAGGGTCTAGTGAGACCATTTAGAGTAGTCATAACTAATTCATCTTATCAAGGGTATCTCCAATGGCATCTAGTTGTTCCTTGATTTGGGAAACCCTTGAGAAATAGTCTTGACTAGATTCTCCTTTGATCATTTTGGTACTCTTCAACTGAGATCTTAGGTTCATCTTCCTGTTGATGTTCCTTCCTTCATACATTCTTCCTAGGGCATCATACATTTCCTTAGGAGTATTTTTGGATGCCACTCGGGGAATCAAGTGGTCCTTGATAGAATCAGCAATGATTCTCTTTGCCCTAATCAAGTCCTTTCTGTACTTCTCTTTAGCTTCATCCTTTGTAGGTTCTGCAATCTCATCTTTGATATATTGGGAAAGATCATTCTCTTCAAGAATGAGACCAATTCTATATTTCCATGCTCGGAAATTTTCTATATCCTCTAGCTTGTCTTCAAGCTTAGTACTTGGGGCCATCTTGCCCAGGGGGTCACCAAAAATTGAAAAATTCCAAAAATGAAAAACTGACCTTACTAGGAGATTGGCTTGACTGAGGTGAGGTGACTGATGTACTTACTTTTTGGAAACTTCAATTTTTCAGTCTCCAAACTTGACCAGCGAACTTCGGACCTGCTGTAGAATTCTGGTTCTGGTTTTCCACACTTTTTGTCAAACTAGGGTTTGACTTTCCCGGAGTTCTACCCAACCAAAAAGTTCGATCTAGGGCTCAAATGTTAGATTTTGAGAAGGGCTATTTAGCCATGTAATCAAAATCTAAAAATACTAACTTTTGCAGAAACCCTAATTTTCACTGGAGAGAGAGAGAGAGAGAGATTTTCACCTTGTGAAAGATGTCCTATTAAGGCTAGATCTGATACCATGTTAAGTTTAAACTAATTTGACTAGCAAGATCACTGAAAGAAACACAATCACAAAATAGACAAAGATTTTACCCTGGGAAACCCTCATGGGGTAGAAAACCCAACAAAGCTTTCCTCAATAAGATGATCAACCAAATACAAGATGTAGTCCAAGACTAGAGCTCCTTCTCTACCTCCTATAAAGACCTCTCCCTCACTTGTGCGCTACTTTATGAGTGATGGAAGTGTGTGATAAGTGAGGAACATCCTCCTCTACTTATACTTGTTTCCCGACTGACTTTTTTACCCTATGGGGCCGACCTCTCCTAAGAGAGTCTAATAACCCCTAATAAATTAACTCAGGGTCGACTCCCACATGGGAGATCTAATAACCCTAGTTACCACAATCCATTGGAGGAATAAACATCTCCGGATATACAATAGGGTCACCTCGGAGGGATGAAACATCTCTGGAATAATAAAGTACAAATATAATATTCTTAGAAGTTACAATATTCAACAAATAGAGTAGGATTGTAAGCCTAAGGGCATCGAATTTTTGGAGATTGATTTGATTGTTTGGGTTTTGCTTTGGATCCGAAACATGATGTATTGACGGTTTCTGCGAGGTTAATTCCGCAGGTTTGATGAATGAATGAAGATGTTCGGTTATGATATGAATTCTGTCTCTGTGAAAATGATGCGATGATGAATAATGGGTTTTGTGAATGTTTTTCTGTTGATTAATGCACGTATGTCGTGGAGTATGTTCTGAATGTATGTGTTAGAAATTGTGAATGATTTAAGATGCAAAGGACAAGCTAATCGTATGTTATGAATATGCTAATCTTTGGTTAATGTGAAAGTAAAGTGTGCATATCCTCTACACAACTGCGGAAACTTAGTTCCAATAGCCCTCTTATCCACCTTGGGTGAGACTGCACTTGCTCCGCAAGTGTTGCTGGGAAGGGTTACACCTTTCTGGGCTGGTGTATAAGGGAGTTTGGGTTGATAGTTTGTTGGAGACAGTGCGGAGTGAACCCCTATCGATAAACTCTGCGTTAACAATGATCGAAACCTAAAAGGGGGGAAGTTGGCTTATGTCGAAAAGATATAGGAGACCATTCAAGTGGAATTCTCATCTTTCTAGTGTGTTATTTTTAGGTGCAAGTGGAGGGACACATTTGAAATGAATAATGTAAAGGAAGATCATGATAGTGGTATGATATGTATCAACTCTAGAAGGATGTGGGATGAAACTAAGGATCCTTATGTTTCCCCAAAACACTGCAACCATGTGTTTTTTTACCCGTATGTGTTGGATAGGGATTGGTGGTTCGTATCAAGACACATACCTATATCTAAATATATTTTTGAGAACAATAGTTCTATCATGCCAATCAAGGAATATAATGAGGGTGATGGAAACATAGAGTGATATGTACATGTTTTATTTCATGATTTACAGTTTTGATATATCATTGTATTAATGCTATATTTATTTCTTGAATTATATTGTTAATTTTTAACATTACGACGGTGGAAATGGAAAGTTGATTACCGATGTGCTTGTTAATAATTTGATTTGGTAACAATCAATCTGATGCTAAATGTGTTTGTTTATCAAGATACTTGTGACTGTATGGAATGATTGTATGTGATTTTCCATAGTTAGAGATTATCTTTCTCGCTTTCCATTTAATTCATTATAGTGTGGTTTTTATCATTTATTTTATAGTATTATAATTACAATTGGATCAAAATTAACTAATTAGATTGCAAAACATCATTGATGTTAATTGTATTTATTGTTTGTTGTAATTTCAACTACTCTCATTTGAATAACAAGGTGGATTTCATTAATATATTATACTTAGCTAGACACGTATACTTTGCATTAATGTGGTATTTGAAGCATAAGAGTTCCTTTTAAAGGAAATAACAAGGTGGACATGAACACATTAGAGGAAATAATGTATAGATTGTGAAAAGGGAAAGCATGAGCATTTAAATAATTTTCAATTCATGGTTAATATTCGACTTGTTTTTTCATTTTTTAAATAATACCTTGATTTGAAATTTTTTTTTTAATGTGTTGCATAGTCATAAACATGAAAGCTGCAACCATTAAGGCCTTTAATAAAACACTTTACATGCATGGAAGCTACAACCGTTAAGGCATTTTATCAAAAAATTTGCATGCATGAGAGCTACAACTCTTGAGGTCTTTAATCAAACACTTTGCATGCATGCAAGCTACAACCATTGAGGCATTTAATCAAACACTTTGCATGCATGAAAGCTACAATCATTGAGGCATTTAATCAAACACTTTGCATGCATGAAATCTACAACCTTTGAGTTATTTACTCAAACATTTTGATGTCAAACTAGTACAGTCCATTCAGAACTTAAAAAAACCACTTTAGTAGCAAATTAACATACTTCTCAAGTCATTAAAACAAACAATTTACATATATTAAATTTACAACCATGTCTACTACCATAATCTAGTATAGGGTTTAGTAATGATTTGCAAGATTGCACAGTCAGAACCTTAGACAATCCCCACATGGTGCCTAGGATAATTGGAAAACCATCCAAATCGCAAAATTTGATTCTAAAAACACTTGTTTTGAACTCAAACCGGGGGTTCCATGCTCATATGGTATGGATACCCCCTAAAGTTGCTCTAAATGCAACATAATGGTCTCAAGGTAGCCATTACAACCACAAATAACATAATACCATCTAAAATTTCAAAATCATCTATCTAAGCTTTTCAAATACTATTAGTAATTATTTACAAACTATGAACATAATTCCTTTCATAAGTAAAAAAAAAAAAAACAAGAAATAACAATTTTGATAAACCTTCTTGGATTCCCTCACTAAATACTTTTGCTTCTTTCAAGCAGAAATATGTAGAATAAGAAAAATAAGAGAAATATGAAGAAAGATGAATTTTATCTCCAACAACATATTCTTTTCTTTTAATCATTGCATAAAAAAATTACTTCCACAGATGCCATACACACTGTCTGGTTGCCTAAAATGTTAAGTGAAATGAAATGTACCAAATTCTTCATAATTATCCACATATTTATAATGTTTTCAGCTAACAAATCAGAGTAATTCTTAAGGAAATGAGAAATTAATTCAAATAAATAAATAACAAAATGTATCAAATTGAACAAACTGAAAATTATACCTAAAACCCACTTGATTTGCTCTCTCTCTCTCTCTCTCTCTCTCTCTCTCTCTCTTGAATAGCTCCACTTTCCAACTCATATGACCAATCACTAGTACATATGGCTCAAAAGTTCCACAAAATATTGCCACGAATATGTTAAAATCAAAATTTTCGTGGATAAACAGATAATTTTTTTGAGAAGAAAATGTTTTGCCCCCTGATAATCATCTCTATAGCGACGACAATAATGTTTTGTCGCTATAGCGATGAATATTCGTTGCTATAGCAATGAATATGAGTTATTTGTTGTTGTAGCAACGGAAATACAAGGTTTGGCGCTATGGCGATGATAAAATTAACACATGCAATGTCAACGGTTATCACAGTAATGGTCACTGACTTTTTGTTATTGTTGAAATTTGATCGTTGTGCATTTTCATTGTAACCGCCACGATCATTGATCTATAAATACATGTTCTTAAGACATATTTCCATAAATTATTTTCTATAGTTGCAACAATTTTCTATTGATTGTTCGATCTGTGATTTCAAGAGTCTAATACTGGTTTAACACATCGAATTTTTGATCTCCTTCGGTTTCCAGGTTAGTATTTTTAAATTCTTTGTCTCCTTTAATGTGTAGGGTCATACATAAAGTGAGTCAACTATTCATTTTCTCCTCAATACTAATCTTATATAGATTTGTCACTTAGAATTCGATAGATAAATGATCTATTTTTAAAGACCATGGAGGGACATTTACTAATTAGATTTTTCACTTTCCATGTCATGTCCTTTAATTTTCTGTCTCCTTTAATATATATATATATATACTCGATTCAAATTACTTATATATTGATTGATTTTTTTTGGTTATTATAGGCTATTATAATGTCAAATAAATATACTTGGGAAGAAAATAATAAGAGGTATGCTGAGTTTAAGGCAACATTGGAGGCTAAGCGTGATGGAAAGTGTTATTGCCCTTGCAATGATGACAGGGGTTTGCGAATGAGAAGAATTTTAAGAACACTAGCTAAAAAACATTGTAAGGAGAAGGGGCATGCTGAAGGGGGGTATGAATATCATCCCTTGCTGAAGGGGGGTATGAATATCATCCCTTGTTATTCATTACATAATGCACTTCTTGTAATAGTACTGATCATGTATTCACAAAATGTTTTATCATTTTAAATATATGTGTTGTATATTATACACTAATGTTATTACATTGTTTGTAAATATAAAGACAATGCCCCCTAAATGTTAACCGCTAGAGAGCTATTTGCCACATAATAGCAGAAATACTACTTTACAAGGTGAGGAACATGGAGATCATAATATTGAAGATCGAGTTCTTAATGATCCTATGGACAAAGATGACGTTATTGATACAAATGGTGAAGATGAGATAAATAGATTGATCCAAGAGACATTTTCTCCATTAGAGGAAAACCTCCATGATATTCATGATGTTCCTCTACTCGAGAAGTCCCAAGAACCTCTTTATGAAGGCTCAACAACAAAAATTATATCTGTTATATTGATGTTGGTGAACTTGAAGGTTTTGAATGGTTTATCAAACACTTGTTTCACACAGCTCCTAAGGTATGTAAAGTTGACTATTTTCCTCTATTTTTAGTGTTAATTAATTCGTAAATTAGGGATATGCAATATTTATGATTTATATTGTTTACATTTCATTTTTTTTTCAATGTTGCAGATTGTTGGGTGAATTTATATTACCACCATCAAATAATTTACCACGCACATGTCGAGAGGTATTTTTGATTATGAAAGAAATTGGAATGGAGTATCAAGCTATTGATGCATTTCCTAATGATTATATTATATATTATGGACAATATGCATCAGAAAACAAATTCCCACAATTTGAAATCAATAGATATCGAACTCATCAAGTAACAAAAAAGGTGCCTCGCAAAGTTTTTCGTTATATTCCCATAATTCCACGTTTCCAATGATTATTCAGGTGCCAAAGTATAACACAGTTTATGGATTACCATGCAAAGAGCAAAAGTGAAGATGGTGTTCTTAAAATTCCTGCAGATGGTTTTGCATTGAAGAACATCGAAGAAAAATGGCCATTTTTTAAAGAAGAACCTTGTAATGTTAGACTTTCATTGGCAGCTGATGGTTTCAATCCATTTGGAGAGCTTCGTTCTACTTACTCAGTGTGGCCTATTTTCGTCATAAAAAATAAAATTCCTCCTTGGATGTCGATAAAGAGAGAGCACACAATGTTGGCAATGATTATTCCAGGTATTTTTTTGAAATTAATTATATTATTTCATTTCTTTGTTTAATTGTTGCATGAGAACACCTTTTATATATTGGGACACATAAGTAAATAACATTGTATGTTGAATCAATTAGGTAAGTACCAAGTTAAAGATATGAATGTATATATTGAGCCTCTTATCGATGAGCTACTGAAGTTATGGGATGGCATCACTGTGTATGACATCACTAGACCAATATGGCAGCAAAAATTCCAGTTCCATGGAATATTTGCATGGAAAATTCATGACGCTCCTGGGTTAACATATTTTTGTGGTATGTAACTTTATATTGCACGTTAAAATTATATGTTTTGAAGGTAAATATCATGCATTTTTTATTTAAATTATTAATATTTTGATGCTATAACATTAATACATATATCTTGCAGGTCTTCAAACAAAGGGAAAATTTGCATGTCCAATCTGTGGTCCTAGGATAAAATCTCGCTGTTCAAGAAGTTTAACAATGGAGGTGTTTGATGAGTACATGCACTTTCTCCCTAAAAACCATAGGTATCGAACTACCAAGAAAACAAAATTCAATGGTAAAGAAGAGAATGGAAAGAAACCACGAAGAATGGAACCTCACCTATGGAAGTTGGAATATAATAGAAATCGTCGAGGTATGCAAATTGTATATGTAGCATATATAAATATGTAATATTATGAATTTTATATTTTTATTGAATTTTCTCTACCACGGGTGTCATGAATTATTGTTAATGCTTTTTAATTTATGCTTAATGAATGTCGTTAAGGCATGGATGGGATTCCACGAGGAATGAAGAGTTATCCCATACAATTCAGTAGGTTTCCTTACTACGAGCACCTACAAATAGATCATTTGTTGGATACAATGCACGTCGGGAAGACTGTAACAGAAATGATATGGCAAATATTAGATGGAAGGACTGACAAAGATAAAATTGAAAAAAATTGTAGTGACATTGCAGAAGCCAATCACGCATTGCAAAGTGTAATTATTTCCAATGCCAGAGATGGGGACCGAAATATTAGTCTTCCATGGTTATTGATAGAGCAACAAAGCAATGCTATAAAAGAGGTCATTTGAAAAATAAGGTTTTCGACGGGGTTTTCGTCGAACATACAAAATATATTAAAGAAAAAAGGTGATTTTGGTGGTGCTAAAACTCATGTCTGGCATACAGTCATTAAGGTATCTATTTACGTATATAATTTCCATTTAGTACATGTTTTTAGTAATTGTTGTCTCTTATTTGGAAACAAATTATGATTTTCTTTTTGTTACAGTACGTTCTACCTCTATCTCTCCCAGGTAGCTTTGACGACAACATAAAACAAGTTATATATGATCTTGGTAAATACATGAGGTAAGTAACAATTTATATGCATGAAAATGTTTGTTCACTTTGTTGCATAGCTTATTGACATATTGTGTTTTACAACTTGGAAATTTATTATATATCCCTCAATCTTGTTGATCACTGTTATTTTCTTGCATCATTTGTAGGTGGCTTTCATCTAAATAAATCCATAAAGAAGATATTAGGTATT